>OY728135.1:1553453288-1554729122 GCA_963277665.1 Viscum album | reverse complement strand
GGAACGGTACTGATATATATTGGAAGCGGAAAAGGGTCAAATGCGGTAGTATTTGCTTTATCCTGTGAAGGAAGTCTACTATCTAGATTATACTGACATAGACGAGAAAGTGGGAGTTCAGACTTGGCGAACGAGCTCTTGCCGCGGGAGAGGAAAGCGGGGCAGGAAAAATCACCATTCCGGTGGTTGATAGTGGAGAAAAGGCTGGATAAAACATGGATAGGCATGCCTTATCATCCAAAAGGATGTAGAAAGAGGAAGGGCTCGCGGGGTCGATCTCACATCTCATAGAGAGGAGGAATACCAGGGATGATAAGGGATAACTCACTCTACAGCTCACAGGAATGGGTTCCACATTACTCAAGTTTTATCATAGCTTTATTTAAGAGAGAATAGGGATAGGGAGTAAGGCGGAAAGCTTCCAAATTCTTTTTTAAAGCTGGTACTTATATATATTGTAAGGGTGACCTTATATTATGAAAGAATATGACCCTATTCACATAGCGTTCCTGGACACATGTTTTTCCTCGGGGTTTCCTATAATATAAATAAATAGGGGATCCGGGGGGATAAAGGGCACTATTAGATTAGAGTACTGAGGCTGGTACTTATATATATTGAGAGTTTTCTCTGCGACACTTTCACGCTTGCCTTATTGAAACAGGAAAGCCGGATTTAGACAAAGTATTGACCTTTCTACGAGCGCTGGAACTTGAGTACCGAAACTGAACTACTGGCTTTCTTCAAAGGACAGTCAGAAAGGATCTTAGCCTACCGGTGACCGGCTTTCGTAAAAAGGCGGAGGTTTCTCGATCCACTATCTTACTTTTTGAAGAAAGACACAACTCGTCATATACAATTAGAAGTAATAGATCGAGGTCCTCCCTCCGTATCATCTAGATAGTCAGATACTTCATGTATTCCAGGGAGGTTCGAACTTCCATTGACTGCTTGTCAGGCCCATCCTCTTGTTTGACTGCTTATATACATAATGAGTTCACCCTTCCAAATAGCCCAGAAAATGACAGCCATCAAAAGGTCGCTACTCAATTGATTCTGTTAGCCTGTCCAAATGATGTTCAGCGGTCTCTACCTGTGGCCCATGATCCGAAGGACCCGCAACCAGTCAATCCGGTATAATATAGGTAGTAGCCTGACCTTCCAACCAATCGGCCAATCACGCTATCCTGACCTTTCAACCAACCCCTTCGATTCCACTTCTGCAGCAGTATATAATCTCGGTCCCTTACCTTGATGCCTACAGCTCAATTTGTTTTCCAGTGATGGGTTTTGATTTTTCTTCTTCTTGTGTTGTTTCTGAATGGCATCATAGCTACACGAGGGAAAGCGATGCTGCCCACTCTTATCCGCCGCAAAAGGGGGCCGCTTTCTTCCCCCCAGTTCCACCATCTCGGTACTTCAACCTATGGATCAAGCAGCATAATTATGTTCCAAGGCTGCGTTTCATTCCAGTAGTATATGGTTCAAAACGCCTTGTTCCATCCTCCCCTCCATAACTAGTATAGTGGAGGTGTTATTTGTATTGCAATAATGAATAAATGTACGAACACAAATAATGAGCAGACCCGCCCACTTTTATATGTGGGTTCATTTCATAATGTATTTTTGTTTTGAATAAAGAAGCGCGCTCCTGTTAGTGTAACGTAGGTGTCTTTCTCGGTTGATGGATGGGATAAATGCCTATATCGCTTTGTAATGTTATTGTCATGTTGATGCTATATTAAAGAATCCAATCTAAAAAAGTAGCTCAAGACTTAGTCCCATTCTTTATCATTGTCTTTCTCGTACTGTTTCAACGAACTTCCAGTCTGAATTGTGTACTCAACAGGAAGCGTCACAGCCTAGGTTTGGGCCACCTCCGATGTCGATCTGCAGTAATAGTTTTCGAAAGTCGTTTTCCGAGGTTTTCACCTAGAGCGATTTGCCTGCTTCTTTCACTGATAGGGAGGTTGACCTGTATCATGCAAATGTCCAACACTTAGGTGCTTTCTAAGATCATCCTATATGAAAGATGTCTGATATGTTTGGAAAATGAAAAAGACTGATAGGGAGGATGAACGTCCACAGAGTACAAAAGGTCAGACCTAATAAGAGAAATGAGCTTAGCACAACACGATATGGGCTGATACTTATATATATTAAGGCTCATCTTAAAAGACTATATAGACAGAGTACCTGACTCTACTCTAATAGAATCATAGGAATAGAAGAAATAGGTTCAGACCAAGTGACAGAACTCTCTATGAGTTGGGCTACATAAAAGATCCTATTCTAAAATGGATGTAGGCTTCACTTCAGGTACTCTACTCTAATAGAATGCAGGTTGAACTCTATGGAATCTAAGCCTCACTACCCTCTTAGAGCGTTACAAGGGCCTAATGACAATAGTTTAATGTATGGGTGAAACCATAGGTGAAAGCCTGCTATTATACCTTACAGACACAAGCTAGGCCTAACACAAGGCCCCATATAGATTCAGCTTAGGGGTTTATGAGAGATTGATTGATGGACCTAAGCTCAACTTATAAGATTGAACCTAAACCAAAGCCTATAGACTGAATTAGGAGAGCAGAGGTTGAATCAAAGACCAGGAAAGCAAGCTATATCTCAAGTACTCTACTCTAATAGAATGCCAAGCTCAGTACTCTTAGTAGACTACAAGTGAAGAAATTGGGTTCAACTGAGCCCTTAACCCAACATGAGGTGGAGCCTTAACCCGACACAAGATGGGACCCTATTAGTCGGCCCACTATAGTGGTTCCTATAGACTATATAGAAGAGTACCTGGCTAGATTATACCGAGTCAGCGGTTGTCAACCAAAAAGGAGAAGTTCCCGTGATTTAAGGTTTATGGATATCCTACCCTAAGACGAGCATGACTGGCCTTTGTCCCATACAGAATAACTTCTAGTGGGAATCTTTCTCATTAGATCTGCGGTGAGCTGTGGGAAGTTTGGCACCTTCCCGTACATGGGGAGTTGTGGCCTTGTGCTTTGGAAGCCCCTCTGCTGCCTCAAAGTTATCTTTGATTTCTCCCCAAAATACCACAGATATGAATGGGTTGCAGCACTGCCGAGGGCTTTGGTTTGTCAAAAACGAATAAATATTTCCAGGAAAGAGCAAAAACTTCGGGAACAAGAGTGAAAATTGTTTTTATTGAAGGGTGGGTTGTCACTCTCGCATTAGTCGGTGATTCTCGTTGCATACTTGAATCTGTTGAAAGGAGATTCTATTATCTGTCAGCGGATTATAGGCTTGAATGCAATGAAGAAGAGAGGGAACGTATCGGGCTTTAGCTACTACTGAATGGCGTAGAAGTGTGGTATATTATAAAGAATTGCGGATCCACCGTGGTCTACGATCAGGTCTTCTATCACTTGATCCGACTTCAATAAAGGGAGGACTATAGGTGCGGAGGGTTCCGACTCTATCTTTACTATATGCATGAATTGGAATCACCTACTTGCCTTCTGGCACAAGAAAGACTCCCATTCACAGAGCACACTACCCTAATCCCTAAACCAAGAAAAGGACGGTGGTCAACCTTTTATAAATGGCCTGAGACCTGTGGCGATTGATCGATTCTCCCGTTGACTCGAGAGCACCTTGAAAGCAAGCAACGGTCTTAAAACAACAACAAGCATTAAAGAGAACCAGTCACTAACATACATTGACTTTATTTATCTTTAATACATTAAGCAAGGATAACAACGTGAAAGGTTTCAGTTTAGGTTGGGTTTCTTCTAATGAATACGAGAATGAAGGACATACGACCATACGAGGCCCTTTCTTTGTTGTGACTCTCTCTATACTCCAACAGGGAAATTGCATCTTGCTAGATCCTTGGCGAAGGTCACTCATGATATGCTTGAACTATACCACAATCATAGGAATTGACCGGGAGAAATGCTCCTAAGGCCTCGCTGGCAACTCTTTCTTAATATATAGATATTAGATAGTCTACGTACGAAATATTGAACACAAGGCCGGGCCGCCCCTCCTCCTATTCCATTAGCCTTGTCACCACATGTCATAGACCGCTTATTACCTTGCAGCGAGTAGTTCAGTTCTAAGCCTTATATTTGCTAAATATTCCAATCGGGCATAGCACAGCTACTTCTTGCAATCAGACTCCGCTTAGAGAGACTGGAGGAGGCACATTTATGTGAAATGTTAACGTAGAAGCTCCTCTTTCATATTATGGTATAGACGAAGCTCTTGGAATCTTATCCGCTTCGGAGGTTGTAGGAGGTGAATTAATAGGGGAATCAGCTGTTCCTCTAAAACTTTTCATTGAATGGTATTCATTTGTTAATAAAACAAAGATCTAACTCAATTCAATAGAAACTTCACTTCTACCCTTATTCCTAAACCCAACCCTAGCCTAGTAAAGGGATTTTTCAGGTATAGAATCCTAAAAAAAGCAGCTAATGAATCCGCATCTGTTGTCCTTGGTTGTCTTTCGTACTTGCCTAAGGCTGTTGTGGTTGTAGCTCAATCAGTTCATGTTTAAGTTCCTGTTCACAAAACAATAAAAATAAAACAAGAAAAACAGATTTTTCCGAAGACTAGTTGTTTATACAAAGACAGGCTGATTCAAGCGCATACACTACTTCTATAAGACTCCGCAAAGACAGTATTACCTCAATAGATCAACCAATCACAATACTATAGCATCGCTCACTCTCAAACACGAGCTACAACGCGGAACTGCATGCTGAAGTGGGGATCCTTTCAATTCTTTCATTTACGCTATTGATGCTAGTCATACTTTACCTCCTAATCCTAATATTATTGGGTAAAATATGAAATGGCTAGCCGATTCTCTCAATATGCCTTGGCTTATGCTCGGGGACTTATTCGAGCTTTTGTCCCAAAGAGAGATGGAGGTCCTCCGATCTTTAGGTCTAGGCTTTCTTTCCGCTTATCTTTAGTCTAAGGCTTACGAAGGTGGGGGCGCCATTACGGAGCAACCGAGGGAGAGGATCAGTCCAATGCGTATGAAATGAGGGGAGATAGTTTCGCGATGGAACTGTCTTGAGCCGGCGGGGTGGCACAGCATGGGATGTGCCTTAGTTGAGTCTCTCGGACAGAAAAAGGAATCAAAGGATTCCGTTCCATTTCCTTTGTTAAGGACAAGAGGCCGTAGCCCGATCTCAACAGGTTACCAGACGCGTGACTGAGTTCTCGGTTTTGGCAGTTCCACTTTTGGGCATTGGTTCACGACAGCGCTTTCAAAGGTTGTTATGAAGGGCACCTGTTCATCCTGATCCTATACCTCCAAAGCCTGTTTCAGATCCGCCGCCACGTACATACGATCCTAATGCTCACTGTGATTATCACATGGGAAGCCCAGGGCACTGGACTGACAGATGCTACAACTTGAGGCATAGGATTCAGGATCTTCGTGATCAACCACAATTGCAGGGACTAAGGGAGTTAAAAGTCGAGCTTTAGATAGGAAGCCCAGCTTCAAACAAGAAACAATCCCAATGTTATTAAAAATCCACTCCCGGCGCATGAAAGCAACACTGGGGCAGGATCGTCCACCAATGAAATCGACCACAAAAGAGTTCGATCCATCCCAGTGAATTACAACCCCCGGGGCCAAGGTCCGTCTGAATCTTGGAGAGGAAGATAATGCCGTATCAGTCTGTATGAAATCCTTGTACCTCAAGAAATATCGGTTCGAACCACAGTTCAACTGAACTCCCGATGATGTTCTTCAAGGAATCAAGGACAAATTGCTCCGGCCAGTGGCACCAGAGGATTTGCCTCTGATTGCTTATCACGATGACGGCACACCCGTTTACCAAGAAATAGTCAATCTCGAGACTCTCGCTCCCTACTTAGGGGCATTATAAAGACCACCAGATGGGAACAACGTATTATTGCACGAGCTCCCAATGGAAAACCTTTCCAAGACAAGAAGGCACTTGGAAGACTTGTCACGTCAAGTGGGAAGGTTGTTTTTGTGACATATGTCACCCCCGGGAACACATATTTCGTAATCAATTTTGGGATAAGCGAAGAAAGAGGAGAACTAAAAGGAGGAATAAACAAGCCAAAACAGAAGATCAGCCTATGGATCCATCAGAAGACTGGGATTGGGATCTTTGCGAAGGAATCCAATCCTTAACGCTGAAAGAGGACCCCGCAGAGTCTTCTCAGAAAGAAGACCCATCACTCCTCCCGGAATGAAAGTCCGTCTGAATACTAAAAAGGGGACAAAAATAGATGACGTTCATCTGGTTAGCTCGTTACCAGCGGGATCCACCCTGTCGCGTTACTTATGCAGATGTGCTTCCCAAGATCGAAAAGGGATTGCTGTTCGCTGCTTATCCACGCGACTTCCCTATCATTGCATATCATCTCGATGGGACTCCGATCTATCAAGATGTCTTCACCAAAGCCGCTCTCACACCGCTCTTCGAAAAAGGAGTCCTTGTACCTGCAACAGAAACCCATCATAGCCTATAAGCTCGACGGGACGCCATACTACCCTACCGAGATGAGAGTGATGATCTCCCCAAAAGCAAAAAGAAGAAGAAGAAGTCCAGCCAACAGATGCTAAAAGAAAGATATGAAGCAGGAGACCGGCCTCTTAGGTGAACACTCAGGGAAGTTTGACTATTACGTCCAATACTCAAAGCCCCCTGAGCCTGATCCTGCATTGATCCCACCGCTTCCTTCCTGGGATGACTATCCCCCTGTACCAACATATACCCCGGGACCCATAACGGGTTCGCTGGAAGAAACTGTGGAAAACACAGGATGCTGCTTCATACCTCCTCAAGAGACTCTATCGATCTTGGAAGCTAATGACTTCGATCAGATATACCAGAATCCGGAGGAGCAAGATCGTGCTGAAAGGGAGATAGTCAAGAAGGAAATTGATGAGTGGATGAATGAAGTTTACCCTAATGTGGCTGACAAGCTACTTTATGGGAACTTTAACCAGGACTTTCATGGGATGGATGCACGCACCTACGTTGAGAAGCACAGGGATCAACAAGGGAAATTTGACCCTTATCAGCTCATTACTTCCCCAGGAGCTAGGGTGCGAATCAGAATCAAGGAAGAAAGAAATGAAGAGGAAGTAGATTACAGCTACCCTAGCTCGACTCCTCCCCGAGGAAGAAGAGCAGGTTCCGAAGAAGCAACATCAACCGACCGGTCCGAGTTGACACATATGATGAGGGAGTTAGAGCAGCTCAAAGGACAAATGAAGATGATGGTGCAACTAATGACAGCTATGGTATCTTCCAGGGGAATAGAGCCCACCAAACTCCTCCCTCAAGTCCAGAAGCACAAAGAAGAAATGGACAAGCAGTTCAAAAAGAAGAGGGAATTCGATCCCCTCCCAATTCTGCCATCTCGTCTACTTCCAGAATTGATTGCATCAAAACTGGTCACTCCCATGCCTCCTAAACCGGTGAATCCTTAGGCTCCGGAATTCCTTCTAGATGCAAGATGTGAATATCATATGGGAGGTATAGGTCATTGGACCTATGATTGCTACCATCATAGGCATCGGATCCAAGATCTTCTGGACCATCAGTTGTTGAGTTTCTATTGGCGAGGGAGGAATGCGTATTACGCTTTGAAGAATCCATGCCCTTCATTGCAGGATGAATCAGAGAGTAGTAGTCTATGCAAGAAGAGAAAGACGTCCCAGATACAACCACCCATCTCACTCAAAGATAGGCTCGTTTGGCCTAAGGTGAAAGACGAGGATTGCACAGAGATTCACATGATATGCCCTCCGATCCGGCCTCAACACAGGAATTGCCCTGATCTGCACAACGTTATCTCCCAGATCGTTCAGAATGCACCAAATAGGCCTACGGTGGTTTCCTACCAAGGATCGGCCCCTCGATCCACCTACCTAGTACCAGTTCCATCACAATGAAGGGAGGTGGTAGGAACAACTAGAGGGAAGCGAGTTGGGCACAGGTTTTCTAGATCGAATTCCGATGCCGCAACTGGATGCATTAACCTATTGGACACAATTCATCTGGTTATGCCTAGTACTCTCGATATACTATATATATATGAGCCTGGTTGGAGTTCGGGGGTTGAGCTGCATTCGGAAAGTACGGTTTCGCCTACGAACGCCGGGAAGGACCTTACTGTTAAAAGAGATAGACATGGACTATATAGAAGAGTACTTGTTTCAAGATGAATTCAGCCATGGGTTTCGCACCGGTGTAGACTATCTGTCCGAATATCGATGCCAAGTATCCAATTGGTGTACGGGCATGGGCTGGTACTGGGCCTTCGGAGCGGAAACGCTCATATCTTGAGCTACGGACGTCCGATTGACGTGCCGTCAGCCGCGTTGTGTTCCTCTTAGTGAGACGGATCTTTTGGCATACTCCGCCAGAGGTTTGGATGCAGGTGGAGTACGGTCGGGTTGGTTTTTCCTTAAAAACCAACCGGGCCCCGGGGACGAAAATGCCAATAACTCTCAGACCGGGCGTCCGATCGACGCGCCGTCTGTTGCGTTGAGTTCCTGTTGACGATACGGAACTTTTGGATACATCAACTCTGGACTTTGTGTCAGTTGATGTATCAGCCTCTCGGCTCGTGGAGCGGACCCTCCGAACGAGCTTGCTGTGTGCGGGAACCCTAGTGCTGGCTGCGACTGTTACTGTGACTACTACTGCTACTACTGCTACTGTGACTGCGACGACGACAGTACATAGATCCTATGTGGATTCGACGACGACGACTTCAGCACTCAGCGATCCTACGTGGATCAGTGCTACAGGTCCTGTGTGGGCCCGATCCTGTGTGGGTCCGATCCTGTGTGGGTCCTTGCGCTCAACGGTCCTGTGTGAACCAGCGCCTACAGGTCCTGTGTGGGCCCGATCCTGTGTGGGTCTTTGCGGGGGTTAGTTACCTATCGATCCTTCGTGGGTCCGACGACTTAGATGGATCAGAGATCATCTTTATCGTCTTTCGAAGAAGTATACCTGTGTGAGCTGAATCCTGTTGCTTTCCTGTGTGGATTGTGTTGTGCAATCCTGTGTGGATTACGTTTTGCTTTCCTGTGTGGAATACGTTTACTTTCCTGTGTGGACTGAGTTGTACTTGGGCTCGGAGGTTGGAACATATTTGAATTGATGACTTAGGTATATGTATGGGCATATACCTAAGCAGTGTCGGTTGTTACTTCGTGATTGTACCTTTCTTCGTGGTTTATCCTTTGTGGATTTGAGAGACCTTCAGGGGTCTCGGGGTCCCTACTGAGTAGCTTATACTCACCCCTGCACGGGCTTTGCCCGCACTACGTTATGTTGGTTGCAGACAACGGACAGCGTTGACCTTAGCTGAGGCTTGCAGAGCGGGACGGTACCCGGAGGTGGACCACTGGGCGGGACGTGCTCGGAGCGGACGGCGGGACCCATGGAGCAGAGGAGCTATCTGTACCCACCCTTCAGGTGGGATTTCCAGTGGACAGCTTGGAGTAGCGGCTTTTACTTTTCAGTTGCTGTTTTCCCTTTCGAGTTGTACTTTACTTTCAGTTTGGGTTTGTATACTGGCCCATTTACTTTTCCGCACTTTCAGTTGTACTCTTCTTTTGTTTAGTGTTTACTTTCCACTTGCTTACTCTGTGGTGTTTGTTTACTTTTCAAAGGCAATGCCTTCCCTTTTTACCGGGATTTACGCCTTGGTGCTAGTCGCCAGCCCCTGGCCTATGGAAGGCGGGCTTGGGGTAGTCACGGCACGGACCCCGAGGGCGGGTCGTGACAAGAATTCCATATCCAAGAAAATCGCATAATAAAATGTAGAAATTCAAAGATGAATTGACCATGAGAGTCGTAACTTCCCTTAAGAAGATGAATGATTTTCTTCAAAGAATACAATTATTTGAATCAATCATAATGATATTTGAATCAGTCATAGAGAATATTTCAATCATCCCAAAATTCTGTCAAGACTGTTGCTTGAAACTCAGATAAAATCATGGATTTAAAACTTCGTTGTTGAGTAGAAAAATGTAGGGTTGAACCACATAGCATAGGGTTCCTTTTTATAGTGCATGGTTACTTTACATAGCATAGGGTTCCGACCAATGTATGATTCCTTAACTATACTTTCATCTATATGTAACGTAGGGATCAAAGTAATGTAGGGATCAAAGTAATGTAGGGATCAAAGTAATGTAGGGATGATGATCCATACATTCATCCTTTTTAGTATAAGATTCCACACATAGCATTGATAAAACATACATTCAATTTTCTGAATGTAGGGTATGAACAATGATTCTAGACTCCAACTTAGGGTTGATACTCTATATGTTAGTTTATTCCCAAATGTAGGGTTTCCGATCCATACGCTTAATATTCAATGTAAGTTTGCTGCTCCATACGCAAATTTTTCAGCGTAGCATAAGGATGATGATTCATACATTCATTTATTGAACATAGGGTTTGAATAGTGTTTTCAGAACACATCTCATAGATTTAGTATTCCATCAAAAATATTAATAAAAACATGATATATATTCCTAAAACATACTTAACACAACTTTTTTAGAAAACAAACAAGGGTATCTGTGAGCATCAAAATCAACATTTAATATAGAGCATTGTCGAGACAATACATGCCTAACAATCTCCTCCCTTTTGATGATCACAAAACCCATAAAATAACTAATAAAAAATATATTATTTCAATTTTATAGAACTATTTCAATTGAAAAGGTTCCCAAAAATATGTTTTTCTCAAATATTCACCCCAAAAGTATCTTTCATATAATCTCACCCTTTTGTGATATCAAAAAAAGTTTATAAAGAGAAAGAAACCACAGTTAATATAGCACTGAATTGAAAATGAATGTTGTAGTATACTGTTATAAAAATATGATATGTGATATGGCAGTGTATGTTTGAACATAAATAATATAATAAAGAAAGTAATATAAAATCCATAAAATATAAAAGGTAAAGTAAAGTAAAATAAAATATAGATCAAATGTTTTTAGAAAATTATGAGTACAACCCATAATCGACTTAAGAGGTCTTCAAAATGAGGGGCTCTAGTTAGAAAGGTTTCCTTGGTCAAAATCACCACAGGTAGTAGTTTCTGAAGCTGGATAAGAAAGTATGAACAACACATTGATTATCAAGAAGCTTCACCAACAGACTTTGAAAATGGTTGTTGAAGACATCCATCCATTGTTGTAACAGTTTCCTTGTATCTTGACCAACCTTTAAGATTTCCACCAGATTCACCTTAATAAAATCATTCATAGTTTCTTTAGATTGAACAACAGATTTCAATCTATCTCTAACTTGATTAATAACTAGTCCCAACTAGGATTCGTTAGATGTTAGCTATCTAATTAAATCTCTCTGATTATTCAGAAGAACATTCAGAGGTCTACTGTCGCACTGGAGAGTGTGAAGCCTATTGTTGGATTTAGCTATCACTTTAGTAATAGATTCAAGTTTCCTTATCAAATCTGGAGAAGTGGGTTGAGGAGTAAAGGTTAAATCTTGATGACTATCTTTGATAGATTGAAATTATATCCCCAACATAAGCTCTATCTCATCAAAATCATATTTTTTCACAGGCTCTTCTTTCATAGATTTGAATTATCTACCTATAGAAATGATTAACTCTTTAACATATCCCATAGAAACCAAATTTTCTTAAACTTATATAATTTGATTTTGAAGGGATTCAAACTTGGATCTTGGAACATTTGAACTTCTGAGCTCCTCAAATTTCTTATTTTCAGACTCTAATTATTTCCCTAGAGTCAAATTTTGAGAATTCATATTATTGAAACTCTGAACCAACTCTTTAATGTCTTTTTCCAATGAGTCAGAAGACTCAGTAGATTATTCCCTTGCTTGAACAACTCCTACCAGTGTCAAAATGAGCTCTTCCTCCTCTATTAATGCAGATACTCCTGCATCAACCGAATCATCAATAACTAAAAACGAATTTCCAGGAGCATCTTAATCAGTAGTATGATCAATTTCTTTGGATTGATCATCCCATTGAGAAACTTATTCAACATTTTGAGTTACATGAGCCTCCTTATCAGAAAAATATTCTTCTCTATCTTGTAAAACTACCACTGATTTGGAAATATTGATTGAAATTATTATTCTTTGATGAAGAATTTCCTCATCAATTCTAGATTCTGCTTCCTCATCTAGTCTTGGTCTCATAGAACCAACAATAGGTAAAAACTTTTTCTCCCCTAAGCACCAGCCATCAACCATTCCTATTCTTCTATACCAATTGGCAAAAGATGATTGTAGGAATCAATACAAAAAAAATCCTAATTTTCTAATAGTTCCAGCACTGAGAATATTATTGTGATGACATCTCTGACCAAAATAGATGCATCTTATCTTTCCCAGCCTCAACAACAACAGGGATAAAATCCTTCTATAGGGGTAAAAACCCATATTTGATTCTTTGTGATAGTAATGTCTCAGATAAATTAGAATGTATCTAATGAAGTTTAGATTGATATTGTTCAAGAATGAAAGAATAACATACATATATTGATAAATGAATTTCTCTAGCTCTGTCATTCTTGGAACTATTCCAGACTGAATGAATTTCATCATAACTCACTGATCAACATTCAGATCCCTTGTCATCATTTTCTTTATAGTTCTAGTTCCAAAAATAGAATACATTATATCCTTTGATCCGTACTTATCATCACCTATATTTCTTAAATCAAAATGAAATTATCCCTCAGGGAGAAAATCCAAGATTTTAGAAATATGAATCGAAGAAATAGAAAAATAATCATGGTGAATCTTAGATAAAACTGTGTCTTCATCAGATCCAAAACTAAAAGTTGCATTTCAATAGAATTCCTTCACTTATATATCAAAAACAAAAGTAGTATTTCTGTCACCAAAAATGAATTCCAATCTTTGAAATCTTATAGCATTATTTAACGAGATATTCATTTGATTTATCTAATTGAAATCAACTACCTTTCACTGAAGAAGTTTCCAATACTTCAAATGATGAACAAGTTCACTTGGACTAAAATCATCAACTCTTTTTGAAGTTTCCATTTCTGAAGGTTTTCCAATTAAAGGTTAAAAGGTTTAGGGTTTTGGTAAAATGGAATGAGAGAGGCTCTGTAAACTGAAAGGATGTGAAATAGATGAGTGAGAGAAGGCTGATGGTTTTTTTCACACTGATTAAGAATGTAACCATTACTTTTTAATTTGAAAATACTAATAAAAATAAATGGAAACAATTTTTTTTAAAACTACGTAAGAAATTAAAACAAAGATCAATAAATAAATTAATACAACATATACCTATTATTTAAGATAAAAACAGGGAGATTAAGAATAAAATAAATTGATAAACATTTATTTAAAATTAAATAATACTAACTCCCCCTTAATAAAATTAAAAATTTCACTGGGAAGTGGTTTAGTGAAAATATCAGCTAATTGATATTCGGTATTAACAAATTCTAAAGATATATCCTTTTTAAGAACATGGTCTTGCAGAAAATGATGCCTTATATCAATATTCTTAGTCCTATAATGACTTATAGAATTTTTTGAAATATTTATAGCACTAGTATTATCACATAAAATAGGTTTACTATTAACATTTCATCCAAAGTCTAGTAGTGTGTTTTTCATCCACAATAATTGTGCACAAAAACTGCTAGTAGAAACATATTCCACCTCATCCATTGATAGGGAAACTGAGTATTGTTTCTTACTCAACCATGATACTAAAGATTTTTCTAAAAATTTATAGGTTCTTAGGATTGTTGGGCCTAAGTCAAAGTACATACATTGATAAGATAGTGAAGATATTTAGTATGGATCAATCCAAGATGGGATTGTTTCCAACATCACATGAAATTCATCTTTCTAAGAAAATGTGTCCTCAGACACATGAGGAAAGAAAGATAATGGCAAGGACTTCATACACATCAACAATTGGGTCATTCATGTATTCCATGATATGTACTAGGCTGGATGTCACCTATGCATTGAGTGCGGTAGGAAGATATCAAGCTGACCCAGGTGACCGCCATTGGATGGCAGTCAAGACTATCCTAAATTATCTGAGGCATAATAAGGATATGTTTCTGGTTTATAGAGGAGATGAAGAACTAGTCATCAGAGGATATGCAGATGTTAGTTTCCATACTGATCAAGATGACATGAAGTCGCAAACGGGGTATATCTTCACTTTGAATGGAGGTGCAATGAGCTAGAAGTGCTTAAAGCAGAGTGTGGTTGAAGATTCTATAGTAGATTCTGAGTATATCATAGCTTCTGAGGCAGCTAAAGAAGTAGTTTGGATGCAAATCTTATTCCAAGAGATGGATGTGACACCTAGTAGTAAAGATCCTATCACATTGTACTATTAAAATACTACAACAGTGAATCTTGAAAAAGATCCAAGGTCAAATCAACAGATGAAGCACATACGTCGGAAGTATCATCTCTTGAGGGATTTTTATCAGAGAGGTGAAGTTACAGTGAGTAGTATTTCCATGGAAGACAATGTGGTAGGCCCCTTGACTAAAGCCTTGACTCAGCAGAACCATGATCACTATGTGAGGTCTAGCAGAATGAAATTCATAGGCAGTTGGCTCTAATCCAAGTGGGAGTTTGTAAGAGTTGGTGTCCTAGAACCAACATGTTTTAGTTTTATTACATGAATATTTAATTTATTTAAATATTAAACATCTTATTATATATTGTTCATTATTCTGCATGACTATGTTGTAATAATGTTCTAGAGTTTTTGTTGCATTGATAAGGTCATGGAAGTTCTCCGCTATGATTAGAACCTTGAAATGGTATAATAATATTCTTAAATATAGTTCTACGGTTGGATGACATACTATGATGGGACACATAGCATGCAGACTGTCAGGTGCAATTACTCATAAGTAGATGAGACTTACCCTCATGAAGTTTACACTTGGTAATCTCCAAGATAAAAGATTATGAAAACACACCCGCCAGTAGGAATTCTTCATGTTTTGGTGTCATCGGATTTTTCTATCTGTGAGCATGTGTAATGATCCTTAGACTTTAAGATTATCATTAATACATTTCACAACTCGTGCACTTTGATTTACTTATGAAAACCGTCACGCAGACAGTTGGCGGAAAGTAGGGTACGTTGGGTGCGTCATGAGTGACATGTTATTAATGGATAAGTCAAGGAAGGATTTTTCCCTTCCATTTATGGAAATTCATATCTCAGCCTTTTGATTGAAATGGAATCGTCGTGCAAAATTCTATGGCCATGGTGTAAAGATGAATTTATTTCAGGTAGTTCAAGAACGACGTATCAAGCACAAAGGTTGATGACACTATCATGAAACCTTCTTGATGAGATATTGAGTTATATAAATTATATTAAATAGTAAGAATTTTTATGTGGATGTCGTTGTTGCGACTTTAAGTTATTTCTCTTGGGTTCCTTGACTCGTTGCTAGTCAGTAATCTTGGACTTTAGGCAAACCCACCTAATGCCAATGAGAAAGAATCCTAGAGGGTCACACACTAAGTGTTTCTGGTGGTTTCAGTTAAATTCTATTAGAATTTAATTAATAAATATTATTCTCAAGATAGCGGAATAAATTTATTCAAGTTAAAATGAATTCATAAATTAAATAAATATTTATTCACCGGATTGTGGGTAAAATTTATTTATTTATTTTATTAGACATTTAATAAATATTTATTTACTAGTTTGTAAATAAAATATTTATTTAAGATAATAAATTATTTATTTATTTATTCGGGTGTTCAATAAATGGAAGTGAAGTTCAAGCGGACCAAGGCTAGTCTGATTGTAAAATAAATATTTGCAAGATGATAAATAATTATTTAACTAGTTGGCACAAATTAAAATAACATTGCTATTATTTTGTGATGGAGAATTTTATTTATAATTCTGTTTTGTGCAAGTTGGTGCACCATAAATAATGATGCGGTATTATTATTAATAGCATGAGTTTTATCTAAGGTTATGAATGTATTTAATTAATGTTATGCAATTAAATATTGTAACTGAAGACCCATGTTAATAAACAGACACATAAGTCTATTGTGCCATGTACCAAACTGCACGGCTGATGAATTGAGAATTGTTGAGCTAAACAATTTCTCTCTTGAATCCTCTTCCCTCCGCTCTCAATAATGATAGACGTTCTTTAAGTCTGAAGAACAAGTGATCAAGAACTACTGACACAAGAAACTCGCTTCTCCGTGCTAGCACCCAAAGAAAAAGTGGTGTCAATCAGAGGCCATCAGAGCACGTATGGATCACTACTAGAGGGATTCTAGTTTGGATCCTCAAAATACAATGAGATAATCTGGAAGGGTCATTCCAAACGATCAACATCATCAATGAAGAAATTATTGAAGATCCAGGTATTATTTTATTTATGAAATTAATTAAATTAATTATAAACATGATTTTCAAGATCCTCTCTAAAGGTTTCAGACATCTTCCTTATTTATCTAAATCAATGATTCTATTCTGTGGAGACTGGCGTTCATCATTGCATTGATCCTGGAATAATCATTGATCATGGTAAAAATTAAAGTTGGGAACCGGCCCAACCACGCTTCTGCTATGCTCAGAACCTAAAAGTGGTATCAGAGGGGTTAAATCATAGTTTATAATTATTTAAATATTTCATTGATGATTTATGCATTTAATAATTTAGTTGTTTCAATTTAAGTTAATCATTCTACAAATCTAAATCTTGAGATCTGTTTCTCCTCTTTCGTTTCTCATTCACCTTACAAAAACGATCTTTTCTTTTAATTTTGATTAAATTAAAATAGAGGATCTCATCCGGAGGTTCCAAAGCTTCCTGGTCATACAATACCAGAACACACGACGTGTATTCAGCAGTACACGCCATGTAGTCATGATTCAATACATCGGAACGGTCTACCAAACCATGCCATGTGTTGGAGTCTTTCTAAGTCTTAAATGACTCTGTGTGTTGACTGGGAATAGGTGGCATGTGGTTTACAGATTACACTATGTGTAGTCCACTAGACACGGTGTGTAGTCCCTTCGGGTTAGGGTTGGACTGTGTACCCCATACACGGCTTGACCGACTAGAAACTGTGTAATATGGATACTACACGATGTGTGTCCCACTGAACACACCGTGTACTCTTAATATTTTTGAAGTACATCTACATGCCATGTCCCCAGGCGTGTACTTAGGATGAATGGTGAATGATAGTACACGCTGTGTAGTCGGAACTACATGCCATGTACTCTTCCAAATTTCACAAATTTATTAAAACTTATTATTATATTATACAAACCCTTGATATGTGTACCATAGTGTGGGCGTAAAACTGAGGCACAACATGTGATAGGTGTTTTATATATATGTGTTTAATTTAACATCTGTGTAATGTTTATTTCTACTCATTGGGTAGTTATGAATGAGAATTCACTGGATTTCCTCCAAGGTACAAGTTACATACAAAGATAATTTTAAATGAATTTATTTGTTTAAAATTATGATGGATGAGAATCTCAAGGAAATTTAGAAAAGGGTTTAAGATAAAAGGATTGATTAATTAAAGATAATTAATTGATTTGACCAGGATTTATCTTAAACAATAATGATTAAATAATTGAATGCTAGTTTTATTTATGCGTAAATATTGTTGCATGTCTGTATGATCATGATCTATATCAAGACTTTCGTACGTGGATGGTTTATTTTAATTAATTTATTTAAATTAATTTTTTTGTCCTGCGATCCTTCTCCTCATTAATATATAGGGCCCGCGTGCCCAATATTTCTTTTATATAAAACCCATTTTACCCCTCACCTGCATGTGAGTTAAAAAAAGGCATATGTAATAGTGGAGGTGGTTCAATTTGGAGCTGGGATGAAATTAATCCAAGGAGATACAGAGGTAGATAGGTGAAATCCATAAACATGAACCCAAAAGGTTCAAGGTGTTTATCCCCTAGGCTAGGGTTTGTTTATCAACTGATAGATAAACTAAACATTAGAAAATCTCATGATCATGCCCTTTTCTTTACTTTATTTCTGTTATATGCGTGGTTTATCATTATGGATGTGTTGTCACAATCACATAATTAATGAATTAAACAAGCATGCAAGATGGAACTAAAAAATCCAGGCTTATGCGTAAATATTATCAAGATATGGTTAATCACTTAAGTAAGTTCAACTTAATATTAAAAATAATGTGATAATGATAATGAGTAATTCACTCATAAGAGATGAAAATCCCTCAAATAAAATATTAAGTCAGTCCAAGCCTTTCGTTACTTGATTAAGGGAAAAACTTAATAAAAATATGTGTTTGACCAACCCTTGTTGGGACACTTACTTTTATACAAGAATCCCTTATGAAAGGTTTAAGGTTTACTTAAACATATTACATCAAGAGGATTAGCCCTTGATAGACTTGGTGTAATATTGGAGGCAAGAGTTAAGGAAATCCAAAGTTAGGATTTCAATATTGGGGAGTCCACTCAACAGATCAAGGACCTGCAAGCCCACAGTTGGAAAAGACATGCCAACCTAAATACCTTCAAATAGCTTGACCAACCCTTGTTGGGGTTATGTGAACGGGAATATGGATCCTTTTCACTAGAATGTCATGGAAACTAGAAATTATGAGTTCAATGGTGAGGGCCATTGGGATTTGATAAAATAATGGGAGACTTAATTTATTATTTCTCATAAAAATGTAATCAAGAAAATACTAATGATCCGCTCTTTTAATTGTAGAATAAAAAATGAAAAGCTCGTCAACCACACTATCCCTGCGATCAATTATGGATAAAGACAACATCCTCACCAACAATAACTTCCAGGAATGGTTTAGATGCCTTCGGGTTATACTAGACCATGAATGGGAGTCTTACGTGTTGGAGTAAGCATTACCTGATCTGCCTTCTAAAGAGGTGAGTGATGAGGATTTCCTAGTCTATGAGAAACATATGAATGACATGGTTGATGTTCAATGTTTGATGATATCATCAATGTATAGTGAAATCATAAAGTCTCATGAAAACATGGATGCGTATAGCATGCTCAAGCACATCTGTGGTCTTTACAAAGAGAGAGAAAGACAGGAAAGGTTTGAGATCTCCAAGGCACTCTTTCAGAGTAAGCTTGGAGAGGGTTCCCCAGATGGGCCTCATATAGTCAATCTCATTAGCTACATTGAGCGCTTGGATGTTCTAGAGTTTAAACTCCCTGAAGAACTGGGAACCGATCTCATTATCGCATCACTCCCTCATAGCTTCTCTAGATTTGTTGTTAATTTTAACATGAACAACATTGAGAAGTCTCTATCTGATCTTCTTATCCTCATTCACCATGTGGAAAAATATATAAATCATGAAAAGCCTTCTATCCTTAGGGTGAATAAGAGGAAAGGGAAGGTGAAGAGATTTAAGCCCAAAGCTTCTTCATGACCTTCCAAGAAAAGGAAGATTAAAGTGGAGGTAGGGGAACATGAGGCTATTTGTTTCGCATGTGGCAAGAAATACCACTAGAAGAATAACTATACCCAATCTAAGAAGAAAGAGGAAGATTCAGGTGTATTTGTTATCAAATACAATCTATCTATTTCTATAATTTGGGTATTATATACGTATTGTGGTTCTCACATATGTATCCAAATACAAGAACCAAGTAGATTCAGGAAGATTGACAGAGGGGAGGTAGATCTATGAGCAGCCAACAGAGCTAGTGCAACGTCCCGGTTCTGGGTGCCACTCAACGGGTTCCCTGAACCCGGTTCGCCACGTGATCTCAAGCACATTTCCTTAAACGCCAGAGGCTGACGACTAGCAGCGAGGGCCCAGGTCTGATAGTGGGGAAACTATGCCCTCATTTTTCAAAGTGCAGCGCAACAGAATAAAATAAAAATCATACAACAACAGCGGAAGCAATAAACCATACACATTTAAAATAAACAACTGTAGTAAAAGATAACCAAAAGTTATATAGATGATGATGCAACATGTCTCAAGTTCTAAGAAAACCGCCAGAACATGTTACACAACAATACAGTACAGTACAAACAGAGTACAACAACAAAAAACAGTCGGTAGCATCGTGAGCCAAATCCTGGTCCCATGCTTCCCTACTCCTCAGCAGCAATCAAGTACCTGTATAGGGACCCTTTCCCTTATCCACACCTACAGAAATGTAATCTGTTTGGGCCGAAGACATGACCCAAATAGGGTGTGAGAAATAAATCCCAGTAGGCACCCACCAAAGGCCCATGCCCAACTGTGTAAAAATATGCAACAACAATGTGCAGTAATAAAAATGAAATAAACTAAGCAGTACTCACAATAACCAAATTTATCAGTTATGTTGCCATTTTATTATTCATTTAATCGTTCATTATAAGGAAACCACAATAGTGAATTTCTATGTAAACAGTCAGTGTCCTCATACACGCAAACCCTTACCCTCAGGTAATCAGAAACGTAACCCGAAGGTAATTTCCCACAGGCATAACAGATATTTCCCTCAGGCGTACGAAGTGTCGCCCTTAGGCACAGAATTCACTTCCCTCAGGCATGGAAGAAGTTGCCCACAGGCTAAGTAGTACATTGCCCATAGGCTAATCACAACACTGCCCTCAAGCTAAACAAGTAACCGGGCTATGCCCAACATGTAAACAAGAAATACACATGTAATTCCTCTCAAGGAAATTCTATAATCATTATTATAAAGGCATACCCTCGGGTATCCTGGCCAAACGGCTAAACAGAGAAATGTACCCCCGGGGTGGTCCTGGATCCAAGTAATGATCCCAAACAACAATTTATTATCACATTTAAATTACCTATACAATTCTAGGTATTTAATTCAACAAGTCCTCAACCATACGACACCCCATTCATGGGCGTGTATTACAATGGTACACAAAAACGCACATCAATTGGAAATTAAACACCATGCCACCTACCTTAAACACCCAAGAAAGATATACCTGAACGACGCCTTCTGAAACATCCAAGAACGTCGTATATATGAGGTAAAAGAATTCTCATTCAACCTCAAATAAATTCCATTAGATGAAGAATTGGCAAGAACTACACAAGGATATGGGAGAGCTTACCCGTGCGGTTCCAATGTGATCGACGGAAGCGGAAACGGATTCCCAACGCTCGATATGGAGATCCATGAAGGTTAGACCATCCTATCCTGATTTCCCATCCGGTTCTAAGCCAATCCTGTGAACAGGGTTGGATACTTCCCATTTTAAGCGAAAAAAACAAAGTACACGATGTGTAATTTTGACTACACGACATGTACTCCCCTCATTTAACTGTTCCTCTAGTGGCACCACCAAACTGTTCATCCGTCGACATGAGTACACGACATGTATTCCTGACTACACGGCGTGTACTATCACCCAGCTGGCGGCGACTTCCACCGCCTTACTGTTTCCCCTACTAACTTACTACACGACGTGTAAATACCACCACACGGCGTGTAGTTGGTTTTTACACCCTTCATCGCCGACATGGATACACACCCTGTGTACTCATCCCACATAGCCAGGGTACATGGCGTGTGGAATAGTACATGACATGTAGTTACAAAATTTAGGATTTTTCCCATTTTTTTCCCAAAAACACTTAAGGAAAAGAGAAAAGAAGAAACCCGTACCTCAAAAATAAGAACCGGGTTCTTACAAACTTCCCCCCTTAAATAAATTCATCCCCGAATTTCCATTCCAAGGGTGGTGAAGATATAGCCGTGAACAACCCCCGCCACTGAGAACGTATGTCGGTCTCCCGTTCCCAGGTTTCGTCCTGCACTCGGCCATGCTGCCATAGCACCCGTACAAGAGGAACTGACCGGCCTCAGAGAACCTTTGTGCTCCTATCAATGATACGAATCAGATGCTCCTCAAAGGATGCATCTATTTAAAGCTCAACCTCCTCGGGCTAAAAGACGTGAGATGAGTCTGAATGATAGCTACGCAACTGAGATACATGGAAGACATCGTGCATGGCTCGGTACCTCTGTGGTAACTGCAACCGATAGGCAACCTGCCTGACTCTCTCTAGAATCTCAAATAGCCCCACATACCTCGGTGAAAGTTTACCCTGTCTCCTGATCTGCCTGTGTCCCGACCTTGGTGAAACATGCAAGAAAACCTGATCCCCAACCATGAACTCCAAGGGTCGTCTACGACGATCAACATAAGATTTCTGAAGAGACTGTGCAGTATCCATCCGCTTATAAATCAACTGGACCTGCTCAGAAGCCTCCTGCATGAGGCATGGTCCCAGTAAAGCTGCCTCACCTACCTCTAACCAGCACAAGGGTGATCAGAATTTCCTACCATATAAAGCCTCGTAAGGTGCCATCTCAATAGTTTCCTAAAAACTATTATTATAGGAAAAATTGAATAAGGGTATATGCTTCTCCCTAGACCCCCCAAAGTCTAGGATGCATGCACGCAGCATGTCCTCAAGCACCTGTATCGTACACTCTGACTGACCATCGGTCTGAGGGTGGTAAGCTGTGCTCAAAAGCACCTGTGTACCTAGTTCCCTTTGAAAACTCTACCAGAAACGAGACGTAAAATGGGCATCCCTATCTTAAACGATAGAATGAGGGACCCCATGAAGATGTACAACCTCTCAGATATACATCTTTCCGAGCTCGTTAACACCGAAGGTCTCCTTGATCGACAAAAATTGAGCTACCTTCGTGAGTCTGTCCACAACAACCCACATGACATCATTGCCTCGAGGTGACCCCGACAACCCAGTCACGAAGTCCATCGCGACATCATCCCATTTCCACTCTGGGATGGGTAACTGCTGTAACAGTCCGACTGGCCTTTGATGCTCCGCCTTCACCTGCTGACAGGTGGAGAACCTCGTAACAAAACCAGCTACATCTCTATTCATACCCGACCACCATTACTGATGTCTCAAGTCCTGGTACATCTTGGAAACCCCTGGATGAACTTCCCAAGCTGAAGCATGAAACTACCTCATCAACTCCTTGCGTATATCCCCTGGAACCCATACTCGCCCATGTAAACACAATACTTCATCATCGCCTATCATCCACCCAGGAGGAGGGTCCTCACTTGACACCGACTCCCATAGAACTAGGCCTTCTGAATCAGATAGTTGTCTCATCCTTACTCTATCGAGGAGGGTAGAGGTCACAACTAAAGATGAAAGATAGGTCTGCCCCTGACTGTCGTGCACCTCTAAATTCATCTTAGAGAACAAAGCCATCGACTACCATTCACCACTGGCCTCTTGCATTGCCTGTATCTGAGTCTTCCTGCTCAGTGCATCAGCTACTGCATTACCCTTACTAGGTTTATAGGCAAGCTCAAAATCAAAGGACTGAAGGTATTCAACCCACCTTCACTGCCTCAGGTTCAAGTCACACTAGGTAAAGTTGTACTTGAGACTTTTGTGGTCCGTGAACACCACAAAATGTTCTCCCAAGAGATAATGTCTCCAACAACGCAACGCATGAACAACTGTAGCCAACTCGAGACCATGTGTTGAGTAATTCTTCTCATGTGGCCTCAACTAGAGAGACCCGTACACAACTACTCGATCACCCTGCATCAACACAGCTCCTAGCCCAATACCCGATGCATCACAGTAAACTATATAGATCTTCCCCTGCTCTGGGAGTATCAGGATCAGTGCTGATGTAAACCTTCCTTTCAGGTCCTGAAAGGCTATCTCGTAAGCTTCTGACCAAATGAACTTCACACCCTTCTTAGTCAAACCCATCAACGGTGCTTCTAAGTGGGAGAATTCCTGTATAAATCATCTGTAGTAACCATCCAGCTCCAAAAAAACTCCGTATCTCAAACACGTTCTTGGGATGCTCCCAAGAAACTACTACTCTCACCTTCTATGGGTCTACTGAAACTCCTTCCTCTGAGATGATATGACCTAGGAAGTGAATCTGGTCCATCCAAAAGTAGAACTTTGAGAGCTTAGCATATAGCCGATGCTCTCTCAGTGTACTCAATACGATCTCAAGATGGGTGGCATGGTCGTATTGAGTGTGAGAGTACACCAAGATATCGTCCACGAATACTACCACAAAAGAATCCAGATAGGGATGGAACACACAATTCATCAGATCCGTAAAAACTTCTTGCACGTTCGTGAGTCCGAACGACATAACCAAGTACTCATACAGACCATATCTGCTTCGAAAAGCTGTAAGTAGTATATCCGATAGTCTCACGCGCAGATGGTGATATCCTGACCTCCATTAAATTTTCTAGAACACTCATGCTCCATGAAGTTGATAAAAAATATCATCAATCCTCGGTAAGGGATATTAGTTCTTAACCATCAACTGGTTCAAATTCTGATAATACACACAGAGTCTGAGGGTACCGTCCACCTTCTTGGCAAAAAGGACAGGAGAACCCCAAGGAGAAGTACTAGGTTGGATGAAACCCTTTGCCTGTAACTCCTCTAACTACCTCTTGATCTCCTGAAACTCAGGTGTGGCCATCCTATAAGGAGGAATGGAAACTAGTGCTACTCCTGGGACAAGCTCAATAAAGAAATCCACCTCATACTCTGGAGGAAGTCCTGAAAAGTCGTCCAGGAAGACATCCATGAAACGATCAACCACTGGAGGGAAATCCTTCTGACAAGTCCCCTGGTCATCCAGATATAAGCTCACAATCTGGGCTATGATACCACCTCGCCCACGATGCTCTATTCCAACTCGACTCGCCTGAACATCCCACTCGCCCTTGTATAGAAACTCTCCGACATCTGGTGACGTGAAACTCACCCCACGATGATAGAAATCCAAAAAGTCTCTAAAGGGAACCAACCGGTCTATCCCGAGAATGAAATCATAGCTCTTCATATCTAAGACATAGAGGTCCCAAAGTAAGTGACACCCACCAACCTCAAGGGGGCACTCCTTGCACTAACGCACACTAGCAGTTCTAGTTCCCAACGGAGTGTCTAACATCATAATTACAGAAGAAGTAGAAACCCAAAGGACAAGGATCTCCACAATGGGTAAAAATATAAAGATATGTTTAACACTCGTATAAAAAAGTACTGATGATAAAACAAAAGCTAGTAGAATAGTACCTCTGATAGTAGAAGGTCTGGGATCCTGCTCTTGTTGGGTCTGTTGCACTGCATATGCCTGTCCAGTGCCACGGCCCTGCGATACAGCCTGGCTACCCTGAGCTGTCCTGCCTTTCTGCCTCTGAGATCCTGGTGTCTGGCTACCACGACCACGACCACCATCCCTGCCTGCACGCCCTGACGTATTCCAGTTACCCGACTGGTAAGAAGCTTCTAGTCCTGATCCTACATGCGGAGTCTGCACATAACCCTTCTCACTAGCCACTAGTAGAAACTCCCTACAAAAGCACTGCAGATGACCCATCTTGCTGCAATCTCGGCACTCCACTGGGTATCGTGGACACTGAGGTCTCTTGTGCCCCTCCTTACCACACTAGTAGCACATGACCTGGCCACCTGAAACATTCTTCTGGCTGGTACTGCCACCCTGAGAGATGTCCATTTGTCTCTTCCTCTTACTAGTAGAAATAGTACCAGAAACTGGTGCTGAACCACCCTGGCCCACACCACTAGCTTCCAGTAGGTTCCTCTCTGTAACTAGTGCATGGTTCACAATAGCATGTACTGAAGGCAACCTGAAAACATTCACCAGTGCTCAAATGTCATATCGAAGACCATCCTCAAAGCTTCTGGCTCTCAGCATCTCATCGCCCACCAGAATGGGTGCAAAACACTGAAGCTCGGTGAAACGAGCAGAATAATCCATCACCGACATAGTGCCCTACTACAGATTCATGAACTCTCAAGCTCGATCTACCCTCAACATCTCTGAGAAAAAGAAGTCATAGAAGGCTATCTGGAAATCATCACATGCCATGTCTCTGTGATTCTCTGACTGGGTGGTAACATCCCACCACCTCTTGGCAGAATCACACAACATATAAGTCGCGAGCTTGACCCTCCGCCCTGGAGGCATCTCTAGGTGCTCGAAAATAGTCTGCATCGACCCCAGCCAAGACTTCGCAGCCTGTGGTCCGTCATCCCCTAAAAACGTAGGCGGATGCTACTGATGGAAGATATGAGTCAGCTCGGCCATAGATGTGGCAGCCGACAGTGCTCCCTGAAAGGTCTGCATGAACCACATAAAGCCTTCACGGAACTGCACCTCCACACCTGTGTCCAGTATAACGGCTGGCACCGCATCTTGCTCTGCTGGAGGATCAACTGGTATCCCATGGCCCACCATCTCTGGAGTATACTCATTGACGCTCTCCTGGCGAACAACGCGTGAACTTCTCGGCAGCATGACACTACAAGGTCAAACACACACCTTAGATCAAGATTATCATAGTCTGAAAACGAAGGAACCAAAAGGGAAATAGGAGGACGAAGGCATTTAAGATTGCACAACAAGACTACACGGCGTGTATACTGACTACACGGTGTGTACCTGACTTTTCTTCCCCTACTCGGGTCCTTCTACACGGCCAAGCCACACAGCTCCCATTAAACAAAACTAACACGATGTGCATATAATCTACACGGCATGTATGGTGTAATTTTCCAACTACCCGTGTCGTTTGTGACACGGCTGACTACTCGTCTTGATACTACATGGCGTGTTACACCCGCACACGGCGTGTGCACTACCCCATTTCCCAGCCACACGTCTAAGTCCACACGGTCTGTCCTCGGACAACACTACACGACATGTCCCATAGGTACACGGTGTGTACTAAATGAGCTTTGCTGACCCGTGTTGTTCGTTACACGGCCGGATACACGACTCCGACTACACAGAGTGTTCTATAGTGGACACGACGTGTATGTCGTAAGGTCTCCTCCGTTCATTTTTGTTAGTTACACGGCAGACTCCAGGTCAACACTACATGACGTGTACATCCGGTACACGGCATGTTCACCCCAAACATTTACCTTCCCCGTGTCTCCGCCCACATGGTCTATGACACGGGAAGAGACTACACGGCGTGTACTTAGACTACATGACATGTACTCAAATTTTTTTCTTTTATTTCTGAATAGAAGAACATACACGGCGTGTTTAAGGTACTACACGGCGTGTATATTGGGTTTCCAGACAATATGCCTCAGAAACTTCTCTGGAACCCAGAAAATACTGAAAAACAACACCTAAGTTCCAAATTCCGATCCGTGAGGGCCCATACTCCCCATGAATCAAAGTTTGGCATCTTATATGTGTTATAACTGGATAAATAGCCAATGATCCACAAAATTCCGGTCAATGAGGGAACATACTCTCCAAAACCCAAACTTTGGCATCCATTCTATAAACAGGCTCACACAATAATACCCTATCAAACAATAGGTATCTATCAAAGCAGCTATCACAACAACATTCTTTTACTAGCACAACAACTATCACAACAACATGCGATTTCTAATGCGCCTACATGGCATGGAACTATGAATGACATGTGATTTCTAGCATGTGCCTAAATGATGGAATACCCTCATCTCATCAGGTTGCAACTAAATAGAACCCATGAATAAAACATAAATAGCACAATACAAGTGTGTCACCCTTCGGTGAAAATCAATTCAACTGTCAAATTGAAAAATCAGAAAAATTGCAACACGAGGTAAATTGGATTTTCCATGTACACGGGTTAGCTACTCCCAGGCACAACTTATTACCAACTACCGTTCTCATCCTATCCCTGACTAAGGATCCAAATAGTAAGTCAAAGAAAAGAACCCCTCTGATACCACTTTGTAACGTCCCGGTTCCGGGTGCCAGTCAACGGGTGCCCCAAACCCGGTTCGCCATGTGACCTCAAGCACATTTCCCCAAACGCCAGAGGCTGCTGACTAGCAGCGAGGCCCCAGGTCTGATAGTGGGGAAACTATGCCCTCATTTGTCAAAGTACAGCACAACAGAATAAAATAAAAATCATACAACAACAACGGAAGTAATAAACCATACACATTTAAAATAAACAACTGCAGTAAAAGATAACCAACAGTTATATAGATGATGATGCAACATGTCTCAAGTTCTAAGAAAATAGCCAGAATATGTTACACAATAATACAGTACAGTAAAATATAGAGTAAATCAAAACAAAACAGTCAGTAGCATCGTGAGCCTAAGCCCGGTCCCATGCTTCCCTACTCCTCAATAGCAATCAAGTACCTGTATAGGGACCCTTGCCCTTATCCACACCTTCAGAAATGTAATCTGTTTGGGCCAAATACATGACCCAAACAGGGTGTGAGAAATAAATCCCAATAGGCACCCACCAAAGGCCCATTCCCAATTGTGTAAAAATATGCAACAACAGTGCACAGTAATAAAAATGAAATAAACTAAGCAGTTCTCACAGTAAACACTTTATCAGTTATATTTCCATTTTATTATTCATTTAATTTTTCATTATAAGGAAACCACCATAGTGAATTTCTATGTAAACAGTTAGTTTCCTCAGACACGCAAACCCTTACCCTCAGGTAATCAGAAATGTAACCCGCAGGTAATTGCCCACAGGCATAACAGATATTTCCCTCAGGCGTATAAAGTATCTCCCTCAGGCACAGAAGTCACTGCCCTCAAGCACGGAAGAAGTTGCCCACAGGCTAAGTAGTACATTGCCCACATGCTAATCACAACACTGCCCTCAATCTAAACAAGTAACCGGGCCATGACCAACATGTAAACAAGAAATACACATGCAATTTCTCTCAAGGCAATTCTATAATCATTATTATAAAGGCATACCCTTGGGTATCCTGGCCAAACGGCTAAACAGAGGAACGCACCCCCGGGGTGGTCCTGGATCCAAGAAGCGATCCCAAACAGCAGTTTATTATCACATTTAAATTACGTATACAATTCTAGGTATTTAATTCCACAAGGCCTCAGCCATACGACACCCTATTCATGGGTGTGTATTACAACGGTATACAAAAATGCACATCAGTTGGAAATTAAACACCAAGCCAACTACCTTAAACAACCAAGAACGGTATACCCGAATGAAGCCTTTTGAAACGTCCAAGAACGTCGTAGATATGAGGTAAAATAATTCTCATTCAACCTCAAATAACTTCCATTATAGGAATAATTGGAAAGAACTACGTAATGAGATGGGAGGGTTTACCCGTGCGGTTCCAACGTGATCGACGGAAGCGGAAACAGATTCTCGACACTTGATCTGGAGATCCATGAAGGTTCGGCCATCCTATCCTGAGCTCCCATACGGTTCTAAGCCAATCCTGTGAACAGGGTTGTCTACTTCCCATTTTAAGCGAAAGAAACAAAGTACACGGTGTGTACTTTTTACTACACGACGTGTACTCCCCTCATTTAACTGTTCCTCTGGCAGCACCGCCAAACTGTTTATTCGTCAACATGAGTACACTGCGTGTATTTCCGACTACATGGCATATACTATTGCCCAGCTGGCGATGGCTTCCACCTCCTTACTGTTCCCCCTATTGACTGACTACACGGTGTGTAAATACCACTACACGGCGTGTAGTCGGTTTTTACACCCTTCGTCACCAACATGGCTACACACCCTATGTACTCATCCCACATGGCCAGGGTACATGGCGTGTGGAATAGTACACGGCGTGTAGTCACAAAATTTAGGATTTTTCCCCATTTTCTTTATTTTCCAAAAAACACTTAAGGAAAAGAGAAAAGAAGAAACCCGTACCTCAAAAATAAGAACCGGTTTCTTACAGCTAGACATTCTGCTATGGCTTTTAGGGACTACCACCTCACGTTGCCAACTAGGATGATCTTGGTGTTAAAGGGTTGTTATTATGTGTTGTTTGTTACTAAAAAAAATATTTCTGTATCCAGATTAGATACATATGGATTTGTTTTCACATTTTGAAATGAATGTTTATTCTTTTACAAAGATAGAAATTGTTTTGGTAGGTCACATTTATACAACGATCTTTACGTGTTGGATTACAAAAACCAAGTAATGGAAATAAATAAAAAATATACGTAACATGACTCATACCATACCCAACTTTAGCTTCACCGACTAGGTTATGTAAACAAGAAACTCTTGACAAAGTTACATCAAGATGGATATTTAGATTCTTTCGAACTAAAACCACTTGGAATATGTTGTGCATGTTTACAAGGAAAAATGACCAAATCCCCATTTAGTGGGAAAGGTGAAAGGGCTAAAGAACTTCTTGAATTGGTTCATACTAATGTGTGTGGATCATTTCCAGTTCAATCAAGGGGAGGGTACTCATACTTCATAACTTTTATTGATGATTTTAGTAGATATGGATATATTTACTTAATGAGGTATAAGTCAGATTCTTTTGATAAGTTCAAAGAATATAAGAATGAATTTGAGAACCAGCTTGGTAATAAGATTAAGAAAATCCACTCAGACTAAGGTGGAGAATATATTAATAAAGACTTCATTGATTACTTATGGGAGTTTGGGATCCTATCCCAACTCACTCCTCCTTACATGCCACAGTGGAATGGTGTGAGCGAAAGGAGGAACCACACCCTGTTGGATATGGTGAGATCAATGAAGAGTTATGCGAGTCTTCCATTATCCTTTTAGGGATATGAGTTACAAACAATGATTCTCATACTAAACCAAGTAACAACTAAATCGATAAATGGTATTCTATAAGAGTTCTAGAGTGAAAATAAATACATGTTATCGAATTTACATGTGTGGGGAAGCGATGCATTTATTAAAGCCTCTTTAGGTAACAAAATTTCACCCTGAGGAACAAAGTGTACCTTTATAGGATAGCCCAAGGAAACAAGGGGATATTACCAATAAATCCCCTCATACAAAAAGGATATAGTGGAAAGAAACACCATATTCCTTGAGAGGGAGCACATCTCCAAAAGAGATAGTTTAAGTGTGATAGACTTAGATGAAGTTGAGGCTCAAGCCACATAAGAGTTGGTACAGGAGCAGATTCCACAAAGCCCCATGGAAGAAAGAACTATTCTAGAGACACAAGAACTATGTAAGAGTACAAGAGAGGTTAGAGAACTAGAACAATATGGTTTTATAGTTACCAAGGATAGTGACTCATTATTAGTTGATAATAATGATCCTCTAACCTACAAGGAAGTAGTAAGTGGCATAAATGTTTCCAAGTGGCAAGAAGCCATGAATTTTGAAATGGATTCCATGTTCCAAAACCAAGTCTGGATTTTGGTAGATCCTCCAGTTGATGTAAATCCTATTGGTTGAAAATGGGTATTCAATAAGAAACTGGACATAGAAGGATAAGTCAGTACCTATAAGGAATGACTGTTTGCAAAAGGGTTCAAACAACGTCAAGGCATTGTCTACAATGAAATATTTTCACCAATTTCAATGCTGAAATCCATCATGATTCTATTTTCCATTTCTTCTTACCATGACTATGAGATTTGAAAAATGGATTTCAAAATAGCCTTCCTTAATGGGAACCTTTAGGAAGATGTCTACATGACACAAACTGAAGGATTTATGACTCCAAAGGATGCCAATAAGTTATGCAAGTTGCAGAAATCCATTTATGGATTAAAGTAAGCATCCAGGTCATGGAACATTCATTTTGATAAATCCATTACAAAATTTGGTTTTCTCAAGAACGAATGCGAGCCTTATGTCTACAAAAGATTTAGTAGGAGTGAAGTTGTTTTCCTTATAGTATATGTTGATGACATATTACCTATTGGAAATGAGATACCAACCTTATAGTCTGTTAAGGAATGGTTGAATCAATGATTCTCCATGAAGGACTTGGGTGAGGCAGCATATATTCTCAGGATCAAGATCCATCATGATAGATCCAAGAGATTTTTGGGCCTATGTCAAAGTACATACATTGATAATATACTTAAGAGATTCAGTATGGAACAATCCAAGAGGGGAGTGTTCCCAGTGTCACATGTCATTCATCTTTCCAAGAAAATGTGTCCTCAGAAACATGAGGAAAGAAAGATAATGGCAAGGACTCCATACGCATCAGCGATTGGGTCAGTCATGTATGACATGATATGTACTCGGCTGGATGTTGCCTATGCATTGAGTGCTGTAAGAAGATATCAAGCTGACCCAGGTGACCGCCATTGGATGGTAGTCAAGACTATCCTAAAGTATCTGAGGTGTATTAAGGATTTGTTCTTAGTTTATAGAGGAGATAAGGAACTAGTCATCAGAGGATATGTTGATTCTAGTTTCTAGACTGATCAAGATGACATGAAGTTTCAAAAGGGACACATCTTCACTTTGAATGGAGGTACAGTGAGCTGGAAGAGCTCAAAGAAGAGTGTGGTTTCCGATTCTATAGTAGAGTCTGAGTATATCACATCTTCTGATGCAGATAAAGAATTAGTTTTGATGTGAAGTTTTGTCCAGGAGCTGGATGTGATAATTAGCAGTAAAGATCCCATCACACTGTACTATGATAATACTGTAGAGGTGGATCTCGAAAAAGAGCCAAGGTCACATCAGTGGATGAAGCACATACTTCAAAAGTATTATCTCTTGAGGGATTTTTCTCAGAGAGGGGAAGTTGCAGTGAGCAATTTTTCCATGAAAGACAATGTGGAAGACCCCTTGACTAAAGCCTTGACTTAGTAGAAACAAAATCACCATGTGAGGTCTAGCGGACTGAACGTCGTAGGTAGTTGACTTTAGTCCAAGTGAGAGTTTGTAAGAGTTGGTGTTCTAGAACCAACTAGTTTTACTTTGATTACATGTATATTTAATGTATTTAAATATTAAACATCTTATTACATATTTTTCATTATTCTACATGACTATGATGTAATAATGTCATAGAGTATTTGTTTCATTGATAAGGTCATGGAAGTTCCCCACTACGATGAGAACCTTGAAATACTATAACAATATTCTTAAATATAGTTATATATTTGGATGAAATACTATAATGGGACACATATCATGTAGACCATCAGCTGAGAGTACTTGTAAGAAAATGAGAGTTCCTCTCATGAAGTTCGCACTTGGTAATCTCCAAGACAAAATATTATGAGAATATACCCTCCAGTAGGAATTCCGCATATTTTTGTGACATTGGATTTTTCTATCTGTGAGCATGTGAAATGATCCTTATACTTTAATATTATCATTAATCCATGTCATGACTCACACACTTTGATTTACTGACAAAAACCGTCATGCAGACAGTTGACGGGAAGTAGGGTACGTTGGGTGCGTCACGAGTGGCATGTTATTAATGGATAAGTCAAGGAAGGATTTTTCCCTTCCATTTATGGAAGTTAATATCTTGAACCTTTGATCAAAATAGAACCTTCACGCGAAATTCTATGTCCATGGTGTAATGATGAGTTTATTTCAGGTACTCAAAGAACAACGTATCAAGCACAAAGGTTGATGACACTATCATGAAACTTTCTTGATGATATATTGAGACACATGGATTATATTACATAGTGAGTGTTCATATGTGGTTGTTGTTGTTGCAACTTTAAGTTCTTTCTCTGGGTGCCTTGAACCATTGCTAGATAGTACTCTTGGAATTTAAGAAAACCCACCTAATTCCAACAAGAAAGAATCCTAGAGGGTCATACACTAAGTGTTTCTGGTGGTCTCGGTTAAATTCTATTCAAATTTAATTAATAAATATTATTATCAATACATCGGAATAATTTTATTCAAGTTAAAATGATTGCATAAATTAAATAAATATTTATTCACAAGATTGTGTATAAAATATATTTATTTATTTTATTGAACATTTAATAAATATTTATTTACTAGTTTGTAAATAAAATATTTATTTAAGAGAATAAATTATTTATTTATTTATTCATGTGTTCAATAAATGGAAGTGGAGTTCGAGTGGACCAAGGCCTGCCCGATAGTAAAATAATTACTTGCAAGATGATAAATAATTATTTATCTAGTTGGCACAAATTAAAATAACACTACTATTATTTTGTGACGCATTCCGTTTTTCATAAGTTGGTGCAACCCAAATAATTACACGGTATTATTATTAATAGCATGGATTTTATTTAAGGTTATGAATGCATTTAATTTCTGTTACGCAATTAAATATTGTAACTAAAGCCTCATGTCAATAAATAGACACATACATCTATTGTGCCATGTACCAAACTGCACGACTAGAGAATTGAGAATTGTTGAGATAAACAATTTCTCTCTAGAATCATATTCCCACCCCTCTCAATAATGAGAGATGTTATTCAAGGCTGAAGAACAAGCGATCAAGAACGACCGACACAAGACACTCGCTTCACTGTGCTAGCACCCAGAGAATGAGTAATGTCGATCAGAGGCCATCTGAGAACATGTGGATCATTGGTAGAGGGATTCTAGTTTGGATCCTTGTAAGTACAATGAGATAATCTAAAAGGGTCATTCTGAATGTTCAACATCATCAACAAAGAAATTACTTAAGATCCAGATATTTTTTTCTTCATGAAATTAATTAAATTAATTATAAACATAATGTGAAAGATCCTATCTAAAGGTTTCGAGCCTCTTCATTATTTATCTAAATATTTGATTCTATTCTTTTGAGACTGGCGTTCATCATCATATGGATCCTAGAATAATAATTGATCATGGTAAAAATTAAATTTGGGCGTCGGCCCAACCACACTTCTGCTACGCTCGGAACCTACAAATCTAGCACATAAGCATGTAGAAAACATAATGTCTAGTCTAATAGTATCAAGATATAACAAACTACCAATCATACATCTATATAACGTTTTTGCCAACTATTTTTCCAGCTTCATCCAAATCAAGTTTTATATTAGTACACATAAGAGTTGCGTATTTTTTTCTTTTTTCAAGACCAAAATTTTTTAGTAAATCAAAAATATATTTAATTTTATTTATAATATTTATATAATATTTTCGATAAATTTGAAATCTTAAAATGAAATTTAGTTCTCCCATCATACTGATTTTAAATTCCTTTTTCATTAGTTTTAAAAAACCATTTTAAAGGATTTTATTTGTTGAATCAAAAATAAAATCATCAATATAGATTTGAACTAATAAAATATTTGAACAAAAAAATTTCTTAAAAAGTATAGGATCTTCTAATCCAATATTAAATCCATTTTTCAATAGAAAAGAACATAATATTTCATACCAATCTCTAGGTTCTTTTTTAAGGCCCTAGAGAGTTTTAATAAGTTTTAAAAAATAATTTTGTTTTTAAGGGTCATCAAAACCAGAAGGTTGTTCAACATAAAATTCCTACATTAAATATCCATTTAAAAAGGAAGATTTAACATCCATCTAATATAATTTAAAATTCATATGAGATGCATAAGCAAAGGGATTATAATTTATTCTAATCTAGATACAGGGGAAAATGTTTCATCATAATCTATACCTTCTTTATGATTATATCCTTTAGCTAAAAATCTTTCTTTATTTTTTGGTTATGATCCCTTGATCATCTTGTTTATTTCTAAAGACCCACTTAGTTCCAATAACTGGATAATTGGATGGTCTTTCTACTAAGTCCCAAAATTCATTCCTTTTGAACTTTTTTAGCTCTTCTTGCATTTCTAACATCCAAATATCATATTTTAATTATTCTTTAATATATTTAGGTTCTAACTGAGATATAAAGGTATAAAATTCAGCTAGGTTTATTTCATTTCTTCTAGTTCTAATTCCTGTGTATAAGTTTCCTATAATAGTTTCTAAAGGATGGTTCTTTAGGGTTCTAGATTATCTAAGAAAGATACTTTTAGGTTCTTTAGTTTCATGTTCTTCTAAATTGGATTGAATTTTATTTATATCATTTTCAAAATTAGTTTTAGGGATTTCAAGTCTCATGTTGTCAAGTGAGTTGGTAACTTCATTTGTTTGATCTTTCTCTTTAATGAAAGGGTCAGTTTCATCAAACATCACATGAACTGATTCTTCAAAAATCCTTAAATTTTTATTAAACACTATATTGGCATTATAAGTAATAGAATATCCTAAAAATATTCCTTCATAATATTTTTGATCAAAATTACCAAGGTTTTACTTAGTATTTAAGATATAAACATTGCATCTAAAAACTTTAAAGTACTTTACTTTATGTTTTTTGTTATTCCAAAGTCCATAGGGAGTTCTTTTGAAAATAGGCCTTATTAAAACTCTATTCATGATATAGAAGGCTATTCTTATAGATTCTTCCCAAAATTAGGTAGGAAGACTATATTTATTTAGCATAGTCCTTGCCATTTCTTGAATAGTTTTATTTCTTCATTCTACAATTCCATTTTGTTGAGGTGTTCTTGGTGTTGAGAAGGTGTGTTTAATACCCAAATTTGAGAAAAAATAATTAAATTCTTGATTCTCAAATTATTCACCATGATCACTTCTTAATGAAATTATTTTACAACCTCTTTAATTTTCAATAATTTTTAAAAAGCTTTCAAAAATAGTGAAAACTTCACTTTTGTGTTTTTTAAAATATACCCAAGTAAATCGAGAATAATCATCAACTAAAACATATAAATATAATTTACCAGCCAAACTTGCTACTCTAGATGGTCCAAATTGTTGGAACCAAGGCTGTTCTTTTATAGAAATTGAGTATGGTTTATGTTTTTTGAAGATCCTCACATGGAAGATCAAGGAGTTTGCAAGGAAATGAATCTTATAGTTCAAGATGACAACAATATTGAAGGTGGAATCATTTCTCAATGTTTTCCAAATTTTTGGGCCTCAAAATCAGAAGTTTATTTTTAGAAAAGGAAGTATTTCTATGTAGGAGTGAGCAATATACAGACTGCGAAGCATAGTTTATGGATAAAAAAGGAGGTACATGAAAAAACGTTGAAAATTGACAAAGGGAAGGATTCTACATAGCAGCGCTATATAAACCACGTAGGGAAACGATTCGCAGGGAGGCTTGCAGTTCATGAGAGGAAAATAGTTCACAGAAGGCTTGCAGTACATGAGATGACTCATCATTCATGGAAATGAGATGTTGATTTGTGGTATTGTGAGGGATTCATTTGAGGAAGAGATCAGCTACTGTAAAGGAATGAAGACGCTATGCAGAACATGTAGGAAAAAATGGTTAATAGAAGAGCTTAGTACACAGTGAAGGCAGTACCGCATCAAATTTTTTAGTTATCTCAGATTATTGGATTTTTCGGATCTATTTTCCTATATAAGGATAAATAATCTCATCATTATTGAGAGTGATTTTGATTATAAATATGGGAGGAATTCGGTGAAGTCCAAAGTGGTTTGTGGGAAGACAACCCTGTAAAGAAGAAGAGGTCCATGAGAGAGGATTCCGTGAATGGTGAAGTAGTTCATATGAACAGTCTGAGAAACAATTTTTTAGGGCTTTATAGATCGCAAAGGAAAGTAGTCCGTAGAGGTGGAGTTGGTACATAGAGAAGAATCAATCTATAAAATAAGGAATTCTATAGAAGTGGAGGTAGTGTGTGGATGCGGTTCATGAAGGCAGTACGCGGAGGCGGTACATGGAGGTGGTACACAGAGGTGGTAAGTAGAATTGTTATGTGGAGGAATTATGCCAGTTCACGAAGGAACAATTTTCAAACTATAAGTGCATAGAAAAGTGGATTACATCTACAGGTAGAATGGGGGATTAAATATTGTATCTATCTACAGTTTAGGATGCATGATTTAATGAATATGAAGGTACCTACAAGTCTATAAACTATTTTTGGATTCCTCCCAAAGTAGTGAGCTAGGGGGATTCAACATAAGTGTTTCGAGGGGCATAGTGTAATATCTCTAAACTATGGTAAAGGAAATATTTTTGGCATAGAGTGACTATATCTAAACTTTTTTACCCCAAAACTAGTAAATTTTAGTGGATTTAGGTATGACTGAAACACTGTCGGTGTATGCTCCTTGGACTTTCCCTTAGTGGTGAACCAAGTAAAAATCATTGTATTGACTCTTTTCATGTGATTGCTTGTTTACCACTCATTCTCATTAGACATGTTTAATAGGTTCCTTCCAATGTGGGAACAAGATCCATCACTTCTGAAAAAAAAATTGACACCCTGATTCACGCCTCCCCTCTCAGGGTTTTATGGGGTACTTCAAGAGGTATCAGAGCATACATGTTACTAGTGTTAAATTTTTACTTCTTTGCTATCATGAAGAATACAGTTAATGTCAGGGGAGTTCCCCATTTTTATGGAAGTAACTTTAAGATATGTAAGAATAGGATGAGATCTCATCTAAGATCTCTTGGAATAGAATTCCTTTCTGTCACTACATAAGGAATACATGTCACTAATTCTATAGGGCTGTCCATGGATAATACAGATAGGAAAATGCTTGATGTAGAGGCTAAAGAAAAAAATTCCCTCACTACAAATCTGTCTGATCAAATCTATCTGAAGGTGATGATCTTCACTTCAGGCAAGTCTATGTGGGAAAAGATGGAAAACATATACAAAGGAGATAAAAAATGAAGGAGGCCAAACTCTAAGTTTCACATGATAGGTTTGATGATATGAAAATGCATCCTGATGAAAATAAAGATAACCTTTTCAATCAAATTACTAAAGTTGTAGGAGAAATTATAAGGCCTGGGGAAGAAATAAAATACATCAACATTGTAAAGAAAATATTGAGAATAATTCCTACTCTTTATAATCCAAAAGTGTCATCACTTGAGAAAATATATCTTTCAAAATTTTCTTTAGATGATCTACTGACCAGTTTGGTAACATATTAAATGCATGTAAAACCAGAGTGTAATGTCCTGGATTTTTCCATGTATTATTTTTAAATATTATAAGGAATTAATTCAAGACCAAGAGTTGAGACAACATGTCATTCCGAGGCCCAATGTTCACAGAATAAATATTTGAAATATATTAAATATATTTGAATAGAACGCGCAATTGGTTTTTCTAAAATAGTGTAATAGATTCTAAATGGGTTCCCAAATCAGAAATCCAAGGGAACCATTGCGTTCAGAGCAACGACTTTACCTTAGGTGAACCCTAACATCAACTGTCGTGGGTCAGATGTGAATGTTAGTTTTTAGACATATAAAGAATAAAATAAATAAATTATTTATTTTATTTTTACATTACAGAGATGTAGATATGTGTTTCTTTTTAATAAACATCTTGGTAGAGACTAAGGGTTATAATTCATAACCCTAGAAAAATATCTGGAAGCTTTAGAGAAAAGTCTTGGAGATACCCCTCAATGGACGACGACGAGATGGTGGATCATGATAATTCTTGACGGGTCTCCATAATTAATGAATCTTCAACAATGAACAATTCAAAATCCAAGTAGGGAATTTTTTTTCAATTACTTATTTTCCCTGTTCTTGGATTTAATTACAAACGCAGATCAACCCATGAACAGGTTGACTCGCAGTTTGATCATTCCAGTGGGAGGGTTTTGATTACAGGTACTGTTTGGGGATGATTATTTTATTGTTTTATTATCTTGATCATTCTTAAAAAATGGATTTAGGTTGAAAATAAAAAAATTACCTAGATTTGTTCCTTGGGTTTTTCAATTGTGTTTTTCTCCCCTATGTTTTTCATGTTCTTCACGTTCTTTGCAGAATATGAATAGATGATCATTGTGCCTCTATTTCTTGGTGCAATGATCCTAAATCATAGATCTAACCTCATGATGATCTAGAAGAGGTGTGATGATGATGATCTCATATGGATCAATGTATTTCGGGAGATACTATTCTTTTAGAAACTTTTATATGGATGACCAGAATCAGTTTTTGGAGCTGACTGGAGGCCCAAAACCCACTAATTTGGTGTTTCCATGGTAAGACGATCCCAAATCTTTAGTTTCAAGGTGAATGAATCATCATATCAAAAACTCGAGGATCAACCAAGGCGTACAGAGGAAGAACCAACGTTTTAGAAAATTTTGCAAAACACAGTGTGTAGTTCGGACTACACAGTGTGTGGCCCCCACTCAGTAGCAGCTAGTGTTTTGGGAGGTAGTAAAGTGTCACACGGTATCTGACCCCTATCACATGGTGTGTGGGATATTTCCTGAGGCTCAAAATGTATCTTTGGAGGTACACGAACACAGGATGGCGTACAAAGCTTTCCTACATGGTGTGTACCCCACCACATGGATAGACCCATACCAGATACATGGGTTACCCTATGTACTGGTACACGGGAAGGTGAACATCGGTTGACACCATGTACTGGAACATGACTAGAGTACATGGGTGGACACTAGATAGAAGGACACAACATGTGTTCCTTTTTACACATAGTGTATACCTCTTCTATTTGAAATGTTTTGATGGCACAGTCCGTTGAACACAGGCATTACCTGGGGTCAAGGGACACAACGTGTGACCCTACTACATGCCATGTACCCATTCTTACATAGATTTAATCCCTTTTACATCATATATAGGAAAATGTTTGTTAAGTTTGGTTCCATTTATTATTCCTATAAAGGTTAGCTGGTATCATTTTCTATTCATAGGAGTATGGTACCTTCAGCAGGATTTTACCGGATATAGTTAGGAATCCCCCATGAGAGGCCTGGAATAAGATCCTATATCCATTATTTTACCCTAAGTAGAGTCTTGGTATCAGTGTGACCAATCCTACTAGATATCAATCCTCTACTTAGAATTTGAATCTGGATGAGTTGTAGTATCACTCCATGGTCGTAGTAGTGATCCTCATATGTGTATCATGATCTTCCCCACTCACAGAGTGAGTAATCCCAAAGTGAGTGCATCATATCTCTATTCATATTAATCAATGAATCTCTCCCATGACTATTATTAAAGAATAGTACTTATTAGGTGGACGTCATTAGTGCTATCAGACTTAGGAGTGTGTTCTCTTGGATGAGTTTTGTTTAGGAATATTTTGATTCAATATCTAGTGTTGGTATGTAGTAATTGTGACTCAAATCTAAACTACAGGTCAAGGTTTGAGTATATATGGATATGTTTTTATTATATGTATTGTAGACATATAATATGTAGAGATTACTATACCTTTAATTTGTATAATTCTTTTTGGTTTTAGGTGTCCTACTGAGTATTTTTATACTCACCCCTTCATAGGCTTTGCCTACACATTTCGTGTCTTGTATAGACAAGCGACCTTTTGGCAGAGTTCAGGGTGGGCCAGGACCAAATAGAGCATTGTGAGTTCAAACAGACTGAGGTGTTTCTATGTCTTTGAGAAACATTCCCTGTAACTTTTTGTTTACAGGTTAGACTTTTTAGTTTTCAGACTCTTACTTTTTTTGGGCATGTATTCTGGCCTAGTTTATTTTACTACACTTTATTTTCCTGTCTTAATCTGTTGGTTGGGTTTAGTGGTATTCATGCATTTTGTTCCTTAGTGTTTTTTAATTTTCATCATTTTTGTCTTGGAGATGTGTGCGTGTATACATGCACTTAGGAAATGTCTCCCATGTTAGTGATATGCCTACTCGATTCTAGTTACTAGCCCCTAGCCTATTGAAGGTAGGATTGGGGATTCACAACATGGGCCCCACTAGGACGAGTCGTGACAGAGTGGTTTCAGAGGTGGTCGGTTCTACCTTAGGACTTGGAGTCTGTGAGATTGGTTTGGGGAAATAGTGTTATGTGTTTTGAGTTTGACTTCCAGGCCATGGACTCCAGTGTTGGTATGAATAATTGATGTATCCATACACTAGGACTCTAATAACCTTCTTTTCAACTCAGTACTTGAGAACACTAGCTTCAGGGAAAATAATGGTATATGTATCATATAAGAATGGGTTGTGTTTCTATGTACTTCTTGACTCATCTCTCTAGATATACTCATTGAATGTGGTACATCATGTTTTCTTACAGGATACCTCTGAGATGCATACCATCTAGGATTTAGTAGTTCGATCACGAGGATGACCTCCCTTAGTGACAAGGCTTCAATACAAGGACCGATTTCCTAGATGTTTCCTCCAGGTGGTGCATCGGCTATACCACCACCAGTGGAGAAGAATGTGGTACCTACAGTACTATAAAATGAGAATCACATGCTGATAATTCTCTATGAGTTTCAAAGATAGAGTCCCCTCAGGTTTTGAGGTGAGCCTGATCATCAGGTAGTTGAGGACTGGCTTGAGGTGATAGCTAGAGTGTTTCGTCTATTGAGGACACTAGTGGACCAAATGGTGATCCTGGAGGTGATCCTTCTTTAGGGTTTGGAAAGGTGATGTTGGAGTTTGACCACATAGACTCATGATGAGGTGACTCTTTTGTGGAAGGAGTTTGAGCATCTCTTTAGAGAGGAGTTATCTTAGGTTACGCTGAGAGAAGTGCATATATAGGAGATTCTTAAGCTCTAGTAGGGTAGCTTAATGGTGGATGAATATTCATCGAGGTTCACCAACCCATTCAAGTACTCGATGGATATGGTCAAGGATTAGTACTTCAGGGATCATACCTTTGAGTGAGTTCTACGCTATGACATTCGAGCTAGAGTTATACCTCTATGCATTCCAACTTATGCTAGAGTGCTTGAGCGATCTTTGGTGGTCTAGAGCTTCTTGGATGAGCAGATGCATCCAGTGATAGTTAACAGTAGGAAGATAGGTGTAGAGACCTCAACATTAGGAAGATAATGTCATACATAGAAATTTTGACATGGGAGATTTTATAGTAGGTCCCGGTATAAGAGATTTTCAGTTTTGGGATCTTAGGCTAGATCCAATCAGCCCAGGGAGAGGTGATGCTACACATGTGATGAAAAGGGACATATTACTAAAGATTTCCCAATCTATTCAGATATTGATAGGGGGATGATGGATGGACCACCAAGACAGAGGTAGAAAGTGGATTAGGTAGATCTGCTAGGTGGAAGATGTGGAAGAGTAACTGGGAGAGTTGCAGGAGGTGGCAGGTGTTTTGACATACTACTACCATCATGCTCAAGGGGTCCACACCAGGATTAGGGAGATGGAGGATAGGGGTGGGGGTAGCTACATGTGGTCGAGGAATATAACCTAGGGGCTACAGGTATGATCTGAGGTACGATCTGTGTCTTTTCTACCTTAGATTCTATACTTATAGACATAGGTTCTAGTCATTATTTTCTCGCCACTTACCTTATATGAGACCTTGAGATTATATTAGAACCATTGAATCAACCATTATGATTGGAGTCACCTATGAGATGAGACTCGATGATCACACACTTGTTCTGACAGTGTGATCTGACCCTTAGAGGTGAGAGTTTCAGTTGGAAACTCTTGGTGGCAGTGTCAAGGCCTTATGATGTCATTCTCTATATGGATTGGATATCTTTGATCCATGCCCAGATTGACTATTTTAGGCTAAAAGTGAGGTGTTAAAAGTGATGGGATGAGGTTTTCCTTTTTTGGTGAAAGGGAAAACCATGCAGAACATGATGGGATCATGCATAAGAGGGTGAAATTGGTCACTAATGAGTTTTCTAGCCTTATCCTAGAAGTCGCAAATGTTATGAGCTTTCAATTACTAGAAGTAGTGGAAGAATATGGGGACATCTTTCCATAGTATGTTCTAGGGTTATCTACCCATTGGGAGATCATCTTCTTCATCTACTTACACCTCGAGACTGCACTAATATCTTCACCAGAATATTGGATATCTCTCGTAGAGATTTGCGAGCTGAGGGTGAAGCTGGAGGACTAGTAGAATAAGGGCTTTGTGAGACCCAATGTTTCACCCCGAGTGGCCCCAATTTTGTTTTCCAAGAATGAAGACAGGAGCTTGAGGTTGGGAGTGGATTACCGGTTCTTGAACCAGGTGAATATGAGGAATAACTATCATATACCTAGGATCGATGACCTCTTCGATTAGTTGAGATGGGCACGATGGTTCTCAAAGGTTGAACTTCGATCAGGCTATCACTAGATACGAGTATTGCATTATAGGAGGAGGTTCTGAGGGAGTTTTATACACCCCCTTTGGTGGTATACCTTGGTGTGGAGAAGATATACTAGGACCTCTAATGTTAGTTTTGGTGGATAGGGATAAAGAAGGAACTGGAAGAGTTTGTTTCTCAATGCTTTACATGCTAGTAGGTTAAGGTTGAGAAACAGGTTCTAGTGGGTTTGACTCAACCCCTCGAGATGCAATAATAGAAGTCGGATGGGATATTGATGGACTTTGTGATGGGTTTACCACGTACATCTGGGGGACACGATACCATTTGGGTGATCATTGACCTACTCACCTAGTCAGCCCACTTCCTACTTATTTGAGAGAAGATTTTCATAGATAGATTGATATTCCTCTACATTTAGGTGATAGTTTGACTCAATGGAGTCCCATCGATGATAGTTTATGATCATGATGCTCGTTTCAAATCCCAGTTGTGGAAGGGATTACATAAGGTTTTTGGGACTCATTTATTATTGAGAACAACATTTGATCCACAGAAGGATGACCAGATTGAGAGGAACATTTAGGCTCTAGAGGACATGATGTGGGCTTGCATCTTAGACTTTGGTCATATTTGGGAGGACCACCTACCACTGGTGGAGTTTGCGTACAATAACAACTACCACTCCACCATTGGTATGGCCCCGTTTGAGGCTCTGTACAGGTGAACCTATAGATCACTACTCTACTAGATTGACCTAGAAGATTCATCACTCATGGGACCAAAAATTGGCGTGATCTACTACTGAGAAGGTTCATATCATCTAGGAAAAGATGAATACTACACATAGCCATCATAAATCTTATGCTGATAGATGGAGGAGATCTTTGGAGTTCGAGGAAGGAGACCATGTCTTCCTTCGGGTCTCACCTCAATGAGAGTTAAAAAGATTTGGCTAGGGCAGAAAGTTATCTCTGAGGTTTATTGTCCATTTTCAAATACTACATAGAGTTGGTGAGATAGCGTATCGCTTAGCTCTACCCCCATAGTTGTACTGGGTACATGATGTCTTCTACGTGTTGTAGATGAGATGATACGTGCATGAACCATCACACATCATCGACTGGGGAGAGATATTCATTAATGATGGAGTGAATTTTGCTGAATACCCAATGGAGATCAAGGATTGGTGGGAGAGGATCCTTTATGGGTGAGCGATTCCTTTAGTGCATGTCTGATGGTAGCATGAGAATCTTCAGAAGAGCACATGGGAGTGGAGGCTCAAATTCGTGTGTAGTACCCACATATTTTTTTATACCCTTTGTTTTTGTATTTTTAGGGATGTAAATCCCTATGTTGGGGAGAATGTAATGTATCATATTTTTTTGTATAATATTTTTAAATATTATATGAAATTAATTCGATATTAGGCATTGAGAAAACATGAGATTCTGAGGCCCAGTGTGCCCAGAATAAATATTTGAAATTTATTAAATATATTTAAATAGATCATGCAAATAGTTTTCCCAAAATAGTGGAATAACATCTAAACTGGTTCCTAGATCAAAAATTTGAGGGCATCGTTGTGTTCAGAGCAGCGACTTTACCTTAAACAAGCCCTAACATCGGCCGACGCAGGATGGATGTGAAAGTTAGTTTTTGGATGTTTAAAGAATAAAATAAATTAACAATTTATTTTATTTTAATGCTGTAGTGACACAACGATGCATTTCTTTTTAATAAAATTCTTAGTAGGTACATAAGGCTAGAATTCATTACCCTATATAAATCCCTGGAAGCTTTAGAAAAAATTCTTGGAGAAACCTCTCGACAAACGATGATGAGATGACGAATCATGATCATTCTTGATAGATAACCATCCATAAAGAATCCTTGATAGTGAACAATCCAACCCCTAGGTATATAATGTTGTTTCAATTCTTACTTTCTCCATTCTTATATTTAACGACAAATGTGGATCAACTCATGAACAGGTTGACCCACGGTTCAATCATTCTTGCAGGAGGGTTTTGATTGCAGTTATTGTTTGGGGATGATTTTTTTATTTTTTATTATCTTGATCATTATTATGGAATAGATCAAGTTTGGAAACAAACAAATGTTGAGTTTCGTTCTTTGGGTTGATCAATTGTTCTTTTCTCCCCTATATTCTTTGTGTTCTTCACGTTCTTCATGAAATGTGAACGAATGATCATTTCACCTCTGTTTCTTGGTGAAATGATCTGAAATCATAGATCCAACATTTTGATGACCTAGTGGAGGTGTGAAGAAAGTATTGGTAGATGGATTTATGTATTTAGGGAGATACCATTCTTCGAGAGACTTTCATGCAGATGATCAAAAATCGGTTTTCAGAGTTGATCAAAGGCCAAGAACCCACTGATTCGGTGTTTCCATGGACAGATGACCCCAGATCTTTAGTTTTGAGGTGAATGGATCATCAAATAGAATAATGGAGGATCAATTGAGGTGTGTGGAGGGAGAACCAGCATTCTGGAAAATTCCGAAGAACATAGTGTGTAGTTCGGACTACACAACGTGTGGCCCCAGTCAGTGGTGACTAGGGTTTCAGGAGGCAGTAAAGTCTCACATGGCATGTGACCCCTATTACATGGAGTGTGGGCCCTTTTCTGAGGATCGGTTTGTATTTAGAGAGGTACACAAACACAGGGTGGAGTACGCATATTTCCTACATGGCGTGTACCCCACCACATGGCCAGACCCAGACTGGATACACGAGTTACCCCATATACTGGTACACGGTTAGGCGAACATGGGTTAACACCATGTACTAGCACATGAACAGAGTACATGGGTGGACCCCTATCACGACCCATCCCCTGGGGCCCATTCCATGACTACCTCAAGCCCTCCTTCCATAGGCTAGGGGTCAGCGACTAGCACCAGAAAGGAATAACCCAAACATGGAAGGCATTGCCTTTAAACCTATACACACATAGAATAGGTACACGACAAAAGAAAACCACGAAGTAGAACTACTAATAGTAAAATTATGAACTAAAATTAAAAAAATGGCTAGTATACAAACCCAACTGAAAAGAAAGTACAACAAAAAGGGGAAAACAAGATTCGGAGGTCATCCACCAAGGATCCTACCTGAAGGGTAGGTACAGATCATCGTTTGCCGCCACTGCTGCTCCTCACTTCTATCAATCATGTCCACACATCATCTAGCCCTAGCTCCCCTAGTCTCAGTCAAGATTTCCATCACCTGCACAAGACACAATAAGTTGAGGGTGAAGCCCGTGCAAGGGTGAGTATAAAAATACCTAGTAGGGACCCCGAGACTCCTGAAGGTCTCCCAGAATTCCATAAAGGAAAAATAAAAAATCATTATCTCAATTACTAAGAATAAAGTAAAAGACATCTCACATCATGTATACAATATAAATAAAAGGAATAATGATGATTATTATTAAGCTAGATTATTTTATTCTATTGATAGGTTCTGCTGTTGATCGATGGAGGGTCGCTGAACTGCTGATCCACAAAGGGTCGCTCTACTACAGATCCACAGAGGGTCACACTACTTCCAATCCATAGAGGGTCACATTGCTGTCAATCCATGGTCTCTCTCATGCTGATCCATGAAGTTTATCTTTTATGCCGACCCATAAAGGGTCGCTCTCATGCCGATCCATGGAGGGTTTATCTTCACTGTACATCCAGCCACAGGATTCCTGCAAATGGTGCACTTGAGTTTTGGAGATTCTGCTCCTCATAAAATCATCTATACCTTAACCGCCACAGAGTCCCACTAATAAGTAACCCAAAGGACCGTCATGTCGTAAGGGTTCCAATGCGATGGACGACGTGTCAATCGGACACCCAGTCTGTAAGTTATAAGAAAAAAGGTAAATAGGGCCCAGTTGGATTTGAGTCTGATCTAACCCATAAGTATTACAAATTCTTCAAAAACCCATGTGAAGTATCTTAAAAGGACTGCCCCATCAGAAGGGTCCCAAATGAGGCAGACGACGCGTCGATCGGACGCCCAGTTTGCGAGATACTCAAGTTTTAGTGAAACGGGACTCGTCGGGTCTGGTAGGGGTTCGGCCTAGCCGGCCCATTGGGCTCATGGGTCCAGCCTAGCCAATGGGTCTAGCCCGGCCAGTAGGTCTGGCCCACCTCGAAAACCCAGCCCGTGCGGTGCGGGCCGATTGAGCCGAACTAGACATTAGGCGTCCGGTTCCTCCCAGCTGGCAGTGCCGCGGGGCACCACCTTATCTTTTGAAATGACTAACTAGATCCAGCCATTGGTGTCCAGCTGAGCAGCCTGAGCAGGCCGTGCCACTCCCATGAGGCACTGGCGCACCGCGTCTCCACCCACCATGGCGCAACTAGCTACGGCTCCTGCATCGCGGTACCTGCAGGCACAATCATTTCCACCCGGCCGGCTCAGACCAGCCACCACCACCAGTCATCGGTGCCACCGTGCCGATAGTGCCATGCTGACAGTTGCTTTTGTAGGCCACCATAGATTCTCTGATGGTCCATTTTCTTTCTTGTCTGAGCCTATGGGCCACCCGTGTCACCGCTTTCACTGCTAAGTTCACAAAATCACCTTGTCGCCACGTTGTTTGGTCTCCCAAGAAGAAAAAACAAAACCCAAGAGTGGCGGAGGGTCCAGGTCTTGTTCAGATTGTCCCACACCCTCTGCGTTAGTGTTTTATCAAAGGGGTGGAATAATAATCAACAAAAGTTTAAAATTATCCCCTAATTAAAACCCCACAACAACCACCAATATGAACAAACGAGTATCAACCCGTTAGTCGGTTAATCCACATTCATTGTATTTTCCAAGAACGAGATGAGAGGAATCATAAGCACATAGAAATCAATTTAATTCCCCTACCTGGATTTGGTGGAATATGTTATCGATGAAGGATGATTCACATTCGTAGATGTTCCATGTTCGTTGGCACTCATTGTCGCCTGTCGATGTCTGGTTCGAATCCTCCAATGATTGTCGATCAATCCCTTTTCTTCATTGTAGGGTGACGTCACCGGTGTTTTTTCATAGCTTCCTCTCGTGGTTTGTGAATTCGCTTTCCAAAAGAATAATTAAATAAAGAAACATGTCACAATGTTTTAATTATGCTGCGACGTTGTATCATTAAATACACTCATTAATGGACCTCATTAAGTAAACCATTTAAAGATCTTCATTAAAGCATCTTTCTGGCACCGTGGTGTCACCTCTCAAGAATTTGAAAAAAATTAAATAACATTGGAAAAGTTTATTTTATTATTTTCTTTTAAAAGGTTGGAAAAATAACTATTACGTCTGACCCTTTCCGGTCAAACTTAAGCTTCACCTAAGATAATCCCGACACTGCAAATCCAATGGTGCCCTCCGAATTTCAATTTGAGCACTGGTTCAAAATTTATAAATTCCCACCCTCACGTTTACTGAATGTACCTTAAAAAAGTTCAAAATTCCATTCCAAGATCTTCGGGCCTTGGAATCACGTACCATCAATTTTAACAATCTCGTAATAATTCCATATAATTAAAAATAATTATATGTAATTTCTTGGTCTTTAAATTCTACCCACCTTAGGGATTTACGTCCCCAAAATCCATAATAAAAGATAAGGAAACAATTGGGGGTATTGAGCATGAATCTGAGCCTCCCGATCCCATGTTATCTCCTGGAAGTTCCTATGCTACCACCGAACTCGCACCAGAGGGATCAACCATCCATGAAGTACCCAATCATGTCGATCCTCTATCTCCCCTATAAACTCTATAAATGTTTCCCCATCATTAATTTTCAGCTCTCCTCAACTGATGATGTGCGATGAATCAAGCACGTATCTTGTTAGGTACGACATGTGGGAAACACCGTGCACCCGATGCATCTGTGGGGGAAGATCTAGGTAGTACGCCACCTCAAAAAATCTATTGATGATCTGGAAAGGTCCGATGAACCATGAAGATAGCTTGACGCCCTAAAAAAATCTCCATAGACCTCGTCGAGGTGAGATTTGTAGGAAGACATGGTCTCCCTCCTTGAACTCCAAGGGTCACTGTATCCTATCAGAATAAGACTTCTTCCTTCTCTGTTTAGTCTTCATCCACTCCAGGATGATCTGAACCTTGTCAGTGGTAACTCGCACCAACTCTAGACCCATAAGTGCTAACTCTCCTGGGTCAGTTTAATATAGAGGTGATCTGTATGGTCACCTGTACAAGGCCTCAAACGGTACTATGCTGGTGGTGGAGTGATCACTGTTGTTGTATGTGAACTCCACCAGTGGCAGGTGGTACTCCCAACTGTTTCCAAAATAAAGGACATAAGAACGAAGCATGTCCTCAAGTTTATGCATGGTCCGCTTCATCTGACCATCTAGATGAGGTTGAAAAGCAGTGCTAAAGCATAGCTGAGTCCCCAATGCCTACTGTAATTCCTTCCACAACTAAGCCGTAAAACAAGCGTCACGATCTGAAACGATCATTGATGGTATCCCATGAAGCCTTACTATCTCCTAGATGTAGAGGAGTCATAATACCTCTACCAATCCCTGCTCTCAGATGGGTAAAAAATGGTCCGTCTTGGTGAGTCAGTCAATGATCACCCAGATAGAGTCATGGCCCCTGGATGTGTGTGGTAACCTAGTCACTGAGATACCATTTCACTTTCATTCTGGTACCTCTAGTGGCTAAGTCAAGCCTGCTGAAACCTGATACTCAGCCTTCAGTTACTGACAAGTGAAGCATCGTGAAACAAACTCTGCCACTACATTCTTCATCCTTGGCCACCAGTACTAACATCAGAGGTCTTGGTATATCTTCTCCACTCTAGGATCTAATTCCAAAGGGGATATATGTAACTCCCTCAACACCTCCTCCTGAAACTTCATTGGTACCATGGTGCATCCTCTAAAAAATATGATGTGCTCCCCACCTTCTGAAAATCCACCAAGAGCCTATCATGAGGATATCTGAGCACATTGGGCCTCAAAGTCAACGTCCCCAAGATATGCCTCCTGAATTCACTAATGGAGTGGGGGAGTGGAAGTCTTAGACTGGAGGTAAACTACTCTATCCCTATCTACGAAGGATATCCACAACGCGACTAGATACTATGTCGCCTCGCTTAGCAACTATAACCTGACCTCCTACTGAGTGTATTTTCTACTATATTTCCATTACCAGAAGTGTAGATTATCTCAAAGTCATAGTCTTGGAGGAACTCCATCCATCACCTTTGTCTTAGGTTCAGGTCCTTTTGTGAGAAAATATACTTGAGACTCTTGTGATTAGAGTAGATAGTAAACCGTTCACCCATCAAGTAGTGTCGCCACATCTTCAACACAAAAACCACTACTGCTAACTCCAGGTCATGGGTCGCATAGTTCTACTCATGCTACCTCAGCTTTCGTGAGCTGTAGGTGATTTGTAAGAACCCAGATCTTCTTTTTTCAGGTATGTTTTACTTTTCTGGTCATTTTTGAGAAAAATAGGAATTTCTGGAAATTTTTGATGTACACGCCATGTACTTTATGAGTACACGCCGTGTACTGGGTCACTACAGGAGGCCGTGTACTGGCCACACACATGGCCATGTGGGGGTGACTTGGAGGCCGCCTAAAACAGAGTACATAAATAGAAAGTACACGCTGTGTACTTCAAAATTACATGCCATGTATTTCTTTTCATTCATTAAACGTACCAGGGCCGCGTCTAATCTCCAGAAACACCATATTCTAGGTCTCGTTCGGCCGAGAGCTATCATACAGCCGTGATTCTCCTCCGAGACCTCGACCGAGCATCCAATCTCTAATTTGACTCCCGTCGATTGCATTGGGATCGCCTCGGTACGCTCTCTCTTCTTCTTGAGCTTTATTTCCCAATTCCCCCTCCTTCTCAAGTTATCCTCTATTGAACGTTTTAGACGTTTTTGTAGATCTTCGATGTTCTAAGGTTATTCAAGCCCTAGGACTCAAGTATATCAATCTACCAATGTCTAAGTAGGTGGTTTATGCCTTTCCATTTAAATTATTAGTATTATGTGCAATTTTTCCCAATACCCTTGAACGAGGTATTGCGTGTTTACTGTTTTAACCCTGTTAATTTCCTGATATGATGGTATGCGTAAATAGAGGTTATTTGGATGTGAATGGGGTTGTTTTCTATGCTTTGGATGTGTTTTCCCGTGCATGTTCTGTTTACATCCATTTGATCCTATTTAGTCGTTAGGCTTCCTTGATGTTTTCCATGCCTAGTACTATAGGATGAAGTTATTATTTTATCTAACATGATTGAGATGCTGTAGAAAATTTAGCCAAGTAGTTCTTGAGGTTTACTTTTTTCGTATTGCATTGCTATTCTTGTTTGACTTATACAGGGCCTTGAGAACCTGGTGTATTAGACTATAAGGGGAATTGGCCATGTGAGCTTCCTTAGAGAGTCTTTATCACTTTTGAATATATAGGGAATTGACCATGTGAGCTTCCTCAGAGAATCTTTATCACTTTTGACTATATGGGGAATTGACTGTGCGAGCTTCCTCAGAGAGTCTTTAACGCTTGGGATTGTAAGGGGAATTGACTGAGAGAGCTTCCTCAGAGAGACTTTGTATTATCCTTATTTTGATTGAACCATAGGGGTTAGGCTAAGAAAACTACCTAGAGGGTTCCCTGCTTATTTTCTGTTGTTGATGTATGGAAATAATTGTATTGAACTATAGGACTGGTTACTGTTGAGTACTTCCTTGTTTACTGATTTATTTTGTTTATTACCTGCCATATATTCACTGACTGTTAGGCACAAATCTTGTGGTGATTTCCTACTGGGATTTAGTCTCACACCCTTTTTGGACTATACATTTGGTCCTAAATAGATTATATTGCTGTAGGTACAGATAAGGGAAAGATCCCTTCACTACTACAAAAAACGGGCAAGGGAAGGGCTACCCTTTTATTAGCGATAAAAAAAGCGCTGATAAAAGGGGGCCTTTATCAGCGCTAAAAAAAGAGCTTATAAAGGGGCACTTTTAACAGTGCTAAAAAAAAGAATTGTTAAAAGTGACCCATTATCAGTGCTTTTTTTAGCGCTGATAAAGGCCCCCCTTTATTAGCACTTTTTTTAGCACTGATAAAGGGGACCCCTTTATCAGCGCTTCTTTTAGTAGCACTGAAAAAGGGAGGATTTATCAGCGCTTTTTTCCTACCACTGATAAATTTTATGTTTCAAATAAAATCATGAAAAATAAAATATTGTTATATAAGTATATTTATATTGATATAAATATAATAAATATTTTTTAAATATGTTTAATATAAGTATGAATAGACTATTACATTTAATATATAATAAATTTAGGGAAAATGACTTTAAAATATTGTAAAAAATATTATTAATTAATAATTTTCTAATTATTATTGATTAAAAATTGTTTAATAACAATTTGAAGACACAAAAAATCAAAAACATTAATAAAAGATCTAAAATAAGTTGAAAATGTAACTCAAACTTCAAACGACCATAACTTTTGATCCGGGTGTCTGTTTGATCTCTACAGTATATTAAATCGAAGCCTGCGATGAGCTCTATGTGCTATTAATTGAAGAAAAGTTTATATAACATTTTTTGATGCCAAAAGGGCCCAGAAGGCCTCAAAAACTGTGTTTTTAGTTGGGATACCCCGATTTGTTAACATTAAAACAAGTATAACTTATGATACAGATGTACGTTAGGCCTATACCACATATCATATCAAAGATTGTTTCATTTTATTCGATTTGACTAGTTGTGGAGTTGAAACTGGCTTTTGGATTATAAATTATGGTCGTTTTAACATTCTACGGCTTTTCAAATACATATATATATATGTATTTATTCATATATATATATATATATATATATCTGTGTGTGTGTGTGTTGTATATATATATATATGTATTTATTTATAAATACACATAAAAAACATATTTTATAAATTTATTTAAAACTAATCTTATAAATATATATTAATATACAAATAAATACATGGATAAAATATTATAACTAAAAATATATATATAAATAAATATAATTATATATTAATATTCTAATGAATATATATACTAATATATGAATAAATATATTTATATTAATACGAATCTTTATTAATATATGAATAAATATAACTATATATATATATAAATAAATAAATAGAAATATCATTAAATAGAGAAAAAAATAAAATTTCACAGTGGTAAAGGTGCAGTCGTGAAAGGGGGGAGGTCGTGGGTTCGAGTTCGGGTGGAATCAAAGGGGTGCGTGCATGTGGGGATGCGCGGGAAGGGCAGCACATGGGAGAGTGTGAGGGGGGGGGGGGGTCCACCTAGAATTGATAAAGGGAGGTCAAGCGCTGTTAAAAGCTCCCCCCCGTATTATATAATTTTTTTTATTTTTTTTGACTTTTATCAGTGCTTTTTAAAAGCGCTGATAAAAGGGGCCTTTATCAACACTTTTCAGAGTGCTGATAAAAGGGACCCCCCTATATCCTCACCTCAATTAAAAATGATTTTTTAGCATTGTTAATCGAATTTTCTAGCATTTATAAAAGTCATATTTTTAGTAGTCTTCTACTTCAGGTACTTGATATGCTGTGGAGTTGGAGAGCATGAGACCAAGCTGAGGATTGTGATGCTGAGGAGCGGTTTATCTGTTTTCTTTTATACTTCGGATTAGTACTGTTCTGTATTCTAGAATTGTGATGTGTTTGGATATTTTCCTAGACATATATACCATAAACCATTTATATATATATACACTCCAGTTGTTTATTTCTTCAGACTTATGTTGTTTACTTTCGTATGGATTATTACTGCTTCCTCAATTGTTATCTATTTTTCTATTTCGTTATGTTACTCTACCAATGAGGGAATAGTTTCCCCACTATCACACCCAAGTCCCTCACTGCTAGTTGGTAGCCTCTGGCGTTAGGGAAATGCGCTTGAGGCCATGTGACCAACTGGGTATGGGGCGACTCTAGGTGGCTTCTGGAACTGGGAAGTTACAAAGTGGTATCAGAGGAGTTATTTCTTGGATTTTTTGTTTGGATCCTATAGTCAGGGGTAAAACGGAATATGTACTTGGTAATAAGCTGTGCTCGAGAGTAGATAACCAGTGTATAGGGAAAAGCTAATTTACTTTGTGTATAGGGAGCATCCCCAGAAGAGGATTCAGAGAAGGTGCACTCACCAGAGCAGAGCCAAATGGATTGTCAGAATGAGAGGGTATTACTATGCCATCGGTACCAGCCTGTGTTTGCACGAGAAGCCTAGAGAGACGGTCATGCAAAGGTGGAGAGCTAATATCAAGATGTAGATGCTAGGGAGGGGAAGTTCCTTGTAGATAGTCTGGTTGAATTCCCTAAGACCTTCGAGTCATGTAATCTCCTAAGCCTACGAGCCATGTAATCTCTGAGACTACGGGCCTTGTAAGGGTTCCCCCTCATCCCTTGAAAGGGGGTTTATCAAAAATCAATAAAAAATGAAGGAATTTGGGCCATTCAGGAAATTATTACAGTTGATTTGATTTCACCTTGAGTGATTCACATGTTTTGTGGTATTATTGTTTATGTTATTAAGGTTCTATTTCTGTTGCAACTCGATGAGATGAGGGTATTCCATCTCATGCATCATATATGCACTTGCTAGGGATCACATGTCATGCATTCTTTCCATGCCATATAGGGTACATTAGCGATTTCATGTTGTTGTGATAGGTGTTGTGCTAGATATGCATGCTGTTGTGATAGTAGTCATGATAAAAATACCTGTTGTTTGATAGGGTATTGTTTGTGTAAGGTTTTTTTGAATGAATGCAAAACTTTGGTTCTTGAGGTGTTATGGGCCCACGTGGACCAGAATTTGGTATATCATTGCCCTGTTTACCTTGTTTATAACATGTATAAGATGCCAAGATTTGATTCGCAGGGAGTATAGACCCTTAAAAATATGAATTTGGGACTTTGATGTTTGTTTTAGTGTTTTTCTGGGCTCCAAAGTAGTTTCTAAGGCTTACTGTCTGAAAAAATCCAGAATACACGCCGCGTCGTTTTGACTACACGCCATGTGTTCTTCTATTCAGGAAGAAACTGTTTTTCTTAAGTACACATCATGTACCTTATGTACACGCCGTGTAGTCTCTAACCATGTCATAGGACGTGTGGGCAGAGACATGATATGGGGAAGTTCTTATGAGAACACATCGTGTACTGGTTGTACATGATATATAGGGTTGACCCTGTGTCTGGCCGTGTGACTAACGACACAGATAGAGAAACCTTAGGTGATACATGCCATGTGAGTATTAAACACTCTGTGTAGTGTAATCTTGGAATCCGGTCGTGAAACTAACAACACGGGTCAGTGTTATCTTTTCTAGTACACGCCGTGTCCGTATGGAACACGTCGTGTAGTGCCATATGAGTATCCAGTCGTGTCACTAACAACATGGGAAGTTGAAACCTAAGAAGTACACACCATGTCCATCTAAAACATGCCGTATAGTGTGAGAAATGTATCTGGCCATGTCACGAACAACACGGGTTGATGAAGCTCGTCTAGTACAAATCGTGTTTAGAACAAACACACCGTTTAATCTCATTCTAAGGAGAACCATGTGGCTTAGCCGTGTAGAAGGAATCAGGTAGGGGAAGATAATTCAAGTACACTCCATGTGTAAGGACAACACGCTGTGTGTTTGGGGTGTTACATGACCGGTTCTGGAAGAAGTACACGCCCATGTAAAATACTTAAGGGAACATACCGTGTGGTTATTATACATGCCATGTAGTCTTGTTTTGTAAAACATGAATGTTTTCTTTCTCTTGTTCCATTCTTACACTTCCAGTTTTTATTCCTTGATGATCTTAATCAAAGGTGTGCGCTTGACCTTGCAGAGTCATGCCACCAAGATGTCCTCCAGTTGTACACCAATTTCAAGGTGATGATCAGACACCAGATATGGATGATCAGAGACTATTGGTAGATCCTACAGTTGTTCTATTCTTGGAACCAATAGTTATACTTGACATAGGTGCCGATGCATAGTTCAGGAAGGGCTTTCTGAGGATGATATTGACCTTCCAAGGCGCGTCTCCTCTTTCCCCGTCGATGGTAGAATTGACGCGGGTCTTTCAATAGCAGCATCCTCCCACTTTCATAGGAGAAGGAGGACCCCAGGCTACAGAGTCATGGATAGAAGCCATGTTGACAATCTTCAAGCATCTGGAGATGCCTCTAGAGTTGAGGGTTAAGCTCACTATGTACATGATTCAGGATTACACCAAGAGATGGTGGGATGTAATATCATAGGTGGGATGCCAACAGAATATGGCTTGGGATGAGTTTTAGTGCACCTTCTATGATTACTTCTACCCAGAGATGTTGAGGGCTAATCGAGCCTGAGAGTTTACGAGTTTGGAGAAGGGTACTCTTTCTGGTTTGGAGTATTCCTCTTGCTTCACTGAGCTGTAGCGCTTTACACCCTTTCCAGGAGGTGATGAGTTATTCCTATCAAGGAAGTTTGAGGATGGTCTGAGGCATGAAATCTGATCATAGGTGAATATCTTTAGGTTGACTTCTATCTATTCTATAGTCAACCAGGCACTGATCACCAAGCACAATCTGAGAGATTCTGGAGATTTGAGCCAGGGCGGTTCGACATCCAGAGTTAGTGCTCCGCCAGATGATACCAGAAAGCACTGTAGGGAGACTGCATGAACAGATCAGAGTATGCGGGATGTATCTTATCGTATCTAGGTGATATGATACCAGTGTGGTATGAGTGAGCATACGAGGCCACATTGCCCAAGAGACTCAGTGGAGTGCCGATCTTACGACAAGATGGGTCATCTTCAGCATTTTTGTCGGTTCTTTTCACCAGCTGCTGGTGACATGGGTTCTTCTATGACTCCTCATTCAGGAGCAGCACCACTAGTTTCTTTCCATTCTGGGAACTGGAGTTCTTCCAGCTATTCAATCCGAGGTAGAGGTTGTGTCCGTGGTATCCAGTTTCCCGGTTTTCAGCGACATCTGGGCGGATCAGCTCAAAGTGGTCAGGCAGGGTCACAGGGCTATGGTACAGGCCAGACTTTTGCAGTGGAGAAAACCCAATAGGAGCAGGATCCCAGACCTTCTATAGTATGAGGTACAATCTTAGTAGCCTCAGTTTTATCTTCTGCTCTTTTCGATACAGGGGATTCCCATAGCTTTATATATGTTGTGGTTGTGGAGATCCTTGGGCTCTGCATCTTTTCTTCTACTGATATCTTGACACTAGAAACTCCGTTGGGGACTAGAACAACAAGTGTATGTCAATGCAAGGAGTGACCTCTAGAGGTTGGTGGGTGTCACTTTTTATGGGACCTCTATGTCCTAGAGATGATAGGCTATGATGTAATTCTCATAATAGACTGGTTAGTTCCCTTCCAGGAAGTCATAGATTGCTATCACTTTAGGGTGAGTTTCACATCACCAGAGGGTGGATCTTTTCTTCATAAGGGTGAGTGGGATGTCCAAGCGAGTAGAGTGAGACCTGAGCATCATGGGTTAGGAGGAGTTACAACCCAGATTACTAGTCTATATCTGGATGACTAGGGGATTTCATAGATGGACTTTCCTCTAGTTGTGGATCATTTCAGAGATGTCTTTCCAGAAGACTTTTTAGGTTTTCCTCTAGAGTGTGAGGTCTACTTTTCTATTGAGCTTGTTCCAGAGGCAGCATCAGTGTCTATTTATCCTTATAGGATGGCTAAACTAGATTTACAAGAGCTCAAGAGGTAGTCGGAGGAGTTGTAGGAAAAGGGTTTCATATGACCCAATACTTCTCCTTGGGGTTCGCCTGTCCTTTTTACGAACAAGGCAGACGATACCCTCAGGCTTTGTGCAGATTATTGGAATCTGAACCAGTTGATGATCAAGAACCGATATCCTTTACCGAGGACTGATGATATCTTTGATCAGCTTCAACGAGCATGACCGCATTGTCGTGACACGTAAAATTGATTATATTTTTAAGGTTGATTTATAGTCTAGGGTAAACCCTAGGTTGTCTCTCAAGGAGCGTTGGTAGGTTTAGAGTGTGTATTTTTAATAAAAATGACTAAGAGAGGGCGTGGTTTTGAAAATAGTTTAAAACAATGAATTAGTTGAAATAGCTTAAAGGATGAGTGCCCAAGTGGATTTTGAGAAATATGAGATAAAAGTGTCGATGTGATTTCACTACACACATATCAAGTTCATTGTTCATAGAGATTCATCTTAAGTTTAGAGTAATTATTTGGTTGGAATTAATTGGAATCCCGATTAATTCCTAAGCTTTTATTTCAATGATTTAAGGACCAAACCTTGATCTAACAATTGTATTGTCAAGGTACAGTACTTATGCATGGAATAAGAGATTCCAAATCATATTGAAATATCAATAAGTTGGGTATGAAAAGGATTCTTGTGATGTCCAATCGAAACAACACAAGTCACGCACTCAAAACCTCACACCGATCGGTTAGAAATTAAGAGCATAACACTCGCATGTATCAAATCAAGCATTCAAATCTGAAATAAAATAAGATACATGGAATGAAATGTTTAAAAACCAAAATTAATCCAAACCAGTAGCTAGTTTATGCATCAGAACTCTCTTGACATGTGTGTAGCTCCCTCACAATGAACACCCAACTTTTAGCTCGACATCGGGAGGAGGAGGAAGCTCGGGTTGAACTCCTTCTTCATTGTTGATCCCCCTATGAGGATAGCGGCCTCCAGAACCTCCAAGGTGATTAGGAGACTACTCTAGGACTCCAAATTTGCAGCACTTCACTCCTTGGCCAAACTTACAAATGAGGAGCCCAAGGTGCCCTTTTATAGGAAATGTGGAAGGTGGTTTTGGGCACACAGATTTCATCAATCCACTTGAACGACACGTTTCGGCCTTCAGAAAGTCTTATCTCGCTTTGGAAAAAATAGAAAAGTTGTAGCACTACCACTTGACTGTCTCCACCGAAAGTTTGGCACCATTTGGACAACTACATCTCACGTTATTAATAACATACAGAACACCGCATTTGACTTGGTCCAAATTCGGTGGCTTGGACAGATCAGTTCGGTTGGGACCCTTAATGGCCGAATTTCTCTTGGGTTATTAAATAAAAGTTGTATCCAAATGCGTTTTGGATAAGCCCACAAAATATCATCCCATTTGGATGCACGGTTTAGTATCAGTATGAATTTTAGTCCACTGAACTTCTTGGATCCTGCGCAGTTTGACCCATTTTTCAAGGACTTCATCATGGGCCCTCCAAATCACCCCCACCTACATTGTAATTTTCAAAACAAGTATCATTGACCTATTTAACAGTGATAAAAAAAAATTATTGAATCAAAAATGAATCAAAAATTGATAATATTTTTATAATTTTTAATACAAAATATGTTTAGCACAACGGTGTAAGGGTGAAAATGAAACAGTGAATCGTGGTACGATTACACCCCCACACCTAAACATTTGCACTCCTGGGAAAAGTCATATATCCAAATACATTGATGCATATATATATATATACATTTCCAACATCCTGAAGATTTATCATTTGAGGAAATTTTATTTAAAGTAAAGTGATCAATGCACGAACCACACCAATGAGTTCTTCCTAGTGAAAATAGAAAAAGATGTCTCATAAATCATATCATAGAGAAATTCAAAAAGATTCATGATACCTAATTGAGAAAGGAATTCATAAGTAAACCATGACACTAACTCTCTATGTGTGTGTGTGAAAACCATTCCATGCTATTTTTTCCACTTGCTATCCAATAAATATAGGTTATTTTAACATTTTTCAGCTTAAATGATTTTGTCACCGAACCTGTCCTACATCCTTTGCAATCATATTTCAAGACCCACTCATTTAAGCATTCCCAGAAGTCAAACCATAAGCTCCCGACCTATATATCCCCATATGTTGCACATTTCATCACTCCCCTCATTTATTATTTTTTTTGAAGTTGCAATTGGAACAAATCTCACAATCATCTCTCAACCCTTGTTTGATCTCCTCACGACACTAATTGCAATAATTATAACATGATAAAAGGTTTAGGAGGAGTGGTTTTTTGACCTGCCCAAGAAAAAACAATTTTTTTGAGGGCATACAACAGTCGGACATTAGGTACACATGCATAGTTCAATCTGGTATAGTAATGAAACAGATCGGATAAGGAATGAACGTATGGAAATATCATTTAAAGCTGAAAAATATTAACCCAACATATATTTACCTTATATTAAGTAAGAAATAATCACACTTTGTGGTTTGGTGCAATTTTTTTGGAGATATTAGTGACACAGTTTTCCCAAAAACTACTCACACAATGGGCATCAATCATCTCAAAGGTTTCACATAGATACGACCATTTATATCATTGACAAAAAACCAATTCACTAAAAATCACTCCCTGATGTTAAATTCATACAAATATTCTTTTTAGCCTTCATTATGGTATTTTTACTTTCCCCACATTATGGTCTCCAAATCATGGAACTTCGAAATTGTTGATGGGGAAAAATGAAAATACCATAAAGAAGGACAAAAAGATAAAACAAAAGGAGAAAACAATGAAAAATCCTAACTAACCTAGGAATGTATCCACCCCCCAAGCCTAGAGAATGCAGTGTCCTCACTGTAATAAAAGAGACTGTGGGAAGGAAGGATAAAACCTGGTGATTGTTATTCATAGACTGCTTCTTGAACATGGAGTTCCTCCATTGGGGACTCCGGAATGGCTTCATGGAAGTGCTTCAGCCGCTGCCCATTGATAGTGAAGGTTTGCTTGGTGTCTTCATTTTGAACCTGGACAACACCAAATGGAGAGACATTAGTAACAATGTAAGGTCCAAACCAACGGGAACGAAGCTTACCAGGGTGCAACTTCAGCCTTGCATTGTAGAGGAGGACCTTCTGCCCGATGTGTAATTGACGATGAAGGATGAGACAGTCGTGGGCAGCCTTGGTTCGCTCCTTATAAATTCGGGATTTCTCATATGAATCTCTTCTCATTTCCTCCAACTCCTGAATCTGCAACTTCCTTTGAACACCTTCACCAGAAAGATTATAATTGCATTGTTTAATAGCCCAGTAGGCCCGGTGCTCTACCTCAATAGGGAGGTGACAACTCTTCCCAAAAACTAGCCGATATGGTGACATGACAATTGGAGTTTTGAATGTAGTATGATTAGCCAATAATGAATCATCGAGTCTAAGACTCCAGTCTTTTCTATTTGGATGAACCGTTTTCTCAAGAATCTGTTTTACCTCTCTATTTGATACTTCGACTTGACCATTTGTTTATGGGTGATAAGCAGTAGACACTCGATTCCCAACCCCATACCTACGAAAAAGAGATTGCATTGTGCGATTGCAGAAATGAGAACCCTGATCACTGATGATAAACCTAGGTAATCCAAACCTACAGAATATTTGGGTTCTCAAAAATTCCACAAATGTCTTGGAATCATCTGTCCTCGTGGCTCGTGCCTCTACCCACTTTGAAACATAATCCACTTCCATAAGAATTTAAAGGTTCCCAAATGAATTGGGGAATGGTACCATAAAGTCAATGCCCCAAACATCAAAAAATTCATGGAAGAGTAAGGGTTGTTGGGGCATCTCATTTCATTTAGAGACATTCCCTATTCTTTGACAGCGAGGACAAGATTTACAGAATTCATGGGAATCCCTAAACAATATGGGCCAAAAGAGACCAGAATATAAGACCTTGCGAGAAGTCCGTTGGGGAACAAAGTGCCCCCCACAAGCAAGTGTGTGGCAGAACCTAAGGACATACTGAAAATCACTATCGGGAACACAACAACTAATAACTTTATCACTACATGTGCACCAGAGGTAGGGGTCATCCCAAATGTACCAACGAGACTCCTGTTTTAGACGGTCGGCTTGGTTTTTGGTGAAATCAGCAGGAATGCAAGACGATACCAAATAATTTACAATTTCAGCATACCAAGGAATAGCATCTTGCACTCGGTACAATTGGTCATCAGGAAATAATTCATTTATGGGAATACAGGGGGATGAGTCAATGTCCGAGGATGGGACAATCCTACTGATATGGTCAGCAACCACATTCTATTCTCCTTTTTTATCCCTAATTTCTATATCAAATTCATGAAGGAGGATCATCCAGCGAATGAGATGTGGTTTGGCTTCTGGTTTCTTAAGGAGATACCGGAGGGCTGCATGGTCGGAGAACACAATGACTTTGGACCCTAAAAGGTATGACCTGAATTTATCCAAGGCAAACACAATGGAAAGAAATTCTTTTTCAGTGGTGGTGTAGTTTTCTTGGGCAGGGTCCAAAGTACGTGAGGCATAGGCTATGATATGTGGAGCTCGGTCGACCCTTTGTGATAAGACTGCCCCAACTGCATAGTTAGAGGCGTCACACATGAGCTCAAATGGTAAATCCCACTGAGGTGGTTGGATTACCGGGGGTGACGTGAGACTCCATTTCAATTTATTAAAAGCTTCCTCACATTTTTTATCAAAAACAAATTCTTTTTCTTTTTGGAGTAATCGGGAGAGGGGGAGTGCAATTTTACTAAAGTCACGAATGAAACGACGATAAAATCCAGCATGACCCAGGAAAGACCACACATCCTGAATATTTTTAGGGAATGGTAGGGAGGAAATGATATCTACTTTTGATTTTTCCACTTGGATACCTTCCCCAGAAATGACATGTCCCAAGACTATGCCTTGTCGCACCATGAAATGGCATTTCTCATAATTTAATACAAGATTCTTTTCAATACAGCGACGTAGGACAAAAGAAAGACTACTCAAACATTCATCAAAATAGGATCCATAAATAGTAAAATCATCCATAAAAACCTCCATGCAATTCTCCAGGTAATCCGAAAAAATACTAACCATACATCGTTGGAAAGTACCTGGAGCATTGCACAGACCAAATGGCATCCTTCTATAAGAAAATGTACCAAAGGGGAAAGTAAACATTGTCTTTTCCGGATCCTCGGGGGAAATATGGATCTGAAAGTATCCAGAATACCCATCAAGGAAACAGTAATGGGACTTCCCGGCCTGCCTCTCTAGCATCTGGTCAATGAATGGCAATGAGAAATGGTCCTTCCTAGTGTGTTGGTTTAGTCGGCGATAGTCTATACAGACACGCCAACTATTCTGCACACGAGTTGGAACCAATTCATTGTTTTCATTTTTAACTACAGTAAGGCCAGTTTTTTTAGAAACTACTTGAACGGGACTGACCCATTGGCTGTCAGAGATAGGGTAAATGATTCTAGCAGCCAACTATTTTGTTACTTCTTTTTTAACAACATCAAGTAGGTTTGGGTTCAGTCGACGTTGTGACTGCCTCACTGGTTTAGCCTCATCATTTAATAAAATATGATGTGTACAAATTTATGGGATAATGCCAGGAATGTCAGCAAGTGTCCATCCCAAAGCTTTTTTATACTCCCTCAAAAGATCAAGCAGTCGCAATTCATGCTCAGGAGGGAGTGAACTAGCAATGATGACGGGCAACTTGTTTCCATTCTCAAGATATGAGTATTTTAAATCTTGAGGCAGTTGTTTCAGTTCCAATTCTGGAGGATTTTGGATTGACGGAAGTGTGTGTGAAAGTGAGAAGTCACTGATCTCATCTAACTGCTCAATGGTAACATCCTCAGATGAGGAATGAGCTTTTACAAGCGCAGCAGTATCATCAATGGTCATGTGATCCTCCGTGTTCAAGAAATCATCAATTAATAAACATGCATGACATTTCTCTAGACCGCTACAACAATCAATGCATGATTCATTACCTAACATTTCAATCAATGAAGAAAACTCAGAAAGGGGATCAGGTGAATGAAAATAAGTTGTTTCAGGGGAAGGGAGAAGATCAATTGAATTGACAGAGAGAGAGGAGTGTTCTTCTGAGGGGTTCTTCATGGCATCAAGGATATTGAAGTTGACAATACTACCACTAAACTCCATAGATAATGTACCATTATGGAAATTAATTATGGTTTTGGCGGTTGTCAAGAAATGTCTCCCCAATATAATTGGGGCATGTCCATTCATCCTATCATCTTCCATTTTAAGCACGTAAAAATCAGCAGGAAAAATTAAATTTTGCACCCTCACAAGAACATCCTCTAGCACACCAGAGGGGTGTGCCGTACTCCGATTTTCTAGCTGAAAAACTATTCCTGTGGGATTTAGTTCACCAACCTGCAAAGAATAGTATATGGAGTGAGGCATCACATTAATAGAAGCACCCAAATCAAGCATAGCGTTGGAACATGAATACTCCCCTATGCTGCACGGAATCGAGAATGTCCCAGGATCATTGCACTTGGTAGGAAGTGATGACTCTATCAATGATGAAACATTCCTCCCCAGGATCACATTCTCATCACCACGAAGCCTCCTTCGGTGTGTACACATCTCCTTCAAAAACTTGGCATATCTTGGAATTTTCTTCATAGCATCAATCAAAGGAATGTTAACCTGTACTTTCTTGAAAGTTTCCAAGATTTCTTTATCAAGTTCAGTTTCATTTTGTTTCCTTGGTTGGGTGGATCTTTGGGGAAATGGAAGAGGAATGCTTGGGCTTGGTAACTCATCAATAGACACACTCTGTCCTTTGGTAGGAATTCTCTCAAGACAAGGTTCCATCTCATTTGAACCTTTTTCAATGGTTGGGATGGTGGTTTCCTTAGGAGAGGATGACTCTAATGGAGGGTTCATTTGGCTTTTAAGTTGAGTTCCACTCCTAAGTGTGATGGCACTAACATTTCCCTTATCCCTAGGGTTGACAAGTGGTTGAGAGGGTAGTTTACCAGACCCATGGCTTTGGATTTCACCCACCGAGTTAGTTAGTTGGCATAATTGGGTTTTGAGGTCTTGTATGGCTGCTTGGGTGGTTTGTTGGAACTGGAGATTATTGGAAGCCATTTGCTTCATCATATCTTCTAGGCTAGGCTCATTTTTTGGAGGGGGTTGTTGGAAAGGCCTTTGGGTTGGTTGAAAATTTCTAGGTAGTGGTGGTTGATGACTACTTTGCCCTGTTTGGTTCCATTGCTGTTGAGGTTGGTTTGAATAACCCCCTTTCCTATAGGCTTGGTTGTCCTTCCACCCTTGGTTGGATGAATAGTATGGTTATTGCCTAAAGGGTTGGTTAAAGGGGCGTCCTGGAAATATTGCCTCACAACTTTCAGAAGTTTCTCTCAATTGAGGACATTGGTCAGAATAGTGGGTGTCAGAAGAGCAGATTCCACAATGGATGGTAGGAGGAGATTGAGATTTCCCTTGGGAGAGAGCAAGTTGTCGTAGAAGGGTACTTACCTCTTCAAACTTCATGTCCACCTTCTTCTCAAACTCAGTACTTTGCACCTCATGGACACCTCGAATGGGAACACTGGACCGTGTACCGAATTGTTGAGTTTTCCGTGCCATGTTCTCAATGAGGGTTCTTGCAGCAATTGGTGTCTTATCTACCAATGCACCACCTGCAGTAGCATCAATCATATTTCGATCAATAGGAATCAAACCTTCATAAAAATATTAAATTAAAAGTTGATCACTTATTTGGTGGTGTGGGCAACTTGAACAAAGCCTTTTAAATCTTTCCCAATATTCATGAAATGTTTCCCCTTGATATTGTCTTATACCACATATTTCTTTCCTTATTGTTGCAGTTCGAGAGGCTGGGAAGTATTTTTCAAGAAAAAGGTGCTTCATGTCCGCCCAGCCTCTTATTGGTGAATTAACATAGTACAACCAATATTTCGTAGTGTCTTCTAAAGAAAATTGGAATGCTCTAAGCTTTACTTGTTCCTCATCAACATTATTAGGTTTTAATGTTGAACAAACAGTATGAAATTCTTTTAAGTGCTTATGAGGGTCTTCTCCAGGCAGTCCATGAAATCTTGGTAATAAATGGATTAAACCAGATTTTAATTCAAAATTAGGTGCCTCGCCTTGAATTTGAATGTAAGTGGGTTGGATATCAACATCAGGTGAGGTTAATTCTTTTAAGGTTCTATTATTTTCAGCCATGATATACAAGTTATGTTCATTTTTAACTTTGGTTTCAGAAGAAGAATAAGGATCAAGAAGAATTTTAAGATTTGATGTCTCCTCCTTCAAAGTGTGGTCTTGTGTGTCTCGGTTTCGTTGACGTAGGATCCTCTCCGGTTCGGGTTCGAAAGTTTGTAGGTCTCCCGGAGTAGAATGCATCATACACATAACCTACACAATAAATAAATTAGAACACAAAAATAAATTCAAAGGTAGAAGATAAAACAAACAAATATTCACAAAAATTATAAAAATTTTATCAAAAACACGCACAAAAAACCAAAGCGCTCCCCGAAAACAGTGCCAAAATTTGACCGCGTTGTCATGACAAGTCAAATTGATTATATTTTTAAGGTTGATTTATAGTCTAGGGTAAACCCTAGGTCATCTTTCAAGGAGCGTTGGTAGGTTTAGAGTGTGTATTTTTAATAAAAATGACTAAGAGAGGGGGTGGTTTTGAAAACAGTTTAAAACAATGACTTAGTTGAAATAGCTTAAAGGATGAGTGCCCAAGTGGATTTTGAGAAATTTGATATAAAAGTGTCGATGTGATTTCACTACACACATATCAAGTTCATTGTTCATAGAGATTCATCTTAAGTTTAGAGTAATTCTTTAGTTGGAATTAATTGGAATCCCGATTAATTCCTAAGCTTTTATTTCAATGCTTTAAGGACCAAACCTTGATGTAACAATCATATTGTCAAGGTACAGTACTTATGCATAGAATAAGAGCTTCAAAAGCATATTGAAATCTCAATAAGTTGGTTATGAAAAGGATTCTTGTGATGTCCAATCGGAACAACACAAGTCACGCACTCAAAACCTCACACCGATCAGTTAGAAATTAAGAGCATAACACTCGCATGTATCAAATCAAGCATTCAAATCTGAAATAAAATAAGATACATGGAATGAAATGTTTAAAAACCCAAATTAATCCAAACCAGTAGCTAGTTTATTCATCGGAACTCCCTTGACATGTGTGTAGCTCCCTCACAACGAACACCCAACTTTTAGCTCGACATCGGGAGGAGGAGGAAGCTCGGGTTGAACTCCTTATTCATTGTTGATCCCCCTATGAGGATAGGGGCCTCCAGAACCTCCAAGGTGATTAGGATACTCCTCTAGGACTCTAAATTTTCAGCACTTCACTCCTTGGTCGAACTTACAAATGAGGAGCCCAAGGTTCCCTTTTATAGGAAATGTGGAAGGTGGTTTTGGGCACACAGATTTCATCAATCCACTTGAACGACGTGTTTCGGCCTTCATAAAGTATTATATCGCTTTGGAGAAAATAGAAAAGTTGTAGACCTACCTCTATAATGTCTCCACCGAATGTTTGGCACCGTTTTGACAACTACAACTCAAGTTATTAATAAAATACATAACACCGCATTTGACTTGGTCCAAATTCGGTGGCTTGGACAGATCAGTTCGGTTGGGCCACTTAATTGCCGAATTTCTCTTGGGTTATTGAATGAAAGTTTTATCCCATTGTGTTTTGGATAAGCTCACAAAATTTCATCCCATTTGGATGCACGGTTTAGTATCAGTATGAATGTTAGTGCACTGAACGTCTTGGATCCTGCGCAGTTTGGCCCATTTTTCAAGGACTTCATCATGGACCCTCCAAATCACCTCCACCTACATTGTAATTTTAAAAACAAGTATCATTTCCCTATTTAACAGTGATAAATACAAAATTATTGAATCAAAAATTAATCACAATTTGATAGTATTTTTATAATTTTTAATACAAAATATGTTTATCACAACGGTGTAAGGGTGAAAATGAAACAGTGAATCGTGGTACGATCAGAGCACGGGTGTTCTAGAACATTGAATTGAGGTCCGATTACCATAATTTGCGTGTTTTACCGTCAGATATACCTCTTACATCCTTCTGAAGCAGGTATGGCCTATATGAGTATATGGTTATGACATTCGGTCTCACGAATGCACCTGCAGTTTTCATGGCACTGATGAACTGAGTGTTCCATACATAATTGGATTCCTTCTTCATGGTTTTCGTAGATGATATCTTGGTGTAATCTCACACTAGACACGACCATGCTATCCATCTTGAGATAATTTTGAGTACACTGAGAGAGAATCAGTTAAATGATAAGCTCTCAAAATGCCACTTTTGGATGGACTAGATTCACTTCTTGGGTCATATTATCTTAGAGACATGAGTATCAGTAGAACCAGATAAAGTGAGACTAGTAGTTTCCTAGGAGCAGCTGAAGAACTTCTTTGAGGTGCAGAGTTTTCTAGGGCTGGATGGATACTACCAACGTTTCATTCAGGACTTTTCACGCTTAGCAGCGCCACTGACGGGCCTGACTAAGAAGGGTGCAAAGTTCTTATGGTTAAATTCTTGTGAGTCATCCTTTCAGGAGACGAAAGAGAGGTTTACTTCAGCACCGATACTAGTTTTTCTAGAGCTGGCCAAGAGATATAATGTGTACTTTGATGCTTCAGGTATCGGGTTGGAAGCTGTGCTTATGCATGAAGAAGGAGTCATTGCGTACAGGTCTCGGCAATTGAGGCCACATGAGAGGAATTACCCAACGAACGATCTCGAGTTGGCTGCCGTTGTTCATGCCTTGCATTGTTGGAGACATTATCTTCTGGGAGAGCATTTGGTGGTTTTCACTAACCACAAGAGTCTTAAGTACATATTCACTCAGCGTGATCTAAATTTGAGATAGCGAAGGTGGGTTGAGTACCTTCAGTCCTTTTACTTTGAGCTGGCCTATATGCCTGGGAAAGGCAATGCAATGGATGATGTGTTGAGCAGGAGGGCTCAGATACAGGCAATTCAGGAGGCCAGCAGTGAGTGGCAGCTTATGGATCTATTCTCTGAGATGCATTTGTAGGTTCATAATAGATAGAGGTATAATTTTCTTTCTTCTATGGCTGTTACCTCTACTCTTCTTGATCGAGTGCGAATGAGGAAGTTATTAGATTCTGAAGGCCTAGTCCTACGGGAAAGCGTGTCAGGAGAGGGCCCTATTCCTGGATGGACCATGGGCGAGGATGAGATCTTTCATTTCTAGGGGCGCATATGGGTTCCAGTAGACATACACGAGGAGATGATGTGGGACTTTCATTCCTCAGTTTGGGAAGTTCATCCTAGTGTCACCAAGATGTATCATGATCTACACCGTCAGTATTGGTGGCCAGGTATGAAGAGAGATGTTGCTGGTTTTTTCATGAAGTGTTACACCTATCAGTAGGTGAAGGAGAAGCATCAGTGGCCATCAGGGCTTTTGCATCAGTTACCCATTCCCGAGTGGAAGTGGAATGATGTCGTGATGTATTTCGTGATAGGTTTACAGAGGTCACCTTGAGGGAATGATGCAGTTTGGGTTATTATTGACAGACTCACGAAGGTTTCTCACTTCTTACTGATCAAGGAGACTTTCAGTGTTGATGAGATGGGATGGTTGTATATCTGAGATATTGTATATCTATACGGGGTTCTACAATCCATCGTTTCAAATAGGGATGCCCGTTTTACTTATCGGGTCTGGAAGGGTCTTTAGAAAGATTTGGGTACACAAGTACTTTTGAGTATAGCTTACCATCCCCAAAAAGATGGCCAGTCTGACCGTACGATTCAGGTGCTTGAGGACATGCTTCGTGCATGCATCCTGGATTTTGGAGCTTCTTGCGAGAAGCACATACCTCTTGTGAAGTTTTACTGCAATAATAATTTTCAAGAAACTATTCAGATGTAACCTTATGAGGCTTTTTACGGTAGGCCATGCCGATCACCCTTATGTTGGTTGGAGGCAGGAGAGGCGGCTATGTTGGGACCTCGTCTTGTCCAGGAGACCATTGAGTAGATAGAGTTGATTTGGAAGAGCATGAATACTACACAGTCTCGACAAAAGTCTTATGCTGATCAGCGGATACGACCTCTGGAGTTCGAGGTCGGAGATCAGGTTTTCCTACGTGTCACACCGAGGTTGGGGCACAAGAGGATTAGGAGATAGGGTAATCTTACACCGAGGTGCGTCAGACTGTTTGAGGTTTTGGAGAGAGTTGGGCCAGTTTCCTATCGGTTGTAGTTGCCTCAGAGGTACCGCGCTATGCACAACGTCTTCCATATTTCTCAGCTTCGACGTTACTTCTCAGACTCGTCTCATGTTTTCCAACCCAAGGAGGTTTATTTTGAAGTGGATGTATCATTCAATAAGCATCCTATTCAGATTTTTGATCAAAGTACGAATGTTCTCCATGGACGGTCTGTCCCTCTGGTATGTGTTCTATGGCTGCACAGGTGAGTACAGGACGAGACTTTGGAGAGAGAGGCTAATGTACGATCATAGTGGCCAGAGATATTCGAGGTTTCTTCTTCTACGCCACCTTGATAGGGAAATTTGGGGGTGAATTTATTTAATGGGGGAAGTTTTTAAGAACCCATATCTTCTTTTTCAGGTATGTTTTACTTTTCTGGCTGTTTTTGAGAAAAAGAGGAATTTCTAGAAATTTTTGAAGTACATTCCATGTAATTTATGAGTACACGCTGTGTACTGGGTCTCAGTAGGAGGCCGTGTGCTGACTGTGTGATGGCCACACACATGGCCATGTGGGGGTGACTTGGAGGCTGCCTAAAGCAAAGTAAAAAAAGGAAAGTACATGCCATGTACTTCAAAAGTACACACCATGTATTTTCTTTTTTTTCATTAAACGTATCAGGGTCGCGTCTAATCGCAAGAAACACCATCTTCCAGGTCTCATTTGACCGAGATCTCCCGTACGACCATGATTCTCCTCTGAGACCCCGACTGAGCATCCGATCTCCGATTCGACCTCTGTCGATTGCGTTGGGATCACCTCGGTAAGCTCTCTCTTCTGCTTGATCTTTGATTCCCAATTCCTTCTCCTTCTCAAGTTATCCTCTATTGAAAATTTTAGATGTTTTTGTATATCTTCAGTTTTCTAAGGTGATTGAATCCCTGAGACTCAAGTATATCGATCTCCCAATGCTGAATTAGGTGGTTTGTACCTTTCTGTTGAAATTCTTTGAGTATTATGTGCAATTTTTCCTAATTCCCTTGAATGGGGTATTGCATGTTTGTCGTTTTAACCTAATTGATTTCCTACTACGATGGTATGCGTAAATAGAGGTTATTTGGATGTGAATGGGGTTGTTTGTTTTGCTTTGGATGTGTTTTCCCATGTATGTTCTATTTACGGCCATTTGGTCCTGTTTAGCCATTATTCTTCCTTGATGTTTTCTATGCCTAGTTTTGCAGGATGGAGTGATTATTTTATATGACATGCTTGAGATGCTGTAGACCATTTAGCCAAGTAGTTATTGAGGTTTACTTTGTCCGTATTTCATTTATATGCTCATTTGAATTACATAGGGCTGTGAGAACCTGGTGTAGTAGACTATAAAGGGAATTGACCGTGTGAGCTTCCTCAGAGAGTCTTTATAACTTTTGACTATATGGGGAATTGACCGTGTGAGATTCCTCAGATAATCTTTATCACTTTTGAATATATGAACAATTGACCATGTGAGATTCCTCCGTGAGTCTTTAAAATTTGGGACTATAAGGGGAATTGACTGAGAGAGCTTCCTTAGAGAGTCTTTGTAGTATCCTTGTTTTTATTGAACCAGATGGGTTAGGCTGAGAGAACTACCCGGAAAGTTACCTGCTTGTTTTCTGTTGTTGATGTATGGAAATAATTGTATTGAACTGTAGGAATGGTTACTGCTGAGTACTTCCTTGTTTACTGCTTTCTTTTATTTATTACCTACCATATATTCAATGACTGTTAGGCACAGATCTTGTGGTGATTGCCTATTATGATTTAGTCTCACACCCTATTTGATCTATGAATTTGGGCCAAAAAAGATTACATTGATGTAGGTATAGATAAGGGAAAGCACCCTTCTAATTCAGGTACTTGATATTGTCACGACCCAACCCTACCTGGCCTTGATCCACAACTACCCCAAGCTCACCTCCATAGGCAAGGGGTTGGCGACAAGCACCGAAGGCTAAACAACTCGGGGAGGCCTTTGCCTAAGTACCTATACACACACACATAGCCCGCTCAATGCAGATGTAAAGAGTAAAAGGAAAAGTAAAGTACCAACTGCTATAAACAAACCAGAAAGGTGAATCGAACTCTAAACAGTACAAAGTGAGTGCTGAAGGTAGACTAAAAAGAAAAGGAAAAAACATGTGCTCAACCAGAAAAGTGCCACAACCCAGCAACAGGTAACCAAAAGTAAAACAGCTAGGAGAGTCCCACACCTGGAACCCGACTATGACCACCACACATGGTTCAAGCTCTCAAACTCCTAATCTCCTCTACAATCACGAGCAACATGTCCGTCATCTGCAAGGGCACACCAAGTGTGGGAAAAGCCCAAGCAGGGGTGAGTATAAAAATACTTAGTAGGATACCCCGAAGGCTCGAGGGAGCAACAAAGGAGGTACCAAAGGGTGATCAGTAGATCAAATAGGGAGTAGTAAAGGGGTACAACAGAGAGTTTAGTAAAGAGTACAAATCAAGCCAACAAGAGGAAGGAAGTAGACTCTTCCTAACACAATGATCTATAAATGGTGAGAAGATGAACTTCCCATCGATCCTTCACTACCTATAGCAGGAGAGTAGACTCGTCCAACTGTGATAAGATAGACACGGAAAGCACGTGGAATACCTCGCGCGTCTTCAACTCTCCTGGAAGGAGAGTAACCAAAACCCAAGAAGTGGGTACTGGAACAAGGTATATACATATCCATATACTCGAATAAGAAACTCAGACAATATCATAAGGGGATCTCCATCTCATAGCTCAGCCCAAGAAAGTGAGTCGCCAACAATCCCAGAAGTAAACACCATCGATGCCCAGTATCCTGCACATCTGCCTAGATCTACAAGTCAAGGGGCTCAGATCACCACACCTTGACACTATCTGCTTTGGGTGGTACTTACTCTCCCACACGGTTTCAGGTCACGTCACAAGGATGCATCTCGGTGGGGGAAATCGCCCCTCGTTCTTGAGAGTTCTAGGGAAATTCAAACCACAAATCATCACTGTCACATAGTCGAGAGGTCTTCTCAAAGTCAAGATGTCACATCACTGACCCGTACAACCAAGGGTCCTGCTCCAGTAGTCACAGAGAAAAGCTAAAGACTACCCTATTAGAAAAGAACTGAGTCTGAGAGAAGTCATCGGGTAACCCACTGCCCAGCCCCACTGGAGGGTAAACCCTAAGTGGTCGTTGGGTAACCCACTACCTAGCCCCACTGTAGGGTAAACCCAAAGATTTAATCGGGTAACCCACCGCCCAGCCCCGCTGGAGGGTAAACCCTAAGAGGTCATCGGGTAACCCACTGCCTAGCCCTGCTGGAGGGTAAACCCTAATAGGTCATCGGGTAACCCAATTCCCAGCCCCACTAGAGGGTAAACCCTAAGAGGTTGTCAGGTAACCCACTGCCCAGCCCCACTGGAGGGTAAAACCTAAGAAGTCGATGGGAAACCCACTGACCAGCCCCACTGGAGGGTAAACCTAGAACTGTTCTGGCCATCCCTACTGGATGGTACAACACTGGCCAACGAAACACGGAGTGGGTATCACACAACGACCCGACTCCGGAACAACTCACCTAGAAGAGGGTCAGCGCCCATGTAGTGTGGGTCTCACCGATACCTAGAACTCTGCCTAGGGAAATACATCCCGATAAATCGTGGAAGGAAGATATTATCTCAATACTCGGCTAGGGAGTTTGCGCCTAGGGATCACTGGGCTTCACATCCTACTGGAAACAACCTCCTAGGTAGAGTATCGGTGCCCACATAAAGTATTGGTTGCACCGAATCCACAATAACCCTACCAGGGAACATGAAGGGACATGATACTGAAATCCCACACAGCTAAAGGAACAGGGGAACCCAAACAACTCTGCTGAACAAACCGTCGAGAACAGCACCAGGGGAAACCACTCCACCCTTCTAGTCTAAACCATCGTTAACAGAAGGACCCTCTGCGTCACGAGGGGTCAAAGGTAGGTAAAGTAGAACACGGTACACACATGGGGCCCTCTCGACATGTGGCCGTATTTCATCTCCAAACCATGTACACAAACATTCTCAGTTACAAACTACAACATGTACCACCAGGAAAACTCGTATGCTCCCAGAGTATACCACATTTCCAACCCAAAGGATATCATGCACACGATGTCCAACATCAACGCCAAAAGGGAGAAAACATAAGTTCTCCAAATTGCTTCCACCACGGCCCTAGAACGGCCAACCAAACCTCTTCAAACATTTACTTCACTCTCACAGGAGTGGTCATAATCACACGCTAAGGGTTCTCTGCAAACACCACGGGAAGAACCTCCACCCATACACCTTTCATGCCTCCACATTTAATGAGATCTTGAATGAAGATCCACACATCCAAACGGATCATACCATTGTAATCCTCGTGAAAAAACATGCAAGATAGAATATCTACTTTCCTTAGATGAATATCCGATGGAAAAGTTTTCCAACACCACTTTATGCCTGAACGACATCCCGCGGTCCCGAGCCTAGGTCCCGAAAACAGTCAGGCGCATCACACCACTGCGATCCCCTCGAAAAAACACATCAAATTGACTGCTTACACGCATGGAACAGATATATGGAGGAAAAGATGCATTTCATCATACCGCACATGAGCGGTGCCACGTGGGACCCACATCACAGTCCCGAAGTGCTGCCAACAGATTGCACCATTGCGATCCTATCGAAGAAGCACCCAAGATTGACTATTCACTTGTCTAAAATGGATACCCAGTAAAGAGGATAGAAATCACCTCCAATGCCCAAAACAACCCCCGCGAGGCACGCTCCACCGTTCTGAATTAAAGCGGGCAGAATGCGTCATTTCAATTCCCTCAGAAAAACACCCAGAACTGACTGCTCGCACGCCCCGAACGGACGTCCGATGAAAAAGTTGCTAAATGCTGCTCGCCGATTAAAAGACAGGCCGTGGGGCCCATGCCTCAACTCCGGTTTCAACACCTGAAACCACCCTGGAAAAATCTTCCTCGACGCCAGTGTCCCAACGCGGTTGACGGTGCTCAAAACGGACTCTGAATGTGTCCGCACCGCCCAAAACAAGAACCCCCGGAATAACGCCAAACCACTTAAGGGACGTGTCGCACCACCGAAGCCCCCACCTTGGGAATTACCCCAAACCATCTCAAATGCTTATTCTCGATCTGAGGATTGCACCACCATAGACGGCACACAAAACGGACACCCGTAGTGAAAGTTACGAGTGTCTGAAGTCAGAGCGGACAAACCCCTTGGGCTGGACCGGCCTGGTCCGGCCGGTCCGCCCTGTCTGGGCCGGCCCGGCTCATAGTGCCAAACAACGGCTCAGCCGCATGGCCCAGACGTGGACCCCGGGTCCACGCATCGCCGACCATCCCTCGTGGCCAGTCGCTGTCTTGTGCGGAGACCCGCCGAATTCGGGTCTCTGTTCCCGCACGGGGTCGCGCGCCGTGACCCCACCCTCGTCGCACCCCGGTGAGCTCGTCCGCCGCCTAAAGCCCATGCCATGCCACCGTCGCCTGGAGCCCCTACTACACCACCATCCTGGTTCCGCGCCACCGCCGCTTGGAGCCATTGCGCGCCGCCACCTCGCCCGCCGGAGCTCCCTGGAAACGCCGGAAAAAAGGGGGAAAACGGCCAGGAAACTTCCCAGGGCTGCCCCGGACGCCCCAGAACTCAGAATTTCGATTTGAAACGACTGTAGGGAAGCTCAAATCGGGATATACAAAAATTTGGGCTTCGATCAACGATCATAAAACCTCTCAATGTGAAGAATTTCATTCAAAGGGGGTTACAGGAATTAAAACGACAAAAACGCAAGCTTACCTCAATGGGCGTAGCCCGACGCTTCACCAATGGTCCGCTGGAGTTGCCACGTCTCGCTAGAGAGGTGGAGGAGAGGGGAGGAGCTCGTTGAGAGGATACTCCAATGAGGGGAGCAAGGGGAAGAATAGGGTGGGGGTGGTGTTTAAATAGAAAAACACTTAAACCCCCCGCCCGTAGACCCCGTACCCAAACTTTCGGCGGGGTCAGGGTTAAGCCGCCCCTAGGGTAAAAACAACATTATGAGCACAGATGAGATCTTGGAATTTTAATCCGAGCCACCGTTCAAAAGTTGTAAAGTCCACGCTCGATGCTGCTAAATTACGAAAATTCCCCTGGTGGAATTTTTCATAGAAGGCCCGCGCCTGCAAAAGTTATACCCCTCCTAGGGTAAATGGCAGGTTCTGCACTCAGCAGTGCCCTCAGTTTTCCCATCCAAGCAACCGTTTAGGAGTTATTCTATTTATTTGGCGTGCCTAGTGTGAACGCACTTAAAAATTTAATTCTGGCCACACCGGGGCTCGAAATCACACGTCGTCTGAACGCCCTGCTCTGGAATAAAATCAAGAATTTTCCAAAGTATTTTATAGAAACAACTTGGTTCTTACAGATATTTTGTGGAGATAGAGATCATGGGACCAAGTTGATTCTTACGATGCCGAGGATATGTTTATCTATTTTCTTTTGTAATTTGTCTTAGTACTGTTCTGTATTCCAGCATTGTTATGTGTTTGGCTGTTTTCCTAGACATATGTACCATGCATAATTTTTATATATATACACTCTCGCTGTTTATTTCTTCGGACTTCTATTGTTTACTTTCATATGGATTATTACTACTTCTACTATTGTTATATGTTTTTCTCTTATGTTGTGTTACTCTGCCAATGAGGGCATAGTTTCCCAATATCACACCCAAGGCCCTCGCTGCTAGTCGGCAGCCTCTGGCATTAGGGGAAATGCGCTTGAGGCCATGCAACCAACCGGGTATGGGGCGCCTCTAGGTGGATTCTAGAACCCGGATGTTACATGATCACCACTTGCTCCAACATTTGAACACATCCTAGACTGGTCCCCAATGCGTTGTAGTATACTACATACCCAACGCCCTCTTCTAGTAGCATCAAGATGGGGGTACTTGTCAGTCTTCACCTCAGCTATTAGAAAATCTAATGAAACCTCTCCATCCATAGAAAGGGGTTTCTCTTATTTTTCAAATCTGAAAAGGGTGATGCTACTCTGGAAAATTCAGGTACAAATCTTTAGTAGTACCCAGCCAATCCCTAAAAACTCCACACCTCTGTCATAGTTCTGGGTGGCTCCCAAGCAAGAACTGCCTCTATCTTTTCTGGATCCACTGCAACTCTATCCTCCTAGATAACATGCCCCAAAAAGTGGACTTCCCATATCCAACACTGAAACTTCAAGAGATTTCCATAAAGCTAGTGATCTCAGAGTGTATCCAGAACTATCTGCAGATGCGTGGAATGCTCATCCTCCAACACTGAGTACACCAAGATGTCGTCAATGAAGAAAACCAAAAAGTGATCAAGGTAAGGATGGAAAATACTATTCATGAGTCCCGTGAACACTGTTGGAGCGTTGGTCACACTAAAAGGCATCACCAAGAACTCATAGTGGCAATACCGGTATATGAAGTCTGTCTTCAGTACGTCCTCACCCCGCACCTAAAGCTGATGATAGCCTGATCTGAGGTTTATCTTTGAAATCCACTGAGATCCCTTCAGCTAATAGAAGAGATCATAAATCCTTAGTATAGGATACTTGTTCTTCATAGTCACCTAGTTTGTCACGAACCAACACAGGTCGACCCTGAACCGGTCACCCGAGTTGGCCCGCGACAAGGCCTGATAGGGGTTCCTGATCCTCTAGGGCTGGCGCAAAGTGCCAAGGGAATCAACAGAGTGACAATGGGAATGATTTCACCCAATATAAATAAATAGAATAAGTGTAATAATAATAAAGTATCCCCAAAATTAAATAAAATGAACAAAACAGCTAAGAAAGAATTCAAAAGCAAAACTAACCAGACCTGATGACCACTAAACTCCACGTGACCCCATGGGTCACTCTTTGATCCCAAGACTCAACATCACCCAAGGCGATTGGGATCAAATTGCAACCTTCACCTGAGACTAAAAAAAGAATAAAGTATAGGAGCGAGTATTAAAACTCAGTAGGTGTGCCCAAATAATCTATTCCCAATGCATTACCTTTAAATAAAGAAACATTAATTCCCGGTTTGAACTACAATATATAAAAGTAAGTTTTTCACACATTTTTCCATTAAAAGAAAATAAAGATCCATTTCCATTCTTATTTTAAACTGGGTTCTTTTCCAAGGATAAAGCTTTAACCTTTTTAAATAAAAAGGGATAGACAAGTGTAAAAAATTTTAAAAACCTTTTTTTCCATAAACTTTTTAAGATCATTTTTATCCCCTTTAACAAAAAGATGCATCATATGCAAAGGAAAAATCAATGATCACACAATGGAAATGGAAAATAACAAGCAAGAATAACCAGCTAAATAATTAACCTCAATCATCCACAATAGATAACTAAGTGATGATATACATGGGAAAACCTAAGGGCTCGTGAATAGTCTAGAACATATTATACATGTGACTCATCCCGAAGGCATTCCCTACACAATGACGTCATAACACTAAAATTCTTGGTGTTTCCCTACCTAGCCTAACCGAGGGGCCCAATCCCCCAGCAGAGCAAAGTCCATACTAAGGGCCACTAGCCAGTGCGTAATCTAAACTAGTACAACAATCATTCACCGAAAATTCGTCACTATGCTAGGTTCCCATGTTAAAACTAAAAAGGGGAGGGGGGTGAGTCAACGAATACCAACAAGCAATCCAACATATGCATTTTAATCTTACACCATCCACACACACACAACAAAATCACCCCCGAATCACTCCAAGGGATTTTCTCCCTCTTGCCTTCAACCATCAACACATGAGGGAAGTCCCACCTGAGGACCACCCATTCCCATCAACATCTAACAAGGAAAGAGGAGCATCCCAAAGAGGTTTTTCAAAATAATCAATTTTACAAAGTACCAAATGGGACTCAAGAAATCACTTAATACTAAATCATTTCCAAAAGAAGAAACACATTACACTACTTTGAAAACCAAACATAAACTTGGAAACACATTTAAGAAACTCAATTCACCACTTTAAATCTGAAGCACATTTATAAGGGCCAAAGGGGCATTTAATCAGGCAATTGATGTGAAAACACAATCAAAGCATTTATTGCCACACATTTCAAGAAATAAACCACTCAAATTCAAGATAGATGATTTTAATAACAGTTCTATATCAATAATTAATATTAAAACTAAGTAAAAAATGTAAGAAATAAATGATTCTTAAATTTAAAGGTTAATTCATAGAGATCCCACCTCAAAAGGAAGCAGACCAAGACGAACAATTCAGCACCTTAATACCTTGATGAAGACCACCCCACAATTGAGCACACATACACTCCTATATATATATATACACCCCTTAATCCAACACACATATTTCCCATGACATGAGGGAATATGTGCAAGGAAGATTTATATATATATATATATAGGTATACATACCTATGTATGTGTGTAAAACCCTTTGAGAATACACCGAACAATCTAATTAACCCAAAAGAGAATCAAAGATTAGAAATAACTCTAAATAAAATTGGAATAATAAAAATGGGTGGAAGCAATCAACCAAATCCATGGGCCAATCCCCTTTGTAAAACCTTAAATAAACCATGATCATTTTGAAAACATGACTTTCACCATTAAAAACCATCTACAATTGATATTGAAAAATAAAAATCAAGTTCACATGTCAAATATTTCATTTTCCTTCAAATTTTTTTTCCAAAATCATCTGTACCTTAAGTTCCCTTAAAACAAGGTTCGCACCCACCAAACAACCCTCAAATACATTTTCATGAAACGCCACACGAAGACACTCACATAAAACATAGCCAATTTTCTATATAAAACCCAAACCCAATACATTATCATGTCAAACCCTTCAAAAACGCATTTCGCATCACTCAAACAATATAATAAGCCATTTACACAAGTTATAAAACCCTTTTAAGAAGAAAAAAAGATTTTAAACCTAAAATACACACACAATTTCATATAGAAAATCATTCTCATCCTAATTGTTCATCAAATCCTCTCAAATGTTTTTTACACCACACCATTTAAGTATAGAACAAGTAAAAATTAATTAAATATGCAAATAAAATACAAATAGGGTAAAATAAATCAATCTCAAATGACGATGAATGAACCAAAGTGGACCTAAGCACTTCGCCTTTTGCGGTAGATGCCAAAACCTAAACAAGGAAGACCCTAGAGACCCACCACACAACCTAAAAATGGAAAAATTATCAAAACCTAGTCAACCCATGACCTAGGGTTTGACCGAGATAAAAATTGAAGAAAGAAAAACTTGTCGAAGGAGCTGTCGGCGAGGTCATGTAGTTAGAGGAGGCCGCCAGAGGTAGAGTCCATAGAGAGGAAGGTTCTTTGGGAGGAGAGAGCATGTTCGGATGTCCAAGAAGAGGGGGCGGGGGGATCGAACTACTGGAGAAAGGGGTGGGGGGTTCAGCTGCGTCGTGAGTAGGGGGAAGGTGGAAGGTGACGTGAAAAAGTGGGGGGGATAGTTTAGGGTTTTCATTTTTTTCTTAATTAATCCTATTTTAATTTTAATTCAATTGATTTAATTTTAACAAAAAATAAGAAACTCAAAAATGAATAAAATTTAATGGAAACTAAAAAATAAATAAAATAACCATGAAGTTTCAGGTCGTGGTGTGATAATTATCCCCACCATGAAACTTTCTGACCCCAGAAAGTCCTAAGAGATTTACTTGATCAAAACTAAAGAAAATATGCTTTAAAACCAAGGAAAAACCTGAAAAATAAAAGACCAAATAACCAACACCCGCTTTCATTTAGAGCCTGGAACTACGGATTCCTAAAAATAACTACAAGACCACCCTCAAAAGAAGACACACATCCAAGGAAGACATCACAAAAGACCATAAAGCTCAAAAAAACAACGAAGAGATTACAAAGAAGAGAGTCACTCTTTTCTAAACACAATCCAAAAAGGAACACCCCAAAACCTAACATAAAAACCATCGAAGAAACCAATTTTGTCCTGTTCTATATCTCTGTGAGCATCCATTACACGACCCACTATCCAAGCCAACCAACCACTATGGTCAGGGTCGAGCGGACCAAAACCAAGGAAATGATCATCCAAGAACACCTGGAATATGGATTCATCATAAAATCATCTCACTAGGGTATCACCACAATATTAGGACTCCAGACAAACATTGATTTCACAAGATAGAATAATTCTTTAATCTTATCGAAAACTAGGATAACCCAAAGAAATGGAACATGGGAGAAAAAACACCACCATTCTACATTAGCAACATTAAAAACACTACAAATACATTTCCATTAAAAAAAGTTCTAAAAGGACCTAGAACATCATTCTTCACACCCAAAAGAAGACAATACCACTGATTACTTTAACAACAACAAAAATGGAATTTGCAATAAAATAAAAGCTTCTGATTGAGCTTGCATCAGTGCTACATTCATTCAATTAAGATGAAAGGTTATCCAAGGGAGTGGATCTATCCCCATGTCACTTATTAGAACCTCCCTGAAAAAACCTTTGAAAATAACCTAAATGGACATAGGTATTACTGATCTTAGGCTCTTCCTGAAATGAAAACTTTCTATTCCCCGGATTCCCACACTGAAAATACAACCAGTACTTCCTCTTAGATGAATCTGGCGAGGCGGAAAACAACGACCTTTTTGTGCCTCTTCTCAATTGGCCAGACACTACTAAATAGGCTTTAACTTGAATAACCTGCCTCACAAATTCTTTATAATCATCAGGGAATGAAGGCACAACAGGGAGGAATTCTGATCGGAGACCCCTTTCAAAGAATTGAGATTTCAAAAATTCATCTCTGTCAAGGTTTGGGAGATAAAGAACTAGCTCAGTGAAGATTTTAGCATACTCCAACACCGTTAAATTTCCCTGATCAAGACCATACAACTCAAACCCATTAGTATATTTATGCCATCAGGGAAATACTATTGTATGAACAAGGCTTTAAAGAATTCACAAGATTAATTCTTCTACATTTCATCTTGAAGAAAGGATTTCCACCATTCCCAACTTAGGCCTTCCAACGTGAAGGTAGCAAGAAACAACTGGGGAGGTTCATGAGATTCAAGATGAACAAAGATCTCCTCAATATTGTTTAGCTATTCCTCAGATTTCCCTGGTTCCGGTTGCCCAAGGAAATGAGGAGGGTTCGACTCTCAGAAGATCTGGACGAACTCTTGATATTGAGAACCACCAGGATCCATATCTGAAATGGGAAAACCAAATGTCTAAAACCCAGATTGATCAACTGAAAGGCATGCAGTGAAATAACTACCCGTAGATGCTTCTCAAAATCCCTTAGAACTCAGTGGGGATGAAACATGAAAACAGGGAGCACGAAACTAAATAAAAACATATCACAAATCAAAATTCCACATCTCATTTTCAAATAAACTACCAAAACTCAAAACATGATTTCAATCACACCTCCAACACACAAAATCCAAAGTCCAAAAAGAAAAACACCAAAAAAGGAAGCATCACACACTCACTGACTGAAAATTAATTTTTTTTTGAGAATAACCCCCTTTTAAGTGATGATGGGAAACACATCAAGATATCATTGACTTAGACAATAAAAACAGCCCCAACAGACCAAAGGCCCAAGAAAAAAAACACCCTACACTATAAGAAATAAGCTCCACCCAGCAACAAAAACATTAAGTCCAATTTCCAATGTCTCAGAGTAGAGTGACTAGTTGTCCTGTGCAAAAGCACATAGGCCTGGTACCAATGGCCAAGGCCATACCATCTCAAACATCTTATTCCAAATTTCCATGAAACAACAAGAAGTCATTTCCCTACACCTCATCTGGAATAGATTCTTGTAGACAATTGGTTGCTAAATACCTTAATCTGCAGACCAACAAGGAAAAAAAATCACAACATTGAAGGAAAACTACCAAGAAACCCACATCAACCCTTGAAATTCCTCAAGAGCATGGACCTAAAATACTACAGAACCACACAAAACACAAGAAACACCACAAACTAAATCACATCCATCAGATAATCCTTCATTGACAATCAAAGGTGCAAACCACTCACAGCCACACATCATCCCTCAACTGAAGACCATCCACTACCTGATCCAATTCGATCAATCTCATAGAACCAAAATATTCAAAATCAACCAATAAACCTCCATTGAGAGCTGAAACATGCCGCTAGAACTGAAAACAAAGACCCCGACGTGTCTACATGACACCCTCCAACCCAAAATGCGGAAAAACAGATAGGAAGAAGAACCAGGTAGTATGGAGCTGATTCTTCGTCACCTCAGGACTGGAAGACCCAACAACAACTCGAGGGAGCATCACTATTGAGAGGAAATGAGTAGACCTGAACCAATAATGCCTCTTTGTGTTGGAGTAGTATAGATTGAAGCCACAGAAGAACCCTTGCCGGATTCCTAACTGAATAAACCACGTAAAGTTGAAGGGGTCTGTGGATAAGGGATAAAGCACTCCAACACAGTCACCGCTGTAAGATCCCATGCAAAGCATTGAACCGAAACCCTATAAAGGAACCCAAAAGCTGAAAAAAAGGAGAAAAACAGAACCAGGAGAAGGGGGAGGAGAAACCGATGATATACGAGCCTCCCCCCTCCGGAACGCTGCCGAGGAAACCCTAAAGCATCGTGATTTGGGAGAGGTTCCACTCAGAGGCCCCACACACTAACCTCATCATCATGCACTCACACCTTTTTAAAATATTGAAATTCCCATTTTTGAAGACCATTTTCAAAAAACATAACAATCCTTATGATCCAATCACCCACTATTGGTATTACATTTAGCCTCACATAAATACATTCTTGGGTTAGCTCAAGAACTCACCCATACATACCAATAACCATCTATGCACCACATACATACATCTGTATACATATATGCGAGCACTCATAGGAATTAAAAGAGTCAGATAAAAGAAACATTATCACTTTCAAAACCACTTTAAAAATACCTCAACCAATTTTAATACCACACATCATCATCAAAGAAAAAAAATTTCAAACACCACATTCATTATCCAACTTCACATTTCACAAAAACTTTCAAAACCCCCCAAAACATTTTCCAAAATAACTCCCATTTTACAAAATAACCCATTCCAATTTAAAAAAGATTCAATGGTTTGGTTTTGAAAATATCATTTTTTGACCAACCAGTCATCATTTTGTCAAACCAAACATCATTTTAAAATTTAAATAGGACTCCCTAAAACCATCCCATCCAAAATTAAGAATAAACAAAATAAACCTACCATTCAACGGGTCAAAAATCTCAAAATATCAAAAGGATCCAAAAAATACACCAGAGGAAACTCGTGTCAATGGGTGACTTGGCCATATGGTTGGCGACCATATGCCAATCAAACCACCATCACAGAGAGTATTTTAAGACCATGTACCCAGCTCCACATAGATTTCCAGGCCCTATGAGCTCACTGATACAACTGTCCCAACTATCATTTTATTTCCCCAAATACCAAGAAACCCACAAGAACCAAATAAACCAAAAAAACCCAAATTACCATGGTAACTCAAGGTTTAGCCCAGAAAGTGTTGGCCAGACACTCCCTAGAACCTACACCCCAATCTCCGATAGTCCTACTCTATCCACCTAGACAACCCAAATAAAAAAAGGAATTTTAAAATCTAGGTCCTCTAAGGAACCTATCATATGATACCATTTTTTCACGAACCAACCCAAGATGACCCTGAAACAGTCACCTGAGTCGGCTCATGATAAGGCCCGAGACGCATTCACAGGGTTGGTGACAAGTGCCAAGGGGATCAACAGATTGATGATGGGAACAATTTCACTCAATATAAATAAACAAAAGTAGTGGAATAATAATAAAGCATCCCCAAAAGTAAATAAAATGAATAGAACAACTAATCAATAATGGAAAATAAAAACTAACCGGACCTAATGATCACTAAACTCCACGTGACCCCGCAGGTCACTCTATGATCCCAAGACTCAACATCGCCCAAGGAGATTGGGATAAAACTGTAACCTACAGTTGAGACTAAAAACAATAATGAAGTATAGGTGTGAGTATCAAAACTCAGTAGGTGTGACCAAGTAATCTATCCCCAATGTATTAACTTTAAATAAAGAAACATTAATTCTAGGTTTGAACTACAATATATAAAGGTAAGTTTTTCACACATTTTTCCATTAAAATCAAATCAAGATCCATTTACCTTCTTATTTTAAAGTAGGTTATTTTCCAAGGATGAAGCTTTAAACTTTTTAAAGACAGAGGGATAGAGAAGTGTAAAACATTTTAAAATTTTTTTCCACAAACTTTTGAAAATCATTTTTATCCCATTTAACAAAGAGATGCATCATATACAAAGGAAAAAGAAATTATCACACAAGGGAAATAGAAAATAACAAGCAATAATAACGAGCCAAACAATGCACTTCAATCATCCGCCGTAGATAACTAAGTGCCGATATACATTGGAAAACCTAGGAGCTCATGAATATTCAATAACATACTATACATGTGACTCATCCTGAAGGAATTCCCTACTCAATGACGTCATAATGCTCAAATTATTAGTGTTTCCCTTCCTGGCCTAACTGAGGGGACCAATCCCCTAGCAGAGCAAAGCCCATACAAAGGGCCACTAGCCAGTGCATAATCTGAACTAGTGCAAAAATCGTTCACCGAAAGTTCATTAACTATTCTAGGTTCCCATGTTTAGACTAAAAATGGGGGTGAGTCAACAAATACCAACCAAGAAATCCAACACATGCATTTTAATCTTACAAAATCCATACACAAACACAAAAAAATAACCCCCGAATCACTCCAATAGATTTTCCCCATCTTGCCTTTAACCATAAACACACGAGGGAAGTCCCACCCGAGGACAACCCATTCCCGTCAACATCTAACTAGGAAATAGGTACATCCAAAATAGGTTTTTCAAAATAATTAATTTTAAAAAGTACCAAATGTGCCTCAAGAAATCACTTAACACTAAATCATTTCCAAAAGAAACAAAAAACACCACTACTTTGAAAACCAAAAATGCACTTGGAAACCCATTTAAGAAACTCAATTCACCACTTTAAATATGAAGCACATTTATAAGGGCAAAAGGGGCATTTAATCAGGCAATTGATGTGAAAACACAATCAAAGCATTTATTGCAACACATTTCAATAAATAAAACACTCCAATTAAAGACAGATAATTTTACTAATAGTTCTATATCGATAATTAATATTAAAACTAGGTGAAAAATGCAAGAAATAAATGATTCTTAAATTTAAAGGTAAATGCATAGAGATCCTACCTCAAAAGGGATAAGACCAAGATGAACAATTCAGCACCTGACGCCCTTGACGAAGACCTCCCCACAATTTCACACACATACACTCCTATATATATATACAACCCTTAATCCAATACACATATTCCCCATGCCATGAGGGAATATTTGAAAGGAGGATTTATATATATAGGTATACTTACCTATGTATGTGTGTACAACCCTTCGATAAGTCACTAAACAATATAATTAACCCATAAGATAATTGAAGATTACCAAAAACTTTAAAGTAAATTGAAACTATAAAAATGGGTGGAATCAATAAACCAAATCCATGGGCTAAGCCCCTTTTTAAAACCTTACATAAACCAATATCATTTTGAAAACATGAATTTCATAATTCCAAACCATCTACAATTGATATTGAAAAATAAAAATCAATTTAACATGTAAAATATTTTATTTTCCTTAAAAAACTCTTTCCAAAATCATTCTCACCTTAAGTGAACTTAAAACAAGGTTCGCACCCACCAAACAACCCCCAAAAACATTTTCATGAAATTCTACACCATGAAACTCACATAAAACATATCCAATTTTTGATATAAAACCCGAACCCAATACACGAGCATGTCAAACCCTTCAAAAATGTATTTCTCATCACTCAAACAATATAATAATCCATTTACTCAAATTATAAAACCCTTTCAGGAAGCAAACAAGATTTTACACCTAAAATACACACACAATTTCATGTATAAAATCATTATCAACCCAATTTTTCATAAAATACTCTCAAAGAAACTTTTAAACCACAACATTTAAGTATTGAACAAGAAAAAATTAGTTAAATATGCAAATCAAATAGAAAGAGGGTAAAAGAAATCAACCTCAAATGATTGCGGATGAACCAGACTAGATCAAAGCACTTTAACTTCGGTGGCAGATGCTGAAACCCACACGAGGAATACCTGTGAGACCCACCTCACACCCTAAAAATAGAATAAATTATCAAAACCCAGTTACCCCATGACCTAGGGTTCGACTGAGACAAAAAACAAATAAAGAAAAACTCGTCGAAGGAGGTGTCAACAAGGTCTCATAGGGAGAGGAGGCCACTGGAGGTAGAGGTTGTGAAGAGGGAGGTTTTCTAGGAGGAGGGACTGTGGTCGGATGTCCAGGGAGGGGGGGGGGGTCTTCCACATCACGAGGAAATGGGGGGGGGGGGGGGAGGCGACATGAAAAAGTGGGTGGGGGATAGTTTAGGGTTTTTATTTTTTTCTTAATTAATCCTATTTTAATTTTAATTCAATTGATTTAATTTTAAGAAATAAGAAACTTTAAAATGAATAAAAATTAATGGAAACTCAAAAATAAATAAAATAACTATTACTTTTAGGGTCTAGGTGTGACATTTTTCAGACATCAATAGTCCACGCAAAGCCTCAAGATCCTATCTTGCTTCTTGGAGAATAAAATCGGGGCTTCCCATGGAGAGACACTGGGTCTTACAAACCCCTTCCTTTGTAAGTCCTCCAACTGTACCCTTAACTCCCGAAGCTCCACGAGAGCCATCTGATATGATGGTGTATATTTCGATGTCATTCTGAGGTACAAGTCGATGTAGAAGTCTACATCTCTATGAGGATGTAGTCCCGAAACATCCTTAGGAAATACATCCGCATACTGGTCCACCACTAAATGATATATCGGACACCCCTCATCAACTACCCTGAGGGTAAGGCTAGAAAATTGATGAGTGATTAGTTACACTGTATTCTAAGAAAGTACATCCTGTGATGCAAAGGTTCCATTCTCACCGATGAAAGAAAACCTGGTCCCATCCTCACAGACACACCACACTTTACGCCTAAAACAGTCGATTTGAGCATGGACTATGAATAACTAGTCCATACCCAAGATGACATCTTAAGGCCTTGATGCTGCTACTAAAAGATCCCAGATGAAGCTCTCACCTTGTAGATTAAGCTCACACTGCCTGCACTAGTGTGTAATCATCGAATCCTCTCCCGTAGGAGTCTCTAAACATAAAGATCGAGCCAATGGCTCCATATGAATCTCCAAGTTTCGAATGAGAGCCATGGTAATAAAAGAGTGACTGGAACCTATGTCTATAAGAACTACAACTAGGGTAGAGTAGACACAAATCGTACCTAGAATCATCTCCGAAGCACCGTGGTCATAAGCCTCTACCACCTGAAACTGAGCTCATCCCTGTCCACCTGCTCCCTAAGGTCAGGGTGGACCACTTGGGGGTGGTGGCGATAGTACCTCAAACCGTCACCCACCACCTACTGCATGGCCTACTCCTCTGCCACATCTTCTACCCTATGTACCTCCTCGCTCGAAACTCTGCCTATGCCTTGGAAGTCCTTAAACCATCTTCTGATCATCAGTACGGTAGGTCGGGCAATCACAAGACATGTGACTCTTCCCACCGCATGAGTAGCATAGTCTGCTCCTCTGCTGACCACCTCTACCTTGCAAGTTTCGTACCTCCAAACCTATATCCTGGGGTCGTCCTCTGGAAGGTCTAGACCATTTAGACCTCTGCGTCATCTACCTACTGCCTTCTGTAGATGACTCAACTGCCAATCATCTAGTGGTGACTCTCACCGTTAGTGCATGCTCATCTAGGAAGCTCTCCACCAAAAGTGCTCGCTCTAGTACTCCAGCCTGTGTCGGGATGTTAAGCAATATCATCGATGCTCTGATCTCCCATCAGAGTCATGCTCAAAGGTCTAGTCCCTAAAGAAAGGGTCCCTTACCATGTTAGTGGAGCAGCGAGAGAGGTCAGGGAATCTTGCCGAGTACTGGGGCACTGTCAGGCTGCCCTGCTGTAAGTGCAGTAGCTCCTGAATACACACTGAGTGTAAATTTTCTAGAATGAGATCCACCCTAAAGAGGCTCTCAAAGTATAACTAGGAATGATTGGTCTCCTCGTGAGTCTGGAGCATCAGGCTCCACCATCTCCCTACTGTTCTCTGAAATAAACTTGCATGTAGGATCACCATCTAGTCTGCTAGTGTCTCAACGAAGCGGAAAACTCATACCACAGACTCCATACAGTCCTCAGCTACATGAGGATCTATCTTGCCTCGAAACCCAAGAGTCCTCTATCTCTGTAACTCATGAAATGCGCTCAGACAGCATGCATGGTGCACTGGTGGGGCTGGTGGAAACTGCTGTCCTACAAGTGGTGGTACTATTGGTACACCACCTGAAGGTGTTAGCATCATAAGAGGGCCTTGAATCGACACCTCATCGCTCGGTGAGCTGTCATCGTGAACTCCCATTGGAATCCTAGATGACTATCTACGCAGTGGCATCCTGTAAAGGAACAAATGCACCAGAGTCAATAAGTTATACCTGGTGATCTGACTCAAAAGAGATCAAAAAATTATCAAAAACACACGGAAACAATTTTTTCATGTATTTAGTTGGAAATCAGAACTCAGGGTCCTAGTGTATAGATACATTGGCCACCACACCAAAATTGGACTCCCCGAACTGTAATCCTAACTCAAGACACTTAAACACTATTTCTCTATTAAAAACATAGACTCTTAGTTATTCTAGTAGAACCGACCACTTCTGATACCACTTTATCATGACCCATCCCCTGGGGCCCATTCCGTGACTACCCCAATCCCGCCTTCTATAGTCCATGGGTTGAATACTAGCACCAGAAAGGCATAAACAAAAAAGGGAAGGCATTTCCTCTAAACCTGTATACACACAGAATAGGTACAAAACAAAAGAAAACCACGAAGTAGAACTGTTGATAGTAAAAGAGTGAACCGAAAGTAGAAAAAGGGACAGTATACAAACCCAACTGAAAATAAAGTACAAAAAAAGGAAAAAACATGCTCTAGAGGTCTTACACCAAGGATCCTATCTGAAGACTAGGTATAGCTCGTCGTCCATCATCACTGCCGCTCCTCATGTCTATCAATCACCTCCGAGAACCATCTAGCCCTAGTTCCCCTAGTCTCAGTCAAGCTGTCCATCATCTGCACAAGAAACAATAAGGTGCGGTCAAAGACAATGTAGGGGTGAGTATAAAAATACCCAGTAGGTACCTCAAGACTCCCAAAGGTCTCCCATAATTCCATAAAGGAAAAACCACAATGCATAATATCAATTACAAAGCATAAAGTAAAAGACATCTCACACTGGGTATACAACTTAGGGAACAATAATAAATATGATTAGTCTTAAGATAGATCATTTTATTCTATTGAGAGGTTTTGCTGATGATCTACAGAGGGTCACTGAAATGCTGATCCACAAAGGGTTGCTCTACTGCTGATCCACTGAGGGTCGCACTACTGCAGACCCACAAAGGGTCGTACTACTGTCAATCCACAAATGGTCTCTCTCATGCCAATCCATGAAGGGTCACTTTAATGCTGATCCATGAAGGGTCACTCTCATGATGATCCATGGAGGGTCACTCTTCACTGTACAACCAGCCACAAGATTCCTGCACATGATGCGCTTGAGTTTTGGAGATTCTTCTTCTCATACAATCAGTCATACCTCAATTTCCACAAAGTCCCATTAAAAAGTAACCCAAAGGACTATCTTATCATAAAGGTTCCAATGTGATAGATGGCGCGTCAATCGGACGCCCGGTCTATAAGTTATAAGAAAAAAGGTAAATAGGGACCGATTGGATTCGAGTCCGATCCAACCTAATTGTATTACAACTTCTTACAAAACCCAAGTGAAGTATCTAGAAAGGACCCCCCCATCACAATGGTCCCAATTTTGCAGATGACACATCGATCGGACGTCCGGTTTGAGAGATAGTCAAGTTTTAGTGAAACGGGACTGGTCGGGTCTGGTAGGGGTCTAGCCTGGTCGACCCTCTTAGAAAACCTGGCCTGTACAGAACCAGACGCTAGGCTTCCAGTTCCTCCCAACTGGTGGTGCCTCGAGGTGCTTCCTTGTCTTCCTAAATAGTCGGCTGGATCTAGCCATTGGTGTCATGACGTGCGGCCTAAACGGGCTACTCTTCTCCCATGTGGCGTTGGCGTGCCACATCTCTATTTCCCACGACCTTCAAGGGTGTGTCTCCTACTGACGTGGCGCCTAAGGTCTCCACTGTTTCCATGAAGCTGGCTCGGACCGGCCACTTCCGCCACTGTGCTGGTGGTGCCACCAGGCCGGTGGTACCACACCAGCGGTTGCTTCTGTGGGCCACCGAAGATGATCCGATAGTATTTTTTCTTTCTAGTCTACACCTATGGGCCTCCCAGGTCACGACCTTAAATGCGAATCTCACGGAATGGCCTTGCCGCCACGTTGTTTGGTCACCCACTATGAACTCATGAAGCTTAAGAGTGGCAGAGGGTCCGAGCCTTTTTCGGATTGGCCTGCGCCCACCGCATTAGTGTTTTATCAAAGGGGTGGAATAATAATCAACAAAAGTTTAAAATTATCCCCAAATTAATACCCCTAAGAAACCACCCATATGAAAAAATGAAACGCGGATCAACCTGTTAGTTGGTTGATCCACATTTGTTGTATTTTCCAAGAATGGGATGAAAGGAATCATAACCACTTAGAAATCAATTTAACTCCCATACCTGGATTCGCTGGAATCCTTTGCGAATGAAAGAAGATTAACATTCATAGACGTTGCACATTCGTTGGTGCTCATCATCACCCATCAATGTCTAGTTTGAATCCTCCAACGATCGTCGATCAATCCCCATTCTTCATTGGAGGGTGACGTCGCTGGCATTTTTTCAGAGCGTCCTCTCGTGGTTTGTGAATTCTCTTGCCAACAGATTAATTAAATAAAGAAACACAACACAAATTTTTAATTACGCTGCGATGTTGCATCATTATTTATGCTCATTAATGGCCCTCATTAATAAAACCATTTAAATACCTTCATTAAAGAATCTCGCTGGCACCATGGCATCACCGCTCAACAATTTGAAGAAAATAAAATAACGTTAGAAAAAGTTATTTTATTATTTTCTTTTAAAAGTTCAGAAAAATTACTATTTTGTCCGACCCTTGTCGGTCTAACTTAATCTTTTCCTAAGTGAATCCCAAAGTTGCGAATCCAATGGTGCCCTTGGAATTTCAATCCGAGCACCGATTCAAAAGTTATAAATTCCCGCCCGGACATTTACTGAATGTACCTTAAAAAAGTTCAAAATTCCATTCCGGGCTCTTTAGGCCTCAGAATAACTTACCGTCAATTTTCATAGTCTCATAACAATTCCATATAATAAAAAAAAATTATACAGAATTTTCAGGTCTTTACAACCTTGAATAGTAGGACACAATGTGTGAGCCTTTCTACACTTCATGTATACCTTTTCTACACAACATGTTTTGATGACATGGGATATTGAAAATGGGTAGTACCTGAGGTCAAGGGACATGGCATGTGACTCTACTACACACCATTTACCATTATTACATGGATTGAATCTCTTTTCCACCATATATCAGAAATTTTTTGTTAAGGTTGGAGCCCTTTCTTGATCCTGTAAAGGTTAGTTGGTATCATTTCTTATTCACAAGAGTATGGTACCTTCAACAGAATTTTACTAGATACAGTCAGGAATCCCCTCCAAGAGGCCTGGAGTAGGATCCTATATCAATTTTTATAACCTAAGTAGAGTCTTGGTATAATTTTGACTAATCCTACCAGAATTTGATCCTCTACTTAGTAGGTGAATCCGTATGAGTTGTGGTATCACCCCATGGCCCTGACAGTGATCCTCGTTTGTGTATCATGATCTTCCTTACTCAGAGAGTGAGTACTTATGGAGTGATTTTATCATATCTCTCTTTAGATCAATCATTATATCTAAATCATGACAGTTCCCAATGAATATTACTTCTCGAGTAGACATCATCTGTGCCATCAGACTCAGGAGTGTGTTCTCCCAGATGAGTTACTTTCTAGAATCTTCAAACTGAATCTATAGTGTTGGTAAGTAGTAGTTGTGACTTACCTCTATACTATAGGTTGAGGTTTGAGTATATCTGGATATGTTTTTGTTATATGTACTATAGACATATACTCTATAGAGATGACTGTACCTTTACATTGTGCACTTCTTTGTGGTTTCGGGGTATCCTACTGAGTATTGTTATACTTACCTCTGCACAAACCTTTCTCACACGTGTCATTTCTTGTTCAGATGAGCGACCATTTGATAGAGTCCAGGGCGGACCAGGACCAGATAAAGCATTGGGAGTTCAGATAGACCAAGGTATTCCTATGGCTTTGAGCAGCAGTCCCAATACCTTTTTGTTTACATGTTGGACTTTGTAGTTTTTAGTCACTTTTTTATGGGCTTGTATTATGGACCAGTTTTGTAACACCCCAAGCTTCCACGATACGTTTCCCTTTGAATAATATAATGGCTTGTGTTGTACGCAACTTCGAGTTCAAACACACCACAACCAATCAAACTAGCTGTTATGAATAGTAATACCCACTTTTTGAAATTTTATCAATTTTATATTTCAAAATGGACTTCATTTTTTGGGTTCGGAATATTGAAATCATATTAGGGTAAATTTTTTGTATTTTTCTGAAAACTTTCAATTTTTTATGAATAGTGAAAAACACTGAGTTATTGTTCAAAACCAACTTTCTATTTAAATAATTATTTATTTTATTTAAATTTATTTTAGGTCAAAATAGATACATAATACCTATATAAGTTCAATGTAATTCATTGGATTCAGTTTATAATAATTTTAGATATATAAAAATTTCATTGAACTTTTTACCGTCTTTTACCCACCTCCTAGGAGCATTTGAAAATTTGTATAAAATATAATTTTACCGCTTCTATGAGTTGAATTTCAAAAATCCGAGAGATACAGTTGATATCAGTAAGTAAAATGTGGTTCAATAAGATGAAAATAATTTTTGGTGAATAGTAACTTTTTACTTTTATTTACCACGGTTAAAAGTAAATAGGTTAATTAAGGGTAAAAATGATATTATTATTACCCTAAAACATGTAATAATTCTATTGGATAAGTATAATTCGACTAAAAACAACCTTAGTAATAAAATATGAACCTCTTTGGTCCACTTGGATTAGATTAGGACATTTATTATCATTTTATTTAAAGAAGAGTTAAAAGAGTTAAATTCAATGTTTAATAACTAAACCATTTTTAATATAGGGTTACACACAATATAAATTTGACTATAAATATTAATTAGAAATATAAAAATATTTCATACATAATGGTATTTTATTTATAATTTTTAGACATTAAATAATTAAATTTATTTATGACACAATGATGATGCAGTAATTACAATATTAATGATAAATTAAAAAAATTGATATTATAAATATCCAAATAAATCTAATTTGAGACTTTTAGTGAATTAAAATAAATTTATAGGTTAATATGACATGTTAGGGTTGATTAAATGTATTTATTTCGAAGTAATAAAGTTGTTAGAACTTTAACAAAAATCAATTATTAAATAATGTCAAAATCAACATAAATGAGTTTTTAAAACAAATACAATATTATTGATTGATATAAAAATCCTAAAAATCTAAGGTTCTTCCAAAAGACTTATATAATTATAGGTGTATCATTAATTAACCGCTTGGGGTTCTCTTGGAAGTTTATAGTAAGTTTATTTACCATATAATATAAAATTACAAAGATACTTGGTAAATGTCAAACTATTTAACTAAGAGTTAAATCTAAAAGATAAAGTTAATATAGTGACCCAAACCTATCTAAAACCTATTGGTTGAGTGGTTTTTGACCTATACACACCTTAGTCTTGAAATAAATCATTATTGAGCCATTAGAAACTGAAAATTATTTTATTATAAAATAATATTTCAATCTTTTCCTAAGGATCCCCTCACCCCTCTTATAAAAGGGCACTTCCCCTTCTATAAAATTCACACCTTCAAAGCCATTTTTCCCAGAAAAAACCTGCCCAAATATTCTCCCAACTGTCCTCCATTAATCATAGAGGACTTCCTTTAGTCATAAAGCCAACTTAAGGAGCCCTTTTGATCAAATCAAAAGGAATAACCCAAAGAAGAGGTAAATATTTCATCACCTCTTTCAAGTTATTTTCTTCTTCCAATTCCTCTTTCTTTGATGTTTCAATTCTAAAATAATAACTCCAGTATCTTATATATAATTTGAAGTTATTATAAAAATGTTACAACCGTATTCATTATTATATCCATCCTATAAATGACAAAGTCACCATACGTGTGTACGTACAGATTACCGTCTCCACGTCGTGGTGTAGTTTGTTATTCAAACACTTAATCATTTGTATGGGTATAATAATGAGTATAAATGATGAAAATAATAAATATAACATGATAATGATTCTTTATATATGATATTACATACAATTATATATTATTTTAATATCAAAAGAATGATATTTTCGCTCATGCGTACGTACGGATTACCGTCTCCACGAACACGATGCGATTCATTCCCCATCGTATCCATTAAAGACTAATTTTAATTTGATGATTAAAAATAATGTTTAAAGACTTAATATAATTCTAAATATGAATAAGATATATCCTATCCATAACAAACATTACTTATGTAACAAATCAAATAAAGGAAAACGAATCAGTTAACACTCGAAACGATGATACTACTGAAATATCATTAACAAAGCAATATTAGAAGATAATATATGATATCATATTAATGTATATGGTTATTGTATAATTTAATAACAATTATTTAACCATTATACATGAGGTTAAACTACCCTCAACCAAGGAAAAGTACAAGGTAAGGGTTAATTCTACAATCTCTTTATTATCCGAGGTTGTTTATACGTAATTATCTACTGGGACCTCTTTATCATAAACATCCATGTTTCTTAAAAATGTATTTCAAAATATTTTTACTATTTCCTAGAATATGTGTTAAAGAAATTTATACCATTTTTTTACCATCAATGTTTTGAAAGGAATATTTCCGTCATTTTTTAAACAAGGTACTTTATGACCTTTTTGAAAAAATTAAGGTAAGAATGTTTTTTAACTTATACGGCGGGTGCAAATATTTTACGCCATTATAACATCGTCGAATCTTCCTTTAAAATCTTATAAGAATATTTTCAAAAATAAATATTTTCTTTTATAATTATGTGACTTTAAATGATTTCAAAAAAAGAAAGAGATATTTCTCTCAAATAGTTTTTATTTCATCTATGTCAACATCCTTTGATGGATTTTACACTTGTTTTGAAGTTGATTCATTATGATACAAATCTTTCATATTGTATTGAAGGTTTTGTGATATGTTTGACTATGGATGTGTTATTGTTATACCATTCATGTTTTATGGTTAAAGTATTAACATTTTGTATGCTAGTTTTAATATGAATATTTATGTTATGTTTCAACCTTTTCATATGAGGAATGCATTGGACTTAGTAAGTGACAGGTGGATCCCGCTATAGCTCATCGATGCATCGGTAGGTCTCTCGAGAAAAACTAGTGACTTGGAACAAGGCCTTGACAAAATCTTATTCGTAGTCTTGGAACAAGGCCTTGACTATGTGGTTATGAAGTCTGGCATTATGCATTCCATCATTATGAAAGTGGCTATTGATATTGCATGTGATTATTTGACTAGTAGAATATCCATGTGAATAAGTAAATGGAATTATTTGATTTTATCTTTTCCATATTATTATTAAGTTCAAGTTTTAAAGGCTTTTGTTCTAGTTTGACATTGCCTTAAATGTTTATGATTATTTATGAAAGTTTCCACTATATTGTTATCCTTACTGAGCACCTGAGCTCACCCCTTTTTATGAGCACCTGAGCTCACCCCTTTTAAGAATTGATCTTTTGTGATCATGCCAATGTTATTTAATAATGCACCAAATATGGGTAACTAGGTTTAGGGAATTAAAAATTTACATTACTACACTTTACTTTCCTGTTGTACTCTGTTTTTTGGGTTTATTGGTATGCATGTATTTTTTCCTTAGTGGGTTTTTACTTTTTATCATTTGTAGCTTGAAGACGCATTCGAGTGTATAAGTAATTGGGAAATACCTCTAATGTTAGTGATATTCCTACTCGGTTCTAGTCACCACCCCCTATCCTATTGTAGATAGGCTTGGAGAGTCGCGAAACGAGCCCCATTGGCACATGTCATGATATAGAGGATGAAACAAGTCATGTTAGAAAGGATATGAAATTCAAATCCATAGAAAAACTTGATATTTTAGGAGATTTTGTTAATGAAGTTAATGAGTAAGAAGAACTTATTTCTCTCTTTTCCAAGAAATTCAAGAGAGGAAAATGGTGATTTGAAGGAAATATGCCCTTGGCATGCTTTCATTGTGGTAGAGCTAGGCACATTGCCTCTCGGTGCTCAAGGAAGTTCGATGATGAAGAAAGTGAGGCTGGAAACTCACAGAAGACTCAAAAAAGGTTTTCTCAAAAGGGAGATTTCAAATATGGAAATAAATTACAAATAAAGAGTTATGTCTATGAATATTAGGATTATGATAATGATTTATTTGAGGAAGAACAACCAGAGCCTAAATTTGGAACCCAAGTGTCTATGATGGATACAATTTAAAGGTTAGAACCATCAAAATATAGAACTAGTGATGATCAATTGATTGTTGATGTTGATCTCAAGTTGCAACTTAAGGATTCTCTTGGTGAGATTGAGAATCAAAGTAACAGATGCAAAAAGTGGAGAGTAGTTTTGGAATAATCGTTAAAATATGTTGATAGGTTGGAAGCTGAAATTGAAAAACTGAAAGTAGTGAAAAAATAGTCAACAACCCTTGAAATCATAGAAGATATGGTGGAACTAAAGATCATAATTGAATAATAATAAAAGGTCATCAAGGACCTTACATCCATATTGGAGGAGAAGTCCAAGACCATTGAGGGTCTTGAAGAAGAAGTTGTTACTATTAGGAGTAAACTTTAAAGTGAATTAAATTCAATAGAAACAAAGAAAAAACTACAGTTTAAATTATTCTCATATGTTGAGCTATTGTAGAGAGCTAAACATGGTTATCATAGAGTAGAAAAGGTTTTGAGTGATCAAAGATCTACATTCATGGGCAACAGTGGAATTTTTTGTGATGATGGAACATCAAAAGATAGAAATAAAATAAACCTATGAAAAGGGAAATCAAAAGTTGAACATATCACAAAGTCAACTAAAGTCCTAACAAATAAAAACTCAAATAAAAATGAAAGGATAACTGAATTCTATCCACAAGTTTCCTGAAACTATACGTAGTCTAACTATTTTCCTAAGGAAGGAGGCATTGGGAGGAACATAATTGAGAAAACATTTACTCTTTTGAAATGTAAATTCTATAGATATCTGGGCCAGACCATGTCATACTGTGAAGAGGTAAGGATCTATTTTAATGGTGGAGGATCTAGGAAGTTATTAAAGTAGAATGAGTTCATGTCCTACTTTGCATAGAAGAAATAATTTATATGGATATTTTTTTGATTGTTCTAACTTTGTATATAAAGATGTTTATTGCAGGCAGAGTATAGGCATGAACAATACATTTGTAACTCAGAGACAAGAAAATACTCGTCAACTAGACAAGGTTTTCTACTATATAAAAAGAGTATGAGTATGATGAACCTATTAAAATGTAAAATATACTTGAAATTCCATCGTTATCCTTTACCCAAATCAATATTTCATGGAAGGAAAATAATAAAATTGAAAAATCCAACCTTGTAGAAGTAACCCTAAAAGATACAAAGAGCAGAAGCACTAGTATTCTTGATAGCAGATGCCCATCCCATATGACGGGAAATGAAAACCTATTAAAAAATGTTATGAAAAGGTTTAATGTAATTGTAAGGTTTGATAATGATAGTTCTTTGAAGATCAAAGGTAGTGTAAGTACTAAACTAGTTAATGGAGAGTTGAAGAAAACTAAAGTTCTCTATGTAGACGGTCGACATCACAATCTCATGAGTGTGAGTCGACTATGTGACTTAGGATTGATGGAAACTTTTAATCAAAATGGGTTCACTATCAGAGAAAAGATATGGATTTATGTTATGAAATGATGTAGAATATATGGAAACTTATATCATGTTTATAGTAAAGATAAAATTTACTACATGATAGTTGAAGAAGAAAATAACTTATGACACTGAATATTGGGTCAAATTAATCAACAAGACATGTAAAAGATATCTAAGATGAATATTGTCAGAGAAATTCACATTCTGAAGCGTAAACTAGAAAAGAATTGTGATTCATGCATATGAGGGAAGTTGGTCTTCAGTTCTTATCAGTAAAAGAAGAAAAGGGCATCAAATCTTCTTGATCTCATTCTTATAGATGTATATGATCTGATAAATGTTTCTAGAACATGTGGAGAAAGGTAATTTGTTATTTTCATTGATGATTATAGCAGAATGGATTGTGTGATGATTATACATAGGAAATGAAAAGTGCTTGATTGCATGAAAACATATCACCAAATAGATGATAATGACACTGGATGGACAATCAAAGTTCTGCAGTCTGACAATGGAGGGGAATACACATCCATTGAGTTTGAAAATACCTATAGAAACATGGAATAAACCATGAGGTGGATAATGTGAGAACCCCATATCACAATGTAGTGGTTGAGAGCATGAATCAATAGAAGAAAAATATGTACAGAACTATGCTAATTGAGATTCTTATCCCTCACCATTATTGGAAAGTGTCTATTCAAACTACTGTGTATACTAAAAATCAAATTGGGATTTATATAGGAGAAACCTAGACACCATATAAGTTGTGTCATGGAAGGAATCCCTCTTTCAAGTATTTTCATGTTTTTGAAAGTAAATACATCATTCAAAACAAATAATTAAATCAAGGTAAGTATGGTGATGCTATAGATGAAGGAATATTTTTTAGGTATTTAATGAATAGAAAATCCGAAAAACTTTTCAATAGTCACCTTGGAAGAATTGTGGAAATAATTGAGGTTAAGATCATTGAATATAAGAGAACAAATACCTTGATGGGATCTTATGATGATGTGATTGAAAATGTAAAAGATAGTGAACATGGAACAGATTCAAATTCAAAAGTAGAGGAAGGAGTACAAAACATTCAGAGTTCACAAAAGTTTGTTTATTTAGAAGAATAATCATAAGAGGTAACCCTAGATGAATACAATTATTTTGAACCTCATAAGAAAAACCAAAGAGAAAAAATTGATCAATCCAGAATCATTGGGGATTAGAAAACACCCACACAGATAAGAAAAATGAGGAATAATGAACTATCTACCTTACTATCATTTGTGGAACCATCCTCATTTGAAGAATTTGAAAAATATGAATCATGGGTTAAATCCATGAATGAAGAGTTGGATCAGATCAACAAGAAACAAACATGGGATCTAGTGAAGAGACCCAAAAATCACAATGTGATTGGTATGAAGTGTATTTTTAAAATAAATTCAATGATCATGTAAATGTGATCATAAATAAGGTGTGATTACTGTGTAAAGTCTATTCATAGATTGAAGGTGTTGATGTTGAAGAAACGTCTTCTTCGATGGCCAGACTGGAATCAATCAAACTTTTTCTTTCCATGAAAATTCAAAGTGGATACAAAGTGTATCAAATTGAATTTAAAATAACTTTCCTAAATGGTGTTCTTGAAGAAGAAGTCTACATAGAACAACCAGTGGGTTTTATTCTTAGTAATGATGAAATTAAGGTTTACAAATTAAAGAAGGGACTATATGGTCTGAAATAGGAACTATAAGCATGGTACTCTCTGCTGGATTCTTATCTAAAGAAGCTAAAATTTAAAAGGCAAGGAGTGGATCACAACTTCTATGTGACGAATTATCAGAAATATTAGTTCATGGTACTTTTGTACATATATGATATTATATTTGGTGGAAGGAAGCAGGGATCAATGGACGAATTTTCCAATCACATGAAATTAGAATTCGAAATGTCCATGATTGGTGAACTCACATACTTCTTGGGACTGCAAGTGATTCAAAGGAAAGACTAAAATTTTATTTCATAGGGTACATATGTAAGAGATTTACTGAATAAATTCAATATGCATGACTCCAAACCAATGTCAACTCCTATTGTGGTTGGAACTAAACTTGGAAAGCATGAGGATGGGACTTCTGTAGATCCCACCATGTACAGAAGAATAATCGGAAGCATACTATACTTAACTAAAACACAACCCGATATTTCTTTTGAAACATTATTAGTGGACCACTTTCAAAGTAATCTGAAGGAAGAACATATGGTGGTAGTTAAAAGAATCATGAGGTATGTTCAAGGGTATCACAATTATGGATTATAAAATTTATACATAAATATATAATGAACTCTCAGTATTTTATGATGCTGACTGGTCTAGAGATGCGGTGGATATAAAGTCTACAAGTGTGTAGAATTATTTATTGGAAAGAAATGTGTGGGGTAGTTTAGTAAGAAATATTAAATCTATTCTCTCAGTACTATTGAAGCTGAGTATATATCTACTATGAAATATTTCACTTAACTAATTTAGATAAAGAAACAACTGACTGATATTGGTGATTAGGTGAAACAACCCATGAAGATTCACCTTAATAAAAAGAGAAAAATCGACCTTACTAAGAATCCTTTTCATTATTCTCATAGAAAACACATTGAAATCAGATATCACTTTATCAAGGAAAAGGTTGAATAAGTCATGATTAAAATGGATCATATTGGAACTGATGATCAAGTGGCTGACATACTGACTAAGCCATTTTCATCACATGTGTACGAGAAGCATTGGTTGAACCTCAATGTTCAACCATCTCCTAGAACATGAGGAGGTCATGAGTGGTTCTCTCTACCCTTTTGTGTTAATTGGTTTAATCTATTTGTGGAAGTGATGTAGGTTTATGGGGGAGATATGATCTAGGGAGAGTGTGTTTTAATCTCTAAAATGTACAAATACTAGTTCTTTAGGTTTATTTTTAATGGGTGAGAATGGATAAATTCAATGTGATGAGGTTTTAGGATAATTGAGAATAAATTTTTAGAAATTACATTGTTCTAATTAGGATAGTGATGAATGGAGAAATTAAAATGTTATGAGAAATAGATATTCAGGACATGGCCATTTCAAGACATCAGAACCAAATTCATATTTCCCCTTTTTTTCTACACTGATCATCACTCATGTAGACATAGAGTGTTTGATGATTTTTTTCTCGCATATTAGGTTTTGAGTGCAGCTAGGGCTTCATTGAATTTATCTACATATTGCCAACAAACCCAAAGGGGGAGACTATTAGAACCAAGGCCATTCTTTTCTATAAATTTATAATGGTTTGTGTTTTTTTTGACAATCCTCACATGAAAGATCAAGGAGTTTTCAATGAAAGAGATCTTATAGTTCAAGCTGATAATATTATTGAAGGTGACATCATTTCCTAGTATTTTCCAAATTTTTGGGCCTCAAAATATAGAGTTTGTTTTTGGAAAATGAAGTATTTCCACATATGAGTGAACAATAAACGTACATCGAATCACAGTTCATGAATAGAAAAGGAGGTACATGGAACAATGTTAAAAATCAACAAGGGAATGATTCCTTATAGTAGTGCTATGAGGACCGGGTAGGGAAACAGTTTGTGAGGAGGCTTGTGGTTTGTGGGAGAAAAATGGTTCGCGAAAGGCTTATGATATGAAGGATGGATATTAATTCATGAAAATTATGCGGTGAATTATGGAGCCATGAAGGATTAATTCACCGAAGAGACCATCTGTCGTGAAGTAATGAAGAACCTATGCAGACCATGTATGGAAAAATAGTTTGTAGAGGATCTCAGTACATGGTGAAGGCTAAAATGAATTAAATTTTTAGGTTTCTCATATAAGAGGATTTTTTTGATCTATTTTCCTATATATGGATTGCTAATCCTATAATTATCAAGAGTGATATTTATTAGAAATATGGGAGAAATTTGGTGAAGTCCAAAGGGGTTCATGGGAAGACAACCCCATAAAGGAGAAGAGGTCCACAAGAGAGGATTCCACTAAGGGTGAAGTAGTTCATGGGAATAGTTTTTAAAAGAGTTTTTAGGGCTCTTAAGCTTGAAAAGGAAAGTGGTCCATAGAGGAGGAGTTAGTTTGTGGAGAAGAATAAGTCCAAGGAAGAAGGAATTACACAGAAGTGGAGGTAGTATGTGGATACAGTTTGCAAAGGTAGTATACAGAGGTGGTACATGGAGCTGGTATGTGGAGGTGGTACATGTAAGTGGTACAAGGAGAAAGTAGGCTAGTTCACGGAGAAACAGTTCGTGAACTATCAGTGTGCAGAAAAGTGAATTACATCTACAGGTGGAAGCGAGAATTCAACAAATCATATATCTATAGTATAGGATGCATGATTTAATGAAGATAAAGGGACCTAGAAGTCCATAAAGTGTGTTTGGATTTCTCCTAAGATAGTGAGATAGGGTGAGTCAATGAAAGGGTTCTGAGAGATGTAGTGTGTTATCCCTAAACTATTGTAAAGTCATTGTACTTGTAATAGAGTGATTGTGTCTAAACTTTTGTACTCCAAAACTAGTGAATTTAAGTGGATTTAGGTATGAATGAAACATTTTTAGCGTATTCTCCTTGGACTAGACCTTAGTGGTGAACCAAGTAAAAATATTTGTGTCGACTTTTCATGTGATTGTTTATTTATTTATCATTCTCATCAAATAGTTTTAATAGGTTCCTTCCAATGTGGGAACAAGATCAATAAATTTTAAAGAAAAAGTTGACAACCTGATTCACCTCTCCCCTCTCAGGGTGTTCTGGGGTCCTTCACAAATAAATACATATGGATAAGTTCTAAGGGTTTAGATATAGAATTTTTTTAAATGATTTGAAAGAATATTTGTGTTGTTTTCCAATTTGAAATACATCAAATAATCTATTATTGTCAAATTTAAGACTAGGAAAATTAGAAACTAACTGTTTATTAGATAATTTATGTAAAGCATATATATTATAGTGTCCAAGTATTATATACCAAATCCATGACTCATTTTTCTTAGTAGTTAAACAATTCAGTTTTTTTAGATAGATAATTTAAATCCAAGGTATAAAAATTGTTAGTTCTAGGTGATCTAAATTTACGCAATTTACCTTTAATGACAGAGTAGGAATTGTTAGAAAAATAAATATAGAAAACTTCATCAAAAATTTGAGACATACTTAAAAATTTGCGTTTTTACCCTTGTATATATAGTACTTTACTTATTGGGATAGTCCTTGTATTTCTAGTAGTTCCAACTCCAATAATATTTCCTTTTTCATTGTCACCAAAAGTGACTAGACCTCTAGTCATTTGAGTCAATGTATGGAAATTTAATGAGTCTCTAATCATGTTCCTATAACAACCAATATCTATATACCATATATAATTCTTATTACTATAGATTTTTAACTACAAAATAATTTAAACATGTGTTTGTTTTGGTACCCATACTTTCTTGGGTCCTTTAGTGTTAGCAAGCAAAGATATGAGAATTCAGATCTTCTTTATTTTTCCATAATTTATATTACTTTATTTAGACATGATTTTAGAAATAAAATCTCTTTTAATACCACTAATTTTAGGATTTCTCAAATAATAGTAGTTAGTGAGATAGAATGTTATTCCACAATAATAATAGGTATCATTTTTCAAATTGGGTACAAAATAATTCTTATATTGTTTAGATTTTTTCACACTTGCTTCTTATTCAAAATATTTCTATTTTAATAACATTATTTAAAATAATTTAAGTTAAATTTTTTCCCCATTAGTAAAAGAAATTTTGGTACTCTTATAAGATTCTACTTCATCCTATAGTTCTTTAATCCTTTTTTCATGATCAATACAAATTTATGTAGAAGAATTGAATTTTTAAACTGGTTCTTGATATTGTTTTAGCATGGTATCTCTTTATCCTAAAACAAAATTGTGAATATTTTTCAATGATTTATTCTTCTTTAGTAAATAATAATATTTCTATTCTAACATTGAGTAGTAGGCATCTAATTTATCATTTGAACAACTACCAGTTTCAGAATTAGAAGAGTAGTAGATTTGTACCTTTTCTTCTTCTTCAACCATAAATCATATGTTGGCTTTGAGATTTTATTTCTCCTTATTTGAATCATATTTTCTAGAGATTTTGGAGTCTTCAAATACACTCCATGTTCTTTCATTTCTCCTTTTTTCCTTTGTGCTCATAATCAACATTCTTTAGATATTACTTTCTGGCATTTTTCTTTCACCTTTCAATTGAGGGAAATAATGTCTAATATGACCCAATTTATTTCATTAATAGAATCAAAATTATATTAGTTATTTTTTATCCTTCCTAAAGGATTTTATAAAGCCTCATTTCTTATTATAAAATTTGTTGAACATTCTAGCTAGCTAAGCCAGTTCCATTTCAGAATATGAGGAATATGAATTTTTCTCTATTTTTTGTTTTTTTGTTTTTATGCTATGATTATGAGATGTTACTTTCAGGGAATTATTTTCCCTTTTCACTAATATATTATGATCTTAAACTTTATCCTACATTTATGCTTCATACATCATCAGAGTTCTAATAAATTATTTCATTGTTAAATTTTTGACTGGTGAAGACTGAAGAATAACAACAAATATCCCATTCCATTTTGAGGGTAATAATCTGAGTAATTTTAAATATTGATATGATTGTATAATAGGATATCCTATGGTAGTAATATTATTGATGAAATTTATTATCCTTCCATTCATCTGTGTGATGCTTTCACTATCATACATTTTAAAAATGTTAAATTTTAGCTTTGCAGTAGCATACCTCATCTGTCTGATATTGTCTATTCCTTCATAGGAAACTGTAATAGTTTTCCAAATCTCATAGGAAATAGGAAATTTTGATATATGATTAAACTAATCTAGTATATGTTTATAGATAATATAATTAATTTCTTTTTAATTGATGTCATATTCAGTTTTTGTTTCAGTAGACCATTTTTCTGGTTTCTCAAGAATCACATAAGGAGTGATGATCTTTGAATAAACTTTGAAGAAAAGATTTTTTAGATAAATAATCATTTTATATTTACATCATCCATGATTTTTACCATTAAATTATAGAGCACGAACCTTATACAATCCTTCTCTTGGATCACCCATTTCCATATGCTTTGTATAGAGCTTATACATTTCATCTTGCTATATATTTATCCAAAAATATCCCCTTTGATACCAATTGTTAGGTTATAATAATACAAAATAACAAAATAGGGTGTGAATTTTGTATTTTTGATAATCTTTCACAATTTTGGATTTTTAATATCTTTATGATTTATGAAGATATATAGTTTTTTATTATATGTGAAATATAAGAAGCAGATAAACTGAAAGAAATAACACAACAATTTATAGTGGTTTGGGGCACAAATATCCCCTAGTCCAATCCACCAATTCCCTATTTGTGATTTTGATGAATTTCATTAGAAAGGTCCTCTTATCACAAGACCACAAATCCAAAATTGAGTGCAGGAATTTAAAACCTTTATAATAAGGCTAAACAGAGCCTTCTGGTTCTTTTACAAGGATCCAATTATCCACATCTTAGATCAAGAAGCTGATACTCCACCATAACTGTGTACGAGTTATTGATACTCCAATAAATCAAAACATTTTCATTTGATGATTTGGGTTGATCTTCATAATTAAAACATCATCAATTGATAGTATATGGATCTTCTTCTTAAAAAATGAAAGTATTCATGAAATAATAGTTCTGATGTGATCCTGGTTGCAAAATGATCTTCAAATAAAAGTCACAACAAACAGTAGCAGCAGTATTACAATAGTAAGAGGTTGAACATGTATATATCCAAAGTATAGACTTTTTCAAAGTTTATCATTCATTATAAAAGAACTGTAAACTATTTTTAACATAATGTAATCATTTTTGAAAATATAAGACTTGTATATATCCTGTATATTGAAAATATACACTAGTAGAATATATAGAGAAGAAAGCCTGCTTCAGAATTCTAGATCCAAGAAAATCACTTAATAGAATGTGAAAATTTTAATATGAATTGACTAGGGGAGTCATAAATTACCTTAAGGACATGAGTGATTTTTCTCCAAAGAATAAGGTTCTTTGAATCAATCATAATGATCTTTGAACCAATCGTAGAGAAGTTTTCAATTATCCTAAAATTATGTCAATAATGTTGCAGGAAACTCAGATAAAATCATGTTTTCAAAACTCCACTGTTGATATGGAAAATGTAGATTTGAACCATGTAGTGTAGGGTTCCTTGGTGTAGAGTAGGGTTCCTTTGTGTAACATAGGGTTCCTTTATGTAACATAGGGTTCCTTTGCATAGGGTTGGTTTAAAACCAACGTATGGTTCCTTAACCATACTTTCACCTACACATAATGTAGGGATCAAAGTAATGTAGGTATGATAATCCATACATTCATCATTTTCAGCATAAGATTCCACACATAGCTTTTATTAACCATACATTCAATTTTCCAAATGTAGGGTATGAACAATGATTCCAGACTCCAATGTAGGGTTGATATTCCATACATTCGTTGATTTCCGAACATAGGGTTTCTAACCCATACACTTAATATCCAACATAGGGTTTCTGTTCCATTTGAAAACTATTCAGCATATCATAGGGATGATCATCCTTATGTTCATTTACAAAATTTAGGGTTTGAATAGTGTTTCCAAAACACATTTTATTGATTTTTTATTCCATCAATAATATAAATAAAAACATGGTATATATTCTTGAAACATACTTAAAGAAACTTTATTATAAAACAAAAAAGGGTATTTGTGAGCATCAAAATCAACATTTCATATAGAGTATTATTGAGACAATACATGCCCAACAACATCTTGGTAGCACCAGTATGCACTGCCCGATTTGAATGGTTGAATGTTTCCAAAACATTATTCTTTAGTTCTATAAGAACCATAACTCATACTCTTAATTAAATCACTAAATATTGTGCAATGTTCCATCCATTAATGGTATTCCTTAAATAAAAGGCATCCATCATACTCTTATATTCATTATCAAACAACTTTTTCTATTTCACATGGTCCATCAACATGGATTCCACATTAAAACTAGAGATAAACTTACCATCGACTACTTCCTATACCTCCATGTGAAATTCTTTTAAAAACCACATCATCCACCACTCCTCCTCAACTTCATTCATCACTTGTATTAGAGTAATCATACATAAATCATCTTCCACTACATTTATTTTTTCTCATGTATACATAAGTTTAAAATTAATGGTTTAAAAATAATTTACCCACCCATGCTTTCTTATACTGATATTATGTCGGGAGAAAATATATTTCAAACTCTTATAATCTTTATACACAAAAAAATCTCACCAAAAGGTAATACCTCCAAGTCTTCAAAGAATGAACAACAACATATCACTATAGATTGTGTATATGGTAATACTTCACATGCGGTCTCTGATGTAGTGACCCATACTTCTCTAATTTTCCTATATTCATTAAACATATCATAATCCCAAACCATATGCATCACAATATACATCATAAATAATTATTGATTAAAAAAGATACAAAATTGGAGTTGAATTAATCATCATTTTTAATTCCTTAAATTCTTCATTGAACTTCACATTACAATCAAACATCACACCTTATTGACTCAAGGCCACAATGGAAGAAGATAATTTCAACAAAACATGAATGAATCTTTAGTAATATCCATTTAAATCCCAATTTTTATATTTAAAATATGTTTTTTAATTTCCCAAGACATTAATACTTTCACCTTATATGGATCAAAATAAACTCCTTTATTAGAAATAGTGTGTCCTAGAAATTTCACATCTTGATTCAAAAATTGAAATTTTATGAACTTAGTATACAACTTATGATCACATAAAGTTTTCAAAATAGCCTCTAGTTTCTTAACATTATATTCCTATATTCTTGAGTATATCAAGATATCATCCAAAAAAATACCACAAAATTAACTAAAAATTGATGGAAGGATCATGTGATTCAGTGGAGTTTCAGGAATTTTAATGAAAATCCTTATAACTTTTCCCTTACTACATGATTATTATATACAGAATCCTATACCATACAACCAAACACACATTCTATACAACCTAAAAAACATGAAATAAATGATCATCATGCCTGATCTCTAGGTCTATGTTGGGAATTGTGAAAAACTTACTTCCACTAAAAACCTATAATGTATGGTCATATTGAATAGTCTATAAGACCATGCTGTCATGAAAAGTCATCTCCGAATATATCTCTAAAATCTAGAATCCCACTACACTTAAAATCTAAGGTAAAAACCCCACTCTAAATACAGTGGTCTAATAGAACTTCACTTTTAAGGCCATATAATTATATATTTTTAAAAAATATTATAAAATATCCATGTAACTCATTTATAACATTAAAGTTTCATTAAACATTCATCAAAAATGGAAAATCCAACAGACATCCCAAAATCTAGGAGTTACAATAGAGGCATGAATGATGTGTTTCATGTATCTTGTTTGAGTAGTTATGTACTATATTTTTCACATGTTATTAGGATAAAAACATGAAGAGATAGATACATAAGCATCATTCAATGAATAATATATTTTAATTATAAATTATAATGTGACAAAATTTTATGGGAGGATGATGCCTATTTTTTGGTCATATAGTAGTACAATCAGATCTAGGAGGAGATGTTAGAGAAAGAAGAAAATATTTGGGAGTAATAGATATATTTATTCTTGATAAAATATCTTTATTGAATCTTAGGAATAGAATATCCAATAGTGCAAAGTTTCCAATGACCATAGATTTTGAGTTTATCCATTATTCTAGTTTTTGGTGATTAAAAATAGTTTTTATTTCTTTTTAATATTATAATTAACAATATAGATACAAAAATAATATTCTTGGACTTATTAAAAGTGGTTGGTGCTACTATACAACCATAGGTGCCACTGGGTAACTATTGGTGACTCACTGGGTACCCAGTTAGGTTAAAAATTGAAAGGGAAGCCCCTACATTGGCCATTGGGTACTCGATGTTCATTTTATTTATATACCTTAGTTACTTTTTTGTAATTTTTTTGAATTATATCATTATAAATTATTATAATACATTAATCTTAGTTGAAAACACAATGGATGGCTCTTGTTTTCTTCTCTTTACCCCTTTAAACTTTAGAGTGGGTTCGATATTCCACACAATGATGAATTTTAGATCTATCTATAACAGTGCGACTCAAACAAAGATACTGATGCATTGAACCCCATATTCATCATTTTTATTCACTGTTTGATAGTGGATCATCATAAATAGGGTTTTGTGTATCTTTTTAAAGTTTTATTTGATTTATCTAATCGAAGCAGTTTTTAGTCGCTTGGTTCATGGGAGAAACTTCTATTGAGACTCAAGTAAGTGAACACTATCATATATAGTATTTTATTATTTTATTTGTGTATGTAATAATGTTTGGATATTGAAAACCAAAATCAGGTGACCAAATACAAAAGGTCTAGGTGGTGGAAAATGATGAGTAAATTGGTGTATCTTATTGGGATTGGGATGACCATACCACACAAGAAGGATACACTTTTGGTGGATCATAGATGTGTTCACATGTGAAGATATAGATTAAAATAGAATATAATTACATAATTGAACATTATAATCAAATTAGAATAATAAAATTGATAAATACAATAATGATTCTCTTAGGGGATTGATTCGATAGGTATATATTGGTTATTGAGTGGACGTACACCACTATAGTTACTAATATTCATTTTATTGTAATATAAATGATATAATTATAATGTAAATGATTAATAATAATTATATAAAGAGATAAGTGAGTTAGTACATGACAATTAGGGTTGGTGTGAGACTATTGGGGTTGATTGTAGATTATTGTGGTTAGTATGGGACCATTGGTGTTAGCTTAAGGCCATTAGGGTTATTGGGGGACTATTAGGTTGTTTTTGGACAATTAATAATAATTATATAAAGAGATAAGTGAGTCATTACATGACAATTAGGGTTGGTGTGAGACTATTGCAGTTGATTGTAGATTGTTATGGTTAGTATGGGACCATTGGTGTTAGCTTAAGGCCATTAGGGTTATTGGGGGACCATTAGGTTGTTGTTGGACAATTGGGGTTAGTGTGAGACCATTGGGCTAAGTGTGAGACCATTAGAGTTAGTTAGAGACCATAAGGGCCTGCATGAGATCATTGGGGTCAATGTTAGACCATCAGTGATAGTGATATATGATTAAGGTTATTATGAAAACATTGGGGTTGTGTTATACCATTCATGTTAGTGTGAGACCAATGAGGTTAAATTTAGACCATTGGTGTTAGTGTGAGACCATTTGGGCTAGTGCTAGTGTAGTGGGATCAATGATAGACTATTGGGGTCAGTGATGTGTTAACTATTTGGGTCAGATTCATGGTGATCCATTAGGGACAATGCCTTTTGCCGACCAATGGACTATATTTAAGATAATTCAGTATGGTTTGATTTATAGTATACCCTGTTATAGTATGGAGATTATATTTATAATTAAATTTTCCAAATAAGGTATGGTAGGGTGTTATGGTGGTTTGGTAAGATTAAGAAGATATGAAATAATTGTTTAAATTGATAATGAGTTATTTTATCATGTCATATGTATTAAAAATATATTATAGGACATGATAGATATCTAATAGTGATATATTATAGGTTAATTTTACTCATACCCTATATGAATACTTAATATGCATGTGTATATTTCATGGTTTTTTATTTAAGGGAAATGGCTCTATGATTGGTTACAATGGATGTTGATAGAATATGGGGCATTGGTAGTGTGGATATCTTGGTAGGAATCCACCTTGAGTTTATTTTTGGTTTTTATTTGGGTTTTTTTAATTGAATATATAATTGGTTATTTTATTTATACAAGGTTTCATATATGTACTCTTTTAATAATATTTCATAACATGGATATATTGTATCAAATTTTACTTTGATTATATGATTTCTATATTGATTTTAGTATGTTATTATTATTGATTATATTATTTATAGTTATTGGATGGTTATGATATTAGGGGTGTTATCTCACTATCATTTGTATTAGGAAATTATCTATTATTTAAAAACCACTGGTGTTTGGATAAGATTTCTTAATGTCATGTATTACCTCAATTCGAGGGTGATATTTGAGATTTTGAATTTAGTAAATTTCTCTAGGTATTTTCTATATTATTATTTATTATATTTAATATCCTTATTTTATTTTTCCATATATGATTTACTTGAATTTACAATAATAAACATGAATTTTTCACTAATAAATGAATCAGGAGTTTTTTCCAAACCCTTGCATTTATTTTTAAACTTATTGATGGATTATTCTATCATATAGAAATGTTCATTTAATACTATATTTGACCTAAAAAATTCATATTTTATAAAAATTTTAGATATATATAGAATTACACATTACCTAAGATATAGAATCTATAATATAATGGGGTTTTATGACTCCTTTTCATGTGAGTAAGATTCATTAGAGTTTTCCAACGAGGTACTTTAGCTATTAGATTTCATAATAGTCTTATGAAACATCCCTTTATACATGACATTTGGACACTAAAAATTGATATGTACATTCTTATAATTCTAAAAAAAATGTCAATTATCTTGAAAAACAATCTCAATACCAATCACTATACTTTTATATTTTTCTTTGTTGTTTGATAATCATTGAAAGTGTGTCTTATTTATGTATTTTTTTAATATCCACACAAAATGGGACATATTATTATCACTTTCTTTATTATCACATTTTTATCATCCTGATACCACTTGAACTTTGTTTTATATAGTGAATAGAATGAATGATATAGTTTTCTTATTAGTCTCATTATCACCATCTTCCCTTATTCCATTTTCATTATATATCATAGGATTATTTATTAAATAGTCATATTAAGTGTATAAACCTGTATTTTTTTTGATATAGACCTTTAAAGTATTTCAAAATGTATTTTTAAGATGGGTTACTAAGCTTCTATGAGTTTTTTGTTATCATAGAGTCTCGATAATGATATATTAAAAATTATACATTATTTTTAATCCATGAATGCATGCTGGTGATTTTTTGGAATTTCCACATGAATAGAGCTTTAAATGGGAAAAATGATATTGAGGTTTTCTCTAGAATGAGGGTTTTCCCTAGTAGTAGTATATCCTTCATTCACATAGGGGTCCTATGGAGTGGACTATCATAGGTGGAGTTAGTTAATTAAATTAATTTAGTAAATTAATTAATCGTATTATTAAATGATTAATCTCACCCTAAAAACTATGATACACGAATCTTAAACCTATCTCTCTAGGTATAGTTTCCATAAAACCAAGTAAGAGAGAGTGAGAGAGGGAGAGAGATAGTATGAGATCCATCGATGTGGGGAATGTATCGAAATCAGATCAAGGGATAACAATTGGATCCATAATGATAGTGATGATCAGATAGTGCTATGATGATGAATGAAACCATTGAATCAATGATATATGAACATGGATGTTTTTGTTCAACGAGGTGGTTCTTTTTTTATTTCTTATATTCACCATTCTTATTTTTAATTTTTAGTCAGATTAAATTATTTAACCTCATTCTCAATTCCTGGTTCCCGAGCCATGAATTTTACTTAGATTAATTTATACCAAATTTTGTTCATGATATGCATTATTAAAGGTTGAATATTGAAAAATAATGATGGTTTAAACCACTCTATCATGACCCTTGGATCACACATATCACCAGGGATTCAATACACAGATGAAGGGCCGCCCACCCACTATCTCTCTCCTACCCTTTTATTTTCTCACATGGATGATAGAATATCCCTATTACCCAGATTGGACAATGATAAAATAGGTTCAAGAAGCCTAAGTAGGGTGTGGTAGTAAGAGGGGATAGTAGTGCGAAGGTAATACAATGCAATGACGGTGGTACAAGGTTGGGGTGGTTGTACTGACATGCAAAAAAGGTATTTGTGTGAAATTTAAGGGAGGAGTGAAATGAAGATAGAAAGGCATGAAGGAAATAATGACTGGTGGACATCATATTTACAACTAGTGGAGCATGCATGAGAGGATAGTTGGGTCTTCAAAGAATGATCAAATAGGAGAAAGGATAACTAGGTTTACACCCTTGACCATACAATCCATTGGGATTGGAAAGTGCAATACTCGCCCTGTGGAGGGAAGTGTCATCATAAACCAGTGGGATTATCCAATTTATAGTATCATAAGGCCCAAACTCCATTAGTTCGGGTAGCACATTGGCTTGGATAAGTGGGTTGGCCTAGCATGCAGGCCTAGACTACTAGATGACTCATCCACGTGGTTGGAAAACACAATATCCCTAGCCGGGTTCACCCAACCTAACCCCAAGAGAGAGCATGTGTGAAAAATAAGGAAACTAGTGGAGTGAACCATCCCCCTCCCTAGCATTCTATGTGTCATGTGAGGGCCATCATGTGTCCCTATTCTATATGTGTGTTGTGTTTGTCATGAAAACTTTACAATGTGTCAATATTGGAAAAATTAATAGCATATCCTAATACTTTTTTATATAAATCATGATGGTGTATTCTGTTCATTCTTCATAGTATTATTTCAAGGAAAGATATGATAGTTTTAGGATTTATCTATATATTTCCTATAGTGATCAGTTGTGGCAATTAGAGTATTCTTAGGGATGGTACACTCTTAATGACATGTTTATGACATGGAATAGGTTCCCCACATTCATATTAGAGTTCAATAACCCATGCCTACTATATACTTGTTGTGTGCTACTAAGGATTTGAGTCCTATATTTATGGAGCTAGGTCATACATAATCTAATTTGTACTACTCAATAAGGAATTAATCCTACACTATGGTCTGTTACCCCTTGAGTGTTGTGTTCTACTTCAGGGAGGTGTGGGTCCTCCAACACAATTTATGTGTGGTGGAATGAATTTCCTAATTTTTTAATGAATATTATGGTAGGGGTTGGTACTCCCTTGGATTACATCTATCCTTGTTCAAGGTTCTGGTTACCCTAGGGGTTTCTTGTATTGTGATGGAAATTATGAAACATAAGTCATGTTACTCCCTTAGATAATGAACACATGCTTCAGTGATGAGAAGACACTCCTTTATGGTTTCAAGTAGTGATGTGGAAGTTTTATATGATGAGTATATTAGATAATTTGATACTTGTGACCCATCAAGCACCCCTTGGTTTCCTTCAATATGTGACATACATCTGATCTATTAACTTTATACATTGTGAGATTTTCGATACTCATTGAATCCCTAGTTTCTCTTGAGACAAGGCCTTTAAGGATTAGAGTTGAGATGAGTGATAGTTGTTTTAATAATTGAGACTTATAGTGGTAGAGCATATATTGATCAGTCATTTTATTCTAGTAACCATATTGTTCTAGAGTTCAAGATGATTAGTTTTTTAAATTTTATTTTGGGTTTTAGGGTGTCCTAGTTAGTATGATTATACTCTCGCCTGTATGGGCTTTATGTGTACATGCATTGTGATTATGAAGATGATTCAGGGAACGAGGATGGTATTGGTAAATGTGGAGCTGGTGTTTCCTATTAAGAGTTGATGCATTGAATTTCTTGGTGATTCATGGTGGTTCATGATGGTGGTGGTGATTATTGTGGATAGAGATAAATCCAAGAGTACATGAAATAAGGAGGATCTATATAGATTCTTGTATTTTTTATATTCGAAGGCATTTCATTGGTACAGTTCCATTAGTATTTTACTATGTAGACTATGCTTGTATTTGTTGTATAATGCATGTATTATATATAGTTTAGTTATATATATACACTACTTGTCTTTCTGGTCATTTTATTCTTTGAAGATATGTTTCTGTTACAGGTCGATATAGGCTATGGCCTCCCATATTTTGTGATATTCCTACTCGGTGCTAGCCACCGACCTTTGTCTTATTAGAGGTAGTATTAGGGTGAGACACTTAGATTAACACTATCTTAGAAAGGTAATCGATAGACTAGGTTATATCAGAGTGGTATTAAATCATTTGATTCCTAGAGAAAATGTTTTGAGTTAAGATTGTAGTGGGAACTAGTTTAAGAATTTAGGGAAATAATATTAACGGAGAATTGAGTTAAGTTATAACACTAGGGAGACTAATGTATTTGAAATAACCAAAAAATCATTTCACTGGGATTATGATAACCTGTTAGTAAATATAGATCTCTATAAAATCATTGAATTATACAATAAAGTTGGTATATATATTATATACTAGTTAGTTATGATCATTCATGTTCTTCTCATGCCATCACATCAAGATATCTATAATCACTGTGGGTTTATCATATTAAATGAAGGGTACTACCCACTAATAGATATCTTTTCTATCTAAGAAGAGTCATAATTAGCCTATGATAGTAGTTGGGACTCTATACAATGGTTAGTTAGTGACGATTCATTATTTACAATACTCAGTTGAGCGATATACTTTCCTCATGATCAAAGGAAGTTCATCTCCCCTTTGAGCTCAGTAAAATTTTTCTTGTATGGATGATGGTAGTTCCTGCTGAGTTGGATGATACTACCCATAAGTTGTATATGCTATGTGTTTTATTATAAATAAGTCCTCATATATTTGAAAGGATAACTTGATCCTCTAAGATAGAAGTTTGGTTGGATTCTAAGACATATGATTCCATTAGGTTTGGAATCTTATTGACTAGGTGATGATTCTTATTTTAAGCACCTTGCATGAAACAATGATATGGTAGTGGATGTTATTTATCTAAAATTCATAAATGTACTACTCTAAGAAGGTTAGATTTTAAGAACTTATTCAGGATGAAGTTTTATCTGTGTATATCAAACCCTCTATAAGGTAGTAAGACTATGTATGAGTACATGGAGAGGCCCACATAACTTATAAGGTGTCCCTTGGACATGTTTTACAATAGTATTTTTGAGATCAATGGTTCGAGTGGGGAATCTATAGGAAGAGTTATCAATTTATGATTTTTTTTCATTCAACACCACCTATGTCGAAGACACCAAAGTGAGGTTTGAAATTTGATTATTCTTGGTAGGGATGCACCCTAGTTTTGGGTGAATTATAGAGATTTTCTTGAAGACAACCATAGTGTTTTAGTGGATGGACCTCCATGTAGGAGATAACATTGAGATGAGATAATACCCCATTATAGGAACATTTTCTTAATATGAAGCTATTCAATGAAGGATCCGATGGTGTGAGAGTAGTTTGAGATAGACAATTCATCAATCCACTCCCAAAATCGTCACCTTTGGTTAGTTCTCATCACACATGGGTTAATGATAGTCAAATATATGGGATGAAATGTGCAATGTATGACTATTTTTAGTAATCAATGTATACAGTTTAGAGTATTATTTGTGTCCTTTATTTATGGACCCTCATACTGGATGGAATGAGAATGGTTTATTCCTTCTATATCAAATGTTAAAGAGTTAAAATTCTAATGGATCCCCTAAATAACCCTTTTTAGTTAGAGTGTTTCCACTAATGACAACCATATTTCAATCACCCCTTTCAATAAAGTGAGTTCATCCTTAGTGTAGAAAGATATTTTCCTCTAAGATTACTTCATGGAAGATATGAGATCCAATGGAACCTACATCAGTATGGGTTGGTTACCAATGGTAGTACTATGTAGTGATTTCCATTTGAGTAAATGTAGTGAGGTCTACCCACAATAGTGAGTAGGATCCCCTTAGGCGTGTCGAGTGGAAAGAAACCTCAAGAATTTATATCCATCTACCCATCATATAGTAAGCATCGATTTATGTTCTATATGCATTCATGTGAATTTACTTCCTATGAATGTGAAGGAATTCATTAATGATTCCAAATGGTAACACCTGTTTATCCCTTAATGGGAGTCTGATGTACACATAAACTTGTGTTAAATAGGTGGTGTTCAAGTTCTCTTGAGTGAAATAATAGCACGAATATTTCCTTGTATCATTTTATGAAGGATCCTATTAGTAATTTAGGGAATTACCCTAGTCATTCTATGAAAGTTCTAGTTGTGTAGTAATATCTCATAGAAAGGGTTATAGATTAATATATTAGTGGTTTTCCTTCATGAATTTGAAAATGTGGTGAATGATGAGACCAGGGTAGCACAATAGTGGTGTGGTTATTGAAGATTCTAGTAGAGGACTTTGGATTTGAATAATAGAGGTAGTGCAAGCGCATATCACTTCAAATAAATTGATTCTTACATGGAGAGGAAGAAATTTCTCACATTATTATGACTCTTATTTTTATAGATATCTTCATATGTGATTTCATTAATTAATTGGTAAATATTTTATAATTATATATATTTTATTTATTTTTGGTAGGAAAGTACATTATTTTTGAATTAAAGAAGTTTTGATGATTTTGGTTTTTTTGGAGAAATATATTAAAGGAAAATTATTTTGAAAAAGACATGATTCATGTGAAAAAGTAACATTTTCCCCATGCAGAAGAGTCTTTGAGGTTATAGGAAGTGGAATCGACAAATTCCCTCTTTGTGACTCAATATGTGAGTGTAAGTATGGTTAAAAGTGTAAAATTTGGGATAATTATTACACATAGAGTAGACATGTTAAAGTAAATTTCTGTTTGGAAGGGGGAATTTAGAAATTTTTGTGGTTTCCTACATATGTAAGCATATTCCTTGAGAAACATATTTGGTATGTGAAGGTCCCTTAGTGAAATTTGTTGTCTGGTTGTAGTTGTATCACATCCTGAAGCTTCATGCCATGAGGTATTTTAAGGTAAAATTTGTAAAAGTCCAAGGGAGGGGTTATTAATATTTGGAAGGATTTATTATGTGAATTTTTCATACATAAAAAATTAATTCATGTGGAAGATCATAGATACATCCATTAATAAGTTCTTCTATAGATTGCATCGTAGATTTTTCACTTATGTCATTATGATGTTGTTTATGATATTTAGTGAAGTAAAATGGGATATGAAATATTTTACACTAATCCATTTAAATAGTATAGTTAAATTCACACCATGGTGTGGAGGGTTGTGAAATTAAATATCCATATAATTTAGGATGCATGACATCCACACCGCAACACTACTCTACACTACAACCAGCTCAACGGTGCTTTAAAGCTGGTTAAACCATGATAAAAAATCTTAGAAGGAATGTGTTGTGATCTTTGGGAGGTTTGAAATTCCAAAAAAGTTATATTTTAACCACACTACAACAACCTATTTTCACCCTAGATATGGTCAACACTTCACATAAAATCTAGTTTTTTATTACGTCATGCCACAATACCATTGGTTATTCCATGGTGATGACTAACCTATTTAATATATATACTACCAACTTCAATAAATATCAAGAATTTATAAATCATTGAGATATAAGTTTGAATAGAGGATATATGAATTGAGATAGGAGACTTCCAAGGGGTGAATCAAACATTCTTTTGAAAACCCTTAAAAATCAAACCTATTTTGAGGATATGGTTACTAAGTACATTTAATGGAATGATAAATAACTTTTAAATTTTTATATAACCCTTAAAAATCATGAAAAAAACTTAGAAAATAATCAATGGATACTCTGGAACATTGAGATGCATCCATGACAAATTTCTAAAAAGATTACTGAGAGGCCACTTAGAGGCTTACTAATAAATTCAGAGGTACAAAGAAAATATATAAAGGAAATAACCTTATAGAGTAAAATATATCTATAAAAAAATAATGATAACAAATCAAAGGAAGTTTATATTAAGATAAAACAACCAGTGGAAGAACAGATTGAGATAAGGGAAGTAGTGAGAGATAAAACACCAACACATGCAACCCAATAAGAAAAGAAGATTGAAATCATAGTGAAGTAGTAATATGTGTAGCCATCCTATACACATCTTACTTTTCTATAGAGTATGTTCTATGGGAAGATGTATGAATAGTATAATAATTTACTAGAGATTATAAAGCACCTATACATAAACTATAACATCCCAACCTGGGAGCCACAAAACGGTGGCCAGAGTCGGTGGGTCACAAGGCCTCAAGTGCATCTCCCTATAATATAGAGGCTATTGAGCGAGGCACCAAGGTGGTATGATGGGGAGAATATACCCTCATAATCATAGTAATATAGTGGTATCATAAATTAATATAAGGAGTAAGTATACTATCAACCAACATCAAAAGATAAACTATCTAGACAGTAGTAACTCTAATCAAATCCAAGGGAAGCATCATATAAAAAATGATGAGTATGTCATGGAGCTATAAAAAAGATAATAAATAAATATAAAAAAGTAATCTAGTACAATAAATGTATCATAAGTACAATAAAATCAAAATACTATCTCTAAATAGAATCACAAGCCATAACTCAGTCCTATGATCCCCTGCTCCTATTCCATAATAAACCAAGTACCTTCAAGTGTGAGTTTTCCTCTATATCTACCTACACCCATGAAGTTTTTTCAAGTACCAAATGGTGGTCTAAATAGGGTGTGAGATAACACTTAGTAGGAAAAAACCAACCGAGTCTATAATGAGTCTAGTCTGTTCATATAAGCTGAATTAGTGTGCATGTATAACAGGAATAAAAGTGATAAAAGTAGAATTGGTACTATCCAGTCTACCAAAACTCAACATGATCATGAAAAAATAAATAAAGTATATCTATAAATCATGGTAATAATCATCAAAAACTTAATATGAGTGATCATGTGTCAGACCTACTTGGGCCAAGATCCAAGGCCAATGACTAGGTCTTTCTCTTCGAGTCCATAGAGCACATCCATAGAAAACTAAGTAATGAGTTTGGTGGAGACCAAGGAACATGTCCAAGGTGGTCCAAGAAAGCTGGATCCAAGGAGTGAAAACCAATGCATACAAGTATACAAAATCCAAGGAATGGGAATGTATAAGGCATTCAAGTAAGCCATCAGTTCCATACCACAAATCCTCCATTATCAGCATAACCAATTCATTCACCAATTCATAAACCATTTCATTAATCATTTTATTAATCCCTTCGTAATAATATACATGACAAGGGATTATCTATTTAATATCTTTCATATAAAAATGTAAATATGTTTTAATGTTCTTACAACCATTAAAAATCCACCTTATTACCACATTAAATTCCCCAAAAAGAATAGATAACTTAACTCACCCAATGGTTACATTTTCATGAACAAGGGAAGAACCCCCCATGGTTGGTTTGGGTTGAGGTAAATAACCTTCAAACTAGCATGATGGTTTCATGGAGTGTCCTAAACAAGAATTTAACATTTTATTTAGGGGTTTAATAATTTAGGAAGCAATTCCCAAAAGGGTTTTCATTAATCATAATTACAATAAGGTATAAAAAACTAGACTTTAATGGACAAGGTATAAACCACCTACCTTATTCCTTTATAAAAACACTCACCCAGTCTTGGAATCCGATTTGTTCTAGATCAAAAGAAAATTGAATATTAGAAAAATACCCTAAAAATAGGGAATATTAGTTTGCACTAAAATATAATTTTTTATAGAAATAAAAATTAATAAAGGAGCCTAAGGAATGAAGAACTCACAAGTGGCTATCCAATGAGACGAATGAAACTCGAATCAGATGTCAAAAGGAAGAACATGATCAAATCCTATTCTAGTCTTGAGAATAGATTTAAAGGGATGAGTATAGGGATATCCATTGGAAGATGAAAATAAAAGAGGAGGGTCTTAAAATAGGATGGAAAATGGTAATTTCACCCAAGTTTTAAAGGTCACACTATTTCTCTGCATGGTTGGACAAATCATGCACCAACCATGTGCCCAACTTTTTCCCAAGATACCCCTCTCACGGGATAGGAACATGGTTAAAATAAAAGTGTGAGATCCATGAAAAAATCCATTGTCTCATATCTGAGAAAAACCACATGACCATGCATCCTAGGTTGCATGGTTAGGGAAAATTGTGCATCCCTCTACATTACACTGAATCACCTTGAATAGTTAGCAAATATTGGGTGGTTTTGGTGACATGGTTTCAACTAACAGTGTGACCCAACTATTTTTTTCCAAAATTCAGGGATTTGGTTTTGGAATAATCCCCAAAAAATATTGTTTAATCTATAAACTCATTAAGAATTTTTATTATAAAAAAATAAAAAAACCAGAATTTAAAAGATACATACCACATCAAAAATCCCATGATCTTACATAATCATTCCATTCGTTGAGGTTATCCCATATATTTTGGAATACTCTGAGTTCTTCAAGTAGTTGATATCCATTAAAGAGAAGTTGGATGACTTGAGAATAATTTTTTTGAGTAAATAATTTTCCATAGTTGTAAAACATAATACCCTACCCAAACTTAGAGGTCTAGGATATTTTATATTAATTTAATGATCATATATTACACATTCAATACGTTCTTTTTTGATCTAGGAGGTAGTGAAAATTTTGTTCCCAATAATGTATTAAAGAAACCCAGGTTATTTAATGTAAAACCCACAAGATTTATACCAAAATTAGTGGTCATGTTAGTGGTGTATTCTAGTGGTATCTTTATTGAAATATTGTTAAAGGAGGGAACATTAATCTTTCCAGCGGACTTTATGAATTTGGATGTAGAGGATGAAGAAGTGGTTTTAATCATTCTTGGTCTCCCTTTCCTTATTACTAGGAATGTTCTTATCAACTTCATCCAAGGATGTTTGATTTTTCAAATTGGGTGATGAATAGGTTCAATTTGATCTCACCCAAGTTGTGAAACATGGAAATAAACTAAAGTATTTTCATCTCATCACAACTACTGAAGATAGGTATTGATTCTTGGAGACCAAAGATGAGGAGGATGAAGAAAAAGATCATTTTTAGGTCTTATATTATCTTTTAAGGGAGATTTTTCCAGAATGAAATCCCTTAATTATTAGAGAAACAATGATGGAACTTAAGAAACTACTGAGTAATATTCAATACCTATTCTTGGGATAATATGAGGAATTTTCAGTGATTTTTAATGCATACCTCTGAAAATAATAAAATAAATGGTTAGTTGTAGTGTTAAAACAAAGGAAAAAGAATATCACATGGTGAATTTTCAATACTAAAGGCATCAACACCTCAATTTTCACCCACAAAGTAATATTATAGGAATTGAGTAATCCATCATGACAAGCAAAAATAACCCCTCTGATGAAGGAAGGTTTCAAGGAGGTGCTAAAGTTACTATATACTAGTATCATTTACCCCATTTAAGATATCAAAAGGGTGATCCCAATCCATACAGTCCTAAAGAAAGGAGGAATAGATATTATAAAGAAGGATGATGTGTTGATCTCCACACAAATGGTGTGGGTGAAGAGTGTTTGTTAACTATATAAATCTTAATATTTCAATAAGGAAGGAACATTTTCCACTTATTTTTATTGATCAGATGTTGGGGAGATTGATCAAGAATGAATTTTATTCTTTCCATGATGGTTATTATTGGTATAAACAAATTATCATGGAACATGAAGACCAAGTGAAGATATATTTCACATGTATTTATGTAACATTTTCCTACCAATATATATATTTTAGGATTTATAATGCTATTTCCACTTTTTAGAAGTGAATACACTTATTATTCATGGTATAGAAGAAGAGTTACTTGAAGATTTCATGGATTATTTTTTAGTTTATAGGTGGTTTATTTATGTTTCCTTAAATGATCTAGATTTAGTGATAGAAATTTGTAAGGAGAGGCATCTTGTGCTAAATTAGGAGGAATTCCATATTATGGTAACAAATGGAATTGCTCTTTCCCACAATATCTCAAAATAAGAAATCAAAGTTAACCTTATGAAAATAAAGATGATTAAGAAGTTGTAAGAGATGAATATAGTGAAAGATATATGATGTTTTCTAGTCCATGCCTATTTTTAATGATGATTTGTTAAATAATTCTCTAAAATAGTTTGTCCCCTCAATCACATTCAAGAAAAATATGTGGAGTTCATATTTGATGAAGAATTCAAGAAGGATATCAAGGAACTAAAAATAATGTTAATCACTACTCTCATCATGATACCACCAAATTGAGGAGAACCATTCAAGCCAATGTGTGATGAAAATGATTATATAGTGGGAGAAGTTCTTTGAAAAAAGGGAAAAATTATTTTTCAACTATTTTAATATGAAAAAATAATATTGAAAAAATATCAAATAAATTAAACCACTACATAGAATGATTTCATTATGAAAGAATTCTCTTTTAACAACTTTTGATTGTACCTCATGCTCTCTAAACTGTTTCATCACACTGATCAGGTACCACTAAAATATTTATTGATAAATAAGGATTCCAAATCATGCTTGACTAGGTTCATCTTTCACTGAAAGAGTTTTATATTGAATTTTAGGATAAAAAGAAGTGGGATAATATTGTCGATGACCATATTTCAACGATATATTTTCCTAATTCTTATGAAAAAAAGAAGTGGTGGTATATAATGAGTTCTTGAATGATCATTTATTTGTAGTGGACCTCATAGTGAGACCATGTTTGACCGACCTCACAAACCAATTATCCACCAAGAACATTTTCCCACTATTCTCTTACTAGTATATTTTTTTACCTAATGTATACTAGTACTTATAGGATGATCCACTACTATTTTAAAAGTTTGGTGATGAACTTATATATAGATTTACTCCTGAGATTGAAATTTCATGTGAGATGGAATTCTGAAACTCCTCAACAACTAGAGGATACCAAATACTAGAGTGAATTGATGCTAAGATTTTATAGAGTGTATTTTTTCTCTATCACTACAAAAATATGAAAGGATATATGTGGTTGTGTGTATCCATTTTCAACACTAAAATAACATCATAAAAGTGATGAAATACCACAAAAAATGATTATGGAAGTATAGGTTTTTTATGTATGAGGGATTGAATTCATAGGTACCTTACCTAGATCTTTTGGCAACACATTCATATTTTCATGTGCTGACTATGCTTCAGAGTGGTTCAAAGCCGAAGCCACCAAAACAAACACAAAATTGGTTAAAAGTTTATGAATAAAAGCATATTTAATTTGGAATGTTGAAGTTTATGATTAGTGATAAAGGAATCCACTTTAATAATAAACTCTTATGACAAGTGATAAAGAAATATGGGTCCTATTACAACATGAAAATATTTATCAACCACACACTAGTGGAAAAGTTGATTTGTTAAATAAAGAGATTAATAAAATATAGATAAGAAAGTGAATTTAAGTCAGAAATATTGGTTGATTAAACTCAGTGACTCTTTGTGGTGTTATCAAATATCATATAAGACATTGTTTATGATGTATTAATTCTATATGGTGTATGGGAAACTATTCCACCTTCACATGGAGCTTTCCCATTGATCATTTTGGTTGGTCAAGTATGCCAGCTAGAGTGAATATATAGCCAGGAGAAAGAGACTACTGGAATTGGATGAGCTTTAATAGATCTAGAGGGATGCTTATTCCAGTTATAAAATAAAAAAGGATAATAAAATAAGATGGAATAACTGATACATTAGTATAATATAGATAAAATTGGAATATAAGGTTCTTTTATTTAATTTTTGTTTGTGATTGTTTCTATGGATGTTGAGGTTGAGATTTTGAAGACCATTCATGATTATATTAGTGTTCCTATCTAGATTTGTGTAGATAAAAAATGATGGAGATCCAATTTTCATGGTGAATAGACACTGTATTATGATTTATGCCAACAATTCTCAAGTGGAGAGTTTCCTTTAACTTGATTTGAATAAGGAGAAAGGTATGTCGATATTTTGAATTTAAATAAAGTACTGATTTATAGGCAACCTGGACATGTTTTATATTTTAGTTTTGTAATTTTAGTTTTTAGTAATTTAATAGATATATTTAGAGTCATAGAGTCAATATTAAGGCTCCAAAGTTCTCTCTTGACCCCCTATTAAGAATAAATAATCTTCCCAAAAAGAAGAAGAAAGTTTATTAAGGTAGTGGTTGAGACTGGTTTGAGGAGAATAAGAAGTATTTTTAAAGGGGAATATGAACCATGCCACAAATAGCTTGTAGATTAAAGTAAATTCTAGAAATTTTGATATGATCATGACATATCCAAGTATTTCACCTCAGAGTCCTAATGCATATAAAAGGAAAAATTTCAACCTCTCTAGAGATTTTATCACTATCATGCCACAACCTAAGGTCACAGTGATGGGAAAACATGAGGGGAATTAATGATATCTATAACGTACTGACCTGGGTGACATGCCCCGATGTCCTGAGCCAGACCACCATATGAACTCAGGAACACCTCCCCGTATTCTAGAGGCTACTAACCAGCAGTGAGGGTCAATTATCAATCATGGAGAGACTATACCCTCTTTTATTTATTTATTAAAGTAGTACACAATCATAAATAATAAAAATAAACAAATGATATAACATAACCAGAATAATATCAACATCATAAGATGACCAAAAACTAGAAAGACAATATCAAAACTAAATAGTAGATATTCCATGATAAAGTATGTGCCAAGTGTCAATATGAAAACGGAAAAGTAAAGACACTGATAACTCCCAAGAGGGTCCTGAACCACATCTGGTTCCCTCATCCATGATCCATCCCAAATTAGCTATCCAACATAGGGAGTTAGCTCTTGACCTATCCTATAATCATGTAATCTACTCGGGTACTGATCAGGCATCCTGAGTAGGGTGTGAGTACAACTCAGTAGGCCACTACCAATGATGTATAAAATAAATCCGATCAATAAAAAGTGTACTAAATTGTATAAATAAATAATTACAATGCATAAGTAAACTCTTATCAAATTATCAATTAAAATTTATTTAACCACATAAACCACAGAGTTCCTGAGGAAACCCATAACTCTATACCTTCTTCGACCCATGCCGAGTTTGAACCATGTTACATATTCAATTCACATTTCATTATTATGGAAACTTGGAACTATAGTCCAATGCCAATATTTTGGATGTAGAATTTCATATCTAGTTTCCCAGTAATATTTGGAGTATCATCCCCTATCTCACACCATTTATCATTCTTGGGTGTTGAACTCCATGTCTAGAACCCCATTTATCAATCATGCATATATATCATGGGTGTAGAACATAATTTCTAGCACCCCAATTCTCAATAATACATATATATCATGGGTTTATAATCTCATGTCTATCACCCCATTTCTCAATCATATATATATATCATGGGTGTAGAATGCCATTTTTAACACCCCATTTATCAATTATACATATATGTCATGGGCATAGAACGTCATGTCTAGAATACCATTTCTCAATCATACACATATATCACAACATATCACATCATAACATGTATCTCAATATCACATATTTTCACATTTGATCGTCCATGTTACCATTCATAATATCTTAAGCGAATGACCATGTTACCATTCACTGTTTCATAATTAATTTAACAATTAATTAACCACACCATTTCCATTAGTAATTCCAAAATTAGTTAATCACGTCAAACTCATCAATTAATTCTATAATTAATTAATCACAACTATTCCATTAATTAATTAAAAAATTAACTAATCACATTAATCTAATTAATTAATTCAACATCTAATTAATCACAACAATTTAATTAATTAATTTATAAATTAATTAATCACGTCAATCTCATCAATTAATTCAACAATTAATTGATCAAAAAAAATTCCTCAATTAATTCAATAATTAAAAAATCACATTAAACTCCTTAAATTAATTCACTAATTAATTCTTCATGTAAATTAAATTAATTAATTCCATAATTAATTAATCACATTACTTCTATTAATTAATTCATCAACTAATTAATCCCTTAGATCCTCTTATTTAATTCAATAATTAAATAATCATACAAATTCCATTAATTAATTCATCATTTAATTAATCCCATAAATCCCATTATTTAATTCAATAATTAAATAATCATATTAATTACATTAATTAATTCATAAATTAATTAATCACAGTTAACAATTGAACACATCCATCCTTACATTAATTAATCGATCAATTAATTAACCACATCAGGTCCATTAATTAATTCAATAATTAATTAATCTTTTCACAATATCAACATCTAATAATCAATCCACCAACTAACTATTCATACAAAATATCTCAAAATCTCATTATTAATTCAAAAATTAATTATTCCAACTTCATAACATCTATATACCATAATTAATTCTCAAATTAATCATCTCAATTCATATCATCAATATCCCTTAATTAATTCCAAAATTAATTATCTCAATTCATAACATAAATATTTCATAATTAATTTCACAATTAATTATCTTAATTCATAATTTCAATATCTCATACTTAATTCCACAATTAATTATCTCAATTCATAAAATTAATATCCCTTAATTAATTCCACAATTAATTATCTCAATTCATAGCTTCAATATCCCATAATTAATTTCACAATTAATTATCTCAATTCATAATTTCAATATCCCATAATTAATTCATCCATTAATTATTCCAACTTAAAAAATTTAATAACCCAAACTAATTCATCAATTAATTGTTCCATCTCAATGAATTCTATAATCACAACGATCTCCAATAATTAATTATTCAATTAATTATCCCTATAACAATAATCAATCAATCAATTAATTATTCAATTTTAATAATATCTATCCCTCCATACATAACTCAACAATTAATTATCCCAAATCATAATTTCACAATTCCAACCATTACCATCAATTAAATCTACAAATAATTAATCAAGTTCAACAATCTTGATTACTCCATAATTAATTCCATAATTAATTATCCCAAACAAAAAATTCATTATCTCTATAATTAATTCAATAAATAAATATTTCATTTCAAAAAATTCTATTTCTCTATAATTAATTTAATAGTTAATTATATCAATTCAAATAATTCAATATCTATATAATTAATTTAAAAATTTGTTATCTCAATTCAAATAATTCAATATATATATAATTAATTTAGTAATTAGTTATCTCAATTCAAACAATTCAATATCTCTATAATTAATTCAGCAATTAATTATCCCCAACTCCCATAATTTTTTAATTAATTAATTTATCAAATTTATTAATTCAATTAGAAAATTAAATTGGTAAAAAAACTCTATAAATTATATAATTACATACATGTAATTGAAATCAAGACTTTGGGATTTGAATTATAGACCACTTACCTCAAGATTGATGAAGAATGATCACCAATGGAAAACCCCAATTTTAGCTAAATAAAGATGTAGAATGAGATCTTGATTAAATTCCTAGATCAAGGATTTAAGTGAATCAAAATCTAAAAAACCTGGATCTAAATATAGATCCAACAGTGGATAAACAACCCAATTTTATCTGAGAAGAGGAGCGAAAGAGAGAGATAGATCTAAACAAGAATAAAAAACATACCCAGGAGGATTAGATCTTCAATACATCATTTTATTCACCAAGAATAGTGGTTGAGAACTCTAATAAATAATCTGAGAGCCTCCAAAATCGAGAAAATTTTATTTGGGGGTGAGTTGGGGTCGAATAAGGGTTAAAATAGGGGGTTTGGAAAATTAAAATCTAATTTCTAGATTAATTAAAACCATATGCACAGTTTGCTGGGTAGGGGAACACAGTTTTCCCTAACCGCATACCTATTCTAGGGGGTGGGGGTGTATGGTTTCTACTTTTAGGGTGCATGGTTTTCAAAACTTTTCACCAACCGTTAGAATCCCCTTTTCCTGGGTTCAAATGGTTAGTTGGGTTGGGGCACATAGTTTGGGAAAACCACGCTCTAATCATGCACTTTCCCACTTCCTTCCAAAATTCTTCAATTTGCACCCAAACACACCTAAATTAAGACCTAAACAAGTTATATTTAAAAAAAGTAAAAATAATACATCTAAATGATCCTGAGAAATCTCCAAAAATATTTTGGTATCTTACAATCTTACCACCTTATAACAGCTCATCCTTGAGCTGTACTCCCAAGCATCCCTAAGATTCTGAGTAAAAAAGATCAGGACACTATTCCATCTTATCCTCTTCTCTATCTCAAGTTTCTCTTGAATTCATCAATGTTTCAACAATACACAAACTATCGACATGGTCTTTCCTCGCAAAAATTCATCACTGAAATCCAACACACGTATCAGATACTCGTCAAAGGAAGTATCCCTCTCAAGCTCAACATCATTAACATACATGACATATTTCCCAATTAAACATTAGTGCTTATCCTTTCCATTAAAAACCACCTATAAAGAACGTACATCCACCAACTCCAAGTCCCACCTACTCTTTACCCAAATAATTTAATCATGTTCCTTACAGGTTCCTCATTGGAATTCTGGTTTCACCACTTCCAACCCATATTATTTCTCCACAAACCTTCTATTAACATATCACTCCCCACATGAGAATCTTTAATAACACCACTTTGTCAAGAAAATCACCCACCATGGTATGCATCAACCTTTGGTCCGTCCTGAGAACCTCATTTGAAAACTGTCGATGGCGTAACTCACACCATACATCTCTACATGTATACTACTTTATAAGAAAAAACTTCCAAGGGGACCCATATCTAACAAAAACACATTCTTGTAGCTAAGAATAAATACAGAGCCTTTTCAGTGTACCCAAGATGATGTCAAGGTAGGGGACATGATCGTAAATAATTATAAGTACAAGAACAAGTCTTCAATGAACACCACCACAAATACCCAATCATTAATGTTACCTACCATTATGGAAGAACCTTAACCTTTCAAAAGTCCAATCCTTCCCTACCCACCAACATCTCATGACACTAATCCAAAACTAGATAGTCCCTCAAAAAACCTACAACTGAGTTCTCAAACTAGGGAATTCTCACTACCCAAACCACTCATATCAAGGGCCAAATAAACAAAACAAAGGATTATCAATTCACAACATTTACACAGTTAATAAGAGGGATTTAAACAAAACCATAAAAAATCATCCCCCATTTCTCTCGCCACACAGTCAAAACCAATGTACTATCAATAAAATTAACAATCCTATGTCTAGGTCATGCTTCATATGGGTTAAAAAATTATCATTTTCAGGTTTCTCATTTATAAACCCATTTATTCTCATATTGCATCATTTTAAAATATTTATCATTTTCATGTTAGACACTATCTTCATTTAAATTTCATAGGTAAGTTAAAATAGTTCAAGTTTAATAACTTACCCATAACCCATTTTCCTACGTGTTTCTAATATTATGCATGTCATAATAACACTGAGTGCCTTGAATGATTCATGAAACTCAACTCTCATTCCATACCAGGTCATGAGTAAAATATCAATAATTTTCAAAAATAATGATCACATCACACAACAAGTGCATCACCCAATGTGAAAAAATATCAACAGTAACAATGCACATCAATAACAACAATCCCACCCTAGGTACTTGGATTTTACTCTCATACAAGGGTTAGCTACTCCCATTCATGATCTCTTAACCAAGTTCTTACTCATCATATTATCCTTTCCACCTTTCCCAAATAATAATACAAAATAAATGAAGAAAATAAAACTCCTCTGATACTACATTGTAACATCCTGGACTCAGTGAAATGCCCTATTTCCCCAATCCAGACCACCACATGAAGTCAGGAACACCTCCCCATAATCCAGAGGCTACCGGAAAATAGCGAGGGTCTATAATTGATCATGGGGAGACTATACCCTCCCTTTTTTCTTTATTAGATAAATAAACTAGCATAAATAATAAAAATAACCAAATGATATAACATAACCAGAATAATATCAACATTATAAGATGACCCAAATTAGGAAAGACAATATCAAAATTGAATAGTATATATGCCATACTAAAGTACATGCCATGTGTTGGTATGCAATACCAAAAGTAAGTACACTGAAAACTCCTAATAAGGTCTCAAACCATGTTCGGTTACCTCATCCATGATCCATCACGAATCAGCTATCTATCACAGGGCCTTTTCCCTTAACATGTCCCGTAATCATGTAATCTATTCGAGTACCAATCAAGCATCCTGAGTAGGGTGTGAGTACAACTCAGTAGGCCACCACCAACAATTTCTAAAACAACCCACTCAATAAGTGGTGTATGGAGTTTTATAAATAAATAATCACAATGCATAAGTAAATAGTTATCACATCATCAATTAAAATTTATTTAACCACCCAAGCCACCGGTTTGCTGAGGACACCCATACCTCAATACCTGCTTTGGCCTATGCCAGGTCTAAAAAATGTTATATATTCAAGTCAAATTTCATTATTACGACCACTTATAACCATAGTCCAATGCTAATGTTATGTGTATAGAATGCCATGTATACCTCCCCATGAGTATTTGGAGCATCAGTCCTTGTAACACACCATTTAGGATTCTTGGGTATAGAACATCATATCTAGCACCCTGTTTATCAATCGTGCATATATATCATAGGCGTAGAACATCATGTTTCGCACCGTAATTCTCAATCATACATATGTATCATGGGAATATAACTTCATGTCTAGCACCCCATTTATTAATCATACATATATATAATGGGCACAAAACGTCAAGTCTAGCACCCCTTTTTATAAATTATACATATATATAATGGGAATAGAACATTTTATTTAGTACCCCATTTCTCAATCATACATATATATCATAATATATCACATTATCACATGTATCTCAATATCACATGTTTTCACATTAGAATGTCCATGTTACCATTCATAATCTCAAAGTAAATGACCATGTTACCATTCTCCATTTCATAATTACGTCAACAATTAATTAACCTCATAATTTACATTATTAATTATATAATTAGTTAATCACATAAAACTCATAAATTAATTATAGAATTAATTGATCACAAAAATTCCATTAATTAATTCAAAAATTAATTAATCATGTCAATTTTTATTAATTAATTCAATAATTATTTAATCACAACAATTTCACTAATAAATTCAACAATTAATTAATCACGTCAAACTCATCAATTAATTCAACAGTTAATTGATCACAATAACTCCATTAATTAATTAAATAATTAATTAATCCCATCAAAATTGTTAAATTAATTCACCAATTAATTATTCATTTCAATTTCATTAATTAATTCAACAATTAATTAATCACATTACTTCAATTAATTAATTTATAAATTAATTAATATCTTCAATCCCATTATTTAGTTCCAAAAATAAATAATTATACCACTTAAATTAATTAGTTCATCAATTAATTAATCCCATTAATCCCATTATTTAATTCAACAACTAAATAATCACATTACCTCCATTAATTAATTCACCAATTAATTAATCACACTTAACAGTTACACACATCCATGATTCCATTAATTAATTCATCAATTAAGTAACCACATCAAGTTCATTAATTAATTTAATAATTAATTCACTAATTAATTATTCATATACACAATCTAAATATCTCATAATTAATTCAACAATTAATCATTCCAACCTCATAACATCCACATCCCATAATTAATTCTCAAATTAATTATATCAATTCATAACATCAATATCCCATAATTAATTCCATAATTAATTATCTCAATTCATAACATTAATATTCAATAATTAATTCTCTAATTAATTATCTCAATTCATATTTTCAATAAACAATAATTAATTATTTCAAATAATAACATTAATATGCCTTAATTAATTCCAAAATTAATTATCTCAAATAAAAAATTAAATATCCTATAATTAATTCCACAATTAATTATCTCAATTCATAATTTAAATATCCTATAATTAATTCATCAATTAATTATTCCAACTTAAATAATTCAATAACCCTAATTAATTCATCAATTAATTGATCCTTCTCAACCAATTCAATAATCACAACAATCTCTAATAATTAATTCTACAATTAATTATCCATATAAAAATAATTAATTAATCAATTAATTATTCAATTTCATTTATCTCTATCTCTCCATAATTAATTCAACAATTAATTATCCAAAATCACAATTTCATAATCCAAACTATTACCATTAATTAATTTTACATCTAATTAATCAAGTTCAACAATCTTGAAAACTCCATAACTAATTCCACAATTAATTACCCAAACCAAACAATTCATTATCTCAATAATTAATTCCACAATTAATTATTTCAATTCAAAAAATTCTACATCTCTATAATTAATTAAAAAATTAATTATTTAAATTCACACAATTCAATATCTATATAATCAATTTAACAATTAATTATCTCAATTAAAAGAATTAAATATCTCTATAATTAGTCAAAAAATTAATTATATCAATTAAAATAATTCAATATCTCTATAATTAATTCAGTAATTAATTATCCCTAACTCCCATAATTAATTAATTAATTAATATATAAGATTAATTAATTTGATTAAGAAATTACTTTGATAAAAAAACTTTATAAATTATAAAATTACATACACATAATTGAAATAAAGACTTTTTTATTTGAATTATAGATCACATACCTCAAGATTGATGAAGAATGTTTGCCAACAAAAAACCCAAATTTCTTCTGAATAATGATGTAGAATGAGATCTTGATTCAATTCCTAGATCAAAGATTTGAATGAATCAAGATCTAACAAACCTAGATCTAAATCTAGATCCAACAGCAGTTAAACATCCTTATTTTATCTAGGAAGATGTATGAAAGAGTGAGATAAATCTGAACAAGAAGAATACACATAATTAGGAGGTGCAGATCTTCAACCCACCCTTTGATTTACCAAGAACTGAGGTCGAGAGCCTTATGAAATTGTCCAGGAGCCTCCAAAATTGAGTGAATTTTATTTGGGGTGGGTTGGGGTCAAATAGGTGTCAAAATAGGGGGTTTGGAAAATTTAAATCTAATTTCATGGTTAATTAAAACCACATGCATAGTTTGCTGGTCAGGGTGCATAGTTTCCCCTAAAACTGCACCATAACTATGTGCCTCTTCTAGGGGGTGCACAGTTTCTCCTATTAAGGAACATGGTTTTCTAAACCATGCACTAGCTATGAAAATCCCCTCTTCCTGGGTTAGGACGATTAGTTGGGTTGGGATGCACGATTTGGGAAAACTGTGCGCCAACCGTATACTTGCTCACTTCATTCCAAAATTCTTCAATTTTCACCTGAAAACACTTTAATCAAGACCTAAAAAAACTATAAGAAAAAAAATGAAAAATAATACCTCCAAATGAGAATGATAAATCTCCAAAAAAGGCCAGGATCTTACAATATTTTCAATTTATAATAGCTTATCTTCAAGTTTTACTCCTAAGAATCCCTAATATTCCGAGTCAAAAAGATCGGGCTACTATGCCCTCTTATCTGATTATCTCTCCCAAGTTTCCTCCTAAACTTGTTCATGTTTCTACAATAAATGAACTGTCAACACAAGCTTTCTAAAAAAAACTTTCTCACTGTATTCCAACATATGTATCAGATTCTCCTCAAAGGATGCATCCCTCCTAAGCTCAACATCATCCATATACCCGACACCTTTCCAAATTCAACATTGGTGATCATCCTTACCATAAAAAACTATATGTAAAGGACATATACCCACCACATCCAAGGGAAAATTATCTTTTCCCCAGAGAATTTAATCATGTAACTTACAGGTTCTTCATTGGAATTCTAATTCCACCACTTCTAACCCATGTTTTTGCACAGCGCACCTTATACTGACATATCACTCCCCACCTTAGGATCTTCGTTAATTTTTTTTTCAAGAAAATCAACCACCACGGTATTCATCAAACTCTAGTCCATCCTGATAAAATCATTCAATTTTTTTTGATGGCATACCTTGGACCATCCATATCCACATGTATACTGCTTCATAAGCACAACTTACAAGGGGACCCATATCTAACAAAAACACATTCACATAGTTAAGCATAATACGATAGCTTTCTCAGTGTACCCAATATTATGTCAATGTAGGGGACATGATCTACACTAATTAAAATTACACTAAGAATTCATCGATGAATACCACCACAAATCCCCCATTACTAATATTACCTCCCATTAAGAAAACACCTTAACCCATTGAAAGTATCAACCTTCCCTATCTGCCAACATCTCACCACACCAATCCAAAACCAGATAGTCCTTTACACAACCTACAATCGAGTTCTCAAACTCGGTAATTATCACTTCCCAAACCACACACATCAAGGGAAAAATAAAAAAAGGATTCTTAATTCACAACATTAATATAGTTAAAAAAGGTATTGACACAAAACTATAACAAGCCTTCCCCCCTTTGTTATTCTATACAGTCAAAAAAGAGGCTCTATCACTAACCTTAACTATCATACATCTAGGTCATGCTTTATGTGGGTTAACACATTATCATTATTCAATTTTATCATTTATACACCCATTTATTCCCATCTTGCATCATTTTACAATCTTTCTAAATTTTAGTTTAGGCACGGTCTTCATTTCAATTTCACAAGAAAGGAAAATAGATCAGGTTCAACAACTTACCAATAAACATTTTTTCTGAACATGCCTAAAATGATGCATGTCAAAATAACCCTGAGTGCCTGGAATGATGCATGCAACTCAACTCTCATTCTATACTGAACCATGCGTCAAATATAAATAATTTTTATAAACAACAATCAAATCACACAACAAGTTCATCACCCAAGGTGAAATAATATCTATAGTAACAACACACATCAATAACAAAAATCTCACCCTGAGTACTTGGATTTTAACCTAGTACATGGGTTAGCTACTCCCATGCATGATCTCTTAACCAAGGTCCGAACCATCATATTATCTTTTCTAGCCTTCCAAAATAGTAAGATATAATAAAAGAAAAGAAAACTCATCTGATACCACTTTGTAGTGTCCTAGACTGGGTGCCATGCCCTGATGCCCCTTGCCGGATCACTACATGTCCACGTACATGCCTCCCCGTACTTCAGAGGCTATCGACTAGTAGTGAGGGTCTATTATCGACCATGAGGAGACTATACCTTGTCTTTTTCTTTATCAAATTAATACACCTATAGTAATAATTAAAATAACCAAATGATATAATGTAACTAGAATAATATCAACATCATAAGATGGCCCAAAACTAGAAAGAAAATATCAAAACTAAATAGTATATATGCCATGCTAAAATATGTGCCAAGTGTCAATATGAAAAACCCTAAGTAAATACACTGAAAACTCCCAAGCGGGACCCGAACCACATCTAGTTCCCTTAACCATGCTCTATCCCAGATCATCTTTCTAGAATAGGTACTTTTCTATTAACCCCTCATGTAATCATTTAATCTATTCAGGTACTGATCAGGCAACAACAATAGGGTGGGAGTACAACTTAGGAGTACACCACCAATGATGTCTAAAAAAAATCCAGTCAATAACAATTGTGTATATTTATATAAAGAAATAATTAAAATTCATAAGTAAATAGTTATCAAATTATAAATTAAACTTCATTTAACCACATAAGACATCGAGTTCTTGAGGACACCTATACCTCAATACCTCATTTAGCTTGTGCTGGGCCTGAACCATGTTACATATTCAATTCACATTTCATTATTATGAGCACTCAGAACAATAGTCCAATGCCAATGTTTTAGGTGTATAACACCATGTCTACCTCTCCATGAGTATTTAGAGAAACATTCCTTGTCTCACACCATTTAACATGATTGGGTGTAAAACGCCATGTCTATCACCCCATTTATCAATCATTAATATATCATGGGCATAGAACATCATGTCTAGAACCCCAATTTTCAATCATACATTTATGTCCTGGGCATAGACTGTCATGTCTAACACCCCATTTATCAATCATACATATATATCATGGGTAGAGAACATCATGTCTAGCACCCTGTTTATCAATTATAGGCACCCCATTTATCAATCATACATATATATCATAACATTTCACATTACCACATGTATATCAATATCACATGTTTTCACATTTGAATGTCCATGTTACTATTCATAATCTCCTAAGTGAATTACCATGTTACCATTCACCATTTCATAATTAATTCAACAATTAATTAACCTCATAATTTCCATTACTAATTCCATAATTAGTTAATCACATCAAACTCATAAATTAATTATAAAATTAAATGATCACAAAAAATCTATTAATTAATTCAATAATTAATTAATCACATCAATCTCATTAATTAATTCAACAATTAATTAATCACAAAAATTTCATTAATTTATTCAAAAATTAATTAATCATGTCAAAATCATCAATTAATTCAACAATTAATAGATAAAAACAACTCCATTAATTAATTCAATTATTAATTAATCACATTCAACTCCTTAAATTAATTAACTAACTAATTGTTCATGTCAATTTCATTAATTAATTCCATACTTAATTAATCATATTACTTCCATTAATTAATTCTTTAATTAATTAATCGCTTCAATGACATTATTTAATTCAAAAATTAAAAAATCATATCAGTTCCATTAATTAATTCATCAATTAATTAACCCATAAATCCAATTATTTAATTCAATAAATAATTAATCACATTACATCCATTAATTAATTATTCAATTAATTAATCACACATAAAAATTTCACATATCCATCATTACATCAATTAATTCATCAATTTATTAACTCTATCAATTACATTAATTAATTAAATAATTAATTAATGTTTTTACAATATAGAAATCTAATAATTAATTCACCAATTAATTATTCATACACACAACTCAATATCTCATAATAATTTCAAAAATTAATTATTCCAACTTCATAACATCCATATTTTATTATTAATTCTCAAATTAATTATCTCTATTCATAACATCAACATCAAAAAATTAATTCCACATTTAATTATCTCAATTCATAACATCAATATTCCATAATTAATTCCACAATTAATTATCTAAATTCATATTTTCAATATCCCATAATTAATTCCACAATTAATTATCTCAATTCATAACATCAATATTCCATAATTAATTCCACAATTAATTATCTCAATTCATAACTTTCTTATCCCATTATTAATTCCACAATTAATTATCTCAATTCATAATATCAATATTCCATAATTAATTCCACAATTAACCATCTCAATTCATAATTTCAATATCCCACAATTAATTCGTTAATTAATTATTCCAACCTAAATAATTCAATAACCCCAATTAATTTATCAATTAATTGTTCTATATCAATCAATTAAATAATCATAATAATCAACAATAATTAATTCTTCAATTAATTGTCCCTATAACAATAATTAATTCTTCAATTTCAACAATATCTATCTTTATATAATTAATTCAACAATTAATTATCCCAAATCACAATTTTATAATCACAACCATTCCCACTAAGTAATTCTACAACTAATTAATCAAGTTCAACAATCATTATAATTCTATAATTAATTCTACAAGTAATTAACCCAACCAAACCCTTCATTATCTATATAATTAATTCAACATTTAACTATTTCAATTCCTAAATTTCTACATCTCTATAATTAATTTAAAAATTAATTATTTCAATTCAAACAATTCAATATTTACATAATTAATTTAAAAATTAATTATATAAATTCATACAATTAAATATCTCTATAATTAATTTAACAATTAATTATCTCAATTCAAACAATTCAATATCTCAATAATTAATTCTGTAATTAATTATCCCCAAATCCCACAATTTTTTAATTAATTAATTTGATTAAAAAATTCTATTGATAAAAAAGCTCTATAAATTATATAATTACATACACATAATTGAAATCAAGACTTTGAGATTTTAATTATAGACCACATACCTCAATATTGATGAAGAATGCTCAACAATGAAAAACCCCAATTTCACCTGAATAACGATGCAGAACGAGATCTTGATTTAATTCCTATACCAAAGATTTAATTAAATCAAGATATAAAAAACCTAAACCTAAATCTAGATCAAATATTGGATAAACATACCTCTTTTATCCTAAAAGAGGGGAAAAAGAGAGATATATATCTAAATGAGAAGAACACACATACATGCGAGGTGCAGATCTTCAATCCACACTTTGATTCGACAAGAACGATGGTCAGGATCCCTATGAAATCGTCTGGGAGCCTCAAAAATCAAGATAATTTTATTTGGGGAGATTTTAGTTTGAATAAGGGCTAAAATAGGGGGTTTGTGAATTTAAAATATAATTTACAAGTTAATTAAAATTGCACATACGATTTCCTGGGCAAGGGAACACGGTTTCCCTAAACCGTGCGTCTTAATCATGTGCCTCTTATAGGGTTGGGGGGGGGGGTTCATAGTTTCTCATTTTAGGGAACATGGTTTTATAAATCGTGAACTAGCCGTGTGAATCCCATATGCCTGGGTTCACATGGTTAGTTGGGCTAAGGCACACGGTTTGGGAAAACTATGTGCCAACCATGTACTTTCCCACTTCCTTCTAAAATTCTTTAATTTTCACCCAAGAACACCTGAATGAATACCCAAAGAAGTTATAATCAAAACAAGTCAAAATAATACCTCTAAATGAGCTTGATAAATGTCCAAAAAAGGTCAAAATCTTACAATATTTCCACCTTATAACATCTCTTCCTCAAGCTATACTCCCAAGCATCCCTAAGAGTCTGAGTCAAAAGGATCGGGCCACTATGACCTCGTATCCACTTATCTCTCCCATGTTTCCTCCTAAACTGCTCCATTTTCCACAATACATGAAGTAATGGAACAATATTTCCCCACGACACCTTTTCACTATGATCCAACACACGTATCAGATGTTTCTTAAAGGACGCATCCCGCTCAAGCTCAACATCATCAATATACCCGACATGTTTCCCAATTCAACATTGGCACTCAAACTATCCATCAAAAACCACCTAGAAAGGTTGTATATCCACCACCTCTAAGGCCTACTTGGACTTTACCCTATGAATTTAATCATGTACCTTACAAGTTCCTCATTGACATTTCGACGCCACAAATTCCAACCCATGTTCTTGATCCTCACACCTTATACTGACATATCTCTCCCCAAATTAGGAGCTCTATTAACACCGATTTGTTAAGAAAATCATCCACCACAGTATTAATTTAACTCCATTATATACTAAGAACCATATTATAAAACTATTGATGGATTACCCCACACCATCAAACTCCACATGTATACTGCTTCATAAGTACAAATTCCAAGGGGAACCATATCTAACTAAAACACATTCACATAGCTAGTAATAAAGCCAGATCTTTCTTAGTGTACCTAGGATGATGTCATGGTAGGGGACATGATCACCACTAATTAAAATCACACTAATAAGTCATCAGTGAATACCACCACAAATCCCCCATCACTGATCCCATTATGGAAACACCTTAACCTTTTAAAAGTCTTGTCCTTTATTGGCCGCCAACATCTCACCACACCAATGTAAAACCAGATGATCCCTCACACAACCTATAACCGAGTTCTCAAAATGGGGCATTCTCACTACCCAAACCACCCACATCAAGGGACAAATAAACAAAAAAATTATTCTCAATTAAAAACATTAAAATAGTTAACAAGATGGATTTACACAAAACTATAAAAAGTATTCACCCTTTCTCATACCACACAGTCAAAACTGAGGCACCATCACTACCCTTACCCATCCTACACCTAGGTCATGGTTCACAAGGGTTAACACATTCTAATTATTCATGTTTCTCATTCAGACACCCATTTATTCTCATCTTGCATCATTTTAAAATTTTTCTCAATTTCATGTTAGACACCATATTCATTTTAATTTCAGAAGCAAGGAAAATAGATCAATTTCAACAAATTATCCATAACATGTTTTCTAGTACATTCCTAAAATGATGAATGTCACAATAATCCTATTTTCATAGAATTATGCATGAAAATCAACCCTCATGACCTACTAGACCATGAGTTAGATCTCAACAATTTTCAAAAATAATAATCACATCACACAATAAGTGTGTCACCCAAGGTGAAATAATATCAATAGTTACAACACACATCAATAACAATAATCTAACCCTGGGTACTTGGCTTTTACCCTTGTACATGGGTTAGATACTCCCATGAATGAGCTCTTAACCAAGGCCCAACTCATCATATTCTTCTGTATACCTTTCCCAAATAGTAAGACACAAGAAAAGAAAAGAAAAGAAAACTCCTCTAATACCATTTTGTAACATCCTGACTCAGGTTCCACGCCCCGGTGCCCTGAGCCAAACCACCACATGACCTCAGGTGCACCTCCCTATACGCCATAGGCTACCGAGTAGTAGCGAGGCTCTATTATCAATCATGGGGAGAATATACCTTTTTTCATCATCAGAGTAATAAACCAGTAGAAATAATAAAAATAACCAAATGATATAACATAACTAGAATAATATCAACATCATAAGATAACCCAAAACTAGAAAGACAATATCAAAACTAAATAGTATATATTCCATTCAAAAGTATGGGCCAAGTATCAATATGAAAACCCAAAATTAAAGACACTCACAAATCCCATGAGGGTCCTAATCCACGTCTTATTCCCTCATCTATGATCCATACCAATTCAACTTTCTAGAATATGGCCTTTTCTCTTAACCTATCCTGAAATCATGTAATCTATTTAGGTACTGACCAGGCAGCTTGAGTAGGGTGTGAGTAAAACCCATTTGGCCACCACCAACTACGTCTAAAAATATAGTCAATAATGAGTGTATGAATTTTTATAAAGAAATAATTACCATGCATAAGTAAATAATTGTCACATTATCCATTAAAATTTATTTAACCTCATAAACCACTTGGTTCCCGAGGACACCCGTACCTCAATACCAACTTCGACCCACGCTAGGTCTGAACCATGTTACATATTCAATTCACATTTAATTATTATGGCTACTTGGAACCATAGTCTAATGCCAATTTTTTGGGTTTATAAGGAAATTTATATCCCCTCATGAGTATCTGGAGCATTAGTCCATGTCTCACACAATTTATCATGCTTGGGTGTAGAACACCATGTCTAGCACTCTATTTATCAATCATACACATATATCATGGGCGTTGAACTTCATGTCTAACACCCAAATTCTCAACCATACATATATTCCATGGGCATAAAATGTCATGTATAACACCCCATTTCTTAATCATACACATATATCATGGGCATAGAACATCATGGCTAACACCCCATTTATTAATTATAAATATATGTCATGCACGTAGAACATAATGTATAGAAGCCCATTTCTCAATCATACATATATATATCATAACATATCACATTATCACATGTATCTCAATATCACATGTTTTTACATTTGAATGCACATGTTACCATTCATAATCTCATAAATGAATGACCATTTTACTATTCACCATTTCATAATTAATTCAATAATTAATTAACCACGTAATTTCTATTACTAATTACACAATTAGTTAATCACATCAAACTCATCAATTAATTTTGAAATTAATTGACCCAAAAAATTCTATTAATTAATAAAAAAACTAATTAATTACATCAATCTCATTAATTAATTTTACAATTAATTAATTCAAAAATTAATTAATCACAAAAATTTCATTAATTAATTCAATAATTAATTAATCAATTAAACTCATCTATTAATTCAAGAATTAATTAATCACAAAACTCCATTAATTAATTAATCATATTCGACTCCTTCAATTAATTCACCAATTAATTGTTCTTGTAAATTGGATTAATTAATTCCACAATTATTTAATCACATTACTTCCATTAATTAATTCATCAATTAATTAATCCCTTTAATCCTGTTATTTAATAAAAAAATTAAATAAGCATATCACTTCTATTAATTAATTCATCAATTAATTAATCCTATAAATTTAATTATTTAATTCAACAATTAAATAATCACATTAATTCCATTAATTAATTAATTAATTAATTAATCACACTTAACAATTATACAAATCCATCATTCTATTAATTAATTCATCAGTTAATTAACCACATTAATTCCATTCATAAATTCAAAAATTAATTAATATTTTCACAATATCAACATCCAATGATTAATTCACCAATTAATTATTCATACACACAATCTCAATATCTCATAACTAATTCAACAATTAATTATTATAACTTCATAACATCCATATCACATAATTAATTCTCAAATTAATTATCTCAATTCATAACATCAATATCCCATAATTAATTTTGCAATTAATTTTCTCAATTAAATAGTTGGGGTGTGCCTTAGTGGTAGAGGTTCACAATGATTCTGCATCAGACCTGGGTTTAAATTTTTGTGGGAGAGAATTTCCACTAGCAGGCAGTGACAAATGCATGACACTGGCAGACAATGATGTGGGAATGACACATACAAGAGGTGACACATGCATGATGTAGGTAGATGGTGATGCAGACATGATGCAGGTATGATAATGCACTGGGCCTTTGGGCTATATTACGGGCCTTTAGGCTATGTAATGGGCTTCATTCCCACTAGGAATTTAGGCCATGTACTGATTAAATAAGTCTTGATGGGTGGAATATCTTTGGGGGGGGGGGTGGGGTGGGGTGGGGGATATGGTCTGCCTTTCCGAACTGTGTGTGTGTGTTTAATGTAATTGTACCCCCAAGCACCTAATATAAAATACAATAATTATCTCAGTTCATAACATCAATATTCTACAATTCATTCCACAATTAATTATCTTAATTCATAATTTCAATATCCCATAATTAATTATCTCAATTCATAACATCGATATCCAATAATTAATTCCATAATTAATTATTTCAATTCATAACTTCAATATACCATAAACAATTACATTATTAATCATCTGAATTCATAACATCAATATTCTATAATTAATTCCACAATAAATTATCTCAATTCATAATTTCAATATCCCACAATTAATTCATCAATTAATTATTCCAACTTAAGTAATTAAATAACCCCAATTAATTCAAAAATTAATTATTCCATATAAATCAATTTAATAATCATAATAATATCTAATAATTAACTCTAAAATTAATTATCCCTATAATAGTAGTCAATTCATTAATTAATTATTCAATTTCAACAATCTCTACCATGCTATAATTAATTCAAAAATTAATTATCCCAAATCACAATTTCATAATCCCAACCATTCCCATTAATTAATTCTACAACTAATTAATCAAGTTCAACAATCTATATAACAATATTATTAATTCAACCATTAAATATCCCAATAAAACATTCATCATCTCTATAATTAATTCAATAATTAATTATTTCAATTCAAAAAATTCTATATCTCTATAATTAATTTAATAATTAATTATCTCAATTCAGACCTTTCAATATCTATATAATTGATTTAATAATTAATTATACCAATTAAAACAATTCAACACCTCTATAATTAATTTAAAAATTAATTATCTCAATTAAAATGATTCAATATCTCTATAATTAATTCAGTAATTAATTATCCCCAACTCCCACAATTTATTAATTGATTAATTTATAAAATTAATTAATTTGATTAGGAAATTAAATTTCTAAAAAAACTCTAGAAATTATAAAATTATATACAAATAAATTAAATCAAGACATTGATATTTGAATTATAGACCACCTACCTCAAGATTGATAAAGAACGCTCACAAAAAAACCCCCAATTTTAGTTGAATAACAACGTAGAACTAGATCATGAATAAATTCATAGATCAAAGATTTAAATGAATGAATATCTAAAAAATATATATCTAAATCTAGATCCAACAATAGATAAACATCACTCTTTTATCTGGGAGGAAGAGTTTAAGAGAGAGATAGATCTAAACGAGATGAACAAACATGCTCGAGAGGTAAAGATCATCAATCCTCCCTTGTATTTTCCAAGAATAGATGTTGGGAGCCCTAAGAAATCATATGAGAGCCTCCAAAATCGATATAATTTGATTTGGGGAATGTTGGGGTCGAATAGGGTCTAAAATAGGGGGTTTGAGATATTAAAATCTAATTTCTAGGTAAATTAAAACTGAGCACACTATTTATAGGGTAGGGATGCACAATATCCCTAAACCATGCACCAACCATGTGAATCCCCTCTTCCTAGGTTCACATGTTTAGCTGGGATGGGGTGCAAAGTTCGGTAAAAATGTGCGCCAACCATGCACTTTCCAAATTCCTTCCAAAATTCTTCATATTTCACCCAAAAACACCTGAATCAAGAGCCAGACAAGTTATAATCAAAACAAGGAAAAATAATACCTCTAAATGATCCTAATAAATCACCAAAAAAGTCAGAATATTACAATATTCTAACATTATAATAGCTTATCCTCAATATGTACTCCCAAGAATCCTTAATATTTTGATTAAAAAAGATTGGGACACTATGCCCTCTTATCTGTTTCTCTCTCCCAAGTTTCCTCCTAAACTCGTCCATGTTTACATAATACAAGAACTATCAGCATAATCTTTCCCTGCAACACTTTCTCACTATGATCCAAAACACATATGAAATTCTCCTCAAATGATTCATCCCTATATAGCTCAACATCATCAACATACCCGACACATTTCCCAATTCAACATTGGCAATCAACCTTTCCATAAAAAATTGCTTGTAAAGGACGCACATCCACCACCTCTAAGGCCCACTTAGTCTTTCCCTGAGGAATTTAATCATGCATCTTATAGTTTACTCATTGGAATTCTAATGCCACTAATTTAAACCCATGTTCTTGCTCCACACACCTTCTACTGACATATCACTCCCCACCTTAGGAGCTTCATTAACACCACTTTGTCAAGAAACTCAGCCACCACATTATTCATCAAACTTCAGTCCATCCTGAGAACCTAATTCAAAAAATATCAATGGTGTACTATACACCATCCAGATCTAGATATACACTACTTCATAATCACAACTTCCAAGGGGCCCCATATCTAACCAAACCACATTCACATATATAAGCTTAAATCCAGTTCTATCTCAGTGTACCAGGATAATGTCAAGTTTGGGGAAATGATCACTACTAATTAAAAGTACACTAATAAGTCATTGGGGAATACCACTGTAGATCCCCCATCACCAATGTTACCACCCATTATAGAAACACCTTAACCTTTTGAAAGTCTCAGCCTTGCCTGCCCGCCAATGTCTCACCACACTAATCCAAAACTAGACAGTTCCTCACACAACCTAAAATCGAGTTCTCAAAATAGGGCATTCTCACTACCCAAACCACCCACATCAAGGTCCAAATAAACAGAAAAAAGGATTCTCAATTCAAAACATTAACAAAGTTAACAATAGGGATTTATAAACAACTATAACAAGTCTTCCCCCCCTTCTCCTGCGACATAGTAAAAAATGAGGCACTATCACTACCCTTAACCATCCAATATCTAGGTCATGATTAACAAGGGTTAAAAAATTCTAATTATTCAAGTTTCACATTTAGACACCCATTTATTATCATCTTGAATAATTTTACAATATTTCTCAACTGCATGTTAGGCACCATCTTCATTTTATTTTGACAAGAAAGGAAAAATAGGTGAAGTTCAACAACTTAACCATAACCCATTTTCCATGCATTCCTAAAATGATGCATAAAATAATAACCCTGAGTTTTTAGAATGATGCATGAAACTCAACTCTCATGCTATACTAGGCCATGAGTCAAATCTCAAAAAATTTCAGAAATAATAATCACAACACACAAAAAGTGCATCACCCAAGGTGAAATAATACCAACAGTAACATCTAACATGAATAACAACAATCCCACACGATGAACTTAGATTTTACCCTCATACATGGGTTAGATACTCCCATTAATGAGCTATTAACCAAGTTTCTACTCATCACATTCTCCTTTTTTTCCTTTACCAAATATTTAGGCACAAGAAAATAAAAGAAAAGAAAAGAAAACTCCTATGATATCACTTTATAACATACCGAATTGGGTACCACACCCTGGTTCCCTGAGATAGACCAACACATGACCATAAGCATTCTTCTCCATATGCTAGAGGCTTCTGACTAATAGTGCGAGTTTATTATTGATCATGGGGGAGACTATACCCTCTTTTTTCTCTTTACCAGAGTAATACACTAATGGAAAAAATAAAAATAACAAAATTATATAACATAACCATAATAATATCAACATTCTAAGATGACCCAAAACTATAAAGACAATATCAAAACTAAACAGTAGATATGCCATGATAAAGTATGTGGAAAGTGTCAATATGAAAACCCAAAAGTAAAGATATTAAAAACTCCCAAGTGGGTCCTGAACCAAGTATGGTTCCCTCGTTCATGCTCCATCCCAAATCAGCTATCTAGTATAGGGCCTTTTCCCTTAACCTATCATGCAATCATGTAGTCTATTTGAGTACCGATCAGGAATCTCAAGTAGGGTTTGAGTAAAACTCAGTTTGCCACCACCAATGAAATCTAAAATAAAAATAGTTAATAAAATGTGTATACAGTTTTATAAATAAATAATTATAATAAATAATTAAATAGTTATCACATTATCAATTAAAATTAATTTAATCACATAAAGCACTGGGTTCCTGAGGACACTCGTACCTCAATACCTGTTTCTACCTATGCCAGGTCTAAACCATGTTATATATTCAATTCACATTTCATTATTAGGGACACTTGGAACCATAGTCTAATTCCAATGTTTTGGGTGTAGAACTCCATGTCTAGCACCCCATGAGTATTTGATGTATCAGTCCTTTTCTCTCACCATTTAGCATGCTTGGGTGTAGAATTCCATGTCTAACACCCCATTTTTCAATCATGCATATATATCATGGGAATATAATGTCATGTCTAGAACCCCAATTCTCAATTATACATATATGTGATGTGTGTTTAATTCCATGTCTAGCACTCCATTTCTCAATCAAATATATATATCATGCTCTTAGAATGTCATGTCTATCACCCCATTTATCAATTATACATATATGTCATGGGCATAGAACGTCATGCCTGGAACCCCATTTCTCAATCATACATATATATCATAACATATCACATTATCACCTGTATCTCAATATCACATGTTTTCACATTTGAATGTCCATGTTACCATTCATAATCTCATAAGTGAATTCCCATACTACCATTCAACATTTCTTAATTAATTAAATAATTATTTAACTACATAATTTACATTACTAATTCCACAATTATTTAATCACATCAAACACATCAATTAATTATACAATTAATTTATCAAAAAAAATTCAATTAATTAATTCAAAAATTAATTAATCACATAAATCTCATTAATTAATTCAAAAATTAATTAATCACTACAATTTTATTAATTAATTTAACAACTAATTAACCACATCAGAGTCATCAATTAATTAAATAATTAATTGATCACAACAACTCCATTACATAATTCAAAAATTAATTAATCACATTCATCTCATTCAATTAATTAACCAATTAATTTTTCATATCAATTAAATTAATTAATTCCAAAATTAATTAAACACATTACTTCCATTAATTAATTCATCAATTAATTAATCCCTTTAATCCCATTATTTAATTCAATAATTAAATAATCAAATCAATCCCATTAATTAATTAATTAATTAATCAATCCCATAAGTCCCATGATCTAATTAAAGAATTAAATAATCACATTAATTCCATTTATTAATTCATCAATTAATTAATCACACTTAACAATTTCACACATCCACCATTCCATTAATTAATCCATCAATTAATTAACTACATCAAGTCTATTAATTAATTCAATAATTAATTAATCTTTTCAAAATATAAACATAAAATAATTAATTCACCAATTAATTATTCATACACACAATCTCAATATCTCATAATTAATTCAATAATTAATTATTCCAACTTCATAACATCCATGTCCCACAATTATTTATCAAAATAATTATCTCAATTCATAACGTCAATATCCCATAATTAATTCTACAATTAATTATCTCAATTCATAACATCAATATTCCATAATCAATTCTATAATTAATTATATCAATTCACAATTTCAATATCCCATAATTAATTCCACAATTAATTATCTTAATTCATAAAATCAATATCCCTTAATAAATTCTACAATTAATAATCTCAATTCATATCTTCAATATCTCATAATTAATTCCACAATTAATTATATCAATTCATAACATCAATATTCCATAATTAATTCCACAATTAATCATCTCAATTCATAATTTCAATATCCCACAATTAATTCATCAATTAATTATTCCAACTTAAACAATTAAATAACCCCAATTAATACATCAATTAATTTTTCCATCTCAATCAATTAAATAATCATAAAAGTCTCCAATAATTAATTCTAAAATTAATTGTCCTTATAAGATTAATTAATTCTTCAATTAAAAATTCAATTTGAACAATATCTATCTTTCCATAAATAATTAAACAATTAATTATCCCAAATCATAATTTCATAATCCCAACCATTACCATTAATTAATTATACAACTAATTAATCAAGTTCAACAATCTCAATATCTCTATAATTAATTCCACAGTTAATTATCCTTATAAAACAATTCATTATCTCTATAATTAATTCAACAATTAATTATTTCAATTCATACAATTTTATATCTCGATATGTAATTTAACAATTAATTATCTCAATTCAAACAATTCAATATATATATATAATTAATTTAATAATTAGTTATCTAAATTTAAATAACTCAATATCTCTATAATTAATTTAATAGTTAATTATCTTAATTCAAATAATTCGACATCTCTATAATTAATTCAGGAATTATTTATCCCCAACTCCCACAATTTATTCATTAATTAATTTATCAAATTAATTAATTAAATTATGAAATTAAATTGTTAAAAAAACTCTAGAAATTATAAAATTATATACATATAATTGAAATCAAGACTTTGGGATTTAAATTATAGACCACCTACCTCAAGATTGATGAAGAACGGTCACCAATGGAAAACCCCAATTTTAGTGGAATAACAACATTGAATGATATCTTGATTCAATTCCTAGATCAAAGATTTTAATGAATCAATATCTAAAAAAATTAGATCTAAATCTATATTCAATAGAGGATATACACCCCTCTTTTATCCAGGAATAAAAGAAGAAGAGAGAGAGATATCTAAATGAGAAAACACACATACTCAGGAGGTGTAAATCTTTAATCCACCCTTTGATTCGACAAGAACGAAGGTCGGGAGGCTTAGAAAATCAACCAAGAGCCTCCAAAATCAATAGAATTTTATTTGGGGAAATTTGGGGTTTAATAGGGGTTAAAATAGGGGGTTTAAGAAATTAAAATCAAATTTTTTGTGTTGATTAAAACCACACACATGGTTTCCCCTAACAGTGCTCCTTAACCATGTGCCTCTTCTAGGGGGTGAATAGTTTCTCCTTTTAGGGTGCATGGTTTTAAAAACCAGGCACTGGCCATTCTAATCCCCTCTTCATGGTTTCCTATGGTTAGATGGGATAGGGCGCACAGTTTGGGAAAACCGTGAACCAACCATGAGCTTTCCCACTTCCTTCCAAAATTCTTCAATTTTCACCCAAATTCACCAGATTAAAGATTCAAACATGTTATAATCAAAACATAAAAAAATAATGCCTTTAAACAAGACAAATAAATCTCCAAAAATGTTGGGATCTTATAACTACCCATCTAAAATTGAAGGAAAACATAGAATACATAGGAAACATCTCCCAATGGATTATCTTAGAGCCCCAATTTTGAATGATAGAAATTAAAAATGCATTCTTTAATGGGATCATCAAACAGATCACATGGAGGATTTTCAATTAGAAGAATAAATACCACTAATTTTGTGGCCAAATTACTTTAATCAACAATTTTATAACATCTATTCCAATGCATCTTCTTTCTATTATCAAACCTTAAAGTGAACTATTACAAAATTGAAGAATATAATGATGAAATTATTGTGGGATGTGAACCAGAGTGGATGATGCCACCATGTTTTAAATAAATGAATGGAGAAATTGATTGATTAATGTGGAATAAGTCTTAATAGTGTTTCAGAAACTATGCATTCTATAAAAAAGAGAATGACATGGGATGCCATTAAGGGAACTCCTTGTGGGTGAGGTTCATAAGGGATATATATGGAGTAGAATGGGGGGTCTGGATAGTGATAATTAGAAAGATGATAGGTTTTTTGTGATGCACTATGGGTAATTTATAAGATCTTAAAAAAACTGGTGGGTTGTTGGATATGGGAATTTAAATATTTGGAAGGTGAACTAGGCTAGGGAAACTTTCTTCCTTATAAGGTGTCCAACACCAAATATTTATTTCAAAGAGGTTAGTAGGTTTTTGGATTTTATCAACAGAATTATGAACCATAAGTAGAATAATATCTATGAGAATATTTTTCTGGTCAATGAACCAGAAAAGTTTTTTTCCTCTCACTTAACTTTAGGAAAATTTTGTAGTCATGATTTTAGAAACTTGGTGTATTCTAGAGATAAGATAGATATATGGGAATCCAATTTATGGAGAAAAGTGATTCTAGGAAATTTGACTTTTTTTGGTGTGGAGAATTAGGAATCTAGAACTCCCCATGGATGAAAATTTCTATAAGAAGGGTGTGATCTTGGCCTCCGGATTCCAGTGTTGTGCATTGCCGCATTAGGAGTCAATGTGGCATATGTTTTTTAAAGGTCACTTGGAAAAGGGTTAATGGAATTTTTTGTGCCATAGTGTGAATATTTAGGGGAAAGGGGATACTATTCCATTGAACATTGAGTCCAGGTTTTAGGATGCTAGACAAAAAGGGTTGGAGGTGAAGATTAGATATTTGGCCTTTTTAGCTATAAGTTGTCCCCTTTGGGAAGCTAGGAATAGGGAAAGAAACAATAGTAAGTTATCCTATCTTTTCTTAAAGGTTTAGGTGAAGTTCCTTGTGGAAGAGTTGGGTGCACTTATCAATAGTGGTTTTTCTTCTCCAACATTAATATTTTTTCTGGCAAGGCTTTGTTCCAACATTGAAGGTGGTCATGGCAGTCAGGGTAGATGGTTCAATTGGAAGTCACCTACCATGAGGCTAAAAATTAACATGGATGGATCATGTAATTATAGAGTAATAAAGGGGGTAAGACTGGTGAGTAAAAAAGGGATTTGGTTATTCTCTACTTCAGTGATTTTTATAGGTCAAGTAATTCCCACGAAACAGAGGTAACAACAATGTCTACTAGGATTATACTGGGAAGGATCTATAATATTTAGGTTACAAAAGTCAATATTAATTATGTAGTTCTGATTAGGATCATACACTTAAATGATAGATCTCAATGGGAGTTGGTGTACGTTTTTAGGAAGTGCAGAAGTTTTTTCAATTAGGGGATTTATGTTATCCATACATGGAGAGAAGGGAATTTTGAGGACGATGAGCTTTACAAGAAAGGGAATCCAAGAGAGTTCCTTATCCTTTATAATAGTTTGTGGTCTTTAATAGATGAATTTAAGCTTTCTATAAAGGGAAATTCCCTTGGCATCCATCATTTCCACCCTCCTGAGTGGGAGCATCCTTATGTGGTTGTGTGTTTTTTTATTTTTAAATAATAAAATGTCAATTTTTATTCAGTCATCTACAACTCCATTCCACATTTTACGTACCACATATCGATCCTTTGATCAATGGAGATATAAAAAAGGAATCTTGATCTCTATATGGTGTAATTATTTCAAGAATACTATAGGATTTGATCGGGGGGGGGGGGGGGGGTAGGAATTCCTAAATTATGAAATTTGGAAAATTTGGATCCTCCACACTATATCCAATGGGTCATTCCACAAGGTGTGTTTTTAGAAAAAAGGGAACACAAACCTTATTTAAATAAGTAATTAAGTGAAATAGAATTTTTAATGGTTATAATTATGATAATATGAGGAAACATCCACATCATATTACATAAGGTCCATGCCATAAGTAAGTGAATTTCTATAAATATGTGTCCAGAACCCTAATTTTGCATCATATACCCTCGAATCATATACTCTATAGTGGAATTATCCCAATTCTCCTAATGTTTCCACTCATCCTTTAGTTTTAGTTATGCCTATTAAGAAATTTTTTATCTTCTATATGGATCATTTTCACTATATATGAGAGTTTTCCAACTTTTTTCCCTTCCTATTTCCATAAACCACCCACCCCTATTATTTCCAAGCATCACCAACATTCCTTGAATACCACCCATGGCATCTTCATTTTACCACATTCTCTATCTTCCAACCCATTATAATCCATATATCATGATGCATATGAAGTGTGTATAAAGCCCATACATATATCCATATTATCACAGAAATAAACCTTCTATATCACCTATTATTCATGAAAATTACCCTTACAAATCTCCCCTTTATCACTACATTTTCCCTTATATATCACCCCCTTTTCAAAGACATGCCCTTATGTATCTCCCATTTTTTATGGAAATTAAACTTATGTACAACCCCCTTTCCATAGAAGCGAACCTTGTTATATCACCCCTTTTCCATGGAAGTGAACCTTACATATCACTCCTTTATAAAATAGATAAACCTTATGTAATATACCTTTAATATAGAGATAACCTTATACATAACCTCTTTTATATAGAGATGACCCCTACATATTTCCCAAACATATTGTGTTTTTATGGATATGACTTTTACATATTTCCTTTTCCATGGAGATGACCCTTATGTATTACTTTTTCCATAGAGATAAAGCTTATATATTTCCTTTTTTTTGAAAATGACTGTTACATATTAATTAAGTACACTTATGTATGAGTTGGCTACCCTTATGTATCATAGCAGTAGGGTCCTAAAAAAAATCCTAAAAGGGTAAGAAAATACTCATGCAAATTTGATAAAGGAAAGAGATGAATGTGGGGATGAAAATTTGAGGATAAGATTAAATAAATCCAATTTGGAAAAGGAAACAAACTAGTCTGTATACTGGTTACTGAGAAATGTTTGCAGAAGGTGCAGACCGTGAACCAAGTGGTACACAAATAGCCTGTGAAACACTATACTTTGAAGCATTGGACAATGAATCAAGCTGTTCATGGATGAAAATAGTGTATCAAGGTGTTCCAAACCGTTTCATTAAAAAAACACGATGGATAAGTAATCCCCCACCATACCATCCCCATGGACTGAACAGTTCACAGATGAGGTGGGGCTGGCAGACTCCCGAAAACCGTGTCATTCGCAGAATTGAGGTGGTGATTTTCGCCAATGAAAACCACAACACCGTGAACCTCAGTTGATCGATTCATCTGTAGGTTGAGAAATTTCCCCATGGGATTCTATAAATGGTTCCATGTGACCCATGGATACAACCTGCTCTACACTATAAAATGATCCCAAGGGGAGATGAGAAGAGGGGGAGGATTTTAGGGAGAGCTTGGAGTTTACAAATGGAATACTTAGAAGGAAAACAATCGATAGAGTATGGAACCAAAAACAGTTTCTAGTAGGTATAAACCCACCGTGAACCAGAAAAACAAGGAAACATAATAATAATCAGCTGAACATGAACCTAATTGGAAAACTACAAACCATATTCCCTTTGTGGATGAACTTACCACGAACCATAGGCACAATGATCCTCCTTCAGTCTGGGAAACTGCATGGTATATCACTATATGGACAAGACCCTGCACCGCATTTCACCACACTATGCAGTTGGAACCCAAGACCGCGTACTACCAAGATACATGGTGGATCTCATACAGGTCTGCATACCACTTCAGTATGTAAATGAACCCTTCACCAATATAGTAGTATGCTATGTGGAAAATCCCATATTCTGCACACGAAAAAGATATGCAGAATAGGGTGTCTTCAGGTTTTCCACTTTTTGGTTCAAATATTTTCCTTCCATTCCCATCACGCCCTCCATAGAACCTCCACTAATCAGTCCACTGACATCAGGTCAAAGCCTCATCCAAAGACACTAGACCCATATGCCCAGACTTTCAGGTGACTCAGTAATCCCTTATGAGTATACATACCTGAGGTAAGTGGAGGTGCAAAGGTAGTACTCACAATGGCTTAGACCCCCGAGACATCATTAATTCTACATTCTCAAGGTAACCCAGAGACCAACCTTGGGACACTAATATAAACCAACTCATTTTAAGGATCTAGGGAAATCACTGGATTTTACCTTCATTGAGGGATAGTGATAATTCAAATGAATTACTCTTTCTTTTCCTTTTTACAAGGATAAATGTTACTCCCCTTTCCCAAAACCCATTTAAGGGAATCCCTCATGGAGTAATCCCCTAGCCTTCTGAGCCAGACCAATTGACATTTATATTCATTTCACATTGAAAGGTTCATTACTCTGTGCCCTCATCCACCACCACCCTCCTCCTTTTACCTTAGTAGAGGAAAGAAATCATGACTTTATTAAATCTTTCACATCCTCTCGTTTCTCACACTGAGAATGACTTATGTGGGCTTAGAGGTCTGTGATGATATGAAATTCACACAACTCCCATTGAACTATGAGAAATATGATTCCCAAAACAACTGGGATACTTAGGAAGCCTTTATATAGGCTCGATCTCCATATCATACCATCCATGAAATGAGAGATCATACCCCCTTCAAATGGGAAGCTCCTACACATAATCCCCAATCAAGTTACAACCCAGTAATTGAACTATGAGAACTCTGATTCTTACTCTAACTATGATATGTAGGATGACAACCTAAGGCCCGAGGTCAGGGGACATTCTCCTTAGAAGTCATCTCCATATGAATTCCCCCCAACTAACTAGGGCCTCCTCTTTAGGAATAAGCCCTGACATGACTATTTCAAGAAAGGCATCCTTTATGGTGTAAGCCCTGACCATCTCCTCTCAAATGGGTAGCTCCAATATGTAAGCCTCAATCATGTCCCCTCATAAAATGGAATCCTATTTTGGAGTAATCCCCAATTTTATTTTCCAAAATGGGCCTTCTCTATGATATAATCCCTAACTTAAACCTAACTATGAGGTCATTGATTAAAAAATACCTAGGATATATAGGAAGCATCCCTAAGGTCAAAAATTAGCACCCAAATCCCCCTAGTGTTCATCGGAACATATCCCTAGTAGGGCCATATCCACCTAGGAGACCATACCACTTTTGATAATCATGGGGCACTTCGGTGTAAGTCCCACAAAAAATCATGACTAGGAATCCTCTGCCCAGATGTTCTTAATGCATGATGTTAAACTACATGGATGGGTACCTATTTCATGACCTTAAAAGGTGATGTGTACAATTAAACGACACCGAACTACATGGGTTGTAATTCTGCTCATGGGGATATGTAGAAAGACCATCTTATGTGTTCGATCCTGATATTGAAACAACATTTGTCCCCCCTAGATGATATTAAACTCTAGAGCACATCATCATACATTTTAAACCAGTTTCGTCTCAACAATTCCCGACCCATGCACATATATGGTTAATATTTCAATCCAAGGGTAACCCACATTCACACTCTTGGAAAAAAGGATTAAAAAACATGTAGAAATTGATTTAATATATAAGAGAGTCCTGAAATTGGAAATATTTCCCCTCAAAAGGGTGTGATGAGACCAACCTCCCATCCTCTCGACCCATGGAGTCCTTAAGTGTTGTTGGCCAAATTTTCATCCAATTAGAGCCTGACTTTGGAAAGAAGGTCCAAGAATCATGGATACCAGGGCCTTTGGCTATTTTTGGATCTATAAATAAACCCGCTGGAGGCCATCGGAGGATGTTTTACCCTATGTGAAACCCTTCATTGTAACAGACAAATGGTTACTGTTCATCAAGCCATTTTGCCGCCCCTGTAGTGAGATACCAATCAGGTCAAAAAAAATGGTGAAACCGATGTGAATCCCAGACCAAGGTGGAAGTATTATCCTAGAATAATACCCCTTCATCCAAAAAAAGGAATAATGACAAGTAAGACCATTAATTATGCATGTGATCATGATATTCTACTTTGAAGACATTTTTTTGTCTGTATATGTCATATATATATTCCAGTCATTCCAAAGAGCTCTCTTAGATCCAAATGGCATCCCAAAAATTTTCTCAGGTACACATGTCAATGACCACATAGGTGATCAGGTCCCTAGAAAAGAAAAAGACTCTATATCCTACCCAACGTCTTCAAAACTAGGTTTCGAATGCATTGATTACAAAGTACCACCATAATGGTACTATACCTATGGTGGAGGCTATAAGACAAGCCCTCCAATCTGTGAAATCTCACCAATTTCTTCTTCAGCTATGTCCAACAATCTAGCATGAGATAGCTCCACTCGTAGTCTCAAATTGTTTCGGGAGTCTGTCCTCAGAACACAATAATGAGTACCTCCCTTATCAAATGGAGGAAGATGAGGTCGACACCAATGACTTCATCCTAGCAATATAGGAACCCTTCTCAAGGGATCATTCTAGAGGATGTTGCCCCCAGTGGCATACAAACTGATATACTTTCTCTGAAGATGATCCCATGCCGAGGGAACCTTATGAAGTCCATTGGACATGGAACCATCGGGCTACCCACCATGGGTGTAAAACACATAATTAGGAATAGGTTATTATCCTAGTTCCTAAGGAGGAGGTCTGCCACAAAAACATGGTAGAATATAATGTACATGCATATGGTTATTTCCCTTCTACTGAATCCCTCCACAGAAATACGGTTTCAATCTATGAATGGATTTATATCCCCAATCACTCTGATGAACCCCACTATAGAAATAGGGGGGCACAATACAAGAACATGCACATTCATGCCAGTACTTTTCAGTCCCACCATACAGATAGAGAGGAAAATTATAGGTAGATGAAAATCTATTCCAATATTCAAGAATACCATCATCCAAGTAGGATGATAACCAACTATAAACAGGTGAAAATTCCTACTGACAGACAAAAAACCCGCCATACAAATAGGGTAGAAAACTAAGGGCAATCATATAACACTGAAAATACATATGAATTCCACCAGTCAAATATAGTGTAAATCGACAGGCAGATTCAAATTCCCACATACCCAAAAAAAGTCCACCAGTCAAATATTGTTGTAAGAAAATATGAGCAGAGTCAAATTCCTACAAATTCAAATCAAGGCCGTGAGAAAAATATAGTGGAAAATGAGCAGACACAAATTTATGCTCACAAATATAAATCTCTATAGCCAAATATAGTGGAAACTAGAGAAAATAGTTGATGAAATACTCATTCCTCTGCCTCTCCATAGGAGAATTTCCAGTACCCACTGGAAACTCATGAAGGACCATAGAAGGCATATACTACTGCTCCAAAATAGGAATGTAATTCATAAATATTCCATCCAAATACATATCTTAAGATATCTTGTCCATGATGGAGGATCAGTCATCGATCCTATACTATATCCTCTAATCATGTAAAGACATCATTGTGTCAACGACAATAGCAAGGAGTCAGTCCCACGACCCGATCTCCTAGGGAGGGGTGATCTATCCACCAAATCAGATAATCACTCCAGTGCAGATCAACATCCATGCTCCATTCCATGAGGGTCAATATCCATATTATGAAATAAAATGACAACCAGAAAGGGAAAAAATACCCATTTAAACTAGGGGATATAGGTCCAACATGGTGGCTACATCATGGTAGGAATATATCCTTGCCATAACTCAAGATTTTTGTCAGTGTATCCCAGCGACATCACAGGAACCAACCAAATAGGGACCCGTACATAAAGGTCATTACCAATAACAGGCAGTCCCAATTTCCCACAAGAGAATACCAAAACATGAAAGGTGCCAAAGAAAACTAAAAAATGAAGAGAAAACTCATGATTCTGCTATGCTAGAAGCTGGTGTTTTTTACACTATCAAAAATCTATCGATAGAGGATCAATATCCTATCAGCCCATTACCAAATTATGGATTTGGAATTAGTAGTTGTGAAGGTCCTCCCCGCAATATTGTTACCAACATCTCTTAAGGCCCTCCCCAGAGCACCCATAGGGGATTAATCTATGGTAAAAAAAATCGATCATGAGATCCTATCCCCTGATGCATTTTAGGGTAGCCCTCCCCTTGAAAATAATATATAATAGAAATAAGGTCCTCCCTTTACTGTCGTGCACCCTGATGGTCCTCCGTAGGGTATATTATACAGATATGTTTCTCCCTATAGTCAGATGTCAGGCTGTCATGGTAGTCCTCACCATGATGGTAGTTCCTACGAAGCCCCCCCAGAGTGACATCAATCAATGAGAAGTTCCTCCCCTCATTATAGTACATCCTGAAGGACCTCCATAGAGTTCACACTAAAGATACTCTCCTTGCAACTTGAGCTATGATGGTAGTCCTCACCATGATAGCATTTATTATGAAGGCCCTCCTCTCAATGATGCTAAGAAGAATGATGGTCCTCCCCTTACTGTCATTCTCCCTGAAGGTCCTCCCTAGGTTATAAGTTGCAGAATTCCTCTCTATGTCTGGAAACTAATATGTGATGGTATTCCTCACCATCACAACACCGGATGCAAAGGTCCTCCCCTCATCGGGTCAAATATGAGAAATCCCTCATATGTTGAGGCAAATAGAAAAATATAGTGCACTAAAATGGATACTATCTCCATGAAAAGTGATATCCTTTCTCAATCATAGGATAGACCAGGGCCATGCTCATTTTCCAAGCCAACCTTATACATTTCACTTGTCAACGAGACTCCCTCTAACTCCACTGCTTGGAATGAAATCATCAAGTAGTCAAACTAGGAAGATCAAGCAGAAGAGTCCCTAGTGTAGAAACAACAAGATATGTTACTTTTGAGAAGACAACTAGCTAGGGATGACATACAAGTGATGTATTGGCCCACATCCACTTCTCAGTTCAAAATAATAAAAGAGTTGTCATAAGAATGTATGCATAAAATTCGGCTCAATATCTGGATGAATCTCTACAAGTTAAAAGAAAAGTTTTTTTACCTACAATGGGTATGAAGTTCATGTTAACATCTGGAGATATATTCTACATCAAATCGACCTAGAAGCCCTTCTGTCTACACAATGACCAAAATCATAAAGGTGAAAGAAAGACCTTGGGCTGGCATACCTCCATGCACAACATAAGTTTCACTACCTTATCAGTGACGCCACGTTTGATGTTCATATACGAGGATGGGGAGAACATGGAGACCTATACTTCACCCCACTTACCATTTAGCAGAACCCACCAGAGGAGACATCTTGAAATATCCTCATTCCCAGGCAGCAATCAAATGAAGTCTCTGCTCAAGAAAGGTGGCATACTCGAAAAGAACCAGCCCTGAGTAAGTCTTAGAAACATTAGGCATGATAAGATAAATCCATAGAGAATCTCCTAAACCATATCACTAAGAAAATGTAACAGGATTACCATTTAAGAGAATCCAATCAATGAGAACTGATCATTTTCTTGGAAGCAAACAATTCACGTATAGACCCAACACTATATCAAGCTCATGCTCACATGGGAATGTGTGAGATCAATAAAGTGGCAGTAGGAGTAGTAGCTGCTTAAATATGGGATAAACCCCATCTAGTAGGTTTGGGGGAATTTTTAACTCAAAATTCCCATGTAAGACCAGAAAATCTAAGCCAAGGCACATCAACAGAAGAATGTGAGAAACCCCAGCCCATAGGGTTGGGTGAATTTTTACCTCAAATTACCACCCAACATACATCTTTCTTCTCCCATACTAGGAGAACAATGGATAGAGGGATCACCTGTTCCATCCCATCTCAGGACTCACATCCACTGGGGCAAAGGCGTACTTCAAGGTTATATCAGGGCTCCCTTCGAGCCACTATTTTCAAAGAAACACTAAGAGTATCACATAATAGTTAAAGAAAATCCAACAAAATATATAAGAATCTATATTACCATTAAAAACCTAGTAAACCACCCCCAATGTGGTATTCATCGGTGAACGTCATGGAAATTACCCCCACAGACCTCGCTAAAAATATTACAAATAATGAGGAAATAGGAGAAGAGGGTTCCATCCTAGAGATAGTCCACACTGGGCCTAGAGGTGTGCACACTGAAAACCAAAGAGTTTCCTTAAATTTGGGTGCCCCCTCATTCAATCCTCCATTTCCTCCTACGCATATACTCAATAAAGAAAACAATAAGAATAAGGTCTAAAACCCACCTTCTCCTCCCCATGAAGATGATTCCCCTATGCTTGAGGAGATATTTTCTCAACAGGAGGAAGAAATGAAAGAGATGAGGTGGATCAACGTTGAGCTACTAAGATCAAGATATCCTAATGGGTATGTTTCTCATGTAGAGTGTCAACAAAATCTTCCATCACATGTACCTCTACCTCACAAGATCACATCAATGAATGAATCAAGGCTAGAAGGTTCATTCAAGGTGGTTTCAGGACCATAAATCTATCTAAACCCAATCTCAGTAGGATATTAATATTTCCATACATTAGGGAAGCAATCAAAATAGATTTAGGCAAATCCTAAAGGATTCCCCCAGCTTGGTATTCACCTCAAGTTTCAGCAAAACTGACACATCCAATCTTACCCCCTACTGCACCTGCTCATTCTCATGTCCAACAAGGCATGCATCAAGTGTTCTTGAATACCATCAAGTTATTAACAACTCAAATGGAAGTAATAGAAGGATGGAATGATCTAGTAAAACTAGAATAGAAGATTTACCCTGATTGAGTGAGCAACGTCCTGTCTCTACCAAATTTTGGGAATCTTGTATTTCTAGTGTTCAATGGCTTAGGCGACCTGAAACAACATCTAATACAATAGTCTTCTTACTGTGATCCCATGATGGAAACAATGAAGTAACAAGAAGCTGTGAAGCTCAGATTCTTTATGTGAACTTTTCAAGGTTCAGCCTTCATGTGGTACATGAGTTTTCAAGCTAATTCAATAATAGGATTAGAGGATATTCAGTTCCAGTTCCTGTTGTAGTTCAGATCGAAATTTCTAAATACAACCATTAGTGATTTCATGAACTACAAAAATTAAGATAATGAGAGAGTCTTCAACTTAATCTCTAGATGGAAAGGTCTAACTTACTCCTTGAACCGTCCACTACCCCAAGATGATATGCATTCCATGTGCATCAATAATATATAAGATGATCTATGAACACCACCTATTATTATAAAATATATAAGTGGGTTTCTAGAATTCTCTTCCAACACTCAAAGGATATAATATTCCTTTAAATGGACTAATCTCAAGTCTCAGGCATCCCCAATGTAACACACCAAGATTTTATGAGAAATAATATTTTTAACTTCTTTGATGTCTTGTGTTTTATGCTACACCAAGATTATCTTTTACTATACGCAACACCGTATTATCTTTTAGTATACGCAAACACTATTCTTGGCTTGTGTTTCACGAAAGAGCGACCATCCTCGATAACGTGTGTTGTACGCAATATCGAGTTTCACTAAACAACTATATATTGATAAGAACTAGACATTATGAATAGTATCAACTAAATTTTAAATTTTATTACATAATAATTCATCTTACACATATTCTAGAACATGTTATGAGAACAAAATAATTTTTTCAGGTAAAATAAGTATTTTTTAAAAAAATGCAGTTTTGCAGCCTTTTAATGATGCACCCATTTTAAATCTAGTTTTTGAAATTTTTATAAGTTCAATTTGAAAAATTAAACTTCATATTTTTAATCAAGATATAAAAATTTACATTGGATAAATTTTTGATACTTTTCTGATAACTTTCATATTTTGATGAATAGTAAAAATACGCTAAATTTTTCTTAAAAACAACTTTTTTCATCCAGATAATTTATATGGTTAAATTATAAAATTTAATGGTTTTAAAGTATAAATAGAATATATTTTTACCATTTAATATAATTTATGTCATTATCATTAAATTTATATTTAATTCATAGGTAAAAACATTTTAATCTTTTGCAATGTTTTAACTTTTAAAACCTATTTTCTCAACAACGTGATTAATTTTAAATTAAATACTGAAAATTATGTGTTTTGAATTTTAAAAAATGGATTCCATATTTGAAATTAGTAGGTATAAATTATGTTAACATGCTACTTTTTATTTTTTGGCATTATAAATAGTAACTACGGTAAAGTTTATTTACCATAGTTAAAGGTAAATTAGTTAATTAAGGGTAAAAGTAATATTATAGAATTTCCCTAAAACTTGTCTTAATAAAATTGGATGATTATATTTCATCCTAAAATATACTTTGGTCAAAATTATATCTATTATAACTCACTTGTATGTGATTAAGACCTTTAATTTATTTTATTTGAATGAAAGTGAAATATGTCTCACTCAAACATTAATAATTAAATTATTTTTAATATAAGGTTATACAGAATATAAATTAGGTTATAAATACTCATTTGAAATATAAAATGTTTTTATTTATCATGTTAATTTATTTTTAAGTTTTAATAAATATATAAGTACCTTAATAACTTATACAATAGTGATGCAGAAATTGTTTATTTAGTGAAAAATCAATAATACAGTTTTTATTAAACTAATAGTGACCATAAAGGCACAAAGACTTGAACAAAACTTATTTTTAATGTACATGTAAACCATAATCATCCAATGGTCGAATATTTGACCATTTTTAGCCTTATAAAAGCGATTATGACACTTATATTATTTTATTTTAAATGATGTCAAAGTTGTCACCTTCATAATTTAATAAATATAACAATTTAAAAGTTGTAATTTTAAGATGAAAAATTAGAGTAAAAGTATTATTATGGAATATATTATATTTATATGCATCATAGTATTTTATTTTTAATTTTTGTGCAACAAATAAGTATATTAAATAATTATACAAAAATGTTGTAGTAATTATTTTATTAATAGAAATATCAAATTAATGGTTTTAAAAATATTAAAATAAATGTTATAAGAACAAATTAATGTTCTCCAAGAATTTTTTATATTAATATGAGAATTTTGGAATATATTAAATATTTTGGTTTCGAATATATCTTCAGTATAGATTTAATTTAAATTCAAATAATTGAATAGTGTCAAAATTGACACTATTGATATTTTATAAAAATAACATATTATTAAATTGTTTAAAAATCACAAAAATATTTAAAAATTACAAATTGAAAATTATATGGTCTAAAATGTAATAATTTATCTAATTATGGAAAATTAACAACACATATTTAATTATATATAACCATTTGAAATTTAGAATATTATTACCACAAATAAAATTAAAAAGATTAAATAATGATAAATAAAAATGATAAGGTTTAAAATAAAATCAAAACATGTATAAATTTGATTTTTTGATGTGATTAAAACCCTATATTACCTCATATCCTAATTTTAGTCACTTTGGAAGTTTTTATGTGGGGTTTGAGTTTATTATAAATTAATATTTTTGAGGATTCCAAAAGTGCCCCTCTCATCTCCTATATAAGGGAACCTACTTCCCTCTCCTCCTCACACCACTTTGAACCTTCAAGATCATCCAAAACCTGCCAATTTACATTCTACATTTCCCAAGATACATAATAGAGGTACTGGTATTCTCAAAAGACCAAATTTAGTGCCCTAAAAGGAGGTTTAGAAGAGGCGCGTCGAAGAAGAGGTAATATCTTCTACCTGTTCTTTCAAGTTTATTTATTCTTCTACTTCCTATTGTTTAGTTGTTTCATTATAAAGTAATAACATCAGTATAACTAATATATTGATATGTTATTATAAATATGAAACAACCCTATTTAACATTCTATCCATCCTATGAAAAAATGAAATCACCGCGCGTGCGTACATATGACTTACCGTCTCCACGCCATGGTGTAATCTGTTTTTCCACCACCACCTTACTTGGATGGGTAAAATGGTGGAAATAATAACTATATATTATTATTATAACATGACACTAATTCTGAGATATTATATAATCCAATCTAATACAATTCAATAATTATGGGAATGATATCATCGCTCGTGCGTACGTACAGATTACTTTTTCCACGATGCGATGAGATTTATTCTCCATGTTAACCATTCAAGAATGATTATAAAGTATATATAATAAGTAATAATGAAATATATGAAATAATAATGCTACTGGATATATATATATATATATATATATATACACGTCATCTACTTACTTCTATTCAATTCAATAAGGAAATTAAAACAGCGTTCGTGCGTACGTACGGTCTACCATCTCCATGAATGGTTTATTTAATTTCATTTATCTATCTATTATATACAAATATAACCTGAATATATATGATATATAAATCATGTTTTAAATTCTGGAATTAAGTATATCATGATATAAGTAATAATAAAATCAAGAACAACAAGTCCAAACACATACGATAAATGAAACGATTTTACCCAAAACACTGCTTTAACGTGGAATTGTCAAATGCATGGGTAATATAAAGTCATAAGTGAATAATATATGATATAATAAATATTATTATAGTTATTTTAAAATTTAATAATATATTTAATCCCATTATACAGGAGTCTTGGAAAGATACAGAAGAAATTGGACCTAAGGTAAGGGAAAATTATTCCAATCTCATTCTTATCCAAGATTGTTTATTCGTAAGCATTTACTGGGGTTATGTTTATCATCCATGTCCATGATTTCTAAAAATGTTTTTATAAAATTTTTACGATTCTTCCATGTATGTTTAAAGTCATTTTTACCCTTTTTTTACTTTTACCACATTTTATGGAAGGAATCTTTCCTTTGTTTACCATATAAGGTACTTTTTGACTTTTCCAGCAAAAGTATGAGAAGAATGTTTTTTAACTTATACGGCGTGAATGAATTTTTATGGTTTCATAATTCCTTATTTCCATGAAGCTTCCTTTACAAGAATTCATGATTATTTTCAACAAAATTAATTTTTTTTTAAAATCGAACGACATTTTGAGAAAATAAAATGATTTTGAAGAAGAAATGATATTTTTCTAAAGAATTAATTTCAAGTATTTATTCAAAACTATTTACCATCTAAGATGACATTATTTAGTATGATTATGTTTCAAGTATAATGTCTCTATTATTTTCATGGTTTTATTTTTTTTATGATGAAATGACATCCATTTGTTTTATATGGATTATGTTAAGAAGGGATTATGTTTATGAAACCCATTTTATTATTTGGGTTATGATGCATGATTTATGATTCTGTTGTGGAACACGTATGAATTATTTCAATATGAGACGGGTGGGACCTATATCTCCCTCCAATGCATTGGGTAATGATTTATATCTCATGAGATAAACATGGCTAGAAAGGCATTGATAAAACAATATTTTGTTGAATATTTTATTGATAATAAATAATATATTTTCCTCACATTATGCTAAATATATTCATTTATGAAATATTTGGGATTAGATCATTCATTTGAAAATTTGATGAAAATTATAGTTTTACCCTTTTGAAATGTATTGTAGTATTTTAAAGATAAATATTTTAATATTTATTATGTGTACTTAATATTTTGTAAACGTCTTACTAACTTAATTTTATACAACTTTTATTCATGACACTAGAGATAAAGAGTGCATTTGAATGGAGTAAATGGTCCATTAAGTCAATGGTGGTATGGACTCGGTAGAATGGACATGGATTCTATATATGGGCCATAACTTCTTCATTCGTGATTGGATCATGCCAAAATTTTGAGAGGAGATACATGACTAATTTTTCCATGGATCATCCTTCTAAAAGGACAGCTGAGTAACAAGTTTCGGTGGCCAAATGGGCGGTGAAAGTTGGCATAAAATATTTGTTTGGGATTCCCCATTCACACTTGAAACCACTTTGAACCTAGCCTCCCCACCACTCTATAAATTGGATTTTTTATCATTTGGTGGGGTTGGTACATGAATTGGGAAGTTTAGGGCAGAGGAGAAGTGGATCCACTCCAATTATCCAACCATTTCAATAAGGGTAGCTCTTGAAGAAAGGATCCCTGTGATGAAGCCTTCTTCTTCTCCTTCGTCTTGTAATGCTTTTGTCTGTGTAATAAATTTCTTTGTAATTATTTTATTTATTGTATTTATTCTGTTTTATTAAAATTTATTCTTCTATTAATATTACTCTTTGGGATGGAATTTTTGAGTAGAAGCGTTATTGGGTTAAACCCATTATAAACCATTGCAAATGCAATTCGCCTCTACGATGATTACGCCACCCATGGAAGAGTAGTCTTTTAGTAATAGATCTATCTCTTAACTTCTACATTAATTTATTTTGAATCAATGATATACTGTAATTCATATAATATGATCAATTAATTTAGTTTTTAATTTGAATGAAACTAAGCAAGCAATTGAATAGTTAACACAAAACACACGAGGTCGGGAATTGTGTGAACTGTGAGAGCGCAATCTTAACCGGTAATTCAAAACCACATGGGATTAATTTGCAGAGGTCAAACATAATCCCTAAACTAAATTAGTCATCATTATTAGAATGGATATGTGCCTTAACTTACCACTAACCATAAGCTATTCTTAGAAAATCAATCAAAGCAGGGTGCTGCGATTACATGTTCCGAAGATATCCTAGGGTTTAATTCACTTCATCTTTGTGGTAAGGTTAATTATCATAGGTTTATGGGGTTAACAAGTTAAGGGATTATAATTAAGTGGATGTTAATTTAAATGATAATGATAAATAATTGATTGAATAGGTAGAGTTAGATCGATTACATCTTTTAAATATTGTCTAAAAAACATCTTCTTGTTGTGTAATTTTAATCGAAACTCATTTCAAAACTAAAAAAAATAAAAATAAAATATTCTTCCAGCAAACTTCTTATAGATTTATAAACTATAACCAACCCCCATACTTTAAAGTAGTGTTTTCATTCTCTTTTATTTTATTTTTAGAATACCTCTAAAATGTTATTTTAATTTACTTCCTCCTTTGAGAGATGACCTTGGTCAACCACTCTGCTGCACCTAAGTACCCCAAAATCACACTAATAATTTGATGGCGTCCACGTCAGTGATCTTTCAAATTGGTGCCATTTCCGAGGAGGCAAGTAATTATTTCAACCAATTATAGGTATTTATTTTATTTAACATTTTATTCTCTTCCTCTCTTCTTTCTTCCTTCTTTACCCAATCTGATTTTTTTCTCTTCTTTTATTTTCTTCTACTTCTTTTTGGACCATCAAATCAAACTTATTTTTTTTATTTTACTATGGTATAATTTAATTATTTTCATTTTTATTTGATTTATGACATGAACTAATCCCGAATATCTCTTAGATCTTGACCCTAAGATTGAACGTAGCCTTAGGGCTCGAATCAGACATTCTCAGTCTACAGGAAGTTTCAATATTCAACAAGATGGAGAATTACTCCACTTTTAGAACATTGAAATTGGAAGAAATTAAAATTAAACCATAAAAAAAGAACCAATGGATGAAAATAATGGAAATGAACTTAATAGAACCATTCAAAAATTGGATACACCTGATATTAACTATCAACCAAATTGTATTGCATACCCAAATCTTGAATCAGACTTTGAATTAAAATCTGGATTAATTTATATTCTTCCAAAATTTCATGGCCTCTCAGGTGAGGATCCCAATAAACACCTTAAAGAATTTAATGTGGTTTTCTTAACCTTAAAACCAAGAAATGTATCTGAAGACCAAATCAAATTAAGAGAATTACCATTCTCACTTGATGGAGCTGCAAAAGATTGGATGTATTATTTACAACCTAAAGATGTAACTTGATGGAACGGTTTGAAACTTCTTTTCTTGCAAAGATTTTTTTCCAGCATCAAGGACCACTTCCATTCGTAAAGAGATATCTGATATTAAGAAAGCTCAAGGGGAGTCAATGTATGAGTACTGGGAACAATTTAAGAAGTTGTGTGCAAGCTGCCCACACTACCAAATTAGTGAGAAACTCCTCATCCAATACTTTTACAAAGGAATCACACCTATGGAGAGAAGCATAGTGGATGCTGTAGCTAGAGGAGCATTGGTGGACAAGACACTAGTAGTTTCACGTGCGTTGATCAACAAAATGGACCAAAAATCTGAACAATTTGGCGATCGAGGTACACCACATGTTAGGGGAGTACATCAGGTAAGTCCATGTTCTCTTGAAATTCATTTGATTGATACCAAGTTAGAAGAATTGACAACTATGGTGAGATGGATTTCTTTGCCTCAAAAGACATCCCAACCCCCTCCTTCAAGGCCTTGTGGTATTTTCATCGAGACAAGCCACCCAACTAACTATTTCCCTAAAATCTAAGAAACAGAATATTGTGCAGTAGTGTTTCCTGGGAGACGATATCTGCAACAAAAACAACAACCATATCCCCAAAAGAAGTTTGATCCAATATACAACCAAGGGTGGAAGGATCAATCAGACATGAGTTATGGATCTGGAAAAAAACAAAGGTCACCCTTTCAACAAAACTTCTAGCATCCTCCACCTTACCAGCAGGGTTTCCAACAACCCCAAAGAAAATTTGAATCTCAAGCATAAACAAGCCAACAACAAGAGAATCCCCCATACAAGGTAGATTCTAACACTGATGAACTTTTGAAAAAAATTATTCTTAATCAACAGAATGATATGAAGAGTCAAGGCTCGGAGCTGAGAGAGTTGAAGACTTAAATGAGCCAGTTTGCCACTGCCCTCCATGAATTGGTAAGTAAGAATTCTGGAAATCTACCATCCCAAAATACTCCAAATTCCAAGGTTAATGTCAATGACATCACATTAAGAAGTGGGAAGAAAACAAATGATACATCTGCACCTATTGTTCCACTTGGATTCACCTCAACTCCAAAAAATCCCAATTCCACATCAACTGATGAGCAACCCAAGAAGAAAGATAAAGGTAAGCAAAAGATTAATGATGTTTCTCCTAAAACCCTTCCTTTTACAAACAAGGTTGTTCACACCAAGAATATGGCTGAAGAAGCAATGCAAAAGAAGTTTTTGGACACATTAAAGCTTGTAGAGATCAACATTCCTCTACATGATGCCATCAAGAAAATCCCAAGGTATGAAAAATTCTTGAAAGAACATTGTACCAATCAAAGAGGACTTAAGGAAAATGAGAGGATAAATCTTGGAAGGAATGTGTCATAACTCATTACACCAACTCTAGAAATTCCGACAAAGTGCAAGGATCTACAAACATTCACCATCCCATGCACCATAGGGGAGTTTCACTTTTTTAATGCACTTTGTGATTTGGGAGCTTCCATAAATGTGAGTCCTCACTCTATATTATCTTCTTTGTTGGTTGGTGAGATAAAACTAATGAGAGTAGTGGTGCAATTGGCGAATAGAGCTACAACATATCCGATGGGAGTCTTTGAGGATGTACTTGTCTAGGTAAGATCCATGATCTTTCCAACAGATTTCTATGTGCTTAACATGGAGGATGATTGGGTAAGTTATCATGCTCCCATTATCTTAGGTAGACCCTTCCTCAAAACTACAAAAACTATCATAAATGTCAATGAGGGTACAGTTTCCATGGAATTTGGGGATGAAGTTGTGATATTTAATGTTATGGATTCCATGAAGTACCCCTCAGAGGATCATTCTGAATTTTTTATCTCCCATTTTGATCCACCAAATAAAAACCCCATGTAATTTGATTATCCTATTCTTAGAGAGATTATGAGTATTGGTTCTGATTTAATGTATAATAGAACTTCCACACCCGTTTCTAATGAACAAGACTCTCTAATATTTGATTTTGAAATGGAATCATATTCTGATTTTGATAATGTGAACTCTAATTATGACATGGATGTTGAGTATGCTGATGGATTTGATGCTTTATTCTATGATTGTGATGATTTCTATTTTGATACTGATGCTCTTTGTGCACATATTTTAGTTCTTTCTATGTCTCCATCCATACACCACCCCCTACACTGAAACTAAAGCCGTTTACAACAAATATCAAATAATAATACTTGTTAAGTGGTGAAAAATTATCTATTATAATTTCTAACAATCTCCCTTTTTAACATGAAGAAAAACCTTTTAATATTTTGAGGGAGAACATCAGGGAAATCGGGTGGACCTTGGATGACGTATCAGGTATTAGCCCCTCCATTTTCATGCATAGGATTATTTTGTAGGATGGGGAAAAACCAATTAGGCATCCACAAAGGAGACTTAATCCAACACTTTTTGAAGTTTTTAAGAAAGAAGTTGAAAAATTACTTGAGGCGGGTATCATTTACCCTATTTCTGACTCACAATGGGTTAGCCCAGTCCAGGTTGTACCAAAGAAAACTGGTTTCACTGTTATAAAAAATGAAAATGATGAGTTAGTTCCTGTGAGAGTACAAAACAGTTGGAGAGTGTGTATTGATTATATTAAAATAAATAAATCCACTCATAAAGACCATTTCCTACATCCATTCATTGACCAGATCCTTGAGAGACTTGTAGGTAGGACACATTATTGCTTCTTGGATGGTTTATCTGGCTATTTTCATGTTTCTATTGCAGCAAAGGACCAGGGGAAGATGAAATTCACCTATCCTTTCGGTACATTTTCCTATTAAAGGATGCCATTTAGACTTTGTAATGCCCCAGGTACCTTCCAGAGATGCATGATGAGTATTTTTTCTGATTTTATTAAGACCTGCATGGAGGTATTTATGGATGATTTTATAGTGTACGAGTCTTCATTTGATGAATGTCTAAGTAGTTTGGTAAAGGTGTTGAATCATTGTATTGAGAAGAATCTGGTCCTAAACTTTGAAAAGTGTCATTTCATGGTAGAGCATGGGATTGTGTTAGGGCATGTAGTGTCAAAACATGGGATAGAGGTTGATAGATCTAAGGTATACATTATTTCATCCTTACCCTATCATTTATGTGTGCATGATGCTAGATATTTCCTAGGGCATGCAGGATTTTATCGGCGCTTCATCAAAGATTTTAGTAAGATTTCCCTTCTTATGTCACAATTACTTCAAAAGGATTATGATTTTTTGTTTGATGATTCTTGCAGGACTTCCTTTGATGAGATAAAGAATTGTCTAACCACCCCACCGATCATACATCCCCCATGGTGGGAGATTCATTTTGAGCTTATGTATGACGCCTCCAACTTTGCGGTTGGAGCCGTCTTATCTCAGAGGGTGGAGGGACGTTCACATGTGATCACCTATGCATTGAGGACACTGGATTTAGCCCAATAAAATTACACAACCACGAAAAAGGAGTTTCTTGCTGTTATATTCACCTTAGATAAATTCCGTTCATATTTATTGGGCTCTAAAGTAGTTGTTTTTTCTGACCATGCAGCTCTGAGGTACCTCTTGAAGAAGCCAGATGAAAAGCCCAGGATGATCTGATGGATGATCCTTCTTCAAGAATTTGATATTGAGATAAAGGAAAAAAAGGGGTCATAAAACTTGGTGGCAGACCACATGATTAGGATTAATCACACACTAGAGGATGACACTTTGGACCAGGTACCACTTCGGGACACATTCCCCGATGAGCATATTTATTCCATCTCAGGTACGCATCCTTGGTATGAAGATTTAGTTAAATACCTTGTTTCCTCTGAAATCCATGCAAATTTAAAGAAACATCAAGTCAAAAAATTAAAAATTGAGTCTTGATATTATTTTTGGGACAATCCATACCTCTGGACCATGTGTAGTGATCAAGTTATTAGGAGGTGTGTTCCTGATCATGAGTTGGAGTCTATTTTACATTTTTTTCATACACTTGCTTGTGGTGGACACTTTGGACCCCAACAGATAGCTGTGAAAGTTTTGGACTCTAGATTATATTGGCCTAGCTTATTCCATGATGCCATTGTGTTTTGTATGTCATGCTCTCGTTTCCAACACACTGGGAACATTTCTAGGAGACATGAGATGCCCCAACAACCCACACTATTCTTTGAGATTTTTGATGTATGAGGCATTGATTTTATGGGTCCTTTTCCTAGTTCATTTGGATTTTTGTATATTTTTGTTGCTGTTGATTATATGAGTAAATGGGTGGAGGCTAAGGCCACCAGGACTGATGATTCTTATGTTGTTGTGGACTTTGTCAAAGTACATATTTTTTGCAGGTTTGGAGTACTGAAGGCCATCATCAGTGACCAGGGGACACACTTCTGTAATCAGAATTTTTCTTTCCTTCTTCAGAAGTATGTGGTGACACACAAAACATCAACACCATACCACCCTCAAAAAAATGGTCAGGATGAGGTTTCAAATAGGGAATTGAAACAAAATTTGGAGAAAACCATGCATCCAAATAAGAAAGATTGAAGCAAGCGCTTGGATGGTGCATTGTGGGCTTATAGAACAGCTTACAAGACACCCATTGGTATGTCCCCATTTCAGATTGTTTTTGGGAAAGCATGTCATCTCCTTGTGGAAGTTGAGCATTAGGCTTATTGGGCTATAAATAAATGCAACATGGATTTGGCCCAAGCTGGAATCCAAAGGAAGCTTCAAATTCAAGAGATTGAGGATATTCGATTGTCTTCATATAAGAACTCAAGGATATATAAGGAAAAATGAAAAGCAGCTCATGATAGAATGATCTAACAAAAGGAGTTTCATGTTGGAGAGAAAGTCCTTCTCTATAGTTCATGACTGAAGCTGATGTCTGGTAAGTTGCGTTTCAGATGGTTAGGTACTTATGTGGTGACTAATGTTTTTCCTTATGGTGCAACAGATATCACATAAGAGGACACAGGAAGGAGCTTTACAGTCAGTGGGAAACGTTTGAAGAGATACATTTAGGGACTTCCTAATGATGCAGTGGATTTTATCACACTGCATGACCCCATCATCACTTGAGCACATCAAGCTGTTCCTAACCCTTTAAATTTTTTTATTCTTTTTCCTTTTTAAAATTATACATTTCATGTGCATATATAATCTCATGAGTTCACATTAAGGACAATGCAATATTTTAAGTGTGGGGGAGGGAACCTTTTAGTTTAGTAATTTCAATTGTTTTCCTGTTAAAAAAAACAAAAAAAAAATGTGTGTTGTTCAAATTTTGTGTGTTTTTAAACTTTTGAGCTGAAATAATTCTCATCACTATTTTTAAGTCCATATAATTAAGTGAAACAATTTATCCCTTGAAATAAAGATTAAATGAATGCTGAAATGACTTTGTTTCATGTTTAAATATTTAGTAATTTCATGAAAAGTACACTGAATTTTGAATCCCATGCCACATCTCACCGTCTTTATATTTGAAACCACTTTCATGTGAGGCTTCTAAACCATTATTTTCATAATCTTTACATTCACCTCACTTCTTGAGAGAACCAAACCATGCTTGATTTAACCAGAATTTGATTTATTCCTGTCAAAACTTGAGGGTTTGAGGTACTTATGTTTAAATGATTGAGGCATTTGTTTTGTATTAAAGCCCATATTTCAAATAATCCTTTTTTATAATGGCCTACCTTGAAAATTTAAGCCTTTTATCCCTTAGAATCCATGCACAGCCTGTTAGGTTAGCCATATTACAAGCCAATTTTCCCTATCCAATAAACTCTTGAAGTGAAATTGCATAATCTAGTTGAGCTTAAGTGTGGGGGAAGTTGTCTTGTGTTGTGCTACCACATTTTCTGATACTTAGAGTGAAAAATTAAGTTCTGAAGATATGTGTTTGCTGCTGAAGAAAAAAATTATATTGAAATCTATGCCTTTCTAGAGATTTCATGATAAAAGAAGCTTTGCCTTTCTGGAGGTTCTAATAGAGGGGGAAAGTTGTGCCTATCTGGAGCTTTTAAGAAAATCATGTTCGAGAAGATTGACATTTTTACTGCTGAAATGTTGAATGGTGTGCAAATTCCTTTATTTTTCATGATGATGAACATGAATCAATGCTATGTCGATTGAGAAGGAGATCATATTTAAGTGAAAATTATATTAATGCAATTTTTCTTCAAAAAGAGTCAAGCTCTCCTCATTCAGCCTCAGAATTTTTCACATCTAAATCCTACCAACTGAAATCCACATAACAACCCTCAAAAGTCCTCATGATAAACATATGTCCTTGACTCACATCGGGTAGCGATGTAGGAATTTTTAAAGCTTATGTTGACCCTTGTATTAGTTTGGATGAGAAAGACATTGCGAAAAAATTGACATTTGTGTAATAAGAGAAAATTCAAGTGAAGTAAGTGTTTTGTGCATGATAGGATAAATAAAGTGGAAATATATTGAATAATATAAATGAAGAACTTGAAATAATGGTTTTTTATGAGGCATGATATCTTTTGTTTCTTGGTTTGGAATTGTTGAATCTCAAGGATATGTGCTTTAAAATTGGTTTTGATTTGATATTGATGTTTACTTAATATGAGGTTTTTCCCAAGAGTGCAAAAGGGTAAGTGCATGGGAGTTGATAAAACACTATTTTGTTGAATATTTTATTGATAATAAATGATATAATTTCCTCACATTGTGATAAATATATTCATTTATGAAATATCCGGGATTAGACCATTCATTTGAAAATTTGATGAAAATTCCAGTTTTACCCTTTTAAAATTTACTATAGTATTTTAAAGATACATATTTTAATATTTATTATTTGAACTTAATATTTTGTAACAGTGTTCCTAACTTAATTTTATACAACTTTTATTCATGACACTAGAGCAGAAGAGGTCATTTGAATGGAGTAAATGGGTCATTAAATCAATAGTGGGTTGGACTCGGAAGAATGGACATGAGTTCTGTATTTGGGCCATAACTTCTTCATCCATGCTTGGATCAGGCCCAAATATTGAGAGGCGCTACATGACTCATTTTTACACGGATCACCCTTCTGGAAGGACAGCTTAGTAACGAGTTTTGGTGGTCAAATGGTCGGTTAATGTTGGAATAAAATATTTGGCCAAGATTCCCCATTCACAGTTGAAACCACTTTGAACCTAGCCTCCCTACTACTCTATAAATAGATGTGTTTATAATTTGGGGGGGTTGGGACATGAATTGGGAAGTTTAGGGTATATTAGAAGTGGATCCACTCCAATTATCCAACCATTTCAATAAGGGTAGCTCTTGAAGCAAGGATCCCTTCGACGAAGCCTTCTTCTTCTCCTTCGTGTTGTAATGCTTTTGTTTGTGTAATAAATTTCTTTGTACTTCTTTTATTTATTGTATTTTATTCTGTTTTATTCAAATTTCTTCTTCTATTAATCTTCCTCTTTGGGCTGGAAATTTTGAGTAGAAGCGTTATTGGGTTATACCCATTATAAACCATTGCAAATGCAATTCGCTTCTACGATGATTACGCCACCCATGGAAGAGTAGTCTTTTAGTAATCGATATATCTCTTACCTTATACATTCATTTATTTCAAATCAATGTTATACTGTAATTTACATAATATGATCAATTAATTGAGTTTTTAATTTGAATGAAACTAATAAAGCAATTTAATAGTTAACACAAAACACGCGAGGTCGGGAATTGTGTGAACTGTGAGAGCGCAACCTTAACCAGTAATTCAAAACCACATGGGATTAATTTGTAGAGTTCAAGAATAATCCATAAACTCAATTATTAATCATTTATAGAATGGATATGTGCTTTAATTTACCACTGAACATAAGATATCCTTAGAACATCAATCAAAGCAGGGTGCTGTGATTACATGTTCCGAAGATAACCAAGGGTTTAATTCACTTCATCTTTGTGGTAAGGTTAATTATCGTAAGGTTAGGGGGTTAAAAAGTTAAGGGATCATAATTAATTGGATGTTAATTTAAATGATAATTATAAATAAATGATTGAATATGTAGAGTTAGATCTATTACATCTTTTAAATATTGTCTAAAAAGAATCTTCTTGTTGTGTCATTTTAATCGAAACTCATTTCAAAACTAAAAAAAATACAATCTTCTTTCAGAAAACTTCTTCTAGATTTATAAACTATATCCAACCCCCATCATTTCAAGTAGTTTTTTTATTATCTTTTATTTTATTTTTAGAATACCTCTAAAAAGTTTTTTTAATTCACTTCCTCATTTGAGAGAAAACCTTGGTCAGCCACTCTGTTGCACCTAAGTACCCCAAAATCACACTAATCATTTGAGGGTGCCCACGACAGTGCTCTTTCAGGCATGCAAATCTGGTTCAGTAATATAGGGATAGAATGAAAAGTAAACCCGGTTCAGTAATGGACTTCATCCACAATGATGGTCTTGGCTGCAATGTCTTGGCTATAATGGAAATCATATCATGTGATTAATGGTTGCCACAATTACATGTTTTATTCCCATGCTAATTTATCATGATAAATGTTCCTTTATGTTCTATTCCTTATATACTTCCATGTTTTATGTCATTACTCATGATTTTGATGTTTAGATTTTATGTTCATGTTTTTACGTTCAAATGTTTATGGATTGTTTTATGTTCTCCATATTTACCCTTACTGAGCATTTGAGCTCACCATTTTTATGTTTTATTTTCCCTAGGATATAAAGAATGGTTTTAGGTAAGAAAACAAAAGTGGAAGATCTTTATGGGAGATGTTGAAGATCTTTCACCATGATTAGAAGATTATGTTCCAAGTTTCCAAAGACACTAAACTATTACAGTCCTTGGGTGTTTGTTTTTGTTATGTATTAAGTATTCTGAAAAATTAATGTAACGTCCATATATATCAAGTTTGTCTCTCTACAGTTGGTATCAGAAGAAAGGTTTAGTCAACCTTTGCAAACTAGGATGTGAAAAATTTAGTGAGATCCATAGAGATTTTTCTAAGGTATGTCTAGGGATGTCCCTAAGGTTTAGTATAACTATAGGTTACAATCCTAGAAGTATAACAACGATCATGAATAACCTATGATTAAACCTAAGATGTTAGAGATTCAAAGTACTCCCCTTGATTATGTTTTTTTCCTAGTATGATTTTTTCCCTCTCACACTATTCTTTTTGGGTTTTATAAAATGGTTGGAAACAGGTAGATTCACGATAATAGAGGATATGATGGACAATGGAATGATATTCTTCATGAGAAACCAAATGAAACGGGATTTGGAAGTCCAAACATCGTTATTATGCCTAATAATCAATATCATAATATGATTAATAATCTCAGCTTTGGTAAGTTTCCTGACTCAGCTAATAAGAGAAAGATGGAGTTTCATGATGATTATAGAGGGAATAAAGTTCAATTTCAATCATGTAAATCATGTGGTAAAAGGCATCAGGGAGAATGTTTCAAAGGAACTGGAAGATGCTTTGGGTGTGGAAAAGAAGGACACAAATCCAATAATTACAAAGGAAAATGTTCAGTTAACTCCATGGACAAGGATAATGGTATTGCTAAGACATCAAAAATGGTTAAATGTTTTAAATGTGGAATGTACGAGCATTATTAAAAACAATTCCCTAAGGGAAAATCTCATGAAGAGAATCATAATGGTTGTATGAGTAGTATTTATGTTGAGGATGATGAATATACTACAAATGATATATGAGATGAAAGAAGTGTTAAGGAATAAAATGATGCAGCTTGGTCAATGGTTTAATAAGGTAGTGGAATGATTGTATGTTTTTTAAGAGTTATGTTGTCTAGGTAATTTAATGGTACTATGGAATAAAGAAACATCAACGGATTGTTACACTATTGTTTTCCTAAAGTATTTGAAAGTATATGTTGAATGGTACCGGTAACCACGAAAGGTTATTCAGATATTTTTGGAAAGTAGATGACATGCCCATAATGAAGGGATAAGGAGATAATGAAATGTTTCATAGTATTAATGACCTCATGAATGATATAAGGACAAAGTGATATCATGGTTTGAGTATATAGAAATTTTGGTATTTTTGTATGTGGAAAGAATTAACTTTTGACAGCATTCAAGTTTTCAGAAAGATTATATGACAATTCATGTTTCAAGAGAATACATTATTAAGGAATTCACATGTTTCGAATGTAACCAACAAGATATATCTTCTGATATAAGGGGGATAAATGATGGTATTCACATGCTTGGTTGATGAAATTTCTAGTAATAATTTTCTTCATACTATGATCTTGGATAGAAGTATTTTGGATAAGACTAAAGATTTGAAATGGATTATGTTGGACATAATATAATATTGTTTAAGGATATAACCTTTTTTCGATATTATTTCTGGAATGTTATAATAGTGTAGTTTTTGAAAAAGGACAACCTGCAGGACGGGCGACAACCCGTCACGTTAGACATGGTTTCGAGAATAGAACCAACAACCAAAGTGCGACAGACCTTTATCACCTACCACTGGCCTATAGGAAGTCCCTGGTTAGTAGAAACTAGTTTTATTTTATTAAGAGGTATGATAGATGAAGTATAAGTCCATTTTTGGAACCATATACGATTAATCTCTCCATAAGATGGACTTATGTATACAAATTTTGCTAACTTTATGTTTGAGACATATAGAATGACCTATCATTCTATCGCATAATCTGCTAACACTTCAGGAAAGACAAATTCAACTTCATTTCTTTAAGAGATGAAGTTGAAATTATTCAAGTCACAAACAATAGTGAGATTGTACCAAAATCAAGTAGGTATTTATTTTAATTGAAAAATTCTTCAACATTATGGAAATGATCATGAAAACCAAAAATGTTGTCCTAGTTCCCTCATATATATTGAATCAAATGATACCTTAGATCATCACAAATTTATGGCTTTTTATTGTTGACTTTTTCATAGCCATGTTATCTACCACTCTTTATCAAAAAATAATGGTTAGATTTCTCTTCCTTATCCATATTTTCACCTATATTCTCCTATGTGGAAACCTAGTGATAAGTTACTTTGGGTGACCATTATGTTTCTAAATTTCATTTTTAAAATTAAGTTTTATTATTCCTTTTTATGATGTGGGTTTTTATGAACAAAACTTTCAAGTAGTAAATGATTTATAACCCCGACGAATATCGAGGGTGAAATTCATTTTAAGGGGGGTAGAATGTAACACACCGAGATTTTATGAGAAATAATCTTTTTAATTTCTTTGATGTCTTGTGTTGTATGCTACACCAAGATTAGATTGTGCTATACTCAACACCGTATTTTCTTGTAGTATATGCAAACACTATTCTTGGCTTGTGTTGCACAAAAGAGCGACCTTCTTCGATAGCGTGTGTTGTACGCAATACTGAGTTTCACTAAACAATGATATATTGATATTAACTATACGTTATGAATAGTATAAACTAAATTTTGAATTTTATTACATAATAATTCATCTTACACATATTATAGAACATGGTATGAGAATAAAATAAAATTTTCAGGTAAAATAAGTATTTTTAAAAAAAATGCAGTTTTACCGACTTTTGATGGTGCACCCATTTTAAATCTAGTTCATGAAATTTTTATAAGTTCAATTTAAAAAATTAAACTTTTTATTTTGAATCTAGATATAAAAATTTACATTGGATTAATTTTTGATACTTTTCTGATAATTTTCATATTTTGATGAATAGTAAAAATATGATAAATTTTTCTTAAAAACAACTTTTTTCATCAAGATAATTTATATGGTTAAATTATAAAATTGAATGGTTTTAAAGTATAAATAGAATATATTTTTACAATTTAATATAATTTATGTCATTATAATTAATTTTACATTGAATTCATAGGTAAAACAATTTCAATCTTTTGCAATGTTTTAACTTTTAAAACCCGTGTTCTCAACAACAAGATTAATTTTAAATTAAATACTGAAACTTTAGTGTTTTGAATATGGAAAAATGGATTCCATATTTGTAATCATCAGGTCTAAATTATTTTAATAGACTACTTTTTATTTTTGGGCATTAAGAATAGTAACTATGATAAATTTTATTTGCCACAGTTAAAGGTAAATTAGGTAATTAAGGGTAAAAATAATATTATAAAATTACCCTAACACTTGTATTCATATAATTGGATGATTATATTTCGTCCTAAAATATACTTGGGACGAAATTATATCTATTATAACCCACTTGTATGTGATTAAGACCTTTAATTTATTTTATTTAAATGAAAGTGAAATATGTCTCACTCAAACTTTAATAATTAAATTATTTTTAATATAAGGTTATACAGTATATAAATTAGGTTATAAATACTAATTTTAAATATAAGATGTTTTTATTTATCATGGTAATTTATTTGTATTTTTTAAAAAATATATAATTATCTTAATATCTTATACAATAGTGATAGAGAAATTATTTATTTAGTGAAAAAATCAATAATACAGTTTTTATTAAATTAATAGTGACCATAAAAGTCACAAAACCTGAACAAAACTTATTGGTAGTGTAAATTTAAACCATAATCATCCAATTTTAGAATATTTGACCATTTTTAGAATTATAAAAGTGATTATGACACTTATATTATTTTATTTTAAATGATGTCAAAGTTGTCACCTTCATAATTTAATAAATATAACAATTTAAATGTTGTGATTTTAAGATGATAAATTTGAGTAAAAGTATTATTATGTAATATATTAGATTTATCTGCATCATAGTATTTTAGTTTTAATTTTTGTGCAACAAATAATTATATTAAATAATTATACAAAAATGTTGTAGTAATTATTTTATTAAGAGAAATATCAAATAAATGGTTTTAAAAATATTAAAATAAATGTTATATGAACAAATTAATGTTCCCCATGAATTTTCTATAAGAATATTACAATTTATAAATATATTATATATTTTTTTTCTAATATATCTTCTGTATGGATTTAATTTAAATTCAAATAGTCGAATAGTGTCCAAATTGACACTATTGATATTTTATAAAAATAACATATTATTAAGTTGTTTAAAAATCACAAAAATATTTAAAAATTACAAATTGAAAATTATATGGTCTAAAATTTAATAATTTATCTAATTATGGACAATTTACAACACATATGTATGTATATATAACCATTTAAAATTTAGAATATTATTACCACAAATAAAATTAAAAAGATTAAATAAAGATAAATCAAAATGATAAGGTTTAAAATAAAATCAAAACATGTCTAAATTTGATTTGTTAATTATATTACAACCCTATATTACCCCATATCCTAATTTGAGTCACTTTGGAAGTTTTTATGTGGGGTATGAGTTTATTATAAATTAATATTTTTGAGGATTCCAAAAGTGCCCCTCTCCTCTCTTATATAAGGGCACCTCCTTTCCTCTCCTCCTCACACCAATTTGAGCCTTCAATCTCGGAAAAAACCTGCCAATTTCCATTCTAAATTTCCATAGATACATAATAGAGGTCCTGGTCTTCTAAAAATACCAACTTTAGTTCTCTAAGAAGAGGTTTAGAAGAGGCCCGTCGAAGAAGACGTAATCTCTTCTACCGATTCTTTCAAGTTTATTTATTCTTCTACTTCCTCTTCTTTAGTTGTTTCATTATAAAGTAATAAAATAAGTATAAATAATATACTTATATGTTATTATAACTATGAAACAACCCTATTTCACATTCTACCCATCCTACGAAAAATGAAATCACTGCGCGTGCGTACGTACGGAATACCGTCTCCACGCCGTGGTGTAATCTGTTTTTCGACCACCACCTTACTTGGATGAGTATAATGGTTGAAATAATAAATATATATTCTTATCAAAACATGATTATAATTATGAGATATTATATCATCCACTATAATACCATTCAATAATTATGGGAATGATATCATCGCTCGTGCGTACGTACGGATTACCGTCTCCACGATGCGATGAGATTCATTCTCCATGTTAACCATTCCAGAATGATTATAAAGTATATATATAATAAATAATGATGAAATAATAATGATAATGGATATATATATATATACACATCCTCTACTTACTTCCATTCAATTCAATAAGGAAATGAAAACAGCTTTCATGCGTACGTAAGGTCTACCATCTCCATGAACGGTGTATGTAATTTCATTTATCTATCTATTATATACATATATATCCTGAATATATATGATATTTAAATAATGTTTTACATTATATAATTAAGTATATCATGATATAAGTAATAATAAAATCAATAACAACAAGTCCAAACACATACGATAAATGAAACGATTTTACCCAAAACACCGCTTTAACATGGAATTGTCAAATGCACGGGTAATATAAAGTTGTAAATGAATCATATATGATATAATAAATATTATTATTGTTATTTAAAAAGTTAATAATATGTTTAAACCCACTATACAGGAGTATCAGAAACATACGGAATAAATTGGACCTAAGGTTGGGGAAAATTATTCCAATCTCATTCTTATCCAAGATTGTTTATTCGTAAGCATTTATTGGGGTTATGTTTATCATACTTGTCCATGTTTTCTAAAAATGTTTTCATAAATTGTTTACTATTCTTCCATGTATTTTAAAGTCATTTTTACCCTTTTTTTACTTTTACCACATTTTATGGAAGGAATCTTTCCTTTGTTTACCATATAAGGTAATTTTTGACTTTTCCAGCAAAAGTATGAGAAGAATGTTTTTTTAACTTATACGGAATGAATGGATTTTTATGGTTTCATAATTCCTTATTTCCATGAATATTACTTTACAATATTTCATGATTATTTTCAAAAAAATTCTGTTCTTTTAAAATCAAATGACATTTTGAGAAAAGAAAATGATTTTGAAGAAGAAAGGATATTTTCCTCAAGAATTCATTTCAAGTGTTTATTCAAAACTATTTCCCATCTAAGATGACATTATTTAGTATGATTATGTTTCAATAATAGTGTCTCTATTATTTTAATGGATTGATTTTTATTATGATGAAATGATATCCATTTGTTTTATATGGATTATGTTAAGATGGGATGATGTTTATGAAACCCATTTTATTTATTGGGTTATGATGCATGATTTATGATTATGTTGTGGCACACGTAAGAATGATTTCAATATGAGATGGGTGGGACCTATATCTCCCTCCAATGAATTGGTAAATTATTTATATCTCATGATATAAACATGGCTGGAACGTAATGTAAATCTGGTTCAGTAATACAGGACTGGAACAACAAGTAAACCTGGTTCAGTAATGGAATTCATCCACTATGATGGTTTTGGCTGCAATTCCTTGGCTACAATGGAAATCATATCATGTGCTTAATGGTTTTCACAATTACATGTTTTATTCCCATGATACTTTATCATGATAAATGTTCCTTTATGTTCATGCCTTATATACTGCCATGTTTTATGTCATTACTCAAGATTTTTATGTTTAGATTTTATGTTCATGTTTTTACGTTCAAATGTTTATGGATTGTTTTATGTTCTCCATGTTTACCCTTACTGAGAATTTGAGATCAAACTTTTAATGTTTTCTTTTCCCCAGGATATAAATAAAGGTTTTAGGTAAGAAAACAAAAGTGGAAGATCTTTATGGGAGATGTTGAAGATCTTTCACCGTGATTTGAAGATTATGTTCCGAGTTTCCAAAGACACTAAACTATTACGGTCCTTGGGTGTCTGTTTTTGTTATGTATTAAGTATTTTGAAAAAGTAATGTATCTTCCATGTATGTCAAACTTGGGTCTTTACACCCAACATCCCCAGTAAAAAAAAGTAGGGAGAGGTGAAGTGGCTTCTGTCACACTTAATCCACCTCCTGCACTAGCTCCGGCTCTAAGGCCCCCACCAAACCATGCAGGTCCCTCTAGACGTCAGCAGCCACCCCTACCCCATCAAGACGAGTGGAGGGAGACAAAAATAAATCAATTATAGGAATGTATAAAAAAGTGTATTTGTTCTGAGAAGACCAAGTCTGCAGTTACTTCATAGCCGCCATGAATTTCAACTTGCTTCGGTTTCTCGAGCCAAAGAAGGATGATGAAGTAGGTCTTGATGACCGATAAAATTACTTTACCTTCCATTGGATATTGATATATAATATCTAGGAGTGTTTTTACTTCAAATAACTACTAAAAAAGATGATAGATTCTGGATAGGTCAACCTGGGACCACCATTAGAACAAGTGGAATATGTTTCCACCATTGGTCTGGATGAATAAGGGGGTTGGAAAAAAGTTTTTGACCAAATGGAGAAAAAGTTTGATGACTCGGAATATAGTTGACCTAGCTCATGGTATACTATACAGATAGTATAAGAAACCAACAATGCCTCCAATGGCTCATAATGAAACACACCCATAATCCTCAACTCCACAATCCTCCAAGGGATAACCATCTAAAAATTAGTCCAATCAAAAGATGTAGGACGATAAAATTTCCCTAAATCCAAAGTTTGATTTGACACTTAGATTTCATTCTAGAAAATCTGAATACACAGAAAATACCCCACCAAAAGGCACAACATGCACCACCCCACCAAATGGCACAATGGGAACCACCCCACCAAATGGAAAAATAGGCACTGCCCCACAAAATGGTACAACTAGAGGTAGATGATGAGGAAAATTCATCATCAGAAGAGGAGTTGATTTTTTTTCTCCATAAATTTTATCCATTTTATGGATCCCTTATCCAACGATGAGTACATTTATCAACCAAAATTCCCCGTACCCAACTGAGGATCTAGAAGAAGAATCCACATAAGCCAAAGATACCAATGGAAACAAATCCATGGAAGAAATCAAATTTAGGGATATACCCCCAATCAAACCATCAGTATTATAGAAACCCATGGAAGAACCCTCTAGTAGATCTGAAAGTGAAAAGAAAATCCTCTTTCCCCCACAAAAAACCATCCTTGTCCAATTATTCTAAAATATCCATTAAAGGAAGAATAAATGACTAATTGCCCTCAGAATGTGAGTATATCTTCCTGGACTATTCCAAAAAGGATGAAAGATCCTCTGGCTCTGACCCTAAGGGCCGACCCATCTTCATCAAATGCTCAATCCCCTAATGTGATTGTGAAAGAGAATCCCCATGCTGGGAAGCACCAACCTTTAGATCAGAAATATGACATTATAAAATAGTTATCTTTAATATCGACTAATATCTCGATCATAGATGCATTGAATCAATTAATAGATCTCAGGGAAGCACTCATCGATGCATTGATGAGTCCCTACAAGTTTTAATATGAAGTAGCCACTACTAAAGTCTACAGAACAGAGACTAATCCTTCAAAATTCCATGTAGTTATATCCTTCATAGATCAAGATGAATTCACCATCATGAAAGGAAACATCAAACCCTTATATGTGTCTAGCATAATAAATGGAATTGATATCCAAAAATTCTTCATCGATAATGGATGTAGGGTTAATCTACTCAAAATACGAACACTTCTTCAGCTAGGATGCAATGAGGATGATATGATGCCCTGCATTGAAACTCTATTGGGCTATGATAAAATTGAGAAAAATTTGGTAGGTCAAATCAAGATCAAAACCTGGTTTGGTAACCACATAGATCACCCATAATTTATGGTGGTCCAAAATAATATGGCCTTCAACACCTTTCTAGGGTGGCCCTGACTATATAAACATGCACAAATCCCCTTCTTATACCATCAGTACCTGGAATATAGCATTAATGTATAGAGTGGGATACTGCATGCCGATAAGGCCCTGTTCGAGTCTTTCAAGTCACACTATATTGATGTAGGGTTTTATGAACCAAATGGGAAAAAACCTCAACTAACAGAATTTATTGGGTAATCGACCCAAATGGTTTGGATATGGTTCCCACTAATCCCCTCAAACATATTGGGGAAGAATACGTATTGCCTGTCAATCAGATTGAAAGAACTATTCCAAATTTAGATTCATATTTAGTAGTCCTCATGATTTCAATTACAAATTCTATTCTTGATGATGGTTAAAATCTCAATAACTCCCAACATAATAGTGAGGGATCATATGAAAAAACCCTCAAGCTATCATCGAAACCCCAGGAAATTCCGGCCTCACTCACTAAGGTGGGAGGAAGTGTCTCATTTCTCATATAAAATAAGGAAACTCTTTTACCCCCCACAATATCTTCTCTGTAGAATCCCCCACCAATGGTCAAGGTGGAAGAGATGGTTTCACCTCCTAGACACCAAAATTGAAACTCCTCCCCCAACTATAGAGAAATATTTTCAAGGATTGTTTCCCCTTCAGAAGACGAAGAGAAAGATGATGAGGATTCATGGGAGGAGGAAGAAGAATACCTAAGGGTTTCCCCTCCTACATTTGAGGAAATAATTTCCACCAACATTGACGAAATCATGAAAATTAACATGGATATGGAAGAATACCCACAACCCACTCTAGTTAGTGCAACCATGCCTTCAAAAGAGAAAAAGGTATACACCTCTTTACCAAGACAAAATTGGGATGATTTCTCCTGGAATTATATAGAAATGCCAGGTCACAATTCAGAGGTGACCAATTAGCACCTTGGCATGCCGAAAGATCACTGTGGTTATAGGAAACCTTTCAGAAGGACGTACCCAACACATGCTACCAAAATAGAGGCTGAATTCGACAAGATCATCAGATATAACTTCATTTGGGAGATCCAATATCCTATATGGATATAAATAATTGTCCCTATTACAAAGAAAAATGGGTAGATCAGGATTTGTAATGATTTTAGGGAACTCAACTAGCACTACCCAAAAGATGATTTCCCAGTCCCGATCACAGAATTGTTGATCAATAAAACTACTAAATATGAGGCTATCTCTTTCATGGATGGATATTCAGGATATAACTAGATCCAAATGTCCCAAAAAGATGAAGAAGACACCACCTTCAGGGATCCCAAAAGGAGTGTTTTTCTATAAGGTGATGCCTTTCAGTTTGAAAAATAATGGCACCACATATCAGCACGCCATGCACCGCATTTTAAAACCCTTCGTGGGAACGTTTGTTGAATATTATGTTGATGATCCAGTGTTTAAATCACGACAATGCTTGGATCATCTAGTATATCTTGAAATTGTCTTCAATAAACTATGATAGCATAGTCTGAAAATAAACCCCCCTAAAATGTTCTTTAGGTGTTACCTCAGGGATATTCCATGGCTTTGACATATTCCATCGGGGCATCGAAGTCAACCTTGAGAAGAAAAAGGCCATATTTGGTATGTCACATCCTCACAACCTCACTGAGTTCAGAGGACTCCAAGGAAACTTGTCCGACATTCAGCACTTCATATCCAACCTCATTGGAAAATGTTTTCCCTCCACCATGTTGATGAAAAAGGGGTATAATATCAATGGATTGATGATTTTCAAGAAGCGTTAGAAAATATCAAGAAATATCTCTTGATTCCACAAGTGCTAATGCCGCCTATCGAAGGAAGACCACTCATTCTATATGTAACCACCTTGGAGCAATCTCTAGGAGCCTTCCTCACACAAAACAATGATTCTGGAAGTGATAATAGTCTCTATTATCTCAACCAAACCATTATCGAGGATGATACACATTATTCAAATATCGAGAAGAGATACCTTGCATTAGTATTTTTAGTCCAGAAGATGAGGAATTTCTTTCAGCACCACGTAGTCCATTTGGTCTCATGAATCAACCCGCTCAAGTATATTCTTAGCCATCCAATGTTAACTAGATGCCTATTATGGTGGGCAGTCATCCTGTAGCAGTTCGATATATTGTTCATACCGCAAAAATCCATCAAAAGCCAAAAATTAGAAGATTTCTTGGTAGAGCATCCCTCAACAGAGTTGGCCCCCTCAGATACTAAGAAATATGATGAGGAATTGTTCTCTATTAAATAGAACTCTTGGATGCGGGAAATGCACTTCGACGATGCCTCCAAAATCCTGACAAGAAAAAGAATGGAAGACCCAAAATTCAAAAAAGTGGGTCTGGGAGTCATACTAATATCCCCAGAAAAAACATTTATTCCATATTCCTTTCTACTATTAGAAGGATGAATGAAAAATGATGTAGAGTACCAGACCCTTATCGTAGGCCTGAAACTAACACTCTAAGTGAAATACAAACACATAAAGATTAATGGCGATTCATAACTGGTCATCAAGAAAGTAAATGGTGACTATTATATCAATAAAGAATAGATTATCCCTTTGATGAACCATGTTTGAGAATTTAAGGAAGAATTCCCATATGATTCGATACTAGATTACATCCCTCATTCAAAAAATGCGCAAGACGATGCATTAGAAAATACAACCACAACTATGGCCGATCTAGATTGGAAAGATACAATCATTAGTATTGCCCACTTCGAGATGGTTTTTCTATACATTCTTTCCAACACGAAAGAAATTAATGTGTTTAGTCCCATCTCTAATCCATATGGTCCTACCACTTGATGGATGACACATATTGTAGACTATCTTCAAAAGGGAGAACTCCCACCAGATAGGGATGAAAGGGAACCAATCCAAAAAAAGAGCAGTAAATTTCATACTATGGGATGACACAAATTGTTAAAAGGTTAATTATAAACAATCCCTTGATGGAGTCCTTCTCAGGTGCATTGATAGAGAATAGACTGTCACCATCATAAAAGAAGTGCATTCTAACACTTTTGGGGCACACCGGTCAAAATCCAAACTCTCTCATCAAATTCAAAGGATTGGATAATATTGGCCAACCACGATGCAAGATTGTGCCGATTTCATCAAAAAGTTCCATTCTATCCAAGCCCATGAAAATTTCATCCATAAGCCCCCAGAGTTTCTTTACACAACTAAGTACTCCTGGCTATTCTCCATATGGGGAATGAATGTCGTGGGACCATATCCTCCCTCCACAACCATACAATTCAAGTTTATTATTACAACAACTGAATTATTTTCCAAATGGGCAGAAGATTCACACTTTAAGGAATTCATAGAAAAAAGAATTATCATTTTTTTGAAATCCAATATCATCACCAGGTTTGGTATCCCTTAGACAATACTGACAGAAAAAACACCAATTTCATCTTTGTTGAATTGGAAAAACTCTACTAGGATTATGCTATTAAATAAGACCTTTCATCCTACTACTATATAGTAGAAAATGGAAAAATAGAGGCTTTCAACAAGAACCTATCCAATATACTCCAAAATATGGTTAATAGGGATAAGAAATAGTGGCTAGACAAGATCCTCTATGCCCTTTGGGATTGCTAGACCACAACCCACATAACCACTCAAGCAAAGACATACTCATTAGTATATGGGATGGAGGTAATTATTCCCATTGAAATTAAATTTCCATTGCTCCACATCACTGTCTGTGATCAACTATCTGTAGATGAGAAATCCCAAAATAGTTTGATGAGCTGGAGTGGTTGGATGAGAAAATATTGCACACTCTGAACCATATGGAAGTCTATCAAAATCGGATTACATGACCCTTCAATAAGAATGTTTGCCTCCAATATTTCCTCTAAGGAGAAATGGTGTTGTTCTTTAGATCCCTGATGATACTCAGGAATAAACCTCCAAAGTTGGAGCCAAAATGGGAAGGACCATATGTTGTACACAAATTTTACTCCAATGGAGCGTATGCCCTGATTTCAATGGATGGAAAGATCACCACAACCCCCAACAATGTTAGGTTCCTGAAAAAGTAATTTTTATAATAAAAATAAAAGTTTTCTTAGCTGCATGCCATTAAACTGCATAGTAGCACCTACATCCTTTCCATATGTTGTTAAACTGTACAAAAGATAGCCTTTACACATGATGATAAACTGTACGAAAGACATCCTTTCCACATGAAGTTAAAATATATGGAAGATGTTCTAATTGCATGATAATAAACTTCACGATGAAGTCGTCCATGCTATATGATGTTAAAATACTCAACATCCACGTCTTAGTTAAAAGTCATTAAACTGCATAGATACTTATTCATCCAAACTATATGATGTTAAAATTTGTAGTCCTAATTATTTTATCACCCGAGGGGACATTATCTCCAACATCGATCACCTACCATGCCGCGCTATAAAACTACATATAGCTTGATTCTTATATGCGGATTGAATATATAGTCACTCCAGGATTTTTTATCCTAGGATAGCCACCATAAAAAAATATCCCTTTACTGTGTACGGTTCAGATCGGTATAGGGAACATATTTTATTATAACTATGTATGACTTGATTACTATTTGTAAATGGGATACGTAGAGATTACTTGATTCTAAATCTTGGTACAATCAACACATGGTAAAAAATACCACTACTATACTCTCAAATTCCTCTTCATCTCGAGAGGAGACCATAACTATTTCTTGTTACTCACACCGAGCATAGATCACGTGAGTTTAGAAATGGTGGTAAAGGTTTCCCCTTAGATGAATAGAGTATACATGTGCGTTTTAGTCCCATTAAAAAAAGATCAAAAATTCCCACTCCTAATTATGAGTCAAATCTATACGGGGATGTAGCTCCAAAACTACATGTGGCTTGATTCCTTCCCTTACGGGATACATAGTGACACCCAAATTCTTCGTTTTGGTATAACAAAAAAAAGATTCCTTTTCCTACAAAAAAGTCAAACCTATACATGGGGTTTCTTTATAAGAGCCACATATGGGTGAATTCCTGCCCCTACAGGGTATGTAAGCAGCCCCGAATCTTCAAAAATAGGCCTAGATATAGAAAATTATTAAAGGAAAATGCCCCGTCCTTCTTCATGATCCCACTGTGTAGTAGAGTAATCCCTTTTTGACCCTTTTTTCTCACACTGAGTGTTACTCACGTGGGCTTGGAAGTTTTGGTAGAGGATTCCTCCTAGGAATACCAACTCAATACATGGATAAAATTCCTTACCACAAGATGTAAAGTTGTAGGGTACCCCAAGAACTATGTGTGGGCTTGATTCCTACCCTTGTAGGATATGTAGTGACACCCATATTCTTTATCCTAGTCTAGCCACCAACATCAGACACAAAAAGATTCCCTATTACCTATGTATGCATCAAATATATGTAGTGAACTTTCCTCAAAGAACTACATGTAGGATTGATTCCTTCCCTTACAGGATATGTAATGATTCCCAAATTCTTCATCCTGGTCCAACTTCTAATATCAGACTAAAAAAAGTTCCCCCTCCTTTCATATGACCATAACCTATGCAGGGAGGTCCTTTTATAGAAATACATACAACTTGATTACTATTTATCAATGGGATACATAGAGATACCTTGAACCTAAGTCTTGGTCGACCCATCATTTGATTTGGAATGCCTCTGTTACATCTTCTATTTCCCCTATGCTATGAGGGAAATCCTCACCACTCCTTGTTTATAACATCAAGTATAACTCACATGAGCTTAGTAATGATGGTAAAGACTTCCCACACATGTAAAAAGCATATAGGAGTATAATAATCCAATCGTATTGAAATAATGATATAAAATTTCCCCCTCCGGGCATAGTTCAAACTGGCATAGGGAGTTCCAAGAACTATTTGGACTTTGATTCCCAACTAAATAGGATATGTAGGAAACCTCCATGAGGTTAAATCCCCAAAATTTACTCTCTTCGTCCTTTTCACATTGGTTAACTCTTTCCCTAACCACTTGATGATAACATGTGTGACCAAATAAGTCCTAACCACATGATATTAAACTGTATGGTAGCTCAAGAACTATGTATGGATTGATTATTGACATTATGAGATATATAGTGACACTGAATTTTTCCTAGGTCCAACTACAGAACAAAGAAGAAGAGAAGAGAGCCCCAAATACCCCATATTTGAAATGAAAATAGATACTGGGGATTTCAAATCTAGGATCTTGCATATAGAAAGGGTCAAAATACCATGCTCCCCTTTACATATGAATCATATATATGTAAAGGATCTCATACCTTAGAACTAATCATGGCATGAATATTCCTCATATACACAAAAATACTCTTTTCATCCATCAAAATTCATGTCCTGGAAAATATCGAGTCACCATAATAATCTATGAATATCAGAAATGGATAGCTAGTGTCTTGCTGACACATTTGTTTGACTATGCATACAAATTCCCTAGTGGCTTTTCATATGTTGCCTAAAAACACGGCCTATCAACCGAAGAAAAATTCTTCCTCAAGAGAGGATGTTCCTAATTTTTTATTATCATTGGATCATAGGCCTCACATCATCCCAACTGACTCGGGGGCTCCCTCAATCATGTTTTATACCTTCTTCCCCCACTCATGTCTGGGGTGTATAGGGAATATCCTGATATGATTATCACATATTTACATATGGTTCCTTCGATAATTCATACCTGCAAGATGATAATGAAGATGTACTATCAATGTCCTTTCCACACAATGTTAAACTATATAGAAGACGTCCTCAACGCATAACGTTAAACTACATGGCCCAAATTCCTAACCACATGACATTAAAAAACCCCATGATACCCCAAATATAGCTAAAATTCCCCCACTCCTTATGCATGAACCAAAAATTTTGTAGGGAACCTAGTATCGGGATGCCTAGATCTACAAAACTGGGCCCCGATCCAATAAGGGAGTGAAAATATCCTGCCTCACATATAGGTCAAATCTATATAGAGAGACTCCCAATTCTATTTATAATCACAAAATTCCGTGAATAATCATGACCTAATTCTTTCTGATATGTCCAAACCAACTCCCTCTATTTATCAAATGCCTTTATTTGAGTGATCTTGGATCATCATAATCCTTCATGGCCCTCAGTAATGGAAGTTTAGTGTCCTGTAGACACCTTTGTTTGACTATTCACATTATGCCTCAATGGCTTTGCATATGTTGCCCACAAAAATGACCTGTCATCCAAAGGAAAATCCATCCCTAGGAGATGCTTTTCTTATTTTCATACACCTAACGAATTATAAGACCCATTTCATTCCTCCAGATGCAATATCCTTTGATTCCATGGTTTACACTCTTCTATATACACATGTCTTGGACATGTTAGAACATCCAGGTTTGATTACCCTTTGGTTACTCGGGGATTCTATATCAACGTCCTAATCACGTGATTTTCAAACTACATGATACTCGATACCTGGTATTCACCCTTAGTCCAGATCATGACAAAGGGTATTCCCCCTCATGACCTTGCATAAGAAATGAATCTGTACAAAAAAGTTTGACACACGCACCACCTTATTAGTGAATCCAAATCCAAAACAAAAATTCCCCATCCATATGTGTGAATTAGATCCACCTAGTAATGTTCCTTAAAAATACTATTATAGTTTAAATATTTACCCCTTTCAATTCCTAAAGGTGAAGGATGTTCCTAGACAAACTATTGTGGAGGAAGTGAATTATTTACCCTCCTCTAGTTAGAGTAAGATGTTTTCTCAAAATAGGCCCCAAATGTCCTCGATGTATTAGAGTAAACTACAACATTCTTAAAACCTCCTTTACACAAGCCAAATTCACGTTGGAGTGGGTTTTCATCCAAAGTCGATACAAACTCCCTTATTACTTTCAAACATCATTCCTTTAACGGGACACCCATTGTGGTCCTCAATCAAAAAATAAATCCAAAGTTCTATAAAAAATTCATGGACATCAAAAATGGAAGGCGAATGTCTTGTGGACACCTTTGTGTGACTATGAAAATTATGCCCCAAGGGATTTTCATATGTTTCCCACAAAAATGGCCTGTCAACCAAAAGAAAATTCATCCTTAGGAGATGATTTTCCTATATCCGTACACCCCATATATTCCATTCCCCATATCATGTTCCATATCCAAAAATCACAAGTCAGGGTCAAGGAAAAATCCCTCATCCATGTTTGAAAGTTTCTGGGAAATTCTCGGTTAATGAGTTCTAAATCGGGGTCCTTTCCCCGCAAGTCATGGTCAAAGCTGTTCAACCTAAAACATCAGTGCAGTCATGGTCAAAGAGGTTCGACCTAAAACATCTGTAATTTTAGTCCAGTTGTAAAGACTCTAAAATACCAATGAAAGAGACACAACACCCACAAGGGTGAAAACCTGCAAAGGAAATCCTGGTAAAAAAGCCAAGTACCAGCTCGCTAAACCTATGACACATACGATTTAGTAAAAAATGTTGAGAAACCAAAATTTCAAGAGACACAAAGTTTTTTAGGTTGAAAACCCATAAAGGTTATCCTAAGAAATTGCCGAGTTATACTTGCTAAGTCCACACAGTAGGCTTGGGAAAAAATTATGGTGATAAAGAAAAAAGCACAAAGTTTGTAGGGTAATCCATGTGACCCTAGAAAGATTCAAGCTACACCCGCTGAGCCCCTTAGTTCAGGAAAAAATAGACCATAACTTGATTATTCCTTTATCCTAGATTATAATTCAAATTGATATCTAGTTTAAATTATAATTTAAAATTCAATTGATCATAAATGACTAATATCATAGGAAAGGGTAAAATAGGAACACTAGAAATTAAAATGTTTATATTTTATCAAAATAATTGAGAATAGGGGGGAATCGACAATCCGAAGGCTCTCCCCAATATCAAAGAAAATTCAGTGTAGAGAAGTATAATGGATTACAACAAGGCCTAACTCTCTCTTTCTAGCAGGTCGATAACTGCCCGATGAGGGCTGTCAAGGTACTGTTTTAAAGAAACCCTCCACTCAGCTTTTGCATCAACCATCGGGTGTACTCGATTCATAACATTCAAGAGGTATCTCCATTTCTATTGGACATATTCATAATTAGAATTTGATGATGCTATTTACACTTTCAGTATGTTCATGTGAGCCTCACACTCACGCAGTTCCTCCATCTGGGCAATCACAAGGTCATGAAAACTAGCTTCCTCAGCTTTCAGATGATGAAACTCATTAGTTTTATCATGGAAATTCTGAGTTTGGTGGTGAGATTCATTGAACCGAGTGAGGTATCCTTCACAAGCAGCAATATCCTCTTAATATATAACAATTTGGTGCACAAGGAGATGTAGGCATCTATAATCAAAGCCACCTGAACCTAGATCATAAAGTAATTATCAAAAGTTACCCTCCTCATTAGAAAAACATGTTAGGGAAGTTTCCATGAAAAGAGTACAGATTTGACGCTATGCCCACTTTCACACATCTTGATGCCTCTTAATAGAATTTGAATCTTGGTCCTCCTCCACCATGATAGGTACACAATGGGGAAGCATCATTGCAGCAGACAAAATTTCCCTGTGTTGATTCACCCAATAATAGAGACTTTCCCTCCTAATAGATGGTTCAACCTCTGAGAATAAATGAGGGGGGCTAGAAGAAACTTCAGGAACATCGAGAGATTCCCCACACATACTTACTTTGGTAGGACCACAGACCACATCGTCCAAAGATATGGGATCTGAATCACTTTCCATAGAAATAAGTTGTGTGGGAAAATCCCCTTCCAAATGCATGTGATGGAGGTTAGAACACCTTATCACCATATTAAGGGGAATAGATGGTTAAACTGGAATGGTTGGGACATGATTAGAAATAGATAACAGTCTTTGAACCCACCAAATAGAAATTTCCAATACCCAATTAGGATATAAATCCACCCACATATGGGAATTCTCTAATGATAGGTAGATTGAGGCTACTGTGGGAGGAATGAGCACTTCCACATTATCATCCTCCCACATTATAGAAAATCATAATTAATGAATAATTACAGGGTGAGATTCCCACTTAACCAGGGTAGCGAGGAGAGATGTGATCAGCTAAAGGCATCCAAACCACTTAGTGAACCTACAAGGAATAAAAGGTTCTTAAATAGTCACCCTATCTACGCGTGTAGTCAAGAGTCCATCTTGAAGAGAAATAATATAAGAATGTTATTCAGGGGTTCCTCTCCTAGTATCTATCACTAGCCTATGGAGTTCCATGTAAGGCACAAAAGAGAAGTGGGAGACATCACTTACCAATTCAATTGTGCCTTCCATGCTCAAATATTTTTCACGAACAACAAAAATGTTAAGAAAGGCTGGGTGGAATTCAGAATGAGGAACTATGGTGGTATGATGGTACTCATAGTAGGGGAAATGATCTAGCATCCTTCCATATAAAAACTGAAATTACCTGCTAAGATGATGTAGGGGTTTACCTTCTTGTATCTTCCCTAGCAGTTTTTAGATTTAGGCAAGAGTAGGAATGACCAAGTTAATGGGCTATCCCTCCACCGATGTGGTTGCTAGCATCAAAGTGCAGGCCCTAACACTAGTATAAAAATAACAAGAGGGGAAAATCCATATTCTTAGGAACATGGAAAAGAAAACTTCCTGTCTAATCTCAGATAACATGTCTTGGTGGATTTCATAACCCCAAGTGGTGTATTGACCCACCTCAAGGGTAGCGTAGTAAGAACTAGGAATGAGCCTTGACTACTGGGTTGGATGGGTTCAACTATATTGAAAAATCAGCCTCATTATGTTCACCTATAAGAATAGCCCTACCCAATTATCAAATGAGATAAGTGAGCGGGTGTGAAGGGGCTGACCAAGTATCCTCTCCGCCATAAAAAATAATTCTCCAACCAATGGGGATACTTGCTCAACATTCCTCCAGGAATTGGCCACTGGTAAAAATTAATCGTACATATCGCTAAGGATAGGAATTCCCCCTATTTGGTAGATGTACCATATGCTGGTCCCCATTTCACCATGGGATAAGTGAAAGGTGTTAGTACCCGGACACCAGCGACTGAGCAGCTTAGGCAGTATCTTTCTTGAGAAAAGGATGGAAAATTAGGAGACCCACACCACTTGATATAAATTAATAGCTTTCAGAGGCATAGAGGTTTACAAGAAGTTCTAATGAACCCAGAGCACCCAAGCCCACTCATCAGAAAAGCACCCTCCTAATCCGAGGTCCCATTTGGAGCTCCATCATCCGTTAGGGTTACCTCACGATAGGTTAATGATAGATGGATAATCTTGGATAATGGAATCTAAGGACGTACTATGAGGGAATTGGACACTATGAGTCCACATAGAGACGCTCAGGAAGAACTCACACTCCTAACTCAAATCAATAACATTTTTTCCAGTGGAAGATATGTTTTCTCTATTATTCCAGCGGGACATTCCATAATGGGTGATAAGATTTCCATGATCAATCCTTAACAAAGGAGCATAGTCTTGAAGCCCAAAATTATATAGAAATAGAAGATTGGATATTGGATAGGCTATTATATATAGTTAAAGGAGATCTATGAGAATAACCCTTTGAGTAACTACAAAAACATGGAGTTTCTCATTGAAATTATCAACCATGTATTCCCTCCTCCTGATCAATTCTATTAAGATAAGAGGAAGAGCCATGATCCTGCATGAAAAGACCATAAAAAAGGGACAGTCCAATTAAAATGCTTGGGAAAAAAAGCCAAAAATGGTAAAGTACCAAATAAGTCTTCCAAATGCAAGGCTCCACATACTGGAACCTGAGAATAGTTTGTAAAATTTATTACCCATGAACTGTAAGTACACAGAATGAACCGCAAGATGTTGGCCCACGAAGCATTGAAAAGTGAGTTAATCAGTCTATAGAATGGAAAAGATGCATACCGAGCCTCGCTAAGCAGGTATTCAAAGTTCGTTGTTTGAATATTTAATATCAAATTTGGAAATTTAAGGTTCAGTTTTCTATCTTTGAAGTTAAGTCTATGGGACAGTCGATCCATATAGCATCTTACTATAAATAAATTCGAACTTATGTTTTAAAATTCCACAGTTTGGTTCACGGATTCAAAGGTCGGTTTGTGGATGATGCAATTGTGAAGAGTTCATAGTTCAAAAAATGTAAGGAAAAATGTGTGGATGAAGGATTTTTCAAAGTACTAGATATGCATAAGAAAATAAATTTAAGAGTTCTTTGTAGAACACTTTTTTGTCGGGAAACTAGGTAAAAGAAAAATGACCTGGGTCCCCTATATATAGGTGTGTTCCCTCCTAACATTTCCACCTTTCTATTGTAAGATAGTTAAGTTTGGGACCATTTTATACATCAGAATAACCTCTTCTTCATTCTGATCGAAATCCATTTCGATGGGGGGAATTTGTAGGGTTTTGAAAAAAATATTCAAATGGAAAGAAAATACTCATACAAATTTATAAAGGAAAGAGATAAAAATGGAGATGAAAATTTGGGGAGAATATTGAAGAAATAAAATTTGGAAAAAGACCCAAAATATTCCCCATATCGGTTACCAAAAAAAGTCCATGGAAGGTATAGGACGCGAACCAAGCAGTACACGAACAGCTTGCAAGACGCTGGCTCGAGAAGCGTTGGCTACAGAACCAAGCTGTTCGTGGATGAAAATAGAAAAACAAGGATCCATGAACCATGTCATTGGTGAAAAAAAATGGAGAAGTAAGACCCTACATACCATCCCCATGGACTAAACAGTTCATAGATGAGGCGGGGATGGTAGCATCCCACGAACCGCGGAGTTCTCAGAATTGAGACAGTGATTTCTTCCACTGTGAACCACAACACCGTGAAGCTCGGTTGACTGAATTTTACGTGGGATAAGAAATTTCCCCATGGGATATAACAAAAGGTTCTATGTGGACCATGAATATATCCTCCTAGAAACTCTATAAAAAGACCCCAAGGGGAGCTAAGAAGAGGAGGAGGATTTTGGGAAGATCTTAGAGTTTACAAATGAAAGACTTCAAAGGCAAATGACTGATGAAGTACGGAACCACAAATAGTTTCTAGTAGGTATAAACCCACCGAAAACCATAAAAGAAGGAAAATTAATAATAATAAATAGTCCTCAAACCTAATTGGTGAACCAAAAACTATAGACCCTTAATGGTTGAACTTCCTGCAAACCATAGTCACAGTGCCCTTCCTTCAGTCCGATGAACCGCGTGGCGTATCGCTATAAAGACAAGACCCTATTCTACATAGTACCACTCTATGAAATTGAAACCTAAGACCACATACCACCATGATATATGGTAGCTCACATATAGGTCAACATAACACTTCTATACACGGATGAATCCTTCACCAACATAGTAGTACGCTTTGTGAGGAAGCTCCCATCTCGCATGAGAAAACAGTTAGCATAATAGGGTGTTTTTAGGTTTTCCACTTCCTGGTTCAAATATTATCCTTCTATTCCCGTCATGCCCTCTATGTACCCTTTGATAACCAATCCACCAACATCAGGCCAAATCCTCTTTCATAGACACTAGACCCATATGACCAGACTATCGGGCACATCAACATGACCTTCTTGAGTCTACATACCTGAGGTAATCGTAGGTGAAGAGGCAGTTCGCACAGTGGTTTAGACCCTTGGTATGTCCTTAAGTCTACATTCCCGAGGTAACTCAGAGTCCAACCTTGGGACACTAATTTTAAGCTCCCCATTCTAATGATCAAGGATAATCATTGGCTATTCCATTCAATGAGGGAAAATGATAATTCAAAGGAATTACACTTGTTTTTCCTTTTGATGAAGAGCAAAGTTCCTCCCCTATCCCAGAACCCATTTAAGGGTATCTCTCTTGGAGTAAGCCCCTAAACTTCTATAATGGATCTAATGACCTTTATATTCATTTCACATTGAAATTTTCATTTCTTTACACCCTCTTTGACCATTCCCTCCTCCTTTTCACTCAGTGGAGAAAATAAAGTGTGCCTTTGTTGAATCTTTCACGTCCTCTTGTTTCTCACACTGAGAATTAATCATGTGGGATTAGAGGTATGTGATGATAAAAAATTCACACAAATCCCATTAAACTACAAGAACTCTAATTCCCAACATAGTTGGGATATATAGGAATCCTTTATCTAGGACTGGTCTCTATATCATCTCATCTATGAAATGATAGATCTTCCCCCCCTTCAAATGGGAATCTTCTACACATAAGCCCCAATAAAGTCACAACCCAGTAATTGAACTACTATAACTATGATTACTGATCTAACCAGGATCCATAAGATATCTACCTAAGGCCTGAGCTCAAGGTACATTATCCTTAGAAGTCATCCTCAATAAAAATCCCCCACTCACTAGGGCCTCCTCTTTAGGAATAAGCCCTAACATGACTCTTTTAAGAAAATAATCCTTTATAGTGTAATCCTTGACCATGTCCTCTCAAATGGCCAACTCCAATATGTAAGCCCCAATCATGTCCCCTCATAAAAGGGAAACCTCTTTAGGAATAATCCCGAATTGAATTCTAGTAAATGGTACTTCTCTACAATATATTACCCAAATTAAAACAAACTATGAGGGATTTTATTCCCAACTATCTGGGATACATAGGAACCCTCCTTGAGGTCCAAAACTAGCACCCAAATCACCCTAGTGTTCACCAGGACATATCCTTGGACGAGACATATCCACCAGGGAGACCTTACCTCTTATGAGAATCCTGAGCCACATCGATGTAAGTCCAACAAAAAAATTTAACTAATAATCCTTCATCTATATTTCCTTACCGCATGACGTTAAACTTCATGTATGGGACCACATCACATGACCTTAAAAGCTAATGTTTCCAGTTAAGCGGCACCGAACTACATGGGTTCTAATTCCTCTCACTGGGATACATAGGAATCCCATTTTATGGGTTCGATCCTGACAAAAAAAAACGATGTTTGTCCCCCTGGATGATAGTAAACTCTAGAGCACATCATCATACAGTTTAAACTAGAATCATCTCTATAATTACCACCACATACACATATATGGTTAATCATACAATTCAAGGGTAACCCACAAACACACACTTGGTAAAAACCAAGGATTCGTGAACATATAGACATTGATTAAATCTATAAGAGAGTCCTAAAATAGGAAATATTTCTTCCAAAAAGGTTGTGAGGATCCCAACCTCCCATCCTCTCGACCAATAGAGTCCTTAAGTGTCATTGGCCAAATCCTCATCCAACAAGTATCTGACTTTGGAAAGAAGGTCCATGAATCATGAATAACTGGGATGTTGGTTGTTTTTGGCTCCAAAAATAAACCTGTTGGAGACCATCCAAGGATGTCATACCTATGTGAAACCATTCATAGTAATGGATAACTTGTTACTGTCAGTCATTCCATTTTTTCCTCCCTCGTGGTGTGACGTAAATCAGGTCAAAATAGTAGTGTAACTTCATACTTTAAAATTTTCAGTATGTAAGAGCCTTTTATATGATATGTAAAAGTAAAATATTGATACATAGAAGTAGAATATTGAAACATAAAAGTAAAATGTTGATACATAATAGTAATTTACCCAAATGTAAGAGTGAATTTTCCATATGTAAGAGTAATTTCCATCATACGTAAGTGTAAATACCTTTTCCACTATAATGAAAATATATTTTTTGGATTGAATTGTATTTTGTGATTGATAAGGGTATTATCAATCTTAATCCATAAAATTTGAAATAAAAAAAATACATAAGAGTAATTCCATTTTTCACTGCAAGGTTTTTTATATAAATCTAAAGTATTCAAATGTCATAGCATGGTAGTGGTTAATGTATCAAATCCCTCCTTAACCATAAAAACATTTAGAGAGTTTATTGAGTTTAAGAAATAAAAATTTATGTGAGGACTGTGACATGATGTATGCATCGAAATATTCAAATTTGGGGAGACCCTTCCCATGGTACAATATTTATCAATTCCCTTAGAACTTAGTTGACTAGAGATATGTATCTAGAGTCTTGTGAGTGATTTTTATTGGTGTTGTAATCCACTTTCAATAGATCATTCTATTTGATATATAATGTGAATTTATATTATTTAATTATTAGATTCTATTATTCTTCTTATTTAAGATTCAGTAGTATTAGTTGGATATATTTTTTTTGGAATTGGGTCATGGTTTTGATATAGGTTTTTGTTCTATAGGTTATAGAGGTTATCCTTGAGAGTTTTTAGCATTGTAATCACATCTATCTCCTTGATCTTACACAACAAGTTATTGAGTCTCCATTTGAGGTAGTGGAATCTAGGATTCTATTTTTTTTATTTATTTGAAATTATAGAATTATAATTCTAATATATTTTATTATGCGGATGGTGTAAATTAACCTTATAAAAATAATAATAGTTTTAATGAAATTGAAGGTGGAAAATCTGGATCACATGAGATATATGATAATTCATTTCATTGATATATTTTTATTATTCTTGACTAATTCTACCATTGTGGGTTTTGTTTACAGTTATGATATTTTTTTATTACTAAAATTAAACTGTTTAATTAATCACCTTATATAAAAGAAAAAATACGTAAAACACGATAATAAATAAATTCAGTTAAATATGGAATTAAGGTGATGATGCTCACACCAAAGGTTGTGAATTAATATGAAGGAATATTTTAACGGGGAATTATTAAAGTGTTTTTTTGTTAAAAATGGGTATGGATTACAACCAATATGATTATTTTTATATTACTATGATTTTTGTGGTTTTATAGTGTGTTTTTATAGATATAATTGAGTTGTTTTTATGGCGAGGCTATTGAAGTTGTGGTAATTGGAGGAATGATGTGGAATTTTTGTGGTGTAAGTATTTATGTGATTGATATGGAAAGAGTACATGTGTTTTTGTTATTGGTTTAGTATTATTGGTCAGATATTGGCTATGGATATAATAGTAGTTGTTGTCATGTGATATGCCCCTATAATGGGTACATCATCGAGAATCAGTGGTGTTTGATATTTTACAATTTATTCTGCAAGAAATTAACCTCTGATACTGGTTAAGATACAATACACTCAAATATTTTATCATAAACTTAACAAAATAAAATAAAATAAAATAAAATAAAATAAAATAAAAATAATTATAAAAAATAATGATTATTACATGGTTCAACTTAAAGGTGGGTTCTATATTGTAATTCTAGGAATACCCTTCTGTTTACTTATTTTCATTTAACCAATAAAAATATTCTCTTAAGAAAATGATTTAGCTATGGTCATGAATTAAAATTATTCATAAATAAATGTATTTAAAAATTATAGTAATACCTTGTTTTGATCTTCCCTTTATTCCAATGGATCAACCCTATTTCTCATCATCTTCAACCTGTTTGTGGCATGTATCAATTTTTTATTGTGAAACAACACTTTATATCTCCAAAATTTAATGATTACTACATAAGAAAACTATGTTTGAATGAAATCATTAATTTCATGTTAAAAATGTAATTAATAACAACACCATATCATCCCATTTTCATTATTTAATTATTTTTGAGGTATTATCATTTAACATAATTATATTTGGTAGATTCTTCCACATTAAATTATTCTCACTGTGTGATCTTGATCTTCATGAAATGTTGATCATAATGTATTCATAAAACATGAGTCACAATTCAATTGTGATGTTTCAATCAATAACATTTAGCTCAAGCATCAATAAACTTATTTTTATTCATAATATTTAATTATTTATATCTAAAATATTTCATCCATCAGAAAAATAAAAAATTTCCCTAAATATCTTACTTACACATTTTATAGAATATATTTTAGAAAGTCAGTGATTACCTTGTGCCTTTTCCAAATTTTCATCCAAAAGCTGATATTTCATGAGAATTTAAAATTCTTAACAAGTAATTATGAATGTATTTCTTTTCAAAATTTAGCCTCACTAATAAGTCTTAGAATGTTTTTAAGAAGTCTAATTAACTCATTAAGTATTTATAACTTTAAATAAATTTTTATAGACTCACACCAAAGTCTTATGACCTTATAATAATTTATTAAAAGTTAAATTTATGTCTTAATAAATCCTAGTGAATTATAAAAAACCGCCTTAAAAGTATTTTGAAATAAGAATTAGTCATTTTTCCAGATAAAATTCCAGAATTCTAGACTACATCAAATACTCACAGTACCACTTCACTTCAACTCAAGGCTTCTCATATTAACTCAAAAACAATCTCAAATAGTTTCAAAAACATCTCAAAAGAATCCAATGATTCTCAAATGTGGTTGAAAACAAATAAAACCCATCAAAAATCCCATAGTGAACATCAATAACCCCATTTTTATTTTTTTCAATAACACTAAATTATTATAAATTTGAATCTTTTATTTTTAGAATACTAAATTCTCATGAGAATCAACAAATCAATGTATTTTAAAATGATAAGTTTATTGAAACCACACTGTTAGATAAGGTAATGTTTTTGATAGAATTTCATCCCTTAGTGATAAGAAATTAAGTCCAAGTGACATAGATGATCTCACCCTCAAGTCACAATTTTACTTCTCCTCCATTTAGAAATGACCCATAACTTCATATAACAAACATATAAAAAAAAATAAAACACTCTCCCTTTAGTAAGGAAAAAATACCTATTTGACAAAAAAATTACCATAATTTGGCATAAGTTCTATGAATTTCCTCTCCGCCTTTGACAACATAATCCAAAACCTTGTGTGATACCTTTCACAAATCCTAAAGTGAGAGGGTAATGATGATAATAATGTTGTATCTTAAATTATTCAAATATCTCCCTTGAAATTACCTTTTTTAAAAATATCCACAATCAAATATTTTATGAAAATGTAGTCATGTTTTACATCACCATTTTTCAAGATCTCTTTGATGAGATGAAATTTTATATTAATATTCTTTAATATTGAGTGTTATACTATATTTTTTAATATATTAATAATAATATAATTATCACAAGAAATTTTTAGTGATCTATCAACCACAACAATCAGCTCTTTCAATTGTACATGCATCCATAACATCTATGTATAAACATGTGTAGCTGTAAAACACTCTTCCATAGTTGTAATCAAGGAAACAAAGTTCTACTTCTTACTATAACAACATACACATCTCTCAATAATAATTAATGTTCCACTAGATGTGGATATATTATTAGTACAATTACCTACCCAGTCTTCATTTATGTATCCCTATAATTTCCAGTTACATATATTTCTATGCAGTAGGACATAATTAAAATTACATTTGATATACCACATGATTCTTTTGGCTTTCAGTATATGATTTACTTTGGGAAATCTCTAAAACATTACCCAAAGAGTTATAACATAAATAATATATATAATTAAAACAATTAAATAAAGTAGGCTACAGGTGATTATCTTGGAATCCTTTTGATTTTCATTGGTTCTTTCTTTATCATTATTCCATTTTTTCCAAATGATATATGTGTTAAAACCACTTTTGAATCCTCTTTTCTATATTTTTTATAGAAATTATCTACCATATTTCTCTTTGTATAAGAGAATCAATTCATCATTTTTATGAATTTTCAATCCTAGAAAGTATTTTATCTCACATAGAATGGAAATATAAAAATTCCTTTTCATTTTTTCAGAAAATCCATCATAGAGATAATCTTTATCTCTAAAAAATAAAATTTCATTGAAATACATAGTGATTATTAGAGTGAAAGTTGAACAATATTTCATATATATATGTTGTGTATATCATTTCCATTTAAAAATTCCATATATCTAAGAAAACCATCCAATTTAGAATTCTAGACACTAGGGTAATGTTTTAATCCATATAAATTCATTTTCAATCTATAGACCATGCCACTATAATTATATAGAATGTAGCCATTATGTTTTTTAATAAAAACATTTTATCTTATATCACCATTCAAGAATGAAAACTTTACATCCATCTGGTACAATTTATAATTTCTATGAGAATCCCATGTAATAAATATTCTAATGGTTTATATCCTTTTAATTTGAGAAAAAATTACTTCAAAATTAATTCCCTCTATTTGTGAATAACCCTTACAAACTAGTACATCATTATTTCTTATTACCTCCCCTTTCTCATTAAATTTGATTCTTAAAACCAAATTTATACCTATCACCCCTTTATTTTAAGGTCTTGTAACAAGCTTCCAAGTTGATTTATTCTTAATTTGATAAAGTTCCTCATTCATATCATTGATCCATTACTCTTTCTCAAACGTCACTAAAATAATTTGTGGATAAACTTTTAAAATGAGAGGAGTTTGTTTTTCTAGGCTCAATATTATTATTTTTTAGACTGATACCTCTTTATTAACAATGATATTATAAAAATAAACATTATTTTTTAATATATGATTCCATAATATCTGATTATTAGCCATCTTAAATTCATCACTGGTTTGATAAAAATCAACATCTATAGAATTATTTACCTTTAAAACTTATTATTTAACTTATTTAATATATATTTGCATGCTACATTCCTCACCATTCTCATTAACTGCTTCAATTTGTAACATTTGTCTTAAAATAATTTTCAAGAATTTATACATCAAAATAACCAAAAAGTTTATATTGCTCTTTAATACAACATTTATAACCAATTACATTGGATATGTGACCCATGGTGATTATTTATTCAACATTTTCACCAAACATTCCAAATTTAGTGTTCTTGATCTTTATGAAACAAGGGCTTCCAAAAACATTAATTTACTCTATAGTAGCCTTTATTTTGAGACACAAAATATAAGGTTTAATATACTTCTCTAGTATCAATACAAATATGTTATGTATCTAGAAAATACTAAAAATAACTTCTCTCTAGGATAATTTAGATAGTGTGTGCTCAAATAACATTGTTATGATCATCTCAAAAAATCTTCTATTCTTCCTCCCAGCTACTCCATTCTACCAGAAAGTGTCGGGTAAACTAAATTGGTTCTTGATCCCATGATTTTCAAGATAATTTTAAAAATAATATCAATAATATACTTACAAGTATATAATTTTAACTTCATGATGTGTAACACCCCGAGCTTCCATGATACGCTTCTCATTCAATAATGCAATAGCTTGCATTGTACGCAACTTCGAGTTCTAAAACACTGCGACTAATCAAAGTAGCCGTTATGAATAGTAATAACCACTTTTTTAAAATTATAGAAATTTTATATTTCAAAATGGACTTCATTTTTGGATTCAGAATATCGAAATTAGCCTATGTTTAATTTTTGGTATTTTTCTGAGAACTTCTAATTTTTTATGAATAGTGAAAAATACTTAAAAACAACTTTTTAAGTCAAAATAATTTATAGTGAAAAATTATACTATTTAGTGGTTTTAAAGTATAATTAGAATATATTTTTACCATTTTATCCAATGGTGGTCGTTAGAATTATTTGAACATTGAAATTGGACATAAACAATTGCCAATCTTTTGATATAAATTGTTTCTTAAAAACACGCTATTTGTCGTAACAGCAGGAATTAATTATAAAATTAATTAATGAAACTTATATGTTTGGAATTTTGTAAAATAGACATCATTTTTGAATTCAGAATATCAATTATAGCTTAGGGTGAAATTTTGGCATTGTTCTGAAAAACTTCAATTTTTGATGAATAGTGAAACCCCTAAGTGGTAGTTAAATAACTGATTTTTTGTTTAAATGAAATATTTCCACTTCTGTGATTTGATTTTCAAAAATCCGACATACATGGTTGTCATTAAGAAGTAAAATGTGGTTCAATGGGATTAAAATAATTTTTTGGTGAATAGTAACTTTTAAGTTCTTAATCGCGATTAGAGGTAATTAGTGTAGTTTAAGGTAAAAATAATGTTTTAATAATATGAGATGAGATTGAAACTTGTCCTAATCATATTGGATGAGTAATGGCCGACCAAGACAACCCATGGGTCAACTTGGGGACCCCATGGAGCCACTTTAGTTGGAAAATGACAATAATATATATTTATTTAATGTTAAAATTAAATTGACACAAACATGAGTTGTTTTACTAAAATAGTTTTTAAGTGGGGTTAAAAAAGTCCAAATTTTGACTATAAATATTCATTAGAAAGATAAAAAGATTTCCTACATTATAGTATTTTGTTTATAATTTTTAGACATTAAATAAATTAAATTATTTATGACATCATTATGATGCAGCGATGACCTCATTATTTAACGATTTAAATAAAATGAGAAGATAATGAAAAATACAAGGCTTACACTTGTCCAAAGCCTATTGGATGAGGAGATTTCGAAACCTTATCACCTTATCCTCGAATTATATAAGTGTGGGACCTTTAGAATCCGAAAACCATTGTGAAATAATGTAACATTTCAATCTTTCCAAAAGAGCCCCTCCTCTCCACTTATAAAAGGCCCCCACCTCTCCCACCTTATTCACACCTTCAAGCCATTTGGCTCGGCCAAACTCTGCCCAAATACTCTCCCAACATTCCTCCCTTACTCATAGAAGCCTCACATTGGGAAGAACTCTTCCCAAGGAAGCCTTTGCCTCAAATCAAAAAGAGTTACCCGATTTTGAGGTAATGTCCTCTCTAATGTTGTTTTGTTTTGTTTTTCTTCTCCAACCCCCTAAACTCTTTTTATTCATTTATTTTATAACAACACCAGTATCCTCAATATACTAGGATGTTTTTATAAGAATTATTCGAGCTACACTTACACACACCTACATCTAATGGTTAAAGAACATACGGTTTCTGTGGATGGAGAATTTCTGCCTCACGAAACGATGATTGTTCAACACTCATATAACACCTTCAAAGGTGGCCATTAAGATGTCACTATTTTTATATATGATATATAATATGTTTATGTTTTACTTATGCTTCTTTATTTCTCATTTGTGGCATACTTTATGATTTCCATTATGGGTAAAACACGATAATTTCATTTTAGGAAGTGCGGACTACCGCCCCCTCAAAGTGATGAGAATCGTTAATGCCATATGTGGGATGTATAAAGGATGGAGTAAATGATATTATATATGATATTATACTGGAACTATATTATACCTTTATATAATTATGATTTCATTACATTAAATACGAAATAGAAATGAAAGTAGCGTTCATGCGTACGTACGGCTTACCGTCTCCATGAACGGTGCATTTCATTTCTTACCTCTAAATGTTACGTAATATTATGAATGAATGTATATAATGGATATATATGATATATATGATATCTACATCATGAATATAATTCTGGATATAATTGATATTCTACCACATGAACAACTTGTAATTATATGAAGTTTATTGTTGACTCAAGTACCAAAGATCGACAAAACGACCGTTATTAACTTAAATAATTACATAAAGTTCATAACATTGTAATAAGTGATATAAAAAGGATAATGAAATTGAAAATGGTTCTTAATAAGGTAGATATTAACTCTAGTTTATTATTCAGGAGGTTAAAAAACGGTTGAGTCAAGTCGGACACAAGGTAAGGGAATTTCTTAACCCAACTTCCATTCTTTGGGTTAATCTCCTACTTTCAAATTATGTCATGATATTATTATGTCTTATTTTGTATTATTTATGTGTACCTATAGTGAATATACATAATATATCTATTTTATTTTAAAAATGATATTTTTAAGGACTCCGTCTCAATCCCCTTTCATTGAGGCATATTTGGTTTTATACAAAAATTTCTTTTATACGGTGTATAAACCCCTTTGACTTTTACGTTTATTCAAAAGGAATCTTTTTTATACGAAGCGTTTTACTAAACGACAAAAAGGGAATGTTTTTCTTTCCGTACTTATGCGGCGACAATGACTTCTCCGCCGCCGTGACCATTATTTGAGTTTCGGCTTCCTCTACAAGCCATCACTTTTTTTTAATGAAAAATAAATACAAAGTTTTAACTTGCTTTTATTTTGGTATTGAAAATGGTTTTGAAATCATTTTTATTATATCAATGTGTTGTATTGACATCTTGTGATTGAAATGTGGAAATGTTATGTTTCATTTACGCATGTTTTATGTGATACAATTATGTTATGGTTTATGATATGTTTAAACCTATTCATATGAGGAATGAATTGGACTTAATAAGTGACGGGTGGAGCCCGCTATAGCTCCTTGATGCATCGGCAGGTCTCATGAGACAAACTAGTGTCTTGGCACGAGGCCTTGACAAAATCTTATTTGTGGTCTTGGAACGAGGCCTTGGCTACGTGGTTATGATAGTCTTGCATTATGCATTCCATCATTATGAAAGTGGTTAATGATATTTCATGTAATTATTTGACCAGTAGAATATCCATGTGAAGAAGTAAATGGCATTATCTCATTTTACTTTTTCCATATTATGTTGATGTTCAAGTTTAAAAGGCTTTTGTTTTAGTTATACATTGCCTTAAATTTTTATGTTTATTTATGAAAGCTTCCGCAATATTGTTATCCTTACTGAGCATCTGAGCTCACCCCTTTCAATGTTTTAATATTTTACAGGTTGTGAAGAAGTATTTTATGAATGACCTGCAGGGATAGTCAGAAGAGGATATGAGTGTGGAATATGGAGACTTTGTTATTGTAGTTTTTCAATTTATGATGTAATGTAACGTTTACGAATGTATCTAGTGTTTCCAAGGCTACTAAACTAATCGGTCTTTAGAGACTTGATCTTTTGTGATCATGCCAATGTTACGAAGTAATGCACCGACTCTGGGTAGCTGGGGTCGGGGCGTTACAGTTGGTATCAGAGGCAGTTTAGTATAAACCTTGGAAGCTAGATTTAGATAAACTCTGATTAGAGCACGTAGACCTAAGATGAACTTTAAGGATTAGTTTAGAAGAACATCCTATAATTTTGGTATTATAGAGATTTTGTGATTTTTCCGAGCAATACGTCCTTGTATGGATACGAGCAAGTAGAGGCGGCTCTGGCACAGATGTACCTAGGGGTAAAACCCGAAAAGACCACTTTGAGCTAGACTCGAACGGGAACTGGTGCACGACAACGGGCCTTGCTGCACTCTTGGTTACGACACTCCTGGGGGATATGCTTAGGATAACTCTCATTTTCATTACAAATCATTATGAAGGGTTTATGAGTATATACTTCCTCAAAGAAAACATTTTTATGATTATGGATTATATCCATAAATAGTTCAATTTATGTTAAGTGTTTTATAAGTATGGGATTATGTATTTTGATTCATAAACTGATCTAGTTTATGCCATTGTTTAGAAATGGCGCCTAGTGGAAGAAATGGAAACCGTATCAATGCACGCACTCCATGTAGGGATTTCCCTCCTGCTCAAGATAATTATAGTGGGGCTGGTGATGAAACTAGTGCCGATCAGCTAATCACCATACTGGGAAAACTTACTCAGGTTATGAATAATAACCTTACCCGTATGGAGCACCCTGATCCACAGCGTGGAGGATCAATGTTAGACCGCTTCATGAGGCAACAACCACCAACCTTCAATGGGAGTACAAATCCTATAATAGCTGAGCAATGGATAAATTTATTAGAGAAAATATTCCATGCCTTGGGGAGTAGTGAAAGGGAGAAGGTTGTCATGGCAGTTTACCGCCTCACTAGAGATGCCGATCAGTGGTGGTCGCTGATTCAAAAAACAAAGGAAGATGATGATGTATCGAATATGGAATGGAGGGATTTCAAAGAGATTTTCTTAGAAAAATACTTTCCTCGTGACCATCGAGCAGATATGGAAAGGAAATTTCTGAGTCTGAGGCAGAAGGAGGATGAGAATGTCGCAAAGTATGAGGCTAACTTTACAAGGTTAGCGAGGCATGCTGCCGATTATATACGTAACCCAAGGAGTAAGATTGATCGTTTCTTTGATGGGTTAAAACCATTTCTCCGTCGATCTTTGGTATCACAATCCTTCTCATCATACGAAGATATTGTCTTGTGTGCTATCAAGACAGAAAAGGAATTCTCTAAGTCTTATGACAACAAAGTAAAGCAAGAGAAGAAGAGAACGGTGGAACAAGAGATAGATAAAGGGAAAAAGGGAAAGAAGGATTTTCCAGTATGTGATAATTGTGGGATGAATCACCCTGGTACTTGCCTAAAAGGAATGAGAGTTTGTTATAAATGTGGAGAAAAGGGTCACCAGGCTCGTGATTGCAAGGGAAAGAAAGAGGCTATCAAAGTTGAATGCTACAATTGTAGAGAAATGGGTCATTATGCAAATGAATTTCCTAAGCGTCAGGGAAACTTACCTCAGAAAAGGCCAAGGGATCAAGGACAATCTTATGCTGTTACTACAGTTGAAGCAGAATAACTAATGTATTGGTTCTTTTGGACTCATGGATTATATTCTGGTTATTAGAATAATGTGATATATATATAAGGATTGTACTGCAGTACTTGTTTATTTCAGTAAGGTTTTAATATGATTAAGGTAATCATATTTTTAGTATGTGACAATAAGAGAAACTTTACTTTGTTTGGGGAATCTGATAAATTGATTTTGGAATTAAGAGACCTTTTAGAGAAAGTCTGGACAGAGGTATTTTGGATAACTATAAAGGTTGGAGTGGATTAAGTTAATCTTTGGATAGTATTGTTTAAGGTTAAAAAAATTTATGAAGATTATTTTTGGAATATTATGATACTATAGTTTTAGGAAAAGGACAACCTGCAGGGTGGGGCATAACCTGACGCGTCGGACAAAGCTGCAGGAATCGAACCCACAACCATAGTGCGACATGCCTTTATTTCCTACCACTAGCCTACAGGAAGTCCCTGGTTATTATAAAATAATTTTACTAATCTAAATTTTATGTGTTAACATTTGGAACCTTGTACAATTAGGATAAGTATAATATTTTTGAGTTCTATTATCTTTTTGAGTGAAAGATGAGTTGAAGGTTGAAACTCTAATTGTCAAGCTTAAAAATATATATACCTATCTCTTATTCAATGAATAAATTAATTCTTAAACTTTAGTAAAGGGATATTAAAACAAAAAAATGTGTTATCCTAATACCTTATGTCTTGTTGAATTGATGATATTTTAAATCAACATAGATTGAAGGCTTTGAGGCCCTCAATTTGACAGTTGATTGTGATTGATGACCTCAATCACTCCCTACAAATATTTACGTTTTTCCTCCAATTATATGTCTCTAATTGCCACCAATGTTCTCCTTATCGAGATCATAATTTGGTGGTGACTTTCTTATTTCCATTTCCCTCTTATTAAGGCTAAATTTTATTAATCTTATTTCCGATGTGGGTTTTCCACAAAGGTATTTTCTCTTTTCAACCTTTTATTTTCAAAGAAAAAAATTTCAAATTGCGAGGACGCAATTTATTGAAGGAGGGGAGAATGTAACACCCCGAGCTTCCATGATACGATTCTCATTCAATAATTCAATAGCTTGCATTGTACGCAACTTCGAGTTCTAAAACACCGCGACTAATCAAAGTAGCCGTTATGAATAGTAATAACCACTTTTTTAAAATTATAGAAATTTTATATTTCAAAATGGACTTCATTTTTGGATTCAGAATATCGAAATTAGCCTATGTTTAATTTTTGGTATTTTTCTGAGAACTTCTAATTTTTTATGAATAGTGAAAAATACTTAAAAACAACTTTTTAAATCAAAATAATTTATAGTGAAAAATTATACTATTTAGTGGTTTTAAAGTATAATTAGAATATATTTTTACCATTTTATCCAATGGTGGTCGTTAGAATTAATTTAACATTGAAATTGGACATAAACAATTGCCAATCTTTTGATATAAATTGTTTCTTAAAAACACGCTATTTGTCGTAACAGCGGGAATTAATTATAAAATTAATTAATGAAAATTATATGTTTGGAATTTTGTAAAATAGACATCATTTTTGAATTCGGAATATCAATTATAGCTTAGGGTGAAATTTTGGCACTGTTCTGAAAAACTTCAATTTTTGATGAATAGTGAAACCACTAAGTGGTAGTTAAATAACTGATTTTTCGTTTAAATGAAATATTACCACTTCTGTGATTTGATTTTCAAAAATCCGACATACATGGTTGTCATTAAGAAGTAAAATGTGGTTCAATGGGATTAAAATAATTTTTTGGTGAATAGTAACTTTTAAGTTCTTAATCGCGATTAGAGGTAATTAGTGTAGTTTAAGGTAAAAATAATGTTTTAATAATATGATATGAGATTGAAACTTGTCATACTCCTATTGTATGAGTAATGGCCGACCAAGAAAACCCATGGGTCAACTTGGAGACCCCATGGAGCCACTTTAGTTGGAAAATGACAATAATATATATTTATTTAATGTTAAAATTAAATTGACACAAACATGAGTTGTTTTACTAAAACAGTTTTTAAGTGGGGTTAAACAAGTTCAAATTTTGACTATAAATATTCATTAGAAAGATAAAAAGATTTCCTACATCATAGTATTTTGTTTATAATTTTTAGACATTAAATAAATTAAATTATTTATGACATCATTATGATGCAGCGATGACCTCATTATTTAACGATTTAAATAAAATGAGAAGATAGTGCAAAATACAAGGCTTACACTTGTCCAAAGCCTATTGGATGAGGATATTTCGAAACCTTATCACCTTAGCCTCTAATTATATAAGTGTGGGACCTTTAGAATCCGAAAACCATTGTGAAATAATGTAACATTTCAATCTTTCCAAAAGAGCCCCTCCTCTGCACTTATAAAAGGCCCCCACCTCTCCCACCTTATTCACACCTTCAAGCCATTTGGCTCGGCCAAACTCTGCCCAAATACTCTCCCAACATTTCTACCTTACTCCTAGAAGCCTCACTTTGGGAATAACTCTTCCCAAGGAAGCCTTTGTCTCAAATCAAAAAGAGTTACCCGATTTTGAGGTAATGTCCTCTCAATTGTTGTTTTGTTTTGTTTTTCTTCTCCAACCCCCTAAACTCTTTTTATTCATTTCTTTTGTAACAACAACAGTATCCTCAATATACTAGGATGTTGTTATAAGAAGGATTCGAGCTACACTTACACACACCTACATCTAATGGTTAAAGAACATACGGTTTCTGTGGATGGTGAATTTCTGCCTCACGAAACGATGATTGTTCAACACTCATATAACACCTTCAAAGGTGGCCATTAAGATGTCACTATTTTTATATATGATATATAATATGTTTACGTTTTACTTATGCTTCTTTATTTCTCATTTGTGGCATACTTTATGATTTCCATTATGGGTAAAACACGATAATTTCATTTTAGGAAGTGCGGACTACCGCCCCCTCAAAGTGATGTGAATCGTTAATGCCATATGTGGGATGTATAAAGGATGGAGTAAATGATATTATATATGATATTATACTGGAACTATATTATACCTTTATATAATTATGATTTAATTACATTAAATATTAAATAGAAATGAAAGTAGCGTTCATGCATACGTACGGCTTACCGTCTCCATGAACAATGCATTTCATTTCTTACCTCTAAATGTTACGTAATATTATGAATGAATGTATATAATGGATATATATTATATATATGATATCTACATCATGAATATAATTCTGGATATAATGGATATTCTACCACATGAACAACTTGTAATTATATGAAGTTTATTGTTGACTCAAGTACCAAAGATAGACAAAACGACCGTTATTAACTTAAATAATTACATAAAGTTCATAACATTGTAATAAGTGATATAAAAAGGATAATGAAATTGAAAATGGTTCTTAATAAGGTAGATATTAACTCTAGTTTATTATTCAGGAGGTTAAAGAACGGTTGAGTCAAGTCGGACACAAGGTAAGGGAATTTCTTAACCCAACTTCCATTCTTTGGGTTAATCTCCTACTTTCAAATTATGTCATGATATTATTATGTCTTATTTTGTATTCTTTATGTGTACCTATAGTGAATACACATAATATATCTATTTTATTTTAAAAATGATCTTTTTAAGGACTCCGTCTCAATCCCCTTTCATTGAGGCATATTTGGTTTTATACACAAATTTCTTTTATACGGTGTATAAACCCCTTTGACTTTTACGTTTATTCAAAAGGAATCTTTTTTATACAAAGCGTTTTACTAAACGACAAAAAGGGAATGTTTTTCTTTCCGTACTTATGCGGCGACAATGACTTCTCCGCCGCCGTGACCATTATTTGAGTTTCGGCTTCCTCTACAAGCCATCACTTTTTTTAATGAAAAATAAATACAAAGTTTTAACTTGCTTTTATTTTGGTATTGAAAATGGTTTTGAAAGCATTTTTATTATATCAATGTGTTGTATTGACATCTTGTGATTGAAATGTGGAAATGTTATGTTTCATTTACGCATGTTTTATGTGATACAATTATGTTATGGTTTATGATATGTTTAAACCTATTCATATGAGGAATGCATTGGACTTAATAAGTGACGGGTGGAGCCCGCTATAGCTCCTCGATGCATCGGCAGGTCTCATGAGACAAACTAGTGTCTTGGCACGAGGCCTTGACAAAATCTTATTTGTGGTCTTGGCACGAGGCCTTGGCTACGTGGTTATGATAGTCTGGCATTATGCATTCCATCATTATGAAAGTGGTTAATGATATTTCATGTGATTATTCGACCAGTAGAATATCCATGTGAAGAAGTAAATGGCATTATCTCATTTTACTTTTGCCATATTATGTTGATGTTCAAGTTTAAAAGGCTTTTGTTTTAGTTATACATTGCCTTAAATTTTTATGTTTATTTATGAAAGCTTCCGCAATATTGTTATCCTTACTGAGCATCTGAGCTCACCCCTTTCAATGTTTTAATATTTTCCAGGTTGTGAAGAAGTATTTTATGAATGACCTGCAGGGATAGTCAGAAGAGGATATGAGTGTGGACTATGGAGACTTTGTTATTGTAGTTTTTCACTTTATGATGTAATGTAACGTTTACGAATGTATCTAGTGTTTCCAAGGCTACTAAACTAATCGGTCTTTCGAGACTTGATCTTTTGTGATCATGCCAATGTTACGAAGTAATGCACCGACTCTGGGTAGCTGGGGTCAGGGCGTTACATGATGTAAACTCACTTCTCTTTCTCAACTCATCTTCTAAGGATTTTGAACATTTATAATGATTCATACTTGTGTTTCAGGAATAGAAAAATAATCATATGAGTGTAATCATCAATTAAAGTAAAGAATTACAAATTACCTATGGAAAAATTATGTCTCATAAGACCATGTAAATCTATATGAATTATCTGTAATAGCCTAGTGGGTTGAATCTCCACTATCATGTGTCTCCTTTGAACAATATTCCATTTTTGGTATGTTTCAAAAATTGAATCTCTTTATATTTTTATTTTTGGGAGTTCTTTTACCATGTAATTCATTGATATCATTCTAATTTTTCTTTGAATATGGTGGATAAATCTGTTGTTCCATAGTTAATTCTCATCTTTGGCACTTAAGTTGTAAGAATTGATTAAATCACCAATTTAAAATTAATTTACACCATTTATCTCTCGTCTGGTGATGAAACTTCCATATTTTTAATTCCAAATTATGCATGATTTTTTCTTGAAAAAAAAAAGAATTCCCATCATAAAAAAATTATCCTACACTTAATAAATTGTGTTTAATTACTTCAATATAGAGAACATCATTTCATTTGAGATTCATTACTTCAATATCATAAGAACTTTCACCCTTAATTTCTAGAGAACTATCATTTAAAAATATCAAATCCCATCCATCATGTTCCTCTATGTTTTTAAAGATTTTTAAATCTCCATAAAAGTGTGAGGAACATCCATTGTTAAGAATTAAAGGCTTTACTTTCTGGAATGATTTTAATGAAACATTATGTAATGACCTGGACCCACCGGGTCCATTACTTTTCCAAAACACGGCTCCACCGAAACGGTGGCACCAGTCACAGGGGCACTAGTTACGGTGGCACCATGACAGTGGCACCGATCACAGTGGCACCATGATGGTGGAAATAGTGATGTTGGCACCGTAAGGGTGACACTGTGATGGTGGCACCGGTCATGGTGGCACCGTGACAGTGGCAACAATGATGGTGGCACCGTGACAGTGGAAACAATGATGGTGGCACCGTAAGGGTGACACCGTGACGGTGGCACAGTGTCCTCACCCTGTTCTTTTTCGGTTCCCGACCTTTCCAGTCCTGCAATGTATCTTTTGACTTAAAAATGATTTAATTCCCCCTTTCAAAGCCATTTAAAGCCCATAAAAAATATCTAAAATCCCCCAAGGGTTGGGCAAACCTTAACTTACCAAAACATGTGGTTTTTCCTCGGTGCCACGCCCATCCCCAGTTCCGCCCCCATTGCGCGTTTTTCCTCCATTTAAAAGAAATAGTTTAATGAACAACCATTATGCCACCAACCCAATGGGAATAATTAAATAATAATTAATCCCATCGCGTGTAACCTCCCAACTTCATAGGAAACCATGATCCGAATTTAAAGCGGTTCAATATTCCTTATCCTGTAACAATAGGATCTCATCTTTATATCGCCGTAGAGTTTCTTCTTTCCCCTTCTTGGATTGATTTCTTTATTCTCCTTGGTGCACTTGGAGTCCCTCCTTCCCGAGGCTTGTGGTGCGCCTGTGCTGGAGTTTTTTTGCTTGTCCTTGGAGTCCTCAACGTTCCTCCCCTGTAAGTCACGCATCCCCAGTTCTTGGCGTGTGGAGAAGAACTTCGATCCTTGATCAACCGGGTAGGGATTTTTCCTTCGTCTCTCCTTACTATGTATCATCCGGGGTGGGTACGCCACTATTTTTATGGAAATGGATGAAACTAAACCTTAAAAAAGATAATAAACAGACTATTAAAGAATGATGGGTTGCGTTTGGCAATTCTTCTAGATCTTTTATATTGCTATATGTTGTGAACTATATTGGCTTATGCTCACTGAAAATCATGGATGTTGGTGGTCTTTCCTTTTACAATAATGAACCCTTATCTTCTGTGATGATTAAATAACTGTAACATGGAAATTGGTTAATCACCTAAACTCGGTTGGTTAAATGGATGCCCAGTGAACATAAATCCTTGTGTTCTCATGCCGGTTAACCGACAATAAGAAGAACCCAATGAATGATGTAATTGCACCTGGATGTTTCCCTACTATGTTTTGGTAGTAGGTGTGTTGTTCTATTTGATGTTATGGGGTGAGGTGGATGAGGATGGGATCCTCTGTTTCATCACAATTGTTGTTTGTGAATTTTATGCTGTGTGGGGATGTATCTTGAGGCTTGGTTTGGTTCTAGTACTTTGAGGGATCTCACAGATCCCTTTTGTTGTTGTGAATTTACAAGAGAACCGGGTGTGAATGCTTAAATTGCTGTTTGAGTGTTTCTCTTTCTCTGGATTGTGGTTATGCCTGTTAGTTTCTCATTAGTGAAAAATTTACTTAAATGGGATCACTTGAAAATTAAAGCAAGAATGAGTTAAATGGGGAATTGGTTTTGGGAATGAGTTGTGACGCAGCCGTGAGAGTTGTGCCTTTCTTTTATGAATGAATAGTAATGAGGGCATTTGTGCTTAGGTTGGATTTGGAAACCCTAGGTTGGGATGTGTTCTTGTTACCTATATATATAATTGTAGTTCTCATGTTTCTTATTCACGCCTCACCTGAGTTGAGCACTTAGTGCCGAACACCCCCATTTCACGGGGGAGGGTGTTTTTTGCCAACACTCCTATAAGTGGCTGGTTATTAGCTCCTTTTCTGCTCCCTTTACTGAATAGCCCAAGACTCTTCGAGAAGACTATGATGGCCTAAAGTCCACTATAGCCCATGATTCTTTGGGCAGGGTAGTTGTGGCAGTTGGCCCAGGTGTGTGCGGGCATGTTGTTTCCCAAGAGTCTTTGGGATGAGGCCTAGGTGTCTTCAGGCGTGGAAGTAGTTGTTCTGGACCAGGTGTTTATAGGCATGGTAAGCGTGGTGGTTGTGGCCCAGGTGTTTGCGGGTGGGATGATGGTTGTGGCCTAGGTGTTTGTGGGCGGGATGCGTGGTTGTGGCCCAGGTGTGTGCGGGCGGGTGTGGCAGTGGGACTGCGATGAGAATGGTGGGAGAGGTTAGATTCATAGGATGTCTTTAATAACCAGTGGGAAAGTGGAGCGGGGTACCCAAATATCGTTGTGCTATTACTATATATTACTTGACTTGAATTATTTGGGGAATGTGTGTCTTGGTGAGGCCTAGGTGGATAGTCTTCCTTTCTAGGTGCTTTGGTTACCTCTTTTCTCACAGGGCATTAGAATGAATCCCCACTTGTGTACAAAAGTCTTTGGTTTTTCCTTATTGAGTATACTTGTATGCTCACCCTACGTACATAAACTGCTTTCATTTTTCCAGGAGGACTTCAGGGATCGCGCAGGGCCATACTAGCTCGGGCGTTGGGATAGTTGCAGTTGCTATTTTTCTTTTCTGTTGGTACTTTACCTTTGTAGTCTCCTTGTACTTGTGGAATTTTCTTTTTTAACATGCATATGGGAATGGTTTTCTTTGGATTTACTTTTATCCCCAGTTTTGGTGTTATTGGGATTTACTATCTTATATCCCGATCCTATTAAAGAAAAAGGGTAATGCCTTCTATCTTGGGTGTGATCCTATATCCTTGGTGCTAGTCTCCACTCTGGGACCTATTGGAGGAGGGTCTCGAGGGTCATGATCTCTCCTTCAACATGAAGAAGGAAGGGTCTGTCAATCTACTGTCCCTTTTCTCATCTTGGTGAAGGTGGGTCGTGATAGAATGTTATCAAAGGCGGAGGTTGAGAGATAGGATGGAGTCTGGGGTTAGGAACAGTGAGGATTGTATGGGATGGTAGGGTAAAAATATTGGGTGATCTTGGTGCGTGAAATAGGACATGGAAGACCGGATAGGACACGGGATTTTAGGCCCCCCTATGATCCGATGTAAGGATTCTGGGCCTACCGAACGACCAAGTAAGGCTACACTTATTCCAGGGTAGAGACCCTAGGGAAGGTATATGCATTATAATGACTTGTGTTCTTGTGTTTCATGGGTATGTGGGGATTTAAAATGAATAAGAAGTCTAAGAAAATTTAAGAACAATAATCTACACTACTCGGGCTTAGGAATTCCTTGTTTACCTTACAACTATGGCACCTGGGAGATGACCATGAGTAGTGAGGGAGATAGAGGCCCAAGAGGTTGACTTGGCCTATCGGCAGAGTACAGACTGAGAGGAGGAGGAGGATTAGTGGCAGAATACGCTTCGTACCTTTCAGCGGCAGGCCCTCGAGAATTACGAGGGCAGTATCTCTGATGTGAAGATAGAGAGCTGGCTAGAGGAGTTGGTGATAGATTTCAGCTTGATCTAAGGTCTGACGGATTAATAGGTTCCTCTTGCTGTAATCTAGATGCGTGGAGAAGCGCGTCAGTGGTGGAAGCTTTATCTTGGGGAGAAGAGGTAGGATGAGGTTACGTGGGATGACTTCGAGAATGAGTTCCGGGTGGAATTCCTCTCCTCCATGATGAAGTCTGAAAAGAGGCAGGAACTACTCTCCCTCTAGTAGGAGAGTATGTTAGTGAGAGAGTTGGGGATCAAGTTCAAGGATCTACTTTTCTTTTCTCCTGACCTCTTTCTGGATGAGGAGTCTCGGGCGAGACATTTGGAGGAGTCACTTCGACCTTCTCTCCAATATTTTGTTACTCCCTTCACCTTAACGACATACTTGGAGGTCCAGAAGAAGGCTGAAGTGGTGGAAAGAATGAACACACTGGGAGGTGTATCGCGAGAGGGAATCCAGTTGGGCTCATCGAAGGGGAAGGCCGTCAGCAGTAGGCCTCCAACAATAGGGCCCTTTAGGTTTCGACCAGTAGGGAGCATGCCTCATCAGTTCCAGTTCTGATCTCCCGGCCCCTGCCCTTTTCTTTCGGGCCCTAGGCCGAGATTCTTCATCTGTGGAAGCCATGGGCACCTTCAAAATTAGTGCCCAGATAGAGTGCAATACGACAGTGGTGGGAAGGTTCAACACCCACCTCAGCAGCAACAGTTTCCAGCTAGACCATTTCAGCAGCAGCAGCAGGGGCAGCAAGCTCCCGCTCCTCCGAGGATAGGCGTTGCAGGAGGAGGACGACCTTAGGGATCTCCTCAAGGACCTCAACAAGGGCGTGGTCAAGGAGGTGGCAACAGCTGAGAGGATTAGGAGTTGGGTTTGGACAATTGCACACCACAGAGGCAGCAGTTCTAGCAGGTCCAGAAGTCGTTCGAGTTACGATCAGCATGTTTAGTACCCTTGCCTATGCCTTGTTCGATACAGGATCTTCACACTCCTTTGTTGCACCCAGTCTGGCCCGTACTCTGGGTTTAAATGCTGAGAGAATTCCAGTTCCCCTGGTGCTGAGTACACCAGTCGTAGGTCAGACTGACTTGTTTTATGTTTTCTGAGGGTTTATACTGATGATAGGGCCACATCAGTCCATCGGGGATCTTCTACTATTGAATATACAACCATTAGATGTCATCCTAGGCATTAAATGGCTATTCTTTGTATGTGACGTCATTGACTGCTTTCGAGGAAGGGTCATGTTTTTATATTTGGGCGGCTGGCGTGTAACTTTCATCAGCAAGCGGGGTGGCCAAAAAAGCAGCAGGCGAGGGGAGCCCCTCCTTTCCTTTTTAGCTGAGCTATCATTGGAGTCAGTGGATGCAGAAATGGTGGAAGTTCGAGGGGTCATCAGTGAGTCTATGGACGTCTTCCCTGAAGAGGTTGAAACTCTACACCCTCGACATGATGTTGAGTTCAGGATAGACTTGCAATCTTGTTCCCGTCCGATTTCTATGGATCCCTACCAGATAACACCTTCAGAGTTATGGGAGTTGCGGATTCAGATTGACGATCTGATGAAGAAGGGTTTTATTCGACCAAGTGTGTTACCATGGGGTGCTCCAGTCTTGTTCGTAAAGAAGGAAGATGGTGGTCTGAGGCTATGCATAGACTACAAGAGACTGAATCAGGTGACAGTAATGAATTGTTACCCTCTTCCGAGGATAAACGATCTCTTTGACTAGATGAGGGGAGAAGGTTGGTTCTCTATGATTGATCCGTGGTCTGGATATCACCAGTTGAGGGTGAAGGAGGGAAACGTCCCGAAGACTTCCTTTTGGTGTAGATATGGGAACTTTGAGTTTGTGGTCATGCTGTTCGGCATTACGAACGCTCCAGCTGTGTTCATGGGGCTCATGAACTCCGTCTTCTAGAATTACCTGGATCGGTTCATAGTCGTGTTTATTGACGACATCCTGATCTACTCAAGATCAGTGGGGGATCATGCTGAGCACCTGAGAATGGTTTTGGAGATCCTCCGAAAGCACCAACTATATTGTAATTTGTCAAAGTGAAAGTTCTAGACGTGAGAAGTGCACTTACTTGGGCATGTGGTGTTCGAGAAGGGAATAGTGGTGGACCCATTGAAGGTTGAGACGGTTGTTTCTTGGGAAGCACCCAAGAACGTGGAAGAGGTTCATAGTTTCCTTAGAATGAAAGGTTACTACCTGAGGTTCGTACCCAACTTCTCCTGAGTTGCAGCACCTTTGACAACTTTGACCAAGAAGGACCAGGCTTTCGTATGTATTGGGCAGTGCTATGCATCCTTTAACTATCTGAAGGAGAAGTTGGTAAGTGCCCCAGTGATGAGGTTGCCGGAAGAAGGGGAGGTGTATGAGGTGTTCTGTGATGCTTCAGGACAAGGCCTTGGGTGTGTGTTGATGCAGCGACAAGGGGTGATCTCTGTTTCCCTCTGGAATTGGGGATGACCTCATTGATTAAAGGTTCAAACATTCCAATCAGTTTCTAACGGGTTTGTTCATAGAACCGGAAACATCCAATGATTCCATATCCATTTGGACCTACTTTCCAAAGGTAGGTGCTCATTAGTTGTGGACAGATGAGGCTTAGGAATTTGCATTGGTCGAGAGGATGGGAGGTCAGACTCATCACACCTTTTTGAGGGGAATTATTGTCTAATCTAGGACTCTCTTTATAGATTTAAGTTATGTTCGTGAATCCTTATAACATTACCAAGTATAAAATGAGCTTTCCTTTAGTCTGACAATCAATGATTGGTACATAAGAAATTCAGAGAATCTTTTATATGTATTCAAGGTTCTTCATCGATGAAGAATCAACTATATTTGTTAGAGATTCTTAGTTGATGGTATCCTTTTAAAAAAATACACAAAAGTCTCTTGGTCATTATGATGACCATACTGGTTTTAAATCCACTCAGTGGGGCACTTGAAGTTTATTGTCATTTAGGAGGAAATGGAATATTTTAGAGTTGGGATCGTACCTGCTGATGGGATACATACGTGTCCTTTGTTTTGAAAAAGGAATCAGAACCCACGTAGTTCGAGTAAGGGAGTATGATGTTTATGCATGACTGATGGCTCATGAAAGATGTCATGATTACTTTTACACTCTAAGCTCATGTGAGTCATGATCGGTGTGAGAAACAGGAGGTATTGGTGAAACCATACAATTTGTGCCATGAAAGATGTGATGATGTGGGGCTTATGTGTGTATGACTGCCCAAAATAAATGAGGATTAAGATTTACTTCAGAGAGGAAATCCAGGAACATGGTCCATAAAGGTATATGTGCTTCATAGAGATTTGGATACTCTAATCTTGGGGCTTACTCCTAAGGAAGATGCCCATGTTAAGAAGGGACATATGATTGGGTTTTACTCCTGAGAAGGAAGCCCTGATCAAAAGGAAATTAATACTGGGGATTACTCCTAAAAGGAGGCCCATAATTGAGATTGGGGCTTACTCTTGAAAAGGAGGCCCATAATTGAGATTGGGGTTACTCCTAAAAAGGAATCCCAGGTTAAGAGAATTGATATTAGGGCTTACTCTTGAAAAGGAAGCCCAGGTTAAGAGAATTATTGTTGGGGCTTACTCCTAAAGAGGATGCCCATATTTGGGAACTTTAAGACTGGGGATTACTCCTAAAGAGGATGCCCATATTTGGGAACTTTAATATTGGGGCTTACTCCTAAAAAAGAAGCCTAGGTTAAAGAGGACTTGGGGCTTACTCCTAAAGAGGATTCCCAGATTTGAGAATTATGACTGGGGCTTATTCCTGAAAAGGAGGCCCAGTTTAGGAGGTTCTATCATTTTAAAGGATGAGGTTGAACGAATGAAATCTCAATCTTTAGTGAAATGAATATGTGTAAATCACTAGGTTTTGAGAGATATTACACCGAATTCCTTTCAGATAGGGAAGAAAAATCAAGAAATCATGCCATAAATGGCTTTGAAGAGTGTCTTGAAGACTGAATTTTGAATAGGAGAGGTGGAATGGCATAAGAGGGGTGAAATGAGCAAAAAAGACATCCAAAAAGGTAGGGGCGCGCAAGTATTGGAAGGCGCGCAGGTAGTGCGTGGGCACGCAAGTCCTGAGCGTGCATGTATACCTGGGCGACACATGGGTACTTGTGCAATTTTCAGCCCTTAGAGTAATATTTGGATGATCCTTGATCAAAACCCTTAGAATCATCCCTAGAGGCTTTCCCGAAGATGGCGCGCAAGTTATGGTGAAGAAGTAGGGTGGCGCGCAAGTGTGTTCATTTCCTTTAAGGATAAAACACTTAGGCGTGCAAGTGTTAGTGAATTCTAACAATTAGACCTTACTTCTCCTGTTTAGACCTTCCATTCTAGGTAAAGAATTACCTTAGAAGTGTTCAGAAGACCTGAAGAAGAGACTTGGGCATTCAAAGCTATGTATCTGAATTCTGGAAAATTCCTCTCAAAATGGGGCCCCACCGGGGGGTATTTATAGGCTGGAGAAGACCCCGGGCGGTTATCACCTAGGGTGCGCAAGTGACTTATGCGACCAACTTCGGCGCGCATGTGTACTTGCGTGACCATTGCGGCGTGCAAGTGTACTTGCGTGACCATTGTAGAACTTGCGAAACCCTTGTGTAATGTTCTTCTTATTCATTCCTTTGTTAATTTTTGATTTTTTCCAAAAGGTTGAATCACTTTGAGCTCAGATATTCCCCTTTTCCAATCTTTAGATTCTGTGACGAATGGAGCGTCAACAAAAGCCCCCCCTCAGAGTTGGATCTATAAGAAATGAGGATTTGACTATGAGGAAATCGAGAATCAAAAGGAAATTGGGGCGTGTAAGGTTGGGCGCGCAAATGAGCTTCGGGCACGCAAGGTCTGGCACACAGGGGTACGACCTCATCTATAAATAGGGGGCTTTATTGCTCACAAAGCACTCGGCTCTCACTGATTTATTACTCTTGGCGCACAGCTTGGATCTCGGCTTTTGCTCGTCCGTGCAAGTGATTCCATTGTTTCTCACTTCTTGTTTCTTACATTGCGCTTCTGTTAAAGTATTTTGACTTGCGCGGTGATACTTTCATTCCAAATACTTGCGCGACACATCCATACTTGCGCGCCAAGTTTAGACTTGCGCGCCTTAATGCCTTTGCCATTTTTTTCGAATTCTTTCACAAATTTTATGAAAAATCAACTTACTTAAGAGTTAATTATTCAACCTTTGTGCAGATTCAATGGTTCCCAACAGAATCAGAACCACTGATGAACTGGCTAGAAAGAGGATTGTTGACATGATGAACATTTTTGGACATGATTAATATGATATCTGCAACAACAATTTCCCAGATTTAGATAAATACTTGAAGAAATATCATCTTAATTTCACACAGAACATCTACCTACCTCTGTATGGTCATGGTCATCTACAAGGAGTCAATTTTCCAGATGAAAAGAACTATATTCCTGAGATGCAGCTGCATCACTACTCCTCTATTTCAATTATGCTGTACATTAAGAGAAACAACATTGGTGTGAACTTTCAAATTTTTCCTCCATGTCATTTCCTTGCAGATATGAAAATGGAAAACCCATGGGATGAAATGTTTTCGACTGCCAGTTGGTGGAGAGAAGAGAAACATGGCATTAGAGCAATATCTGAAAAGAATACTCTCTCCAAATGGATCTTTACTTCCAATGCTCCATTCTCAAATCCATGTATCCATCTTCTAAGTCTCTTGGACAGAAACATAGTCATTGTTTGATCAGCAGAAAATTTTCTCAAACCGCACTGAAGAACATCCTTTTATAATTGGTCCAAGAAGAGATGGTATCACTACATCTCTTATTGTATCCAGTTGAATGAATGAATTCCAAGTGGTTGCTGATGAATCTTGGGATGCCGTAAATCAAATGAAGAGTTATGTTGAAAGCCTCTTGTAATTCTTGAAAAAGAGAACAGACTCCAGTCTGTGGATGTCCTTCTATCTCCTGTGTATCAATGAAAAACACTTTCATCTTCAATCATTTATACCTGCATTATTTATCTACATTCTTTAAATTTTACCTAAGCCAATGGGCCTAGTAAGTATTGTTTTATTTTTACTAGGATTAATGTAAATAACCCTAAAAACTTTGAATATTTTAATTTCTCAATATTACCTAAATCATACAAAATGTATGTTTAGTGAGATGGAACTTGAATTTTATTCAGAATTCCTTTTTCTTTTGTGGACAGTTTAAAGTCATGCATGTCAGACATAAAGAGGCTAATGTTTAAGGTCGAAATATCTTTGACTGAATGAATTATAATTGACTCAATTCTTTGAAAATTTATCTAAAAACATATTACCATACTCAATTATGAGGGAAAAAATATGTAAACTACAACTTAAGAATATTTGAATATGAGGAATGATATGAAAAAGAGCTAAAAGGAATTAGAAGAAGTAGTTTCTAAGAATGATGTTACCATTATTTAACAAACCCATTAAGAGGTTGAATTATGTAGGGCCACCTAAGGGCATTGGCTGCATAGTCAAATAAATAGCATCTTTTGGCTAACAAGTCTGTTATGTAGACTGTTTATGCAAGGCCGCCTAAGGGCACGTACTGCATAGTCATGAAAAAGAACTCTCAGAAATTTACTTTCCTAGTGCTAAAAAGCCAGTGAAAGTTTATGAAGATTTAAATTTTCCAAAGTATAGAGTTTGCTTTATAGAAAGAGGTACTTGAATATGGAGAAGATATTTCCAAACAAGATTATCGAAGAACTGGATGAATATTACTCCTACGAAGGTCTGACCCAAATGTAGGGAAGGAGAATATAAACCATAGACATGAATACTTGCAGATCATGAGAAAGGATATGGGACAAGTATGTTAAGGATGGCTATTTTTACAGATCCCTACATATTATCATTAAGACAAATAAGGACAAAAGAAGCTTTCTTCCCCAGAATGAAGTTACCAGTATTTAAAAAACCCGTTAGGGGGTTGAATTATGCAGGGCCACCTAAGGGCATTGGCTGCATAGTCAAATAATAGCGACTTTTAGCCGACAGATCTGTAATGTAGTGTGACAACCGGGCCTCGGTGATAGCACAACCACCCCGCCTTAACATGGTCGTCGGGTCCTGGCCCACCAGGTACCACCAGTTTCCCCGCAGACACGTGGGGCCCACCCCAGGGTCCACCCACATGCCCGAACGGGTCATTTGACTAATTATAGTCCCCACAGGCCAACATATGTCCTTTCCAGTATGCTTTGTCCTCACTCACACACACCCTGAGAGACTTCCCAGAAGGTCACCCATCCTGATCACTACTCCAGGCCAAGCACGCTTAACTATGGAGTTCTAACCAGACATGCTCCCGAAAAGGAAGGTGCACCTTGTTTACATGAGTCATATCATTTAGTGATTTAACCCTTTATCATTTGGGGATGTTATAATCACCCCCCTTTAGAGCACAACGCCCTCGTTGTGGGCCCTACATCTCAACCCAGGCAGTGCACCACGCACTTAAGGCCGAGTTCCTCCTCTGATACCAAATGTGACAACCGGGCCCCGGTGACAGCACAGCCACCCCGCCTTAACATGGTCGTCGGGTCCTGGCCCACCAGGTACCACCAGTTGCCCCGCAGACACGTGGGGCCCACCCCAGGGTCCACCCACATGCCCGAACGGGTCATCTGACTAATTATAGTCCCCACAGGCCAACACATGTCCTTTTCAGTGTGCTTTGTCCTCACTCACACACACCCTGAGAGACTTCCCATAAGGTCACCCATCCTGATCACTACTCCAGGCCAAGCACGCTTAACTGTGGAGTTCTAACCAAACAGGCTCTCGAAAAGGAAGGTGCACCTTGTTGACATGAGTCATATCATTTAGTCATTTAACCCTTTATCATTTGGGGATGTTACATGTAGACTATTTATGCAAGGCCACCTAAGGGCATGTGCTACATGGTCAGACAAAAGAACTCTAAGAATTTCAGGACTTTTTTGATTATAAGTCAAGAAAAGGGTTATGAAGATCTAGAAGTATTCAAGATTAGGATTATGAAACATAAAGATGGGTATTGTCTAATGTATGTATAGATACACAGATCAATGATAACCATAATCATGTTGTGGCTGGGTCCTGAATTGAAATGTTAGACTTCACTACGTATCCCATAAGGATGGGAATCAAGCCATACGTAGTTCTTGAACTACAGTTTAACGTCGTGTGGGAAAAAAGGATTGGAGATCTTAGTTTAGGGTCATAGATCTTGGACCATTATAAGAAATACACAGTGTGTGTTTTGATGGAGACTTTTCAGCCAAGGGACTGAAAGTGAAATTTGGGGTTAGGCCCAAAAGACTTGGGGCTGGATTCGAGGGACACTCGAACGTTCTTACTTATCCCATAAGGATGGGAATCAAGCCCACATAGTTCTAGAACTACCCTCTGTACAAATTTGGTTCGTACATGTGAAGGGTGAAAGGGGACTTTAGTGCAATAATGGTTTAACCCCAGATAAAAGGTTCATGCATTGCCATGTATGCACGTAGTCTTTGGAATGAAACATGATTGAAAAATCAATGTAAATAATGGTTCCCTCTCAGGTGAGGGTATCAAAGAATATTGTAGTTTATTGTCATACTGGAAAAAAGTGTTGTATAGTTTAACATTTTATATCAAGGATGCAAGTGAACCAATGTAAAGGAATTGATTCTAGGTTTAGTTTCATGAATCAAAATCGTATGAGATGGAGGTGAACCAATGTGAAGAGATTGATTTTGGGCTTGAACCTTGGGAGGTTGCCTATGTACCCAGCCTGGAAGGCAAGGATCAAAGTCCGCGTAGTTCAATTAAAGAATGAATTAATGATCAAGTTGTTCTTGGGGACAACGACCTAAAAAATTATGTTGTTGGGACTTACACATGGTTAGTAGCCTAGAGAGAGTGTTATGGTTGAGGTTTGCTCTAAGCTCACGTGAGTCATACTCGGTGTGAGAAACAAGAGGTAACAACAACCTTAACGATGCACAGTTTAATGTCATGTAGGACATATAAAGGGACTATGCAGTTTAAAGTCTTGCAGTTAGGACTATAAGTGCTGCATAGTTTAGTGTCATGTAGAAGGGACAAAGTATAGTTTAATTTCATGTAGGACGTATCAAGGACTTTCTATACAGTTTAGCGTCATGTAGTTAAGATGATGGGGAAAATATAGTTTAACGTCATGTTGGAAGAAAGTGGGACTATGCAGTTTAATGTCATGCAGTGAGGACAAAAGAGTACACCATTTAATGTCATGCTGGATGAATTAGGGAACTTTTTCACAGTTTAGCGTCATGTTAGGCGAAAGTAAAAATAGTTTAAGGTCCTATTCATGGACCGTTGATGATGTAGTTTAACGTCTTACTGGACATAAGGGAATTGTAAATAGTTTAGGGTCATATGCATGGACCGTTGGTTATGCAGTTTAACGTCTTGTTGGATGGTGGTGCAGTTTAAGGTCATACAGGACCATGATGATATATTTTGTGTTTATACAAAATACTTCTTCAAAAATATGGAATTGGTTGGAGTAGTGATGATTTCTCCATCCATCAAGATTAATGAATAAGCTCTATTGGAGTAGACCCTATGTATTGAGTAAGGTCCTTCCCATTTTGGCTCAAGATTGGGAGGATTCTTTCCTAGTATCTTTGGAGTTCTGAGAACTAATACCAATTCTCCCTGAGTGAATGAACAAAGAAGAACTTTTTTGTTAAAAGCTCGTGCTATCCAATTATGATAGACTTTCAAGTGGTGTAAAGTGCACAATATTTTCTCATATAACTATTCCAAACCATTCAATCGCTTTTGAGATTTATCATATGTAGATGACTGATCACAAATGGCAACTCTGAGCGAGGGTAGTTGAACATAAATTGGAAAGACTGCTTCCGTTCCATATACCAATGAATATGGAGTTGACCGCGTTGCAGTGCGGGTGGTAGTCCGATAATCCCATAAACCATGAAAGAGTTTATCAGGCCATGATTTCTTATCTTTATCCACCATCTTTTGTAGTATATTTGACAGAGTCTTGTTAAAAGCTTCTATTTGGCCATTGGCCGCTGCATGATACCGAGATGAATGGTTTTATTTGATGTTGTATTCTTGATACAACTTCTTCACCTCAGATGAACAGAAGTTGGTGCCATTGTCCGTCAATATGGTATGAGGGACACCAAATCTGGTAATGATGTTAGACTTGATGAAGCTAACAATGAATTTAGAACTGACTTCCTTGAGAGGTATTGCCTCTGCCCATTTGGAAAAGAAATAAGTAGCAGTAAGAATATACTTAAACTGCTTGGCCGTAGCTGAAGGGTAAGGTCCCACCACATCCATTCCCCATGTGACAAATGACCATGAGTATTTAGCTGTATGAAGAAACTATGGAGGTTGATTAATGAAGTTGTAATGTACTTGGCATGAACTACACTTCTTTGTGAAATCAACACAATCTTGTATCATTGAAGGCCAAAAGTATCCAAGCCTTCGAATATGATCAGACAGTCTATGTCCAGACTGATGGGCACCATAGACTCCTGCATGCATTTCTTTCATGACAACCATTATTTCTTCACCATAAATGCATCTGAAGATAACTCCATCAAAAACACGTTTGTAGAAAATTTTCTCATGGTGATCTGGGCAATCATAAAGAGTAAAATTGACCACACGTCACCGTATTTGTTCTTTCTTGGCTCTATCAGGTGGAAGTGTTCTATTTTGAAGGTATTCCCTGATAAGTGATATCCATCCTGTAGTATGACCATACGGTTCATGAATGGGACTAATTTCATTAATCTCCTCTTTTCTGCTTCGAACATAAGGTGAAATTGCACAATGATGGGAAATACTGATGGTTGTCTCATCCCGATTTGGATCTTCCAGAGCTGTAGCTATATTATCCAGTGCATCAGCTTGGGAATTTTGTGATCTTGGGACATAAGAAAATGCCGGTTCCGAAGGGAATTCTGCCATTAACTCTCTGACGTAATCATACAACGGGATTAGTTCTTCTTTTCTGATGGCATAATCCCCATTGATTTGTTTGATTACCATGTCTGAATCACCTTTCACCTTTAAGTGATTCACTTGTGATTGAAGCGCCAATTCCAAGCCTGTGATTAGAGCTTGGTATTCTTCTTCATTATTGGTACCACCTTCCCATAATAATAAGGAATAAGGTAACACTGCCTTTTCTGAAGAAATGAGCACAATTCGTAATCCAACATTGTTGAATTTAGGATTTTCCATTTCCCTCCCTATTGGACTTTTGGAAGCACCATCAAAATAAATTTCCCATGCGTGAGGAATTTCCTGAATAGAGAAGACTTACTCCTTAGGGAGTTTAATATATGAAGATATGTCTTCCACTGAATGGTGTTCAGCCAGGAAATCAGCCAGATCTTGGACCTTTATTTCCTTTTGAGACACATACTGAATGTCGAATTGCTGCAAAATAACTGCCCACCTTGCCAGACGTCCTGTAAGCATTGGACGACTAAGGATAAATTTGAGCGGGTTATTGCGAGATAACAATTGGACCTCGTGACGTTGCAGGTAGTGTCTTAACTTCTGAACTGCAAAGATTAATGCCAGGCAGCACTTCGTAATACTTTAATACCGGGTTTCTACTTCAATCATAGTCCGAATGAGGTAATAGAGGCTGTTTTCATTCCCAACATCATTCTTCTAAGCAATAAAGGTACCCAATGATCACTCTAGAGCTATCACGTAGAGGATAAGTGGTCTTCCTTCAACAGGTGGCATGAGTATCGGTGGACTCAAGAGGTATTTCTTGAGAATATCGAATGCTTCTTGACATTCTTCAGTCCATTGATAAGTGACTCCCTTCATCATCAATTTGGTGAAGGGTAAAATTTTGCCTGCCAAATTGGCTATGAAATGACAAATACAGGCTAAGTGTCCTTGAAGTCCTCTTAATTCTTTCAAATTTCTAGGAGGTGAAATACCAAGGATTGACTTTGTCTTCTCAGTATCGACATCAATTCCATGATGGCGTACAACAAAGCCGAGAAATTTTCCTGAGGTTACCCCAAAAGCACATTTTAAGGGGTTCATCTTCAAATTATGTTGTCGAAGCTTGTGGAATATGACTTCCAAATCAGCCAAGTGATTAAAAATTTGTTTGGATTTGACCACAAAATCATCCACATAGTATTCAACAAACTTCCCTAAAAAGGGTTTTAAAATATGATGCATGGCACACTGATATGTTGCAGATGCATTCTTTAAGCCAAAGGGAATTACCCGGCAGCAAAACACACCCTGAGGGGCTATAAAGGCTTTGGATTCCTCGACTTCTGGGGCCATTAGGATTTTATTATATCCAGAATATCCATCCATTAAGGAAAGTGCTTCATATCCAGCGGTTGCATCAATTAAATGTTCTGTAATCGGAACTGGGAAATCATCCTTAGGACAATGCCGATTAAGATCTCTGAAATCGATGAAAACTCTAATTTGTCCATTCTTCTTCTTTACAGGGACAATATTAGCCAACCACTTGGGATATTGAACTTCTCTGACGAAGTTAGCTTTGATAAGTTTATCCACTTCAGCTTCAATTTTGGAAGCATAAGTTGGGTGTGTTCTTCTCGCGACTTGCTTAAATCCTCGATGTTCTTCTGGTAAACCCAAATGACGAGTATCAACATCAGGATCAAGCCCGGGCATCTCTATATAGTTCTAAGAAAATATGTATCGATTTTGTTTTAGAAAGGAAATATACATCTCTTGTTATTCAAGAGTCATGGCCGCACTGATTAAAATGGGGCGTGGATCTTCTTTTGTACCTAGATTTATTTCTCTGAGTTCATCCATGGTGGTAGAGATACCTTCTTCAAATGCTAGAGGAGAATCTATGAGATCTTCCTCTTCTTCTTCAACATGTGTTATTTAATCCATTTCTACTTACATAGTAGATTATGAAGCATGATTTTCATGATCAGAAGAGATGTTAAAATTTGCACATCTTAAAGAAGAAGCTTCCATTTTCGACCCGATTGTTGATGAAGGGTCTTCCATGGGAAATAAAGAGGAGATGGGGGATTGACAATCGACATCATTGTTCACCTCTTATTTTTCTATAACTTTTTCTGGACTGATTGGCGAAGTATAGACTTGTTGGATTTTAGCAGATGAAATGAAGACGTCACCATTTGGGCTTTCATTACTTCTTGGAGGATCACCAATTTCTCCCATGTTGTCTGGCTTGATTTCCATAATTGACATTATGGATCTTTCCATAAGAGTATTTTTATTTGGGTCTATCCTATCAATTTGACTGATAGGAAACACGTAATCTGTACTCACATGCACAAATGTATTTATTGTAATCTTCTCCAAACCATATGGAGCATTAACTTTGGTAATCTCCTTTGTTGTGGATTTATCCTTTTCTTTCGTGTGATAGAATTCCACCTCAATGTATTGAGACTCACATGTCTTTAATGGGGCCTTATCACCATATAATGTCCCAACTTGACCATCAAAACAATATTTGAGACATTGATGGTATGATGAAGGGATAGCCACATGTTGATGTAGCCATGGTCTTCCAAGCAAGATGTTGAAGGCTGAGTCTTGATCAACAACCATGGAATCTGAATTGAATACAAGATCTCCAAACTAAGTTCTGAGTGTAACTTCGCCCAATGGTTCTTGTTCATTTTTATCATATCCTTGTAACATCATGGTAGAAGGAGATAAATTAGATTCCATGAGGCCCAATTGACAAAGTGTATGAATGGGCATGAGGTTGACTCCTAAACCATTGTCAATGAAAGCTCTTCGGACGTCTATGCCATTGACCTTGCGAGATAAGTACAAAGGTCTAATATGCCCATGCACAACATCGTCTTCATCTTCATCAGTAAAAGATATTATTGCATGGCATTCTGTAGGATTATTCTCTATGTGATAGACTTCAGCTGCATCAATTTCAGTTTCAAACTCCTGAGGACTTGACAAAGCCTCGATGAGTGCTTCCCGAAGATCTTTTGACAGATTCAAAGCATCCAGAATTGATAACTTGGCTGGTACTTGGTCCAAGTGTTTCAATACATCATACTTTTTATCCAGAGGTCTGCGTTTCCCAACAGGAACATGTGGTTTAGTAGGTTCCTTGGAAGAAGATTCTTTGGAGGTTGATGCATCTTGTATTGGGATAGGAGTTGGCAATATTCCTGGTTTTGGAAGATTAGACAGATTAGATCTATTTACTTGTTAAGAGGATGAAGGTGTAAACCCTAACCGATCCTCCAAAATAACTGTTCCAGGACTGAATTTGTTATTGGTAGAAGAACTTGCATGTTCTTGCTGAGCTCACTGAAGGGCTCTACCAAGAGTTTCTGCTGCGTACACAGTTCTAGTAGGGGTAGAATTGGAATAGTGGCTTCTGAAAGATCCACGTCTTCCTCTGTATCCTAAGCCTCTAGAACTTCCTCTTATTCCTCTGTTTGATACAGGGAATTCAGTCTCATCAAAATCGAAACTGCGACTGGCATATGGATCTGTTAATTGAATCATTTTAACAGAACCGAAGATCAACTCTTCATCTGATGAAGATTCTTCCTGATTAACCTATTTAGGATATGACGTTTGGTGGTATGGTGCCCGTTGATTTGAAGTAGATGGCATGAAGTCTTCCAGGGTCAAAGAAAACTTAGTATTTGACACATACTCATCTTCTTTTGATTATTTTTCTTTATGAATCACTCCGTTTCTTTGAGGATTTTCCATCTGATGAAGAGGGTTTTGCTGTGGCATTCATGGAAGGAGGCACAATTGGTTTCTTCAATTGCATTCTAAAAATAGCATGAGTTCAATTGATCATCTTTATGACCATACAATCATCATATTTTTGTGCATTTTTGTTCTTAACTTCTTGCCACTCGCCTTCTTCCTTTGGAACTGTAGCAGTAACACATGCTACCTGAGTTGAAGAACATTTTAATTTGACTTGTCCCGAGTCGACCATCTTTTTTAGGAGGTATTTGAAGACAAAACACTCCTGGATGGGATGCCCCAACATTTGATAAAAGGGGAAATAATTGGGACGATATTCATCTCCTTCCTTGTTTGGACTTTTGGGCCTTGGCAACTGAACTAAATTATTTTCCAGAGCCAAAATGAAGTAACCAGGAACCTGTTCATTTCAGAAGGAGTATGTTTTGCTCTTCATATCCTCAAATTGTTTTCGTCTTTGATATCTTTGATCATCTTGATGAAACGGCCTTTGTTTTTGGAGCTCAGGAGGTGGAGCCCTAAAAAAAGATGAAGGTTTTGAGGTAGAAGAAGGTATAGGTGCTTGTTTAAGCATAACTGTAGTAGTTTCTGCTTTACCCATTCTCCTTCCTGGAGCTGATGGAATTACATGAGATTTATCCTTGGTCTATATAAGAGAATCTTCAATCTGTTGAGCGATTGAGGTAAGGTCTTGAAACCCTCCTGTGTATTTCACAGGGATCAGTGGTGTGCATAATTCGTCACGCAAATTTTCCACACAAATTGGCAATAGTTCCTCTTGAGGGAGTGCTAAGCTTAGGGAATATGTTAATCCCTTCCAGAGAGCAATGAAATCAGAGACTCTTTCATTCTCCCTTTTCTTATAGTTTGTAAGATTGAAAACTGTTGTCTTTGGAAAAGTTGAGCTGAATTAAAGAAGAAATCATTGACGGAGATCTTCCCATCCGGTAATTGACCGAGATTTAAAGCTTGTTTACAAGAAAAAAGATGGTTCTTGCAATTTTCGCACGAAGAATCTAAGTTTCACTGCTTCTTGCTACTCCGGAGTTCCCATCATAGGATCGCAACAAGACACGTAATGCATCAAATGCTGTTCAGGGTCGCCTGATCCATTAAAAATAGGGAATACAGGGTTCCCAAAATTTGATGGGGGAGAGATTGAATCTACCCATTCAGGGTAAGCCTTCATTTCTAGTTGAACTTGTGCACGCTTCCCTTCCATAGCTTGAAACCGAGCTGTTAATGACTCAATAGTAGTTATTAAATTTTGAGAAACATCCGGTTGAGCTTGAATCTGAACAGGTGAACTGACTGGAGCTTGGACAGATGTGGTGGTTGGTACTACAAACAATGGAAGCACTACCAATTGTTGTTGCACTTGACCCATAGGATTAGACCTATGAGGGTGTACTAATAAAGGGGAATATTCTTGACCCATCTTAGTAGCTACAACAAACTCCCTTGGCTGACTGACTCCAGCACACTTAGGAGGAAGACTACCTTGAAGTAGTTCTACATTCAACCTCCTCAATTCTTTCATTTCTTCCTCTTGTTGAAAAAATCGTTGCTCTAGTGAGAGTGATTGGCCTTCTCCATAGGGATGATATGTAACCTGATTCTTTCCCTTCCCCTAGTTTGATCCCTTTCAGAGAGGGGGAATTGGGTTATTTGAAGGAACACCCAAATTTTGGGTAAATCTTTGATTTCATGTACGCACAGCTTCTTCATTTGTGTCTGTGCATACAACTTCCTAAGAAGGAACCTCTTAATCTGAGTCCCCTGAGTGTGCCTCATCTGGTGGATCAGAAACAATGAAATTGATGAAATTGATTGATTCATAACGCATCACATTCCTTCTATCAACATTTCCGTGATATTGTCTTCTTCCATGTCTTTGATGAGAAATTTCCTTTTGTTGATTCAATCCCTCAAGAACTTCTTGACGAATCGTAATTTGGAGGGAATCTCATGATAATTTGGATCTTTGTTCCTCTTGGGGCTTCTTCCCTAATCGATAGAAGAACAACTTTCTTTGAGGGAGGGATTGAGGATTTGAAAAAGTCCCCAGTCCAGTGGACTGGGGCTGTTCCTGTTGTCTTTGCTCAACTCCTCGAATCCTATCTGTTGATTCTGAGGGTTGGTTTAAAAGAGTTCCCAGTCTGGAAAGATGGGGTGGCTCTTGCCATGCTATGTCTGAGACCTTCTTAAAATCTCTCCTGATCTTGCGGACCTTATTCTGGAAATTAGCTAGATGCATCAACCTGTATCCACTTTTATCACCCTACTCGAAAGACCGTTGGATGATTTCTAACACTTCTTTCACTTGATGATGTGCTTGCTCCATACGAGAGGTCTGTTCAATATTCTCATTTGCTTGATGTAGGAGTAATTAAACAGCTTGTTCTATGTATTCTTGATTTTTAGAAGAACTAGTTGAGGCCTGTTCTTGGGAAAGATTTTGATTACAAACAAAACCCATTGAATGTGGCCGGCCACGGGCAATAACATTGCATGAGACCATTTTCAACAAGCTTTGCTAACTGGAGATCACAGTGAAATGTAGTTCTCCATGAACACCCCATCCTCTGACATGAATACCAGATGGGGCATTGGAAATTAACTGACGCAATCTTCTTAGTGCACCAAGGAATGAATGCTGAAGGGCTCTCTACTTCTTTTCAGCCTTCGGATATCGAGATACTAATAGATATGCCAAGTCAATTTGACATTATAACCCTTATATTATCTTAACATGATTTTCATATTCATCATAAAATAATACTTTCTTTTTCAACTGACAAAGAGTTTTCCATATGTTGAGACGAATATCATGAATCTCATCTTCCGTCAACATCTCTGGAATGTCATATGGAGAGTCAGCTAGAGGCCAAAACATGACTGGCACTTCACCCTTCACCAGTTGTTTTGTCATGTTCAGCATTTCCTATTTATCATTCAATGAAGATTATTCTACCTGATTTGACCAGAGATGGTGCTTCCTTGTCGCTTCATCAGATTCAACAAGACTGGTAGAGAAATCACTGATCAAACTAGAAGATTCATGACTTAGGGGTGGTTATGAGAATGACCAACACCTTGGACTATCTTCCGATTGAGAAAGTATTTCACTTGCTAGAGATGAAGCATCAGACATGACTGGTTTCGCATTTTTATGTGCCTCAAGATAAGAGGGATTTCTCGGCACTACATTGTCCACTGGAGAATTTTACGAGAAATGTGCATCACTAATACGGAGAGGACTTTCATAGAAAAATTCATCATCATGGGGAGGACCACCATGGTGGGTTACATCAAAAGATGAGATCTCTTGTTCCTTGGTATTCTGGACATACAGAGGGTTATTGTAGCTCTCATCTGAAGATGAAACTTCGAGATCGACCGAATTTCCATGAAGAAAGCCTTCATGAGGAAGTGTCTGTTGAAGACCTTCGGAATTAATGTTCTCATTATTGGGAAATGAGGGAGTAGAATCTTGAATTCCAACAGATAACTATCTAAGGGCTTCAAGAACTCCATCATCGAGCAAGGCCTTGTTACAGATTGGATCTTGATCTCTTGACTGTGCTGGGCAGGTCTTCTTTTTAGACGCCTTCTTACTCTCCTTGGAAACCACTTGTTGCCAAAAGTGGATGCTCGGAGCAGGTGTATGTTCCTGATCAGGAGAGATGGCCAGGTTAGGCTGACGATCTCTACTCAAATCAGGTGTATGTGTCTGACTTGGTTGTCCGTATGATATGGGGGAGTATGCCCCACAACCCTCTTGGGATGGAACAGATGTGTGTGTCTGTTACGGAGTGAACTATTGATGTGTCACTCCATTGGTAGAGATAAATTTATGTGTCTATCCCTGAGATGCTGCTAAACTATTATAATATCTTGGCAAGCATCCATAATATGAGTAGGGATTTTCTTCTTCTATTTCACCATTGATAGAATATGCTTGGTGACTTCAGCTACCGGAACAGGGATATAAATCCATTCCGTGATTGGAGTAGGTGTATGTGCCTGCTCCTGTCCTCCTTTTCCTGTCAGTGAATTCTGACAGTACTCAAGTGTGGGGGAAGAGAGTTGAGTCTGCCTCCCATTTGTCACTAGAGATTTCCGACTGACTTCTCCGTGTGCTACCAAGTGAGACTGTTGGTAGGATTGATCAATACTAGAAGGTGTATGTGCCTGCTGATTGTACTTCTCTGAACGTGGTTGAAGAGGTCCATCATATGTAGTCAAATGAGCCTGCTAAATAGCTTATGATGTATAAACAGGTATACGTTCCTGCCTATAGTGCTCCGCCGGAATTGTCTAGCGGGATTGGCGTGATGCTGCCAGACGAGTCTGCTAGACAGCGGAATTAAAATGGGCAGGTGTGTGTGCCCGCTCGTTTCTTGCCACCAAGTTAGGTTGGTGGACTTCTCCGGAGATGTCAGAGATGAGAACCTGCTCGCTGTTAACCGGATTTCACCTCTGGAGATTTGTCTTGCCTGCTCGGGTTTGAGGAACCTGAACCAAATGCCTAGAGTCGACACCCTCATCATGTTGAGGGCGCACTGCCGCACGATTCTGGCGGAGATGGTTTATGGGATCCCTCTGGAAAGACTTATGCTTCCTTGAATTAAGGCCCTGAGGGACCTTCTCATTCACCTCCCCAGAATATGGGAGTGAATGGTGATTGTGTTACAGGGGATAAAAACCTGAAACGGTTGGAGACAGTGGTTAGCACCGCCTTTTTCTTGATCACTGATCGTCGCTGTCCGGACGACCAGGGTGAATTGTTCACTTGGAGGGATTTTCGGGCAGCCTCTAGAGTTGGAATAGTACTGTGTTGACGGTACTCCTTAACCAGTGCGTTTGATACCCAGCGTTGAACACACTGAGTAGGTGATATTATCCTCAGAGCGGACGATGATCCAGCAGGAGTAGCAGTAGTGGCATTCATAACAAAGGTTTTCATATCAGACGTATTCACGGGTGTGAACTTGAGAGTATCCATTTCATAGAATATAGAAAATCTTGGAAAAGAGTGCATGTTTGATATAACAGACATAATCAAGATAAATTCATCCAATACATCTTTTGGATGAGCACATACATCAATGATTGTTTTTGTTTGCCCTCTCATTGAGTTTTAAATAGGGGCCTAACAAATAAGTAAAACATCATTTTAACTTGGTTAAGGGTTCACGTCGGGTTCACCATTTTTTGTTTCCCTCTGGAATTGGGGATGACCTCTTTGATTAAATGTTCAAATATTCCAATCAGTTTCTAACGGGTTTGTTCGTAGAACTGGAAACATCAAATGATTCCATATCCATTTGGACCTACTTTCCAAAGGTAGGTGCTCATTATTTGTGGACTGATGAGGCTTATAAATTTTCATTAGTCCAGAGGATGGGAGGTCGGACTCATCACACCTTTTTGAGGGCAATTAATGTCTACTCCGGGACAGTATTTATAGATTTAAGTTATGTTCATGAATCATTATTACATTACCAAGTATAAAATGAGATTTCCTTTAGTCTAACAACCAATGATTGGTACGTAGGAACTTCAGAGAATCTTTTATATGTATTCAAGGTTCTTCATTGATGAAGAATCATCTATATTTGTTAGAGATTCTTAGTTGATGGTATCCTTTTAAAAAAATACACAAAAGTCTCTTGGTCATTATTATGACCATACTGGTTTTAAAGCCACTCAGTGGGGAACTTGAAGTTTATTGTCATTCAGGAGGACATGGATTATTTCAAAGTTGGGATCGTACCCGCTGATGGGCTACCTACATATCCTTTGTTTTGGAAAAGGAATCAGAACCCACGTAGTTTGAGTAAGGGAGTATGATGTTTATTCATGATTGATGGCTCATGAATGATTTCATGATTACTTTTACACTCTAAGCTCACGTGAGTCATGCTCGGTGTGAGAAACAAGAGGTATCAGTGAAACATGACAATTTGTGCCGCGAAAGATGCAATGATGTGGGGCTTATGTGTGTATGACTGCCCAAAATAAATGAGGATTAATATTTACTTCAGGGAGGAAATCCAAAAACAGGGTCCATAAAGGTATATATGCTTCATGGAGATTTGGATACTCTAATATTGGGGCTTACTCCTAAGGAAGATACCCAAGTTAGGAGGGGACATATGATTGGGTTTTACTCTTGAGAAAGAAGCCCAGATCAAAAGGAAATTAAGACTGGGGCTTTCTCCTAAAGAGGAGTCCCATAATTGAGATTGGGGATTACTCCTAAAAAGGAGGTCCATAATTGAGATTAAGTAATACTCTTGAAAAGGAAGACCAGGTTAAGAGAATTGAGATTGGGGCTTACTAATGAAAAGGAAGCCCAAGTTAAGATAATTATGGTTGGGGATTACTCCAAAAGAGGATGCCCATATTTAGGAACTTTAAGACTGGGGATTACTCCTAAAGAGGATGCCCATATTTGGGAACTTTAATATTGGGGCTTACTCCTAAATAAGAAGCCCAGGTTAAAGAGGACTTGGGGCTTACTCCTAAGGAGGATGCCCGAATTTGAGAATTATGACTGGGGCTTATTTCTGAAAAGGAGACCCAGTTTAAGAGGTTCTCTCATTTTAAAGGATGAGGTTGAATGAATGAAATCTCTATCTTTAGTGACACGAAGATGTGTAAATCACTATGTTTTTAGAGATATTCGACATAATTCCTTTTAGATAAGGAATCCAAATCAAGAAATCATGCCATAAATGGATTTGAAGAGTGTCTTGAAGACTAAATTTTGAATAGGAGAGGTGGAATGGCATAAGAGGGGTGAAATGGGTAAGAAATACATCCAAAAAGGCAGGGGCATGCAAGTACTGGCAGGTGCACAGGTACTGCGTGGGCGCGCAAGTCTTGGTCGCGCAGGTATACCTGCGCGACACATGGGTACTTGCATGATTTTCAGCCCTTAGAGTAATATTTGGATGATCCTTGATCAAAACCCTTATAATCATCCCTAGAGGCTTTCCAGAAGATGGCGCACATGTTATGGTGAAGAAGTAGGGAAGAGCGCAAGTGTGTTCATTTCCTTTAAGGGTAAAAAACTTAGGCGCACAAGTCTTAGTGAGTTCTAACACTTAGAACTTACTTCTCTTGTTTAGACCTTCCATTCTAGGTAAAGAATTACCTTAGAAGTGTTTAGAAGGCCTAAAGAAGAGACTTGGGTGTTCAGAGCTCTGTATCTGAATTCTGGAAAAATTCCTCTCGAAATGGGGGGACCACCGGGGGTATTTATAGGCTGGAGAAGACCCCGGGAAATTATCACCTAGGGCACGCAAGTGACTTGCGCGACCAACTTCAGCGCATAGGTGTACTTGCGCGACCATTACGGCGGGCAAGTCTACTTGCACGACCATTGTAGAAATTGCGCGACCCTTGTGTAATGTTATTCTTATTCATTCCTTTTTCAATTTTTGATATTTTTCCAAAGGTTGAATCACTTTGAGCTCAGATATTCCCCTTTTCCAATCTTTAGATTCTGTGATGAAAGGAGCATCAACAATCTCTTATGGGTCTAGGCAGTTATGTCCCCATGAGTGTAATTATGCCACCCACGATCTGGAGCTTGTAGTGGTCATTTTCGCACAAAAGTTGTGGCGACATTACCTCATCGGGGAGCACTTTGTGGTCTTCACAGATCACAAAAGCTTGAAGTATATCTTCTCCCTGCGGGACCTGAACTTACGACAGCGAAGGTGGATGGAGTTCCTTCAGGACTATGACTTATAGATTTCCTACACCTCAGGAAAAGGGAATGTGGTGGCCGATGCGTTGAGCAGGAAGTCATAGAAGGATGCAGTTCGAGAGTCGGAAGATTCTTGGAGGACGATGGAGGAATTGGATTCCCTACACCTAGATGCGAGGATGGATGGTGGTAGGGGTTTTCTGTATTAGATGATAGTATATTCTTCTCTATTATGGCAGGTAGAGGAGTCTCAATGGGGAGACTTAGAAAGTGAAGTGATGTGCGATCAGGCTAACTAAGGCAATGCTCCAGAAGGATGGACGGAGGATGGTTAGAAACAAATGATTTTCTGAGGGAAGATGTTTTTCCCAGAGGCGATGCACGAGCGGGTTCCTGGTGAGTTCCAAAACTCACCCCTAGTAGTGAACCTAAGAGTTTTCAAGATGTACCAGGGCCTGAGGAGTTAGTTTTGGTGGCCCGGGGTAAAGCGGGCGGTTGGAGAGTTTGTGGACAAGTGCCTTGTGTGTCAGTAGGTGAAGGCTGAACACCGTGTTTCAGCCGGTCTGTTACAACCTTTATATATCCACGAATGGAAGTGGGACGACATATCGATGGATTTTTTCATAGGGATACCCAAGGTTCAAGGAGGTTGTGACGCTATCTGGGTAGTGGTGGACCAATTGATGAAATCAGATCACTTTCTGGCAATCAAGGAGTCAGGTGCAATGGATTCCTTAGCACATAGGTATGTGGATGAGGTGGTGCGGTTGTATAGAGTTCCGAGGTCCATAGTCTCGGATAGGGATGCACGGTTTACCTCACGAATCTGGGGAGGATTGTAGCATGATTTCGGCACCCAGCTATGTCTTAGCACTTCTTTCCATCCCCAGAAAGATGGACAGACAGAGCGCACCATCCAGACAATGGAGGATATGCTACGAGCATGTGTATTGGATTTTGAGGGATTGTGGGGATGAAACTTGCCTCTGGTGAAGTTTTTCTATAATAATAGCTATCACTATACCATTGGCATGAATCCGTTTGAAGCTTTGTATGGGAGGCCGTGTTGCTCACCTGTGTGTTGGACAGAGGTCGGGGAGGTAGGTGTTCTTGGCCCGGAGGTGGTGCAGAGAATGACAGAGAAGGTTCAACTTATACGGGAGAGGCTGAAGGTGGATCAGGACTGACAGAATTCATATACTGATAATAGGAGGAGACTCTTGGAGTTCATGGTCGGGGACCACATATTCCTAAAGGTCTCCCCTCGGCGTGGGAAACAGAGGTTCGACAGGGAGAGTAAGCTTTCTCCTAGGTTCATCAGACCGTTCGAAGTGCTGCAATGGGTCGGTGAGGTGGCTTATCAGCTAGTGCTACCAATGCTGCTACTAAGGCTGCACGATGTCTTCCATGTGTCTTAGCTCCGACAGTATCTACATGACAATTCACACGTCCTCGACTGGGGAAAGCTAGACATCGAGGATGACATGGCTTTTGTGTAAAGACCAGTGAGAATCAAGGATCGTGAGGAGAAGGTGCTCCGTGGATGGACCATTACTTTGGTTTGTGTGTTGTGGAGGAATGATGGGATCGAGGAAAGTACCTAGGAATGGGAGATGTATATGCGCACCCAGTACCCAGAGCTGTTTTGAGTTTTGTTCTGTTTTAGTTTTACTTGTTTGTGATGGAACAATTTACCTAGTTAACCATGGAAGGTATGGTTTTCCTTATTCTGTGGATGTGTGTAAAGAGTCCTGCCTATGGGGAGGGGAGGACCTGATCCCTAATAAAGATGCGTTGAGGTGGATGCGATTAAACCCGTGCGGGCAATTCAGTGACACCTAAAGCAGATAGTATCTTGACATGGAGGAAGAAACTCCCTAACCCATATGACTGGACAGTTTTTCCTTCGAATGTTTCCTGGTTACTTGAGGGAGAGTTATTCATAGATGTCGATGTGGTTTACTCCTGAGAGGTATCTTTCGAGGTGGTTTTTCGGAACCCCTCTTTCTTCGGGTCTAGTTTTGATTCTCGAGGGTGAGAATAGTTTGATAGGTATCTGATGTAATGACTCAGACCCACCAGGTCCATTACTTTCCCAAAACACGGCTCCACCAAAATGGTGGCACCGCAATGGTGGCGCCAGGAACGGTGGCACCGGTCATGGTGGTACCGTGATGGTGGCACCAGTAATGGTGGCACCGTAAGGGTGACACAATGACATTGTCATAGTGTCCTCACCCCGTTCTTTTCTGGTTCCCGACCTTTCCACTCCCGTAACGTATCTTTTGACATAAAAATGATTTAATGCCCCCTTTCAAAGATATTTAAAGCCCATAAACAATATCTAAAATCCCCCATGGTTCGAGCAACCCTTAACTTACCAAAACGTGTGGTTTTTCCTTACTACCACACCCATCCCGAGTTCCGCCCCCATTGCGTGTTTTTCCTCCATTTAAATGAAACAATTTAATGCACAACTGTTATGCCAACACCCCAATGGGAATAATTAAATAAGAATTAATCCCATCATGTGTAACCTACCAAACGCATAGGAAACCATGATCTAACTTTAAATAGGTTCAAGATTCCTTATCCCATAACAATAGGATCTCATCTTTATATCACGCTAGAGTTTCTTCCTTCCCCTTCTTGGCTGGATTTATTTCTTCTCCCTGGTGAACTTGGAGTTCCTCCTTCCTGAGGCTTGTGGTGCGCCTGTGCTGGAGTTTTTCTGCTCTTCCTTGTAGTCCTCGACGTTCCTCCCCTACAATTCGTGCATCCCTAGTTCTTAGCGCGTGGAGAAGAACTTCGATCCTTGATCAACCAGGTAGGGATTTTTCCTTTGTCTCTCCTTACTATGTATCATGCGGGGTGGATACGCCACTGTTTCTGTGGGAATCGATGAAACCAAACCTTAACAAAGATAATAAATAGACTGTTAAAGAATGATGGGGTGAATTTGATAATTCTGCTATACTCTTTTATATTTCCATATGTTGTGAACTGTATGGGCTTACGCTCACTGAAAATCATGGTCGTTGGTGGTCTTTCCTTGTGCACTAATGAACCCTTGTCTTCTGTGATGATTAAATAACTGTAGCATGGAAATTGGTTAATCACCCAAACTCGGTTGGTTAAATGGATGCCCAGTGAAGATAAATACTTGTGTGGTCACCCCAGTTAACCGGCAGAAAGAATAACCCAATGAATGATGTGCTTGAACCTGCAGGTTTTCCTACTATGTTTTGGTAGTAGGTGTATTGTTCTGTTTGATGCTTATGAGGTGATGTGGATGAGGATTTGATCCTTTGTTGTGGAACGATTGTTGGTTGTTAATTTGAAGCTGTGTAGGGATGTATCTCGAGGGTTGGTTTGTTTCCATTACTTTGAGGGATCTCACAGATCCCTTTTGTTGTTGTGACTTTACAAGAGAGTCGGGTGTGAATGCTTAAATTGCTGTTTGGGTGTTTCTATTTCTATAGCTTGTGGTTATTCCTGTTAGTTTCCCAGTAGTGTAGAATTTATATAAATGGTATCACTTGAACATGAAATCAAGAATGAGTTAAATGGGGAATCGGTTTTGGGAATGAGTTGTGACTTGGTCATGAGTGTTATGCCTTTATTTTATGAATGAATAGTATTGAGGGCATTTTTGCTTAGGTTGGCTTTGGAAACCCTAGGTTGAGATGAGTGATTGTTAGCTATATATATAATTATAGTTATTATGTTTCTTATTCGCGCCCCACCCGAGTTGAGCACTTAGTGCCGAACACCCCTATTTCATGGGGAGGGTGTTTTTTCCCAAAACTCCTATAAGTGGCTTGTTATTATCTCCTTTTCTGATCCATTTCCTGAATAGCCCAGGACTCTTCGGGCAGGCTGTGATGGCCTGAGGTCCATTATATCCCATGATTCTTTGGGCAGGGTAGTTGTGGTAGTTGTCCCAGGTGTGTGCAGGAAGGTTGTTTCCCAAGAGTCTTCGGGATGAGGCCCATGTGTCTTTGGGAGTGGCAGTAGTTATTCTGGACCAGGTGTTTGCGGGCATGGTACGTGTGGTGGTTGTGGCCCAGGTGTTTGCGGGCAGGATATTTGGTTGTGGTCCAGGTGTGTACGGGTGGGTGTGGTAGTGGGACTACGATGAGAATGGCGGGAGAGGTTCGATGCATAGGATGTCTTCAATAACCAGTGGGAAAGTGGTGTAGGGTACCCAAATATCGATGTTCTATTACAATATATTACTTGACTTGTGTCATTTGGGGAAGTGTGCCTTGGTGAGGCCTGGGTGGATAGTCTTCCTTGCTAGGTGCTTTGGTTACCTCTTTTCTCACAGGGCATTAGAATGCCGCCCCACTTGTGCACAAGATTCTTTGGTTTTTCCCTACTGAGTATACTTTTATGCTCACCCTACGTATATAAACTGCTTTCAGGTTTCCAGGAGTACTTCAGGGAATGCGTAGGGCCTTATTAGCTCGGGCGTTGGGACAGTTGCAGTTACTGTTTTTCTTTTCTTTTTGTACTTTACCTTTATAGTCTCATTGTATTTCTGGCATTTACTTTTGTAACATGCATATGGGAATGGTTTTCTTTTCCTTTACTTTTACGCTTAGTTTTGGTGTTGTTGGGATTTACTATCTTATCTCCTGATCCTATTAAAGAAAAAGGGTAATTCCTTCCATCTTGTGTGTGATCCTATACCCTTGGTGCTAGTCACCACTCTGGGACCTATTATAGGTGGGTCTCTGGGGTCATTATCTCTCCTTCAACTTGAAGAAGGAAGGGTCTAACAATCTGTTATCCCTTCTGTCATCTTGGTGAAGGCGGGCCATGGCACATTAATAACAAGAGGTTTTTCTCCTTGATTAACCATTTGAATTCATTTACCCATTTTATTATCAAAACATTTTCTATGAATATCTATCACACACTCCTCAACATAATGATCTTGTTGATCACATCTAACATATGTTTCATTCAAACCCTACTATATATTTTTGATAGACCGATTAGATGTAATTTTGTTCATAGTTTAATTTCCTTTAGAATTCCCCCTGTTATTCATGTCTTCTCTCTAGAAGTGTTGTATTATTCCAACCCAAATAACATTTGTTCATAAATATTCCATATAACCCACAATTACATCAAATCTAGGTATTCTATGATAAAATAAAATCTATCTAGATTTTTGTTACTGTGGGACAACCATGTGTTTTGCTTGATTTTTTCTTAGGGAGGGGTTACTTCTAGATACTTTCTTCCATTCCTTTAATTTTGAATAGTACTTTTCATTAATATTTTTCTTGGTCTAGACATGAATAAATTTATAATTTAACCTACACTATTTGTAAAAATAGGTTTATCTTGGTGTTATGAAGATATAGATTTATCCTACTCTTTTATTCTTACTTTATTAACTGATTTTGATGTATCAGCTTTGAATACCACTAGTTTATTAATCCCACCCCTCATCGTCTTCAAAATTTTTTGTTCTCTAATAAATTTGGATTCTATATTTCCAATATATTATTTTGTTATTCTGATTTTATCTTATCAAATTTTCACCATATTCATTACTTAACAGTTTTCAGTTTTAGAATTTTAATTTTATACAAGTGATTATCTCAATTCTTGATAATCTATTCCATAACATGAATTTTCTTTCCATATTATTTATTCAAATTTCTATTTTTTTTCAAAACATTAATATTCTACAAAATAAATTCTTCCAGTTCTAATTTCAGTGTGTACTCCATGTAAGTTATCTCAACTTATTATTATTTTATACTTAAGGTCGATTCATGTTTATACATAAGAGCTATGAAAATTTTGAATTTATTAAAATATTATTCTTTAAATTGTATTTTTAAGGAGAAATCATCCTCTTACCCATTAATCATTAGATTTATTATTTTCTCAATATAGTTTTAAAATTATCTTAATCACTTACCCTATTTATTCTTTTAATTTTTCTTATCTTTTTCATCAACCTTATATCCTCTATTCTTATTCTTTGGATAGTTTATTATAATGTGTGCTATGAATATATAGTTGAATCATTTAAGTGGCATTTTTCCTCTTTTATTTTCTATTTTCCTTTCTTAAATTTATTAATATAGGATACATATCTATCCTATAATACTTAATGCCTTTCTCACCCCTAGATTCACTTGAATATTCAGCTTCCCCATATTTGATCTTCGGTTTTCTCATGTCTTCAAAATCCATTTACTATTTAATATTCCGTTTGAAAGATGGGATTTTAATCCTTACATAGGAAATGAGAATTTTTTTTATCAAGGGTAATATCTAATATATCTTCCAATGATGAAATTTTATGATCAAATCTATCTAGAATGTTTCTCGTTAACTTATCAACAATCTACGAGTCTTCCATATTTTCAATAAACCCTTATATGTTACTAAAAAATTAATTGACTCTTGAAAACTAGTAATCAATGGGTTCTTATTTATACTTCTTAAAATATTAAAATATAATACTCCATGTTTGGATTTTTCATTATTTATATTTTATATTTCTTTAATAGATTATTTATAATTTATCCTAGATTTGTTTATCTATTTATAACCCTATAACCGTTGTGGAAATCCTATATACTAGAGACCTAAGAATGGATTTTTTTTGGCTTATACATAAGATTATAAATCTATATTATCAAAAAATGACATAGGAGAACAACCCTAAATGGGTAAAAATCCCACTATTGAAATATATTTGACTTCCATCCTTAGGGAGAAAAGATATTCCACCACATGGTTCTTCTATCTATGATAGTTGTTTCCATAAAAAATGAGAACAACTATAATTTTCACCAATTAACCCCATATTTTCATATATGTTAATATATAATTAAATATCATAATCCCACCAATTTATTATTTTAATGGAAATTTTTACATTTTTTGGTTTTAGGAATATTTTGGACTTAATTATGAAATAGCTTCATCTTGTTATTTACATGAAAAAAACCATCTTGTAATTTTTAACAAAACATCTTCTATACTAATAAAAAATGTGAAATTCCTTTTTTAAGCTTCAATGATCATTGGTATATATTTCATTCAACATTTCCAAATTCAAAATCAATGAATTTAAATCCTAAATGAAGTTCACTGGTTGGGCCTTGGAATCTGTGACCAGTTTTGATAAATATTAATGATAGTCCCATATTTAATAAACTAAAAAAATGATATAAAATTTTGAAAGTATAAATATAATATTTGTCAAAAAATTTCCTTAAATGTGGAATATTATGATTCACCATTATTAATAGTCATAAATTCATAGAGAATTTGTGAACTGGAATTCAAATAGTTATCCATGACTGAAATTATTTCCTTAATAATATGATCATAACTAATAGTACACATGTAAAATAGAGCTCAAATTATGTGGGAAAATAGCTAAGGTATAGGTGAAAAACTTTTAAGAATACCACTTTACATTATTTATAAACTTTGGATTCCAACATGTGTAAAATTACGGATGAAAAAATTAGCATGAAATCTAACCACCTTTGTTATCTATAAATTTTACCTTTAATTACTCTCAAATGAGATAGATATTTAGTTATAAATTTTGAGTAGATAAGTAGTGGTTATTATTAAATAAAGTTTTTATATCATTTCAATATATATTAATTCATTTTAATCTCTTCAATTTTATTTTATCTTTTATGTTCTCTCACCATGACCTTCTCAACTCCCTGAAAATAGAGAACTAACCCTGTTGCTTGTTCTAGGGAGGGCGTGGTGGATTCTTAAGTTAATGAGACTAAAAATTTATCTCTATTCTATTATAAGAAAATAAAATTATATTTACATCAATTTTAGTGAAGGGTTCACCTTGTTTTCTATACTATAATGTTCTGTTTTCAAAATGTTGTATGCATAGGGTCAGTGTAGAATTATGACGATGATGTAAGTAAGATTATATAACATGTAAAGGGTCAGTGTGGGGTAGTAAAATTTATAATGGGTGTGATTTGTGTGATATGGTTGATATCAACACTCAATAAAATATTGAGAAATAATATTTAAAAAATATGATTACATCATTATAAAATCATAAGAATAATTGATTCTTTCTTCTTCAGTAACTTATTTGTGTCTTGTTTTCTTTGTGTTTTGAATTTATTTATATTTTTATGTCATATTTATTTTAAAACCCCACTATATTATTATATCAATTAGTATTATATTTTAATAAAATATAAATAGTGATAATAAAAGTATAATGTTGTGCGAGTGGCCTCCTCAAGAGATCAACCCTAGGTGTGCACATTACTATATTCGTAGATAAATAATAATGTTTTGAATAGGTATTATTGAAAAATACCTCTTATCATTCACTAAGTTTATATTATTCACCCTCATCTACATAAGGATTTGATAGAGGGAACCAAGATTCCTTTATTCCACTTGATATACCCCATGGCTCAGTGCATCATTGAGAAGTGGGGATGGATCAATAATACTTGATATTTTATAATTTATTATAATTGAAATTATTCTATATTGATGGTTAATAAATAAAATACTCAAAACATTATCTTATCCTTAATCGAATGGAATAAAATAAAAATTAAGAAAATGAAAAAAAAATTTAGATGGTTCTCCACCAAGGTGGGTGAATAAATCCTTACTGTGATCAATACAATTCAAGTAAATTATTTTACATTATAATATTTTTATCAAATAAAATGGATTTGAATAGTTATCATGTATCCCAATGATTCAAAAAATATACAAAAATCCCGTTGAAATTTTTTTCTCAAAATAATATTTTATAATATCAAATAGATTTGAGAAATATAAACATATGTATCTGGGTTTCTTTAGCAATGGTAGATTTGGATCTTCCTCTTTGAGAGTACAAGAAGATTAGATCAAAACATGATCACCTCATAAAAACTTTTACACCATATAATACCTATTTTTTTAATATAGTTTATTCATTTTCTTCTCCCTTCATGTAGAATCAGTTAAATTATTTTCTTTTTAGTCACAGAGTCACTTAAAACTTATAATCATGAATGTTTTAAACTATTTCTTCAACTTTGTGTTCTGTATTTGTTTTTATCTCATTTTTAATTCTTATTAATGATCTATGTTATCATTTATCTCTTCTATATAGCTCCACATATTCAATAAAAATCACTAATTTAATAATTTATTTAATTCCATAACTGATTTAATATTAAATTAAATTATAGCTCAACATTCTAGAGAAACACCATAACCAAATTGTATAAAAGGATGCTCAATACATTTACTCAATCTTATATTCATGTGGGAGTGTTCCCATGATTACTAAATATTCTTCTCCTTATTTAACTAATAACTCTAGTGAAATTATTGAAACACCATTCTCATAACATCCTCACATTTATACCGATAAATAAATTACACTTCAGTAAATACTTCAAATATGATCACCCATTAATTTAATTAACAAATAAATTCATTTATGAATTTTAAAAAATACCCTGTATTGATCTCATCTTTCTTCTAATGGATATACCTTGGTTCTAATCATTTTCAACCTACTTATAGTGTGAAAATTTTCATCATTATGAGATAAAACATGATATATCAGATATTTAATAATTTCAACATAAGATAACTAATCTTCAATCACAATATTGTTTCTATGTGAATAATGAACTTAAGATCAATGAAAAATCATCAAAGTTTTACTCCATAATAATTTTATAGAGATTATAATTTAATAATATTATATTTTTTAGATTATTATACATTTAGTTATTCTCTATATGAAATATTTTTCTTCATATAGCGTAGATCATAGTCTCTTTATACAAATTATATCACAATTCATTTGTGATGTTTTAATCGATCAAGAAAAACTCGATCATCGAAAAATTAATTTTTATTTAGAATGTTTAATACTTGATATTTAAAATATTTCATACATTATAAAACTCACAAATTTCTCCAACTATTGGACACTCTTAGTCTAAAAAATAATTCTTACATTGTCAGTGAGTCCCTTTTTCCTTTGAGAAACCTTTAGCCAACAAATGATATTTCAAAATACCTTAAAAGTATTATGAAGTCCCTATGAATTCATTATTTTTCCAAATTAATCCACATAAGGAACTATTACAAATTTTGTGAGAAGTTTTATAAACTCATGAAGTCTCAAAAAATCACAAAAAAATCTTACAAACTCACAAAAAGTCTAGAAAATTTCTTACAAGGTACACTAAAGTCTTATGAAATTCCAGTGAACCCTTACAACCTTCCTTTTAATTATTATAAAATAATATATAGTTATTTTCCATATAAAACTCCATAAGTCTATAAATTATAAAATATTCACAGAACCTCTTCACTTTAACTCAAGGCTTCTCATATCAACTCAAAAACATTCCCAAAAAATTTCAAAAGAATCTCAGTAACCCCCAATTATTCTCAAACATGGTAAAAAAATTAATGACCATTTAAAAATATATAGTCCCATTTAATACCCCCTTAGTATTTTTTTTAAAAAAATAAACTCACATAAATTTGAATCATCTCTTTTAACAATTCTTAATTCTCATGATAATCATCAAATCAATCATTTTCTTAAATGATAAGTGTTTGGAATCCACACTACCAAAGAAGATAATTTTTTTCAAAGAATTACATCTCCCTATGATAATAAATTAAGGCTAAGTGACATATATGATCTCCCCCTAAATAACACATTTAATTATACCCTATATAAAAATAACCACAATATCAAATAAGAAATAAATAATGAAAGAGAACACCCCCTTTGAAAAGGAAACACCCCATTGAAAAAGAAGAGTATCTTAAAATTTTATAAGAATTTTGAACTGTCTTACCAACTTAAAATAATTAATCCAAATACCTATGGGTGACCTTTCACCCATCCTCATGTGAGACAGTAAGGTTGAACATGAATTTTCAGCCTCAATTATTCAAACCACCCCCTTGGAATTAACATTATAAATATATATATAATATGATATTTGGTGGAAATGTTGTCCTGATTAACATCACCATTCACCACTATCTATTTGATGAAATGAAACTTGATATAAATATTCTTTGATATTGAGTTTTTTAATGTATTTTTTAACAGATCAATAATTGTTTTATTTTCACAAGAAATTTTCAATGGCCACTAAACCTCAACTTTTAGACCCTCCAGGTGAACCAACTCTATAATATCCATATACAAGAATTTATTGTTGTAATATACTCTAACTCAGCTATAATTAAGGAAAATAAATTATCATTCTTACTTTTCAACCTACACATCTCTCACTAAGAAACAAATATACAGTAGATGTGGACTTCCATCAGAATTTCCTACCTAGTCTTCATCTATGTATCCCTTCATGTTCATGTCAAATATATTTCTAGATATAAGTCCATATTTCAAAGTACCTTTAATATACATCAATATTACTTTGGTTTTTTGTATATGAGACTCTATATGAAAACCCTAAAACCATGGATATGGAGTCACAACATAGACAATGTCTGGACTTTATGTAGTTTGATAAAGTATCCTGCTGATGATTCTCCTAAAAAAATTTTTTATTTAAAATATTTAATGCTTTATCTTTATTCAGTTTTGTTTCAATTTATATATGTTTCTAAAAATCCTTTGAAACCTTAATAACAAAATTTTCAAAAATTCCTATAATATTTATCTTAGGACAAGAAAAAAATTCCCTTTTTGTGTGTAATTTTTAATCCTATAAAGTATCTCATATCAACTAGTATGGAAATATCAAAATGATTTTTAATTTACTTAGAAAATTATTTACATAGATATTATTTATCACCAAAAAATATAATATTATCAACATACATATTTTCAATAAGAGTAATTATGGAAAAATATTTCATATATAGGTTCCTTTAAACATTTCCATTTGAAAATTTCATATCTTTTAAATAAAAATAAAATTTAGGATAATAGGATATAAGGGACTATTTTAATCCATATAATTGAATTTTCAGTCTATAAAATATGCTTCCATTTTTATCTGTAATGAATCCAACATGTTGTTCAATAAAAACTTCTTATTCTAGATTTCTATCCAATAATTAAGGCATTACATCTATATGATAAAATTTGTAATTTCTACGAGAAAACACTATAAGAAAAATCATGATAGCATCTATCCTTTACTTTTGTGAAAAATTCTCTTTAAAATAAATGCTTTCCATATATGAATAACCCTTTCAAACTATCCTAAACTTATTTATTTTCACTCCACCTTTCTCATTCATTTTGTTTTTAAAATCGCACTCTGTGCCGATATTATTTTTATTATTATTTCTTGGAACAATCCATCAAGTTGATTTATTCTCAATATTATTTATTCATAATTAATAGAATTTATCCATTTCTAATTCTCAAATTATTCTAAAACAGTTTTTTATTCAACTTATGAAATGAGATAATTTTCATTTTCACGCCTCAATACTCTTCCTGTTTGAACTAGAGCCTTATAATTATTAATAATATACTCTAAAATCAATATAATTTTTTAATATATAACTCCCCATTATAGGATTATAATCATTATAATATTCATAATTGGTTTTATTAGAATCATTATCTTCATAATTATGCACCTCTCTAACTTCTTATTAAATATGTTTCTTATAAATATAAATGCTTCAATATTTATCATTATCACAAGATATTTCAACAATAAATTCCATATTATATTTATTTTCATTAATTTTTACATAGAAACAATAAAAAATTTTATATATCCATTTATTCTATCATTTATAACCCCTAACATCGGATAAGTGTCACATGTAGATTCTTTCTTCATCCTTTTCACGAGACTTTATCAAATTAGGATTTTTGATGTTAATAAATTAAGGGTTTCCAAAAACATTAAATTACTTTGATGTTTTCATTATTTTAAACCATATTTCATAAGGCATCATATGTGTCTAAAGTATTAGTGAAAATATGCATTTTTTGTGGAAAACCATAGAAATAACTTCTCTAAAAGAATTTAGAGAGTTTGTTCTCATCTAGAATTTTTCTGCCCATCCCAATTAAGCTTATGTTCTTTATATCAACTACTCTATTAAATTGGTAAGTGTATAGTTCACTAAATCATTTCATTATCCCATGATATCCAAGGTAATATTCAAATAAAAAAAATTATATTCCCCATAATTATCTTATTTTATAATTATAATATAAACTCCCAGATCTTTCTCAACTTGTCTTCCAAAGATTCTGAACATTTCCACTACTTATAATTATTTTTCCTGAATATAAAAATAGAAATTAAAGTTTAATAATACATAAAAGTTATGAATTTTAGATCACCTCTAGAATATTTATATATCATAGGGCCACATAAACTGTATGAATTAGATCTAATGGATAAAGGAATTAATCTCCACCATTATGTGTGTTTTTTGAACCATATTATCCTTTTATAATGTTTCATACTCTTTCTATTTTGAGTTTGGGAATGTCTCTTACCAAATAATTCTTTGATAGTTTTCTCAATTTTTTTGACCATGGGGTCTAATTCTTCTGTGCCACCGTTTTTTATCATCTTTGTCTCTTAAGTGGAAAGAATTGATTGGATCATTAAATTAAAATAAATTTCCCTTTATTTTCTCTATTTTGGTTATGACACATCCTTCTTTTGAATTCCTAACGATGCATGAATTTTTATTGAACACAACTACATACCCAAAATCACACAATTGGATCGCACATAAGAGATTGTGTTTAAGTCCTTCTACATAGAGAACATTATTGAATTTTAGATTATATGCTTCAATATCACCAAAATAAACACTATTAATTATTAAAGGACATTCATTTCCAAATGTAAATACCTCTACATCATGTTATTCTATAATTTTTAATATTTTTGCGTTTCTAATCATGTGTGAGGAACAACAATTATTTTATTTTTTTAATATTTTAATGTAACTTCAACAAAAAGAGATTTACCTTTAATTTTACTTTTTAGTTCCATTAACATTTTTATAGGATTTTTTCCCAATAATATCTGTCATACATTTCATATAATATGTCCTTAGTGATCATATGTACCATATATTTCATCCAGATACACAAATATATTTTTTATAGAAAAATTTAAATTTTTTTCATAGTATACTTTATTTGAGAAATGATCCCTTTTGACTAGTGCCTTCTCACTGATAGTAAAATATTATACTATCATTAATAGGAATTATTCCCAATGATTCCACAACACCAACAACATCCATTGAATTTGGGACTTCTATGATAAAAGAAATTATGTAATTTTTTTACCGATGGAAATCCATGTTTCATTCTTACTTTTGTCTTAGGGAGGATGAAATTCTAGATATTTTATTTATTTAATTTTATTTATAAGAGTACTTTTAATCCCTATTTTTCTTAGGCCACACATGATCATATTTAAAATTTGAATATGAACTATTATTAAAATCTTGTTTATTTTCATATTTTCTAGATAAATATTTAATGTTCTCTTTTTGAGCTCACTTTCTTAGTTTCTTTTATGTCCCATATTTGAATTCTAATTATTTAATGAAGTCATCAATCCTCTTCTTAAAATATTTTTACACCTCAAGACATTTTAATTACATCTTTCTAAGATATTTATCTTTATGTACGTGTTTATCTTCAATATATTTGACTATAATTCCATATTTAGTAGTTTTTAGTTTTACATTTTTAATTAAATTATTTTTCTCAGCTTTCTTCTTGGAAAGATATTCATTAGATTTAGTTTTATTTCCATATTATTTCATCAAAAGTGTGTTTTATTTATGGAGCTTCATATTATTCTCAAGATAATAATTATCTAATTATTTCCTTATCTACTCCATGTAAGTTATATAACATTATTATTTATTATTTCTTTTGGAATATTCATGTTTCCTTATAAAATTCATTACATTTTTGAACTTTTCTATAGATTCTTATTTAGATTTGCTGCCTGAGGATACATCACCCACTTTTTATTTACCCATCAGACTACTTTTTATCCTTTAAAACCACTTCTTATTCTTAATAAATTATGAAAATTATATTAGGATATTACACTATTTCTTATTTTGATGCTTCTCATCTTGTTCACTAGCATCATATCCATAGTTCTTCTTATTTGGATAGTTTATAATAAAATTTCATATTCTAAACAAATTAAAATATTTAAGTGGGAGTTTACCTTTTTTATTTTCACTTTACTTTTATAATATATATTGAGATAAGATACATAACTCTATTATACTCCATTTTGTCCTTATCATCATCAGATTCACTTGAATTGTTAGCCTGATTATATTTAATATTTAGTTTTTTCATGGATTCTAAATCAATTTACTCTCAAACCATCCTTTTGAATGCTGTAATTTTTTTAATTACATAAAAATTGGTATTATTGTTCAAAAAATCAAGGGTAAGATCCTATATATCTTTCAATGATGATATGTTATGATCAAACACATCAAGAAAGTTTCTCATTATAATTTTCAAAATTTTATATTCTTACAGATTTTATAAAAATATGTTGTTGTTGATAATGATTTCATCGACTCTTATAAAGTTATTATAAACTATTTCTTCATTATATATATTAACTTCTTTAAATCCTATTATCTATATTTAGATTTTGGTTTCTTTAAATTTTATATTTCCTTTATATCTTCTATATAGTTTATCCCAAATTTATTTATCTATTTTTAACCCCATAATATTTGTTTAAACCATGTCTAATAGAGACACATTAATGGAATTTTGATAATTTACATCAAATAATAAATTTTTATTTCTAATAAAAAGTCATAGGGGAACTCCCCTTAATGGTTGGAAATTTGACTGTTGCTGTATATTTGAATTCCAAGCCAAGTGATAATAGATAGGGTAACATCATGTTCATTTAGGTATGATAGTTTTTTCTACAAATAATGGGAACAACTATTTTATTCACTAATTTTATGTTCTCCATATCTAAGTATACAAGGATCTGATGGATGGAACCTTGATGGTATGATAACATTTCATATGCCCTGGGACTAGGTGTCACACAAAGAAGGTTGGAGGGGGATGAATTAGTGGTGATTGATCATTTATAATTTCTTCAACTAGAAATTAACCACTTATACCAGATAAAACTTGATTAACTAAAATATTTATCTTCTCTTAACCCAAATGAAAAAAATAAAAATAATGAAAAAGAAAAATAATTTTTACAAGGTTCTCTACCAATGTATGTGACTACATCCATGGTGTGATCATTATCATATGATTAATTTTTTTGCATTATAATATTTTGATCAAATAAAATAGAGTACACTAGGTATAGTCTTATATAATAGTGCTTCCTAGCATATAAAAGCATCCCACTAAAAACAATGTCTCCTAAAAGTTTCTAATAAGTTCTATAATATGTGAGAAAGATTAAAAAATGGGTCTGTATTGATTCAAAAACCATAAATATAGATATTACTCATTAATCTTCCAAGATTCTTAGATAATATATGCTCACCTATTCAGGAACTTTAATATTAGATAATACCAGTTAGTGAAAAATGTTTCAGTTGGTTCTTGCACTCTTAATATAGAATAAGTATAATGATATTATTCTGAGTCTCAAATTCACTAAATTACAAGGATCATGTAAGTTTTCAACTATTTCTTAAACATCAGCTTCATACAATATTTTTATATCTTTTCTCAGTCTCACTAATGATCTATATTATCATGTATCTCTCTCATATGGATCCTCTTATTCAAGTAAACATAATATTTCCAAAATTAATTTAAATCTAAAATCAATTATAGATTAGTATTATAGTTAAATCCCATAACCAAATAGTATAAAATGATTCTCGATTTGTTTTTTAGTCTTATATTCATGTGGTCAAATTACCACGATCATTTAATATTCTTATCCATATTTAACAACTATCTTAAATAAAAATTAATAAAATAATTTTATCTTCAATTATTTACATTTTAGTTGATAAATTAAATTCACTTACATAAAAACTTCACCTATGATCACCCATTAAAATTATTCAAAAATAAATTTATTTTTGAATTTTAAAAATACACTACAGTTATCTTCTTGTTATTATATTAGATCATCCTTGGTTCTAATAATCTTCATCCTTCTTTTAATGTGATGTAGTTTTTTACTACATAAGAATACTTGATATATCAGACATTAAATAATTAAAACACAAGATAACTCATCTTGAATCACAACATTATCTTCATATGAATATTTAACTTAGTATCAACACAAAATCATCTCATTTTCATTATATAATTATTTTTTAGAAATTTTCATTTAACAATATTATATTTGGTAGATTCTTCCTCATTAAATTATTTTCACTATGTGATTTTTTTAATGTAATATAAATCACCACCTTTTCATAAAATTTGAATCACAATAAATTTTTTATGTTTTAATCAAAAAAGTTCAGCTTTATAATTATAAATTTCTTTTTTATTCAGAATATTTAATCCTATATATCTCAAATACTTTTTCCTTTAGAAAAATAAAAAATTTCACTAACTGTTGGACACTCAAAATTTATAGAATAAGTCTTACGAAACTAGTGAGTCCCTTTTTTCCTTTACCAATGTTTCATCCAACAATTTCTATTTCTTATAATATTAAAATTCTTATAAAGACCCTAAGAATTTATAAATCTTCTAAATTAAGAATCAATAAAATGTTTTATGAATAATGTGAAAAGTATTATGAAATCATGAAGTTTTATAAACTCACAAAAAAATATTATAAACTCATAAAAAACTCTTATTATGTTACCATAATATTTTAAAATGCACACTATAGTCTTAAAAAACCTGAGTGAATTTTTATGAACTATCTTAGAAGTGTTATGAAATTATACTTATCCACTTTTCTTGTTTAAATTATAGAATTCTAGAATTAAAAAAATATTCATAGAACCTATTAAATTCAACTAAGGGCTTCTCATATCAACTCAAAAAAATCTCAAATTGTTTCAAAAAAATTTCAATAACCCCCAATGATTCTCAAACATGGTTGAAAAAAAACAATGCACTAAAAATTCCACATGGAAATTCACAATGATTAGTCATTTTTGTGGTGATATGTTATAAATTCTAAGTTATATGGAATATGTTTGGAAATAATAAATATAACAATGGGAAATATTATTGAATTTAATAAATAGTTGGATGATTAATGAAATATTAATGCTTTAAATAGATGGTTATTGGATGAGATAAACATGGGTGATGACTAATAATGGGTCAAAATTAAATGTGATAAAATTAAAGGAATAATGAATGTAATGTGGTTGGTAAATTGGTAAATTTAAAAATGGATAAATTATGAGTTTTACAGAAACTTTAATGATGATTTTATGGCTGTTCAGTATTGGAAGGTGGGGTTGTTTTGTGGACTAGTTATGGTAGTGATTGTTAGTTTGAGTTAGTGGTCTAGCAGTAACATTTATGAGTATTAAAAATATTTGGTATACTTATTTACATCAGGATTATGTGTAGCTATAATATATATGTTTTATTTTTTAGTGATTTGTTATGAACTATACCTAATTAAAATAACCTTAATGATACCAAAACATCATGGGTTTTAGGTGTTTTCCCCATAATCCAATTTGGCGATGGAATATATGGATGAATACTTCTTCTTCCCCAATCACCCTTAAAGAATTGTATGGGATGTAATGGATAAAAGTATAAATATACAAAAAAATGTAATGTATAAAGGATTACGTATGTATATAATGGATAAAAGGATGAGATATGGTTACTATCAAGAGAATACAGGAAAAAAATGTGAGTTAACCATATGTTAAGCCATTAGTAATAGTATCATGAATACACCATAAGTTCATCTCTCTTTCATACTTCACACAAAATGTTACAACCCATCTCATTGATTAAGTGAACTAGAACTTATAAATCTTAAAATTTCCCTTAATTACCGTGCATAGTATCTTCCAATAAACATACATCCAAGTATAAAAACAGGAAAATAAAATTGAAAAAGTAACTAACACCTTTGATTAATGTGGTTTAGATATTTATATTAAAAACATAGGATAACACTGTAATATATATTTATTCATAAGTATAAATATTAAAACTGTGAATTTTCAACCATGTGGATCACTCTTATCATGTAATCAAATTATAACGTACAAGGTGGTATGAACCCATATTTATAGTGGGGTCTAACTGATCATCTTGTTGCACCAACCTCATACTTTCATCATCCTACACCCATTTGAAATAGTAATCCCCAATCTCCTATAGAACTTTAACATAATTGGATAAATCTAGTGGATCAACTGAATCAATTAATTATAGACATTTGAGATTACTGAGTGCATCTAATTCTCATGAAGTTACAATTCCATTAGAAATTTCACATGATTAACCAATCATATTTTAAAATATTGCTTCCTTAACAAACATTCAGTGAATAGAAACTTGAATATGGTGAGATGAATATTGATATATAAAGAGGGTTCACAATACTAAAAAAATCTAACTTGAATATTTCTAAAATGATTCTTTGGATACATTCAACACTTATACATATTAAAACTCTCAATATCTGTTTAGAATACATAAAATCATCTCATTTCACATTTTTATTTCCCTAATCCCACTTGAAAGTTGTTCCTCCCAAGTCATTCTTAAATTTTATACTTAATACACAAATCAGATAGATTATATATCCTAATAATATTCCAGTGAATTAACTCGCAACCATCAAGAAAATTCAGGATTTAGTTTTATTTTAGGTTAATATGTTTATTACTGGAATGAATCTACATTACTAATTCTATTTAAGATACACTAGTAAAATTTTCAATCAAACTAAATAATTTTATACTTTTTTTGAAACTACATATTCATACCCAATAGTTGAGAGTTAAATTAGTCACTATAACATGGAAATCTTACTGATTTTTCATTCCTCTAAATGTAAAAAAAATTACATTGTTCTTTTTTGAGTATTGGAATCACCCTAAAATTATACGCTCATATTCCCTTTAAATGGTCTAGATATCCTGAAAAATATTGAAATATCATCTATTGATTTAATATACTTGAGGATCTAATCCAAATATTCATAGTGTTGTTTCTTCAGATTTACCATATACTAGTTCATGGATCCCACTATAAATACAATTCCATGGTACATAAAAAACATCCCGTACATTAAATTTCTGACTTCCAAAGAAAATATAGCTTTTTATATGCATCTAACCCCAAATTACATTCATGGTTATTTCTACTTTAAAAACATAAAGTTATCTTCTAAAGCTGTTGAAATTAATTTATATTTAGTGAGTGAATACCGCTTGATGATTTTCTAGATATACTCTCTTTGAGACAACATTAAACTCTTATTGCTTATATCTCTTTCAATATTTATAATAATAATATTATTTTCAATATAGCTATCCTTTATTTAAAAATTTCCATGAAATTAAAACTTAAATTCCTAAATCTATTGAATATATAGACCCATCAGAAGTATATAATTAACTTGTAGAAAGAGGATGATAAATAAAAAATCATTCTACATCTTCTAATAGAAACAATTATATAAGTTATTTTTTATTAAACCCTTCTCAAACATAAAAGAATAAAATTTTCAATTCTATTTATGTGGTACTTATTTCAAGATATATAAACTAATTTTAAGATTATATAGAAAGTCCTTATTAAAATTATCCTCAAAACTAGTTAGTTGATTAATATCAATGTCTTTTTCCAAATCACTATGAAGGTACTCAATATTTAATTCTATTTTTTTCTAAACACAAATCATATGTAGAAACTAAGATAAAGAACATACTAGTGGTTGTATTTTTTTACTATTATTGAAAATATCTCATAGAAGTACACTCCCTCTTTCTATTGAAATACTTTCACAACCAACCAAGATTTATACCTCTTCTTTAAACTAAATTCCTCCTTCAATAGTAAAACACATTTATTATAAAGTTATTTCTTTCCTCATGGTAAATCTTTTATATACTATGTCTCATTTGAATATAATGAATCTATTTATTCCACCATAGCTAACTTACACTTACTTGAATCATTGAGTAATATCGATTCTTCTAGAATATCAGGTTCTTCTACATCTATTTGAAATAGATAGTGAAATTCATGATAATATATTTTTCCAATCATATAACTTTTTTAGACCTCAATAATTGAATATGAAATTTTGCTCCTTCTGGTTCTACATCATCTGATGCATAAAATTTCAGCATCTAAACTTTTTCCACTCTTATTTATGTATTTTTAGAACTTAATATTTAAGGTATATTTTATGATGGCCCATAGTTGAAACTACTTAACTAACCTATGTACTCATAGGGACTAGGAATCTTATATTGCTCCCATACAGATCAAACTGACTCTATATTATTGATTATTTTAACTTAGATTTATCCTCTTCTAAATTCTAGTATTTATATAAGACCCACTCATTAAATATAAAGTCTTGATCTCTTAATATATTCTAAATATTGTTATCCCATAACTGATATCCAAAGTTATCATCTCTATAGTCTATAAAGAAAAAAATTTGGGGCTTACCCTCAAACTTATCCCTTACCTTAGCATCAATGAGAACATATGGTAGAATTATGAAAGCTTTCAAATAATGAATTTACACTGGTTTATTGGACCATAGTTTCTCAAGAATATCCCACCCCACTAGAGTTGATGGAATTTTGTTGAATAGTTAAACATTACAATTTAGGGATTTTTCCCAAATATCTTCAAACATTCCATAGTGTGACCTCATGTTATGTGAACACTTAGTTATCACTCTATTTATCCATTTGACCATAATTTTTTGTTCTTATGTTCTTAGTATAGTTTTCTGATTCCTTATTCCCTTATTCCAATAGTATAACTTGAAGTTTCTTCTACTGTATCCACCACCATTATCCAACCTATGGCATTTGATCATTCTTTTGATCTCCCTTTTTACCATGGATTTCCAATTAGTGAAAATACTAAACACTTATGACTTGTGCCTTTGGAAATATACCAACACATTTCTTATTGAATTATAAATAAATGTGGAAAAGTATAAGGAAGCTTCATAATAAAAAATTAGGATATTTTCCCCAAACATTAAAATAAACAAGTTCAAGTTTCTATATGTGACACTTTGTTTTATTTAAATTAAATTAAACTTTCCTACACTTCATGTGTATACAAATCTCTAAAGTTTTGATATTGGTATAATAAATATTAATTAAACTCGTAAATATTGTAACCTTCATATTCTTCTCACTAAGATGAATAATCTGATTATTCCATAACTCTGAACTTCTGTAAGTTGTAGTTTTTACCACCAAACCTCCATAAGAACTTTTGTTTTGGTATAAGGTCCAGTCCTTAACTCCTTTTTCCAAAAATATTGACATATAAGTAATTTTACATACACCCTTAGAAAATATCATCCCATATTATTCCTTATTTATCTATCCCATGGAAATAATATTTTTTCATAAACTTAGGATATGTCTCACTCACTTTTTCTTAATAATGTTCCCATTCAAGATCCCAAAATTAACATCACCCTTTTTGATAACATAAAGAGCCTCAAAATCTAAAAAATGTACCTTGAAAAATATTTTAAATACATAATTATTTGTTCACCCCTACTCATTTTTGGAATGAAATGATGCTCCAAAATCAAAAACCCATGATTCCATCTGAGCATTGGTACTTAATTGAAAAACACTACCGTCTTCCAATGCATTTAATGAACTATAAATTATAGAGACACATATTTTAGAACTCGCTTTGTATTCCATATAATATTTCTTGAGATTCCCCCACTTATTATAGTTCCAAAAGTTAAGTTCAGGTTTAGTATATTTACTACACCTCTCAGATCTAGATTTCTTTTCTTTATTATGAATCAGATTTTGGTTTGATGACCGTTCTATATATTCTACATTCAATATATATTAGGTAGGTGCTTGAACTTCCCTCAAACTGAGATCTTCATCCAGAATCATGTTTATAACATCCTCAAATACTAATTCTATTTTTTTATAGAATTTATAACTATAGTGACCATTTCCTACCAACTTTCTAGTAGTGATAAAAATAAAAGAAATGCCCATATATCATCATGGAAATTGAATTTCACTGACTCAAGATGAATTTCATTCATATAAAATTCATTTTAATGTTCTGAAACTCATCTTACTTATGATAATTTCATTCCGAACAACCAACACATTATAAACACATTGTTTAAATCTATTAGTTTTTCATACTTGTCTATCAAATAAACCATATTTCAACAATTTTTCTATTCACCTGGATGTTGAAAGAAACATTCCTTTCCCATGATATCCTCACTAAATGGAGTGAATTATGATCCATAAAGTCCCATTTATCTATCTATATCTTCATTAATTTTTCTCTAGTTAATGGAATTTAAAGGTTCTTTTGGATGAGATAATCTTACATCCACATCCTCTAGAACCCAAACACATTTATCAATTCAGATAATACCATATTTCGATACCATTACACTAGCGTAGTAACTCCCAGATAATAAAACATCATCAAAGAAGAAATTTAAATGAAGATACCTATGTATGATGAGAGTAACCGCTTATCATGAAAAAATATTTGATACCACTTTATGGGTGAATACATAAGAAAAATATGAGTTCAACGGAAGTTAAACCATTAGAAACATGATCATGAATACACTCGAAGTTTAGTTCACTTTTAGAATTCAAAAACAGTGTCATTCCACATCTCCTTTACTAAGTTACCTATAACATAGAAAGCTTGAATTCACTCTAAATCACTACAAATAGAGTCTTTCATTAAGTATTAAAACAAGAAAAGGAAATAAAAAACTAAAGAATAATTTATATGTCCCTAAGAGAATACTAAAATTTATATTTCTATGAAAATAAAAAGACTAAAACTATAACATTTTATCCATTTAGATTGATCAAATAAATTATTTAGATTATAACACTGTAGGTGGTCCCACTCAATATTTATAATGTAGTACAACTATTCATCTGGCTGCATTAACCTCTTAATTTTATAGTCCTTTATATGTTGGAAATAGTAACCTATAATCACATATAGAAATATTAATCATGAATAGAAACACATTTAAGATAAATAACATCACTATATTTTGGATATATGAACTCAGTGAGCAAGTATATTTCTAATGAACTTGCAATTCCAAAAAACAATTATCCCAGATTAACTTGTATTCATGTACAGTCACTACTAGAAATATGATCTATACCAATGGTTTTGGGAAAACCATTGTTATAGTTCACTAATTTGGACCTATACCAACGGTTTGTCCAAAAACGTTGGTATAGGTCACTTATATGAGCCTATACCAATAGTTTTGGACAATCCTTTGGTATAGGGGGGACTTATAGAAATGGTTTGGCCAAACCGTTGGTATAAGTTCACTAATTTGGACCTATACCAATAGTTTGGCCAAAACCATTGGTATAGGTCCATTATAGAGACCCTATACCAACGGTTTGGCCAAAACGTTGGTATAGGTCCCCCCTATACCAACGGTTTTCCCAAAACCATTGGTATAGGTCCCAAAATCAAAGACCCTATACCAAAGGTTCTCAAGAACGATGGTATAGGTCTATACCAATGGTTTTGAGAACCGTTGGTATAGGTACATGTATTTTTAATGGAATCTTCTTACAACGGACATTAAATAAATCAAAATTTAAAATTCTTATGATAATATATATATATATATATATATATATTAAATTATGTTCACAAAATTATGTTAGGTTAGTGGTTAGGTCGTTCAATCACAAAGGGGAGGTGCTGGGATCAAAACCAACAGGATGATTATTTTTTGAATTACATATACCAATGGTTTATGGAACCGTTGATGGCTCCTAAATCCCCTAGATCTCGGCTCTCTCTCGCTTGCCCACTCTGCTAGGTTCTTTCCTTCTGTTCTTGTTTCCACTAGCCTTCTATACTTCCTTCAGAATGGCTCTTCTAGGGTTTTATCCCCCGGTTATCTCTCGCGTTTGGTCCTCTATGGCCTACTCTATGGTTTTGTCATTTTTTGATTTGGTGATGAAACGTTGGTTCTTCCCCCAGATGCTTCTTCTGTGCTCTGAACTTGTGGTCAGACACTCCTTTCCAGGTCTGATTGGTAGCAGTAGATTCATTGAGTTTTTGGGCTATTCAGTTTGGAAGTGGTGGATCTCTTAGCGTCTCTTTCTTCTTCTTGGGTTTCGACCCCCTTTCCTCTTCTTCTAGGTTTTTCCCCTGTTTTCTCTTGTTGCCATTTTATTTAGGGTTTTTCCCTGATTCCGTTTGCGTATTTGATTCCTTATTTGATTCAGTCTTTTTGGGAGTGTTTTTATATGGGTTTGGTATGGTGTTTTACTGCTAGTTGCTCACCGGTTTTTGGATTTGTGGTTTTTTTGTGACGGTGGACATAGTGTTGTCTTTCTTTGGTGTCGACGGTTCCCGGTGTTCTTTCCATTAATCCTATAAATGACCACTTTTTCACTACTCTAGAACTAGTAGTCCACCATTCTCTTTGAGGTGGATCTGCGTGGAGGTCTTCAAGGGTCTTTGGGATGCGAGTCTAAGCGAATGACTTAGGATCTGAATTTTGTTCGGCTCCAGCGATGATGATGATGGTGTTCTGGTGATAGGGGATGCCACAATGTTAATTGAAGGGTTTCAATGTTCTGGCGATGGATGTTGGAGAAGCGTTCAATGGTGATGAATATGCCTTTGATGTAATGAAGATGTGATGGTGGTGAGGGCTCGCGAAATTATGAAGGTGGTGTAGTGAGGTTCTAGGTCTCCCATGATGTGGATCGAGGTGGGTGGCTCGTGGTTCAAAGTTTTTTTTGGCGGTTTTCTGAATTTTGGTTTTAAATTTTGAATGAGGTGGGTTGTGTGGATGGGGGTTATGTATAACTGTGGCTCTCATTTTATGGTTCCCACTTATCCAAAAGTGTATTTTAATAAATTAAAAAATGTATTGTGGTGGTGGGTATGGAACAGTTGGTATAGATTTTCATATCACTTTTACCAATGGTTTTCAAAACTGTTGGTATAGGTCTATTCCAAATGTTTTACCAAAACCTTTGGTATATACCTATCCTCACAAAATTCTTGGAAACGATTCTCCAAACTGTTCTTATAGCCTATACCAATGGTTTGGAGGCCTATACCAACGGTTCCAAACCATTGGTATAGGGTATTTTTCCAGTAGTGAGTCTCACTACCTTAGCCAAATTCTAGTGACTGAAGACCAAAAATATGATAAACTAAATATAAATACATGAATAAGATTCAAAATCCAATTATTTATATTCCAGGGATAGGGAATGTTGGGAGGAGGTAATATACTTGATGTCTTTCATGTTCATTATACTCTACTATGATGGAAATATGTGTTTATTCCCAATGTGAAGATAACTAAATGGTCAATATGGGGGTGAATTGAAAAATTTAATAAATTTTAAAGAAACTATAAAATATAATATAATTATATAGTGGAAATAAATATAAATAGAGATAAGAGAATTTTTATAGTAGTTCAGATCAAATTTATCCAACAGCTACTCTACTTCTTAGAAACCATAGAGAAATTAAACCCACTAAAATGGAATTTTGATTTTTTACAGAGTGTCAAAACTGTATTGGCCCAGACCCTCATGATCTATCGGCGGGACCTATCGGCGGGACCGATCGGCGGGACCTATCGGCGGGACCTATCGGCGGGACCTATCAGCGGGACCTATCGGCGCGACCGATCGGCGGGACCTATCAGCGGGACCTATCGGCGCGACCTATCGGCGCCACCTATTGGCACGACCGATTGGCGGGACCTATTGGTGGGACCCATCGGCACGACTGATCGGCACGACCGATCGGCGCGACCGATCGACGCAACCAATCGGCACGATCTATCGGTGCAACTGATCAGCGCGATCACTCAGCGCGACCGATCGGCGCGTTCGATCGGTGGGGCCGATCGGTGAGACCGACCGATTAGTGCGACCGATCGGTGTTATCCAGCCTTGTCAGATTTTCCTTCTATAGTTTTTCCTGTAACGCCTTTTTTAGGCCATTTGACCTTTTAAGGCGTTTCAAGGCCATTTTTAAACCATAATTAATATCTAAAAATCCCAAGAAACCTCCCAATTAAAAAACAATTAATTCAGTCATGTGTAACCACCCAACCGTGTGGTAGAACCACGATCTGACTTCCAAGGCGTTCAAATTACTTATCCCATAACATTGGGGATCTCATATATTTATCACGCTATAAATTATTCTTCTCCCTCTTGGCTAGTCTCCTCATTTTCCTTGTGCGTTAGAAGTCGTTTCCTTCCTGAGGAAAGTGGTGCACCTGTGCGGGAGCCCTGCAAGTCGTGCTTCCCCTGTTTTGGTTCGTGGAGAAAAACTTTGATCTTTGATCAACCAGGTAGGGATTTTATCCTTCATCTCTCCTTTCTGTGTATCATGTGGGGTGGAAATGCTTTTTCCTCTGTGGAAATTGATGAAACCGAACTTAACAAAGATAATGAACAGACCTTTAAAGAATGAAGGGGGGGTGATCGATGTTCTACTGTATTCTTTATGTTTTTATGTGTTGTGAATTGTACGGGCCTATGATCACTGAAAATCATGTTTGTTGGTGGTATTTCTCTATGCACTAATGAACCTTGGTGATCCTGGATGTTTAAATAACTGTATCATGGAATTGGTTAATTTCTTATACTCGGTTAAATAAATTGAAAGCACCAGGATCAACCCTTTTCTATGATAACCTCGGTTAAAGCACAGTGGAATTGAAACCATGGAGTGTGTTAAATCTTTTAAATATGAAAATACCTGCATGGGCCTACCTTGTGATGGTGGTATCAGTTTGGTTGTTTCTTTCAAGGGCCGATTTTTGGGGTGATACCAGTGGGGATGGGATCCCCTGTTGTTGTACATTCACTTGTTGTGAATTTGAGGCTGTGTGGTTACTCTGCTTATATCACAAATTGGGGTGGAATCCTCTGTTGTTGAGAGACCATTGGATCCTGGATTTTGAGGACATGGGGCTATGTCTTGGGGTTTTCTTTGGTTCCAATACTTCAAGGGATCTCACTTATCCCTTTTTTGTTGTGACTTGCAAGAGAACCGGGTGTGAATGCTTAAATTGCTGTTTGGCTATTTCTTTCCTTTTGGATTGTGGTTATGCCTGTTAGTTTCTTGGTATTGAAGAATTCACCCTAATGGGATCACTTGAACATGAAAACAATAATGGTTGAGTGGGGAATTAGTTTGGGAGTGAGTTGTGACTTGACCACGAGTGTCGTGACTTCTTTTGTGAATGAATAGTAACAAGGGTGTTTGTGCTTAGGTTTTGGAACCCCGAGGTTGGGATGAGTGTTTGTTACTTATACATATATCTATAGATTTTTATGTTTCTTATTCGTGCCCCACCCAAGTTGAGCACTAAGTGCCAAACACTCCCATTTCATGGGGTATGGTGTTTTCCCCAACACTTCTATGAGTGCATGGTTATTAGCTCATTTTATACTCCATTTCCCGAATAGCCCAAGACTATTCGGGTAGGTTGTGGTGGCCTGAAGTCCATTATTAGCCCAAGAATCTTTGGGCAGGGTAGTTCTGGTGGTTGGACCAGGTGTTTACGGGCAGGTTGTTTCCCACGTATCTTCAGGATGAGGCCCAGGTGTCTTCGGGCATGACGATATCTTTCTAGCTCAAGTGTCTTCAGGTGTGGAAGTGGTTATTTTGGCCTAGGTGTTTGCGGGCATGGTTACGTGAGGTTGTTGTGGCCCAGGTGTCTGCTGGCGGGATAGTGGTTGTGGCCCAGGTGTTTGCGGGTGGGATGTGTGGCTATGGCCCAGGTGTGTGCGGGCGGGTGTGGCAGTGGGACTATGGTGAAAATGGCGGGATTGGTTCGATGCATAGGATGTCTTCAGTAACCAGTGGTAAAGAGTGCAGGGTACCCAAATATCGATGTACTATTACTATAAGTTACTTGACTTGCATTATTTTGGGAGAGTACCTTGGTGAGGTTTGGGAGAATAGCTTTTCATTGTTGGGTGTTTGGTTATCTCTTTCTCCATGGGGCATTAGAATGTCTCCTCACTTGTGCATGGGAGTCTTTGGTTTTCCCTACTGAGTGTACTTGTATGCTCACCCTACATATATAAAACTATTTTCAGGTTTCCAGGAATTCAGGGATCGTGTGGGACCGTACTAGCGTGGACCTTTGGGCAGTTGCTGCTGCCATTTTCCTTTTTCATGGTACTTTACCTTTGGAGTTTTGTGGATTGTATCTTTTACTTTTGAACATGCATATGGGAATGGTTTATTTTTGGCTTTACCTTTGTAACGACCTGAATCCAGAGCCCCTCCACTGGTGCCCCGTACCCGGTTCGCCACATGAACTCAACCGCGTTTCCCCAAATGACAGAGGCTGCCGACTAGCAGTGAGGGCCTTGGTGAGTCGGTGGGGAAACTATGCCATCATTCGGTAAAGTATACAATAGAAGAACAACCAGACACAATAACAGAAACAATAAAAAACATAAAACAACTGAACTGAACAGAGGAAGAAATGTATAAAATGATAATGATGCAACATGGTACATATTTCTATGAAAAGAAGTAAACAAACCAACGTGCTGAAGTACAACTAAAAAACAGGGTGTAAAAGAAAACAAAGTAAACTCCTTAGCATCGCAAGCCGCAGCTCGGTCCCATGCAATCCAACTCTAGTGCAATCAAGAACCTGAAGTAGAAGGGCACTTTCCCTTATCTGTACCTACAACAACATAATCTACTTGGGCCCAAAAGCATGGGCCAAATAGGGTGTGATACAAAGTCCTAGTAGGAAACCACCCAAATATCTGTGCCTAACAGTCAATGAATACATGGCAAGTAAAGTACAAGAATAGTAAACAGGAAGAAAAAACATAGCAGTCATAGTCCACAGTTCTAGCATATAAAGTACACAAGTAAACAGCCAGCAACAAGAAGAAAACAGGTAACCCTCTGGGTTTCTCTCACATCCTAACCCCTATGGTTCAAACTACAAGTACTAGCAACCCTCTAGGCGGCACACACAGTATCACCCCTCTGGTTCAGCTAAGAAAAAATAAAGACTCTCTGAGGAAGCACTCACCGTCAATTCCCCCTATAGCCTCGTATCGTGCTAAAGGCTCTCTGGGGAATCACTCAACGTCTCATTCCACCTGTGTCCCACGTCGAGGAACTATAGACTCTCTGAGGAAGCACTCATTGTCAATTCCCCCTGTGGTCTCACATCGTATTAAAAGACACTCTGGAGAAGCCCTTACGTCTATTCTCCGTGTGGTCTACTACACTAGGTTCTCACAGTCCTGTGTGAAAATGAACATGCTCAGCATGCGTGTGACGTCCAAGTAAACCTCAAGAACTACTTGGCTATCATTCTAAGGCTCAACAGCATAACAAAACAACAGTTCCACTATCCTACAACTAGGAATGGCAACTGTAAAACGCCAAAACAAGCAAAACAAGCATAGCAACCATCCAGATTACAGTGAAAACTGCCATAATCATAGGAAAAACATCTACTCTAGAAATCAAGCAAAGTAGGCAATACAACAAGGGCAAAACAGGAACACACAATACCCCATTCAAGGGTATAGGTGGAGTTTCACAAATAATCATTGACTTTCTACAGAAAGGCACAAACCACCTACCTCAATCCTAGGAGATTGATATACATGAACAACGATGACATATTCTCTTTAGAACGTCGTAGATATGAGAAAACACACAAAACGTTCAACCTTAGATATCTTGAGAAGGAGGAAGAATTGGAAAACAAGGCTGAAGCAGAAGGGATAACTCACCTCTGTGCTTCCAATGCAATCGACCATGCTCAAATTGGAGAACAAACGGAGAGGCGGGAGCATGGGGAATATCCGGTCGTACAGGTCTCTCTCAGATGAAGAACCCGGAGAAGGGGTGTGTTCTATCCGTCAGGCGAGACCTCGGTGCATTTAGTGAAAAAAAGAAAGTACATGACGTGTACTTTTAGAGTACACGAAGTGTACTAGGTCTTTTCGTACTCCACCAAAAACGGCCTCCACATCACCACTACACACTATGTGTGTGGCCCAGAAACGGCCAGCATACGGGTTCGAGTGGGAAAAGAGTACACGGCGTGTACTCAGAAAGTACACGGCGTGTACTTCAAAAATTTCCAGAAAGTTTATTTTTCTTAAAAACTTTAGAAAAAGGAAAGGTATACCATAAACGAAGATCCGGGTTCTTACAACCTTTACTTTTAGCTTCGGTATTGTTGGGGTTGCTGTCTTATCTCTTGATACCATAAAAATACAAATGTTAATGCCTTCTATTTTGTGTGAGATTCTATACCCTTGGCGCTGGTCGCCACTCCGGGACCTATTGAAGGATGGTTTCGGGGGTCATTATATCTCGTTCAACTTAAAGATGGAAGGTCTTGGAAATCTGCTGAACCTTCCCTCCTTTTGGTGAATGGCAGGTCATGACAAAAACCCATTTTAAATGCCTTTTTAATCCCTATAAAATCAACCTAATACTTCTCTTTTTTATCCTATGGATTCATAACCCAACTAGTTTCCATTTAAAGTGGTGGAAGAAACCAACTATACCTTTATCCATGCCAAGGAAAAACTGAATCCCCTTGCCTTTTCTATTTAAGAAAAACCTATTCATATATTGGGGGGGGGTTGTGTGGATCCTTGGACCACATTATTTTTTTCTAATTACAAATATTTATTTGTTTTATTTCATTTTAAATTATGAATTATTATATTTCTATATTGGATAAAGTATTCTTATTCTTGATCATATTATAATATTTATTTACTTAAAATATTTTTAAATTTTATGTTTTGATTCTTTATAACATGTTAAACAAGTTTGATATAGTGTTACTAGGATAAATAATTCATTTAGGAACATAAATTACCATTTTTAATTTTTTTACTATTTCCACATTGCTGATTCACACAACCATTTCTCCCACATAGATGATTCATGTAACCATTTCTCCCATGCATCTACTTCAAGTAATTGATTTTCTAGAATCAGTTACCTTATGTATTTTGAAAATATAATAATATATAGAATTCCAAATTTATATATTTTTATTTAGTTTTAAATATAACAAATTATATACATTTCATTAGAATACATAAAATTTTAAATTGATATATATCATGTATGAAATTAGGTTAAAAGTCACTACATTTCTTTTAATATGAATTCTATAGTTTTTCAAAACTAAACTGATGTTGTATTTTGATGATAACTTTATCTATAAAATTAAAATTAAGGAAATTCTTAATTATATAGAAAGATAATGGAATTGGTTAAATATTATTAAACTAGAGATATAAATGATTATTCTATTTAGAAGGACTTTTTTAAGTCTGAAATTTGATAACTTAAACTATTTATAGAATTAAGAATTGATCTACATAATTTTTTATATATATGATAAATTCACTTTCATGGTGAATTTCCATTGTGATTCTTATATCTAATTCACCCACATGAATCCCCTATGTGAATCCCCTATGTAAATTTTCTAACATAGTTCACCTATGTTATTTTTCCTATGTGGTTTAGTGAAAATATAGAGGTTATTCTAATGCCTAGAAACATTCTATGTTTTATGTAATATTTCATATTTACCTCTGATTAATGTTTAATATTAATTATTTTAATGTTATATTTGTTCTAAAATTACGTATTAATTATTTATAACTTTTGAGAATAGGTTTTAATTTATTTCATGATGTATTACATGTGATTTTTATGGGATTAAGCATGTATTGATATTCTCATAAAAAATTATAGAACATAAAATATTCAAATTAAAATATACTAAAATATAAATATTCAGTCATGATTATTATTAGGGAACTTTTCAAGGGTACCAATTCATTTCATTTATTGTTATATTAAATGTTCTAAGGAGTTCTGTTGTACATGTTGTGTTTTATTTTACAAAATATTAATGGTAAATTTCATAAATATTGTTTTTTATTTATAAATGATATAAAAATGGATCATATTATAGGAAATAAACATGAACTAGATTGTTAAAGCTGTATGCATGATTCTTACTTCAAGAAAATGAATGAAACAATGGTATTCATATTTTTAAGATATTTTTCACAAATAAACTAAATTTATATAGAGTTTATAGAACTAGTGGAAGATAATGAGGTTGAGTGTTATATTGAACCATACAAGTGTTGCATTATTTTCTGATCAACTTCTTATCCCATATAAACTAAAATAATTTGATCCTTTTCTACTAAAGAGTTTCTTGTTACATCAAAAATTATATTGTAAAGTGTTTATTTTGGTTTTTTGTTTTTATTTCTTCCTATTATTTTTTTATAATTGAGTAATTGTAAAGGGTCATGTTGAACCCTCTAGAATTAAGTAGCTTTATTATGTTTTGATAATCCCAACCATACTTTATTCATATCTTGATTATGCTTAATACATTCCAAATATACTTTAATATATGTTGTTACTTCCATTATGCTTAAATTAAGTCTTTTGAATTATCAGATATATGTTTACTATGAATTAACTCATTCTGCCAAGTGAATGCTCAAACAGTTTTCATCTACCGTTACAAGCTAGCAACCGTTATAGCTCAAAGTGACCGATACAGTTAAGTCTACTGATAAGTTGGAGCTACCACTATAAGAGAGCTACCGATACAGCTACCGATACCCAAATTCCATCGCTGCATTAAATTCTACTGATAGAGCTACCGATACAATGAAGTCGACAGTTACCGCTACAACAAATTTGACAGCTACTGATATGCTAAAGTCCACCGTTATGCAAAGTCTACCGATAGAGAGATACCGCTACCGTTACAAGGCAGATCCACAACTACCGATAGAGAGTTACCGCTACTAGTAAAGGCAGAGCCACCGCTACTGTTACAAGTCCACCGCTACCGATACATCAAGTCTAATGACAGACAAGTCTACCGTTACAAATGTCTACCGATACTCAGACCTATAGACACCTACTGTAACACAAGTCTGCCGATATCAAGAGCTATCTTTCCAGAGACAGAACCCGACACTGCTTTAATTTCTTTATCTTTGTTTAATCTAACCAACGGTCATATTAGGTATATTTTAATACACTGACATTTATTTAATGTGTGTTGTTGGATGTCAGGGAACCGTACCTCGTACCTGAAAAAAGTAAATCATCCTTTGCCAGATCACGTGCTTTAAATAAAGGAAAGATGTGCTACTACAAGGGGGATGAATAGACGAATACATAGAGATACAGACCACGAGGTGTGCTGAAAGAACAACCGAGTGTGGATGCAAAGAGACGACTGAACTTCCATGAGGAACTCATTCATCAGTGCTTACCAGTGAAGAGATGAGAACGAGAACATAACACAAGAACTTCATCTACTACTTTTTCTCTATCTACGGACCTGAAAGTCGAGGAAGCAGATAACACTCTGTTTTCCAGACTAAAACCAGAAGAGGACTCAGAACCAATTCTGATCACTACAAAGGAGTCCAGAGCTGCACTGCAATCACTAGATCCATTTCCAAACTCTAAATCTTCTCTGTGATTTATCTTTTTAGATATTGAGAAGTGTGTGTTATTAGCTGTATTTTACACACACACTGTCTCCTGTACTTTAACTGGAGGATCTGTAAATCCTCACTAAAACTCTTGCATCTTTTATTTCCCACTGGGATAGTGGTAGAGGCCGGGCATGACCTGGATAGCTGATTGCTTTTGTTTTTGTTCCCACGGATAACAGTGGTAGAGGTCTTGGACCTAGACAGTTATAAACTGTTGTGAACCTCGATCCAGCGTGTGGATCAATTTTATACAAATTGTTGAGAGGACTAAGTATCATCTTGAGACTTAACCTCTTGGTTATATCTGCTGTGCTATATCTTTCAAAGTGTTTTTTATTCCGCTACTAATTACTTTAAAACCAAAACTGTTTTTAAAGACACTTTGATAATTAAATTCTCAAGTGTTTATATTAGTTGTAAATCAGTAAGTTGATTTCAAAAGTTAATCAACCTTTCCGTTTTGATTAACTGGGAAATAATCAATCCCTTGAGAACCCAACAGAACCTTTACTTTGGTATAAATTCACTACAGTTTAATTTAGTATTTTATTTGGGGGGTTTTAAGACAATGTTTTAAAACAGAAATTTTATTTGGAACTCAATTCACCCCCCCTATTGAGTGTCCACTCCGACCAACATTTGGTATCAGATGTTGTTTAAATATTTTCTAAAAGTACTCTATTTTTTCAACTGTGATTTTAGTTGTATTTTAATGTTCATAAAATTTCTGTTATTTCTAAATTTTTATCTCTTTAAAATCTTTTCTTTAATTTAGTTATCATGGACAATAGAGTTGAAGGTGTTGCTACCAATAGACCACCCTTTTTCAATGGCACCAACTATGCTCAGTGGAAAATAAAGATGAAAATTCATTTGGAGAGCATGGGTTTTGATATTTGGACTGCTATAGAGTTAGAATATAAAATTACTACAGCTGTTAGATCTACTTGGAATGAAGTTACTAAGACATCCTACAATAATAATTGTAAAGCTATGAATGCTTTGTACTGTGCTTTAGGAGATGAGGAATTTAATAGAATATCTGCTTGTAAAACTGCATATGAAATTTGGGATACCTTAGCTGTTTCTCATGAAGTAACAACTAATGTTAAGGAGATGAGATTGAATACCTATACTATTAAGTATGATAATTTTAAGATGTAGCCTGATGAACCCATTTCTGACATGTATCTCAGGTTCAACGAACTTTTCAACACAATGACTTCTCTGGGAAAGGATGTTCCATCAATGGAACAAATCATGAGATTTTTGAGATGTCTACCTGAAAGATGGAGAGGAACCTCTATCTCCATTAGAGAATCATGTGACATTGGAGAACTGCCAGTCAAAGAACTAATTGGAAAACTGATGATGTATGAAGAGGAACTTAAGGTGCACAAAGAAGAAGAAGATGAACCTAGAAGGAAGTCTGTTTCTTTCAAAAATACAACTTCAAAGAACAAGGATAAGGAAAAGCTTCACGTTAAAAATGAAAGTTCAAGATGTGAAGACAATGAGAGTGATTCTGACAGTGATGCTGAGATGGATCACATTGCTAGAAGGTTTAAGAAATTTTATAGGAAGAAGAAGTTTTTCAGAAAGTCAAACTACAAAGGTAAGTATGACAACAAAGGACATTGAAAAAAGGATTGGAAGAAGCCTGATAAATTAGATGAAGTTTTCTGTTATGAGTGCAAAAGGAAAGGACACATAAAAGCGGACTATCCTAAGCTGGAATACAAGAAGAAGTATGAATACAAGGATAAAAAGTATAAGAAAGCCATGAAGGCTACTTGGAGTGCTTCTGAGGACAGTTCTAGTGAATCTGAAGTGTCTGAAACTGAACACAGAAACAAGGAGAACATGTGTTTTATGACAAACACTTCTGAGGTAACTCCAGAAACTCCTGATTCTAATTCATATTATTCTGGAGATGATACTAACTCTGATAACATGTCAAAATCTGAACTGTTTTAATATTGTGATATGTTAGAAGAAACCTGTAATGAGATGAAAGACAAATACAAAGGTTTAAAGAAACAGTATTCTTTAACTGTTAAACATAAATCTGATCTGGATATTGAAGTAGAGAAGAATGATCAGTTGCTTAAAGAGAATACTGAACTGAAATTATATAATTAGCAACTCAAGAAAGACTTAGAGAAATTTACTAATGGTAAATATACTCTTACTCAAATGATAGGTAAGAAAATAGCACCTAGATACACTACAGGTATAGGGTACCAACCTGGACAAAGGAAAATTACCCAAACTAGATTCATTCCTAAATCTGGATAGAATGTAGCTAGCTCTGGAACATCATATGCTTCAACAACTTATATCCATAGTTATGGATCTAATAAGGTTTATCTTTCAAAATATATTGATACTAGAAATTTTATGAGACCCATTAGACAAATATGGGTACCTAAAGTGTTATTGGATAACCTGTCTGGACCCAAGAAAATCTGGGTACCAAAATCATTTCCTGTTTAAATCTGTTTTGTAGGAAACCTTCTTAAAGAGCTCCTGTAAAAAGACCTGGTACTTGGACAGTGGATGTTCAAGACATATGTCAGGAGAATTCTCATGCTTTAAAAGCTTAGTCAGAGTTGATGGAGGTTTTGTCACTTTTGGTGATAACTCAAAAGGAAAAATAATTGGCTTAGGACATATTGGTAACACTGACTCAATATTGATTTCTAAAGTTTTATTTGTCGATGGACTTAAATATAATCTGTTAAGTATTTCTCAGTTATGTGATGATGTTTTTTATGTTAAATTTGAAATTGATTGTTGAAATGTTTTCAATTCTAAAAATGTTTTAGTGTTCACTGCTTTGAGAAATGAAAATGTTTATGCTGTTGATTTAAATTCTTTAGCTAAGAAAAATATTACTTGTTTAAATGCTTTTCATAAAGAGTCTTGGCTTTGGAACAGAATATTAGGACACTGCAATGTGCATTCACTTAGAAAACTTGCTAGGAATAACTTAGTTAGAGACCTACCCAAACTCTAATTTCCAGCAGACAAAGTTTGTAATCCCTGTCAAAAGGGAAAGAAACATAAAGTTTCTTTTAAATCAAATAAAGAAGTGTCAACTTCTAAACCTCTCGAGTTGGTTCATATGGATTTATTTGGACCTTATAGAGTTTCTAGTTTAAATGGGAAGCATTATGTCTATGTTCTTGTAGATAACTATTCTAGATATACTTGGGTATATTTTCTAGCTCACAAAAGTGAAGCTTGTTCTTACTTTGTTAAATATTCCAAGTCTGTAGAGAACCTTAGTGGACTTAAGATTAAAACCTTGAGAAGTGATCATGGTCGTGAGTTTGAAAATCATGAGTTTGAATCTTACTGCTCACACAATGGCTATAGTCATAATTTCTCTGCCCCTAGGACACCTCAACAGAATGGTGTAGTAGAAAGAAGGAATAGAACCCTGCAAGAAATTGCTAGAACCATGCTAAATGAGTATGACCTACCCGTTTATTTTTGGTCTAAATTTGTAAATATAGCTTGTTATGTTATTAATAGGGTCTTGATCAGACCTGTTCTTAAGAGGACCCTTTATGAGTTATGGAACCATAGGAAACCTAAGGTTAACTACTTCAAAGTTTTTGGCTGCAAAGTCTTTATACTTAATACTAAAGATAATCTTGACAAGTTTTCATCCAAGAGTGATGAAGGAATTTTCCTAGGTTACTCTATTTTTAGTTAAGCCTATAGAGTTTTTAATAAGAGAACCAAATGTGTGGAAGAATTTGTTCACATAAAATTTGATGAAACTGATCCACATGAACCTAAGACCTCTCTTGAAAATATTGAAGATGATCTCTCTATTTTGAACCTTAATGATAAAGACAGTGGACCTATAGTTAAAACGTCCCATTCTGGAAATTTCCCAGAACCTTTTTCTTTTGAACCCCAACCTGTTGATGAACCTGAAATCTATAGCCCTACCTTTTCAAGAGCAATTAGGATTCTAAAGAACCATCCTTTAGATGTTGTTGTAGGAAATCTAGATAGAGGAACACAGACTAGATCTTCTCTAAGAAATCAGGTTGAACATCAAGCTTTTCTTTCATAGTTAGAACCTAAAAATGTCAATGATGCCATCAATGATGAATTTTGGGTAATAGCTATGCAAGAATAACTAAATCAATTTGAAAGAAACAAAGTCTGTTAATTAGTAGAAAGACCTAAGGACACTATAACCATAGGCACAAAATGGGTGTTTAGAAACAAAGTTGATGAATCTGGAAACATCATTAGAAACAAAGCTAGGCTAGTTGCACAAGGTTACAATCAAGAAGAAGGAATTGACTATGAGGAAACCTTTGCACCTGTAGCTAGATTAGAGTCTATTAGGATCTTACTTGCCTATGCATCACATCTGAATTTCACGTTATATCAAATGGATGTGAAAAGTGCTTTTCTAAATGGTTTTATTGTTGAAGATGTTTTTGTAGAACAACCACCTGGTTTCTCAAATCTTCATTTTCAAAATTATGTTTTTAAACTTTCTAAAGCTTTATATTGTTTAAAACAAGCTCCAAGAGCTTGGTATGAAAGGATTTAAAAATTTCTTATCTCAAAAGGATTTTCAAAAGGAATTGCTGATCCCACTCTTTTTATAAAAAGAATTTCAAAAGATTTATTAATCGTACAAATCTATGTTGATGATATTATTTTTGGATCTTCTAAAAATTCATTATGTACTGATTTTTCAAAGGTTATGCAAAATGAATTTGAAATGAGCTTAATGGGAGAGCTTAAGTATTTTCTTGGATTTCAAAATTTTCAAACTAAATATGGAATTATTTTAAATCAAAGTAAATATACTAAGGATTTATTAAAACGTTTTGGTTTGGATAGTATTAAAGAAAGTGATATACCTATGAGTACCACCTGTAAATTGGATGCTGATGGATCTGGGAAACCAGTTGATCAAACTAATTATAGAGGTATGATTGGGAGTTTACTTTATCTTACTACTAGTCGACCAGATATTATGTTCAGTGTATTTATGTGTGCAAGATTTCAAGCTAATCCTAAAGAATCACACTTGCTTGCTGTTAAAAGGATTTTTAAATATCATAAGTATACTAGAAATTTAGGTTTGTTTTATCCAAAAGGACAATCATTTGACTTAACAAGTTATTCAGATGCTGATTTTTCTGGCTGTAAGTTAGATAGGAAGAGCACATCTGGAACATGTCACTTACTTGAAAAATCCCTAGTATCATGGTGTAGTAAGAAACAAAACTCAGTTGCATTATCTACTGCTGAAGCAGAATATATAGCTGCTGGTAGTTGCTGTGCACAGATTTTGTGGATGAAACACACACTACTGGATTATGGATTTGACTTTAAACATGTTTCAATTAACTGTGACAACACTAGTGAGATCAACATCTCTAAGAATCTTGTGTCTCACTCTAGAACTAAACATATTGATGTTATACACCATTTTCTAAGAGATCATTATCAAAGAGGTGATATAACACTTGAGTTTATAGGCACTGAACTTCAATTAGCTGATATTTTCACTAAGACTTTAAGTTTAGAAAGATTAAGTTTCATTAGAAACGAATTAGGAATGATAACTTACCCTTAAACCGTTAGAAAATCCTCACCATTAGAAAATCCTCACCGTTAGAAAATCCTCACCGTTAGAAAATCCTCACCGTTAGAAAATCCTAACCGTTAGAAAAATCATCACCGTTAGAAATCCTCACCGATAGGAGACCTCACCATTAGGACATCCTCACTGTTAGGAGACTTTACCGGTATATTTGTGCGCTGTATTATTCTGTAAAGCCGAGTCATCGAACCGTTGTTTATTTTATTTATGATTTATGTGATTTATGAATCCTAAATGATATTAAAACTCGAACTAGACTCACTCAATCTCACCGCGAACCTGTCTGCTCGAACTCTCCTAAACCTAAACCTCTCGACCTTCAGAACCCTAGCCTCAAATCCGTAATGGCCCGCATCAAGAGACCTCAGATGACTGATGAAAGTGAAGAGCAGGCAGCGAAGAGACAAAAAGTATCTAGTACTGATGCCAGTGGAAGTGGAAGTGGAAGTGTAACTCGAAGGAATCTAGTAAACCCACATCTCTCAAAGAGAGAGATTGTTGTTGAAAAAGAGGTGTGTGCAGAATCACTGATGGAAAGCAAGTCGTTAGTTCTTAAGGTTTTACAAGAACAAGGCTGGGTAGAATGTTTTGCGAATAATAATGGACCGTACTACCCTGGATTGGTAAAAAAAATTTATGACTTTGTGCGTTTTGAAAAGACTGAGGAGGAAAGCAAAATGGTTTCATATGTGAATGGCCAGGAAGTATCGTTTACTTCAGGAGAATGGGCTGAGAACCTGAGAGTTCCTCATGAGGGAGATTTTACTTATTATTCCAAGTCTGTAACTTCGATTAGTGATGTGTTTCAATATGAAGATGCTTTGATGAAACTCACAGGGAATGGGACCCCTAGAAAGGTGATTGCTGCAGAGATGGTAGGAGAAGATAAGCTGTTGTTTAAATTTATTCAGCATGTTGTTAGTCCGAGAAGAGGAGACTTTGACACTTTGAGATTCCAAGACATATATCTGTTACATTTGCTGAAGCACAGTGTGAGAATCAATCTATGTAGATTGATTATGGTTCAAGTGGAAGAGATGACTAGAACGAAGTCAAAATCAAATGCCTTGTTTTTCTCAAAGCTAATTTCTGTGATGCTAAAAGTGAAGGAGATAGCTGGACCTCAGGATGAGCTGGTAGTGGTTAAGGATAACTTATATATTACAAGAACTGTTTGTAAATACATGAAAGTCAGATAAAATCCTTGGCAGAAATCATGGGTGAATGATGATGGAAAAATTTATGACAAGTTCACTCATGTGGATCATCCGTCTAGACCAAAGGATGTGAGAGATCCTGGTCTTGGACCAGATGAGCCAGAACCGGTCTATAGTGATGATGAAGCTGAGGAGGAAGAGAATTCAGTTGAGGAAGGATGAGACCCAGACTTACCCCTAGTCCTGTGCATCAAGTTATTTCTTATGGAGCAGCTAGCCCTCCAAAAGAACTACCAAAGAGAGAAACTGTCTTGAAGGACAATGATACATAGACTACAGAAGAAGGAGAAGAAGTATGCCAATATGTTGTCAAGGACACCTCTGAGGAGGATGGGATATTCGAATCTGATCATGATGTTAATGGAGAAAAGGAGGCTGATGGTGAAGCCGATGCTGTGGAAAATGTTGAAAAAGAGCTCAGTTTAAGTCCTCTAATAGTCAGTACAGCCAGGACAACGCCTGATCAGGAAGATATAGCAGTAGCACCTGTTGATGAAAGAGTCATTAATGACTCATAACAAATGTCTATTGAATCTGCTGCAATTGTAGAGGAAATTGCAGAATTACCTCAGGAAGAATAGTTGGAAGAGATACCTCAGGAGAATGTTACAAGTGAGGGGGATAATCTTGGCACAATATCAGTGTTATATGACATTGAAGGTTTGACATCAGATCCTGGATATATGATTCTTGGACTTTCTTATAGAGATTCGGATGAGGAAGACAAACCCCAAAAGGAATCAGTTACCTTACCCACTGTGACTGAAAATGTGGCAACCAAAGAGGACCTTGAGTCCTTAAAAGCTGAATTGAAAGAAGCAATAAGAGAATCAGTGACATATATGAAGAAAAGTATGGTTGAAGAGATTAAAAGCATGGAGAAATCCCTTGAGTTATCCATTAGATGTAGTGTTTCCAGTCCTGTGAAATAAATGGTGGATGAACTTAAGGTGTGTCACACTCAGATTGAGAGTTGGACAGGAGTTGTAGTTGCTCTTAGACAATCAATTGCTTCATTGACTGCTTTGAACAGTTCTCAAACCCAAGTACACACTGACATTCGATATATCAAAGAAGTGGTCAAACAGTTTGTGGAAGTTTTTGAGGCCTTTAAGAAGTCAGTTAAAGAACATCTGAATAGTCAGGATGAACTTGTTCAGAAGGTAGTTAGTAGTCTGACTCATTCTTTCAAGGAGACAGTGGCCTTCTCAATGAAACATCTTCCCTAAACAAGTTCCAGTGTGAACCTTGACCAGATCTGCACTATTATTCAAGAAGAATTGGCTAAGGCCAGTCCGAGTGGTGCATCAGATACTCAGATTCTTGCTACCACTAGGGAAGTTAGTAGTTTTGTTCGTGATCACCTGCAGGTAGCTACTGCTTCTCAAGAGGCAATCAAAAATATGGTGGATGCTTATTTTGAAAAGGTTTATACCAAGCACCAAATAACAAACCATTTCAAGATTTTAATGGAGAATATGAAGTTACCTCCAGTTATCCAAGCCTTAAAGGAACAAGTTAGTAAGCTTAGGGAGCTTACTCCTGCTTTAGATAAGTTCATTGAAAATAGGGATGATTTTGTATCTTCTATGGAGAGAGGTGGAAGAATCATCATGGATTTCAGGAATCTCTTGCTTCTTTTCCTACATGTGGATGCTCAACCAGTTATTGTACCACCTACCCTTCCACCATCTGCCTCTGGGAGTACTCCTCAACTGACTCCAGTTCAAGCCATCAGGAGCTTGACACCTTTGATCCCTTAGAGAGAGACAAATTACAAATCTGGTACTGTATCAGTTGCTGATCCACCTGTGGTTCTTTCAGGAATTCGCAAGCCTTCTGACTCTACCTCTGAACCCTCTCCTGATCCTAAGGGAAATACACCTGTTCAAGAGGATGATTGAGTGCTTCTAGCTCCATTTTTGATGGGGTTCATTGTATTTTTTTACTTTTCTTCTTTTCCCAATGTATCTTTTGCTTATCAATCAAATACATCATTCCTCTCTTCACTGTATATTTTACTATGTATATTCTCTTTCCTAGTCCTTCTCTTTTCTCTGATACCCTCATTTTTGTTAATCACAAATGGGGAGACATTATTGGAAACCTGTTCCTAGAGAGAGCGAGAGAGAATGTTGTTCACCTAAGGGGACAAAGGGGGAGAAAATCACTACTTTGGAGGAGAATCCTGTAGTTAAATTGACAGGGGAGGAATATGCGAATCTTTTCAAACTAAAGAATTTTGTTTGTTTTTTTCCTCTGATACTACATTATTTCTTGATATATTCCTGTTTTCATATTTTTCCTCTGATACTATTTTATTTTTTTGATATCACTTGCTGATATTTTTCCTCTGATACTATACTATTTATATCATACTTTGATATATTTTTCCTCTGATATTACTTTATTTTGGCATAAGTTGTGATTATCAAAAAGGGGGAGATTGTTGAACCCTCTGGAATTAAGTGGCTTTATTGTGTTTTGATAATCCCAACCATACTTTCTTTATATCTTGATTATGCTTAATACATTCCAAATATAATTTAATATATGTTGTTACATTCATTATGCTTAAATTAAGTCTTTTGAATTATCAGATATATGTTTACTATGACTTAACTCATTCTGCCAAGTGAATGCTCAAACAGTTTTCAGCTACCGTTACAAGCTAGCAACCGTTACAGCTCACAGTGACCGATACAGTTAAGTCTACTAATAAATTGGAGCTACCGCTATAAGAGAGCTACCGATACCCAAATTCCATCGCTGCATTAAATTATACTGATAGAGCTACCGATACAATGAAGTCGACAGTTACCGCTACAGCAAAGTTGACAGCTACTGATATGCTGAAGTCCACTGTTATGCAAAGTCTACTGATAGAGAGCTACCGCTACCGTTACAAGGCAGATCCACAACTACCGATAGAGAGTTACCGTTACTATTACAAGTCCACCGCTACCGATACATCAAGTCTACCAACAGACAAGTCTATCATTACAAATGTCTACCGATACTCAGACCTACAGACACCTACTATAACACAAGTCTACCGATATCAAGAGCTACCGTTCCAGATACAGAACCCGACACTTTTTTAATTTCTTTATCTTTGTTTAATCTAACCAATGGTCATATCAGGTATATTTTAATACACTGACATTTATTTAATGTGTGTTGTTGGATGTCAGGGAACCGTACCTCGTACCTACAAAAAGTAAATCATCCTTTGCCGGAGCACGTGATTTAAATAAAGGAAGGATGTGCTACTACAAGAGGGATGAATAGACGAATACATAGAGATACAGACCATGAGGTGTTCTGAAAGAACAACCGAGTGTGAATGCAAAGAGACGACTGAACTTACTTGAGGAACTCATTCATTAGTGCTTACCAGTGAAGAGCTGAGAACGAGAACATAACACAAGAACTTCATCGACTACTTTTTCTCTATCTCTGAACCTGAAAGTCGAGGAAGCAGACGAAACTCTGTTTCCCAGAATGAAACCAGAAGAGGACTTAGAACCAGTTCTGATCACTCCAAAGGAGTCCAAAGCTACACTGCAATCACTAGAGACATTTCCAAAATCTAAATCCTCTATGTGATTTATCTTTTTACATATTGAGCAGTGTGTGTTATCTGCTATATTTTACACACACACTATCTCCTATACTTTAACTGGAGGATCTGTAAATCCTCACTCAAACTATTGCATCTTTTATTTCCCACTGGGATAGTGGTAGAGGTCGGGCATGACCTGGACAGCTGATTGATGTTGTTTTTGTTCCCACAGATAATAGTGGTAGAGGTCTTGGACCTGGACAGTTATAAACTGTTGTAAACCTCGATCCAGGGTGTGGATCAATTTTATACAAATTGTTGAGAGAACTATGTCTCAGCTTGATACTGAACCTCTTGGTTATATCTTCTGTGCTATATCTTTCAAAGTGTTTTTTATTCCGCTGCTAATTACTTTAAAACAAAAACTGTTTTTAAAGTCACTTTGATAACTAAATTTGCAAGTGTTTATATTAGTTGTAAATCAGTAAGTTGGTTTCAAAAGTTAATCAACCTTTCTGTTTTGAATAACTGGGAAATAATCAATCCCTTGAGAACCCAAAAGAACCTTTACTTTGGTATAAATTCACTACAGTTTAATTTAGTATTTTATTTGGGGGTTTTTTAGAAAAAGTTTTAAAACAGAAATTTTAATTGGAACTCAATTCACCCCCCCTCTTGAGTGTCTACTCCGACCAACAGGTCATAATACCCATTAGAAGGTAGTTAATTGGGATATGAATCCATAAAAAAAATTCAAACATTAGGTTGTGCCTCTAGGGAAAAAGGTAGAATATTTGGGTTTTGCCTCTAGGTGGAAAAGGAAGGATTAGTTTAGGGTTAATAATATAGGGAAAAAAGTCTTTTTAATTGGGTTGTGACTCTAGGTAGGAAAAAGTAATTATAAGATTAGAATATAGTGGTTATAGTGAGTGCCATATCTCTCTGTTAATGAGAGGGGTATAGAGTATAGTAGGATAATTTAAATATGAACTCCTATAAAAACATCCTATGTTCATTTTCTTTTATATCCTATGAACTAAACTTAATAACTATGATATTCTAAAATAATATTAAATTAATTTTAAAAAGGAAAATTCCCCACCCTTTTGGATATATTTCCATAATTACTTTGGACTAATAATTGGTATCATAGAAGGATCTCTAGCCTATATATATATATAATTAATCATAACCACTTATTGACTTAACCATCAATGAAAATGAGAAATTTGAGATGGTAGGAAGTTGCTTGAATAATGAAAAAATACCTCAAAATCCACCACATTTTGATGGAAATCACTATGGATATTAGAAATATTAAATGAAATGTTTCTTGAAGAAATATAGCATTGATCATTGGATAATCATGGTAAATCTATGAAAGATCATAGATGGTGAACCCAAATCATTAGTTGGGAATTATGTGGTAAAGTAAGTTCTGAATTACCAGGTGATGAATATCCTAAAATGTGAAATAAATAGAAATGTGTGTAGTTATGTTTTATCATATAAAAATGCTCATGAAATCTGAAAAATTATAAAATTTACACATCTTTGCTTAGATAAGCTTATTAGAACTACATTAGGTATCTTAAGAGTTTAATATAAATAATTTAATATGGTTGAATATGAAACTATAAATAAAATGCTCCATAGATTTACTAGTATTCTAAATTCTATTATTTCTTTGGATGAAACTCTTAAAAATCCTATTCATGTTGAAAGAGTACTTATATAACATCTTAATAAGTTTCATTCTAAAAAGGTATAGATAGATAAAAGTAATAACTTCAAGGAATATATACTTTATGATATTATTGGATCTTTACTACAATATGAATTAGAGCGTAAAAATATTGATGAATAAGATAATTCAATGAAGAATGGGATTGATTTTAAATCAAATATATCTACGTACTCTTCAGATTCTGAGTTACATAGTTGTGATAGGAATGATATTACATATGTTTCAAAACCTGGATTTAGAAAGAAGAAAATATACTCAAGGAGATACCAAAAAGACTATACTAAGGATGATTAGAAGGAGTATAAGAAAGGTAATTTTATTTCTAATGATACTCAATATGTAATTTATTATGAGTATAGGAAAAGGGGGCACATCAATTAAGATTTTACAAGAATAAATCTGGATAAAAATAAGAAGAAGCAATGCAAGAAAGAAAGTAATGAAATAGAGGCCAAAGGGAGTTTAAATGAGGATTCATGTATTTTTGAAGAACCTGGTTGTAAAAAGGATGTGGTAAACTTGTGATTAATTTATTTATCAAATCAATTAATTGAATCTACTTATTATTCATCCATGAATATGAATCTAAAAAACGTAATTCTGAATAATTTCTAAAAAAAGTTGATAGACTTGAAAATATAGTTGGAAAAGTCACTGGTTTATATAAAAACATTAAGGTAAAACACAAGTATATCCCTAAGGAGAGTGAAAATATGATAAAATCTATACAATATGATAATAATTATGCTCATACAGATCTAGAAATTTCACAATAAAATAAAAAATGATCTTTTAAAAAATTATAAATTATATAGAGAAGTTGGTTTTATGTCTAAGTGTTATGAAGTTGAAATAAGTAATTTTGATATTGTTCCAAAAGAGAATGAAAAAATCAAAAATGAATTGAATGTTTAAATTCAAATCTTCCCATTTTTCATTAAGGTAGAGTAAAATTTGATAAAATTATGAGTTTTAATAAAATGAAGTAAATGAGATCTTGTTTTGGTTATGATGATAATTCATAAAAAATGTATAAAAATTTCTTTTTTAAAAGAACTAATGGAAGTATATATACTGATATGTGTTTTAGATTTCATATGAAAGGTCATTATAAAAATGAGTATTCCTCGATATTTCCAAAATATCTTGGATGTACTGAGGATTTAATTTATAAATATTTATCTTTAAGATATCATATAAACAAGTGATTGAAATCAATTTGTGTTCCCAAAAATTCATATGCTAATCCCATCAGACAAAAATTTTCATGTGTACCAATGATTTTTAAATCTATTTTTGTAATAAATATGTCTTGGGAGCATTAAAAAGGATTTTTGGTACATGTATAGTGGATTATCAAGATATATGAATGTTTATATGTCAAAATTTATATCACTCAAACAATTTTATGGAGGTAATGTTACTTTTTGAAATAAATCTAAAGAAAATGTATAAGGGTTTGGTGAGGTTGGAATTTAAAAATCTATTATTATATCTAACATTTTATATATTGAATATTTGAAATATAATTTAATAATAATTTCAAAATTATGGGATGAGGGAATTTTTGTTAAATTTTAAAATGATAAATGCATTTTTTTATGGATAAAACTATTTTTGTTTTATAAAAATTGAAAATAAAACATTTGTTTAATTAATTTTTCTGAGTTAACTGATCAAAATGTCAAATGTTTGAATAATATACAATATTATAAAATTTTGTGGGATAGAAGGTTAGGAGATGCCAATTTCAGGTTGATGAATAAGCTATCCAAGAACCAAATAGTTTTGCGACAAATAGATCTTAAAATAGATAACACCTTTTTATGTGATTCTTGCTTAAAATGTAAACAACACAGTAGCAGTTTCAAGTAAATTAAAGAAGTAAAAACTATAATGACTCTTAATCTTATTCATTTGAATTTATTTTATTCCTATTAAACATAATAGTTTGGGTGGAAAAAGATATTTTTTAGTTATTATTGATGATTTTTCTAGATAAAAATGGGTTTACTTTCTTACTTCTAAATATTAAACATTATCGAAATTTATTATTTTTTGTAAATTTAAAAAAAATGATAAAGTAAAATTAATTAAATAAATAATAAGTGATCAGGGAGGTAAATTAAAAAATATTGAAGTTATCTAGTTTTGTGAATATAATAGGCATTTGTATAAGTTTTCATCCCTTAGGGCATAAAAAATAGTGTTTTTGAAAGGAAAAAAGAACAGTTCCAGAAATGGATGGGGACTTAATAAATGAGTTTAATTTTCTTAAATATTATTGGGAAGAAGTTTTCAATACTTATTATTATATTACTAATGGATTTATTTTAATACCCTTATTGAAAAAGACACCTTATGAGAATTGTATGTGAATGATACCTAAAATTGGATATTTTATAGTCTTTGGTGTATATTTTTTATTCTAAATACTATGAATTTCTTAATTTTTTTATTGAAAACTGGATGAAGGAATTTTTTTAGGATATTAAAATAATAGTAAGGTGTATAGAGTATGTAATAAACTAAACATGGCTATTGAAGAATCAATTCTTGTTAATTTTGATGAAAAATATTTGAATAAAATATATTTTGATATTGATAAACTGAATGATGAATTTATAGATTTTAATTATGAAGAGGAAACACCATTGGATAAAAATTCACATTTTTATGGGGATAATATTTCTTCTAAAACAAAACCTATTCATGAAAAATCCTGGAAAACTCATACATACCATCCTACAGATAATGTTATTATAAATATCGAATCAAATGTTTAAAATATAAATCTATTATGAATATTTGTGCTTATGAAACTTTTATTTATGATTTTGTTCCTCAGAATATTTGTGATGATTTAGATGATTCTAGTTGGATCTTGTCTATTCATGATGAATTAAATCTTTTTACTAGAAATAATGTGTGGACTTTAGTTATTCCACTAAATATTGATCATATTATTTGTAAAAAATGGATATTTAATAGTAAACATGATAGCTATGTAAATATTGTTAAAAATAAATCTAGATTAGTTTCCCAATGATATTCTCAAGAGGAAGTATTTTATTTTGAAGAAAATTTTTCACCTATTGATAGATCAGAAGCTAGTAAAATATTATTGTATTATGATTATTTTCATGGTTTTAAATTATTTTAATTGGATGTAAAACCCAATTTTCTAAACGGTTACATTTCTAAAGATGTATACATTAGATGAACCCCTTGTTTTGGAAATTAAAATAATAATAATATTTTTTTAAAGTATATTAGGATTTACATGGTTTGAAATAAGATCCTTAATCTTGGTAGGAAAGGTTATAAATTTTTCTTATAAAAAAAATTGAGAAAGAAAAATTTGATTTTACCTTTTTTATTAAAAAAAGTTTTAATAATATTCTGATTGTACATATTTATGATTATGATATTATATTGGGATCTTCAAATGAATATATTTGTAATGTATTTTCATAAGTAAGGACTTCTGAAGTCTATATGAGTATGATATAAAAATTTAAAATTTTCCTTGTTTTGGAAATATTTTAATGAAATAATGATATTTTTATAAATCAATCTATGTATGATAAATAGTTAGTTAAGATATTCGGTTTAGAATCTTCAAAAAGTGAGAATACTCTAATGATTACTACTTGAAATTTTGATTTAGATAAATATAAAAAATACATTAATGTTAAAACCTATAGAGGAATTATTGGATGTTTATTATATTTTACTGATCCTAGGATTGATTAATTTTTTTAGTTTTTTATGTGATAAATATAAAATTGATCCAAAGAAAATTCATATTAAATCATTTAAAATGATCATTTGATATGTTAAAACATATTTGAATATTGGTTTATTTTACTCTACTAAAAATAACATTGAAGTGACTAGTTATTCAGATTATGGTTTTGGTGTATGAAAGATAGATAGAAATAGTAATTTATAGATATGTCATTTACTTGGTAAATATTTAGTTTCATGGGAAACAAAAAAATTCAGTTTCACTTTCCACTTTAGAATCTTAATATATTACTACTTCACCATGTTGTGCTCAATATTTATGGATTAAGAAAACTATTTATGATTTTGGTTTTTATTTTAATAAGATTTAAATTTTCTATAAAAATAAATAGACTATTTATATTTAAAAAAAAATTACAACGCTCTAGTACTAAATGCATTAATGTTAAATTTCACTTTCTTAGAAATCATGTACAGAAAGGAAATATAGGTATGAAATTTATTTTTATATAAAATCAGCTTGATGATAACTTTACAAATCCCATGGACATTAATAACTTGGATAAAATCAATTTTTAACTTGGTATGATGTAGATTTAAATTTATAGTTTTCTAACACGAATTTATGGGGAATTTGTGTGAGTTTATTTGCTGAAATTTTCCTATTTATGTGAAATATGTGAAATATGGAATCTATTTTTCAGATTATTATTGATAAATTTAAATATTTTTTTTATTATATCATTATTTTAAGTCTTCTCTTATATACTATATGGTTTTAAATTAATATTTAATATTTTAGTTTGCATAAAATATTATTTTATAAAGTGTTTCTCATTTTTTTCACAAACTTTTAAAATTATACTCACTATATCATGGATCTCTGAATCATTTTTTAAAAAGTTTTTTACAATGTTTATATTAATTATTATGAAATATAATATTTCAAACAATTAGTGAAAGAAACTTTATCATTTCAAAGAGAAGAGAATTTTTCTATTGAAACATTATCTTTTTTATAATTTGAAAAAGGTAGAGATTTTGTGAAATTATACTTGATTTGGTAATTATCAAAAAGGTATAGAATGTTGAGTGGATTCTTGAACCAATTTATTTTTTGATAATTAAAAATATTTATTTATTTTATTCCCTTTGAAATTATTATTACTTTAAATTGTGTATTGATTAAATTATTCTTCTTCTTGATCATATCATAATATTTCTTTACTTAAAACATCATTAAATTTAATGATTTTATTATTTATAATAGGTTGTACAATTTTAATATAGTGTTGTTAGAAAAAATATGTCATTTAAGACCCTAAATTATCATTTTTAATTATTTTTTTACTATTACCACATATCTGATTCATGTATCTATTTCTCCTACATAGTTGATTCACGTAGACATTTATCCTATGTATATGATCTTCCAAAATCAACTACCTTATGTATTTCAACCATATCTTAGGATAGAGTACTCAAAATTGGATAATTCTTATTTTTTTGAATATAAAAAATTATATACATTTCATTTTAAGACACCAAATTATGAATTTATTAATATCATGTTCACAATTAGGTTATAATTCACTAAATGTTTTCAATATGAAATCTATAGTTTTTTAGAACTAATGATCTATAGTATTTTATTGATAAATTTAGATATATAAATTCAATTGAATTTATTTTGGATTATATGGAAATAAAATGAAAATTTATAAATATAATTCAACTAAAGAAACAATTTATTTTTCTATTTATAAGGTATATTTTAAATCTATAATTAGATTAGTCATGCTATTTATAGTTCTTAGAATTCAGTTACATCAAAATTTTGAGAAGAGATGAATTCTCTTATGTGGTGAATTTCATAGGTGATTATCCTATTAAATTAACATAAATTATTATCCCATGTGAATAGAAAATGTAAATTTTCCTACATAGTTTAACTATGTCATTTTTTCTATGTGGTTCAGTAAAAATATATAATATTTTCTAAAATCTAGAAATATGCTTCATTTTACATAATATTTCATATTTAAATTGTACGAATGTTTAATATTATTTTTTAATTTTATATTTTTTCTAAATTACATATAAATTATTTAAACCTTATGAGAATTTTTTTTAATTTATTTCATGATGTATTAAATTTGATTTACATGGGATTAAACAAGTATTGATATTTATATTGAAAATTCAAGAACTTAAAATATTCAAATTCAAATATACTAAAATACAAAGAGTCTATATTGATTATTATTTGGGAAAATTATAAAGATATTAATGGTTATTATTTACTACTATATTAAATGTTTAAACAATTTCTTCTATAGATGTTGTGTTTTGATTACTATATTATCTTGGATAACATTCATAAATATTTTTTTTCTTTTATCAATGATGTACACATGGAACATATTCTAGGAAATAAACATGAAGTAGTTTGTTGAAGCCTCAGGCATGACTATTGTAACACCTTGATATTTTATGAGAAATATTCTTTTAAATTTAATTGATGTCTTGTGTTGTACGCTTCACCAATATCATATTGCTCTATACGCAACACCATATTATCTTGCAGTATACGCAACACAATTCTTGGCTTGTGTTGCACACAATTTATAGTTTTTTCAAATAAAATTCATTTTACACAACACCGATTATAGATTTTGATCAATGTATAAATGAACTATGTATTTATTATGTTATACACAACACCAAAAAAATCCATTACTACACGCAACCCTGACTTGTCATGCATTGCACACAAGAGCGACCTTCCTTGATAGCGTGTGTTCTACGCAATACATGGTTTCACTAAACAACGATATATTGTTATGAACTAGCCGTTATGAATATTATTAAAAAAATTTAAATTTTATAACATTATCATCCATCTTACACATATCCTAGAACATGGTATGAGAAAAAAATAAAATTTTTGGGTAAAATCTGTATTTTAAAAAAAATGTTGTTTTACCATCTTTTGATGGCCCTCCCACTTTAAATCTAGTTTTGACATGTTTATAAGTTCAATTAGACAAAATAAACTTATTAATTGCAATAATTATATAAAAATTTACTTTGGATAATTTTTTTAATATTTGATTGTTAACTTTCATATTTTGATAAATAGTAAAAATATGCTAAATTTTAATTAAAAACAACTTTTTTCATAAAGATAATTTATATGGTTAAATTATAATATTTAATGATTTTAAAGTATAAAAAGAATATATTTATACCATTTAATATAATGTAAGTCATTATAATTAATTTTACACTGAATTAATAGGTAAAAACATTTCAATCTTTTGCAATGTTTTAACTTTTAAAACCCATTTTCTCAACAGCGGGATTAATTTTAAATTTAATACTGCTACTTCTGTGTATTGAATTTAGAAAAATGGATTCCATATTTGTAATCAGTAGGTACAAATTATGTTAATCAGATACTTTTTATTTTCAGGCATTATGAATAGTAACTACAGAAAATTTTATTTACCATAGTTAAAGGTAAATCGAGTAATTAAGGGTAAATATAATATTATAAAATTACCCTAAAACTTGTATTAATATAATTGTATGACTATATTTTTTCCTAAATCATAATTGGGTAGAAATAGAATCTATTGGAACCAACTTGGATGTGATTGAGATCTTTAATTTATTTTATTTAAAGAAAGTGACATATGTCTCACTCAAACTTTAATAATTAAAGTATTTTTAATATAAGGTTATACAGAATATAAATTCGATTATAAATACTAATTTGAAAGATAAAATTTTTTTCTTTGTCATGGAAATTACTTTTTAATTTTTAATAAATATTTATTTATCTAAATAGATTATACATTAATGATGCAGAAATTATTTATTTAGTGAAAAATCAATAATATAGTTTTTATTCAAATAATAATACCCATAAAATGCACAAAGACCTGACTAAAACTTATTTTTCATGTATATCCAAACCATAATCATCCAATCGTCGAATGTTGGACCATTTAGAGCCTTATAAAAGTGGTTATGACACTTATATTATTTTATTTTAAATAATGTCAAAGTTGTCACCTTCATAATTTAATAAATATAAAAATTTAAATGTTGTGATTTTAAGATGATAAATTCTATTAAAAGTATTATTATGAAACAAATTATATTTATATTTATCATAGTATTTTACTTTTAATTTTATGCCACAAATAAATATATCAAATAATTATACAAAAATGTTTTAGTAATTATTTTATTAAGAAAAATATCAAATAAATGATTTTAAGAGAATTAAAATAAATATTGTATGAACTAATTAATGTGATCCAAGAATTTTCTAGATTAATATGAATTATTATGAATCTATTTAATTGTTTTTTTGAGAAAATATATTCTGTTTGAAGTTTATTTAAATTCAAATAAATGAATTGTGTCAAAATCGACACTATTTATATTTTATGAATATAACATATTATTAAATTGTTTAAAAATCACAAAAATATTTAAAAATTACAAATTAAAATTTATATTGTCTAACATGTTGTAATGTATCAAATTATGTAAAATTAACAACACATAAGTAAGTATTTATGAATATTTAAAATTTATAACATTATTACCACAAATAAAATTAAATAGATTAAATAAGGATAAATCAAAATGATAAGGATTAGAATAAAATCAAAAAATATCTAAATATGATTGGTTGATGAGATTAGAACCCTATATTATATCATATTCAAATTTGAGTCACTTTGGAAGTTTTTATGTGGGGGTTTGAGTTTATTATAAATTAATATTTTTGAGGATTCCAAAAGTGCCCCTCTCCTCTCCTATATAAGGGCACCTCCTTCCCTCTCCTCCTCACACTATTTTGTGCCTTTAAGCTCGAAAAAACCCTGAAAATTTATATTATTAACCTCTATAGTTAAATAATAGAGGTTTTGGTCTTCTCAAAAGACCAACTCTAGTCCCTTAAGAGGAAGTTCAAAGGAGGTGTGTCGAAGAAGAGGTAATCTCTTCTACAGATTCTTTCAAGTTAATTTATTCTTATACTTCCTCTTATTTTGTTGTTTAATTATAGAGTAATAACATAAGTATAAATAATATACTGATATGTTATTATAAATATGAAACAACCCTATTTCACCTCATATCCACTCTACGGAAAAATGAAATCACCGCGCGTGCATACGTATGGCTTACCGTCTCCACGCCATGGTGTAATCTGTTTTTCCACCACAATGTTAGTTAGATGGGTAAAATGGTGGAAATAATAACTATATATGATTATTATAACATGATACTAATTCTGAGATATTATATAATCCACTCTAATACAATTTAATAATTATGGGAACGATATAATCACTCACGCGTACGTACGGATTACCATCTCCACGATGTGATGAGATTTATTCTCCATGTTAACCATTCAAGAATGATTATAAAGTATATATAATAAGTAATAATGAAATATATGAAATAATAATTCTACTGGATTTATGTATATATATATTTCATTTACTTTCATTCAATTTAATAAGGAAACAAAAACAACGTTCATGTGCACGTATGACCTACCGTCTCCATGAACAGTGTATTTCATTCCATTTATTGATCTATCATATATAATTATATGATGAATATATATTATATATAAATAATTTTTTACAATATGTAATTAATTAAATCAGGAAATAAGTAATAATATCAAGAACAAAAAGTCCAAACATGTACGATAACTGAAATGATTTTAACCAAAGTGCTGCTTTAACATCGAATTGACAAATTAACGGGTAATATAAAGTCGTAAGTGAATCATATATGATATCATAAATATTATTATGGTTCTATTACAAGTCAATAATATGTTTAAACCCACTATACAAGAGTCTTAGTCAGATACGAAAGAAATTGGACAAAAGGTAAGGGGTAACTTTTCCAATCTCATTTCTATTTGAGATTGTTTATTCGTAAATTTTTACTGGGGTTATATTTATCATCCATGTCCTTGTTTTCTAAAAATGTTTTCATAAAGTGTTTAATATTCTTACATGTAATTTTAAAGTCATGTTTACCCCTTTTTGACTTTTACTATGTAGTATGGAAGGAATCTTTCTTTTGTTTACCAAACGAGGTACTTTTTGACTTTCCAGAAAAAGTACAAGGAGAATATATTTTTTTAAGTTATACATCATGAATGAATTTTTAAAGTTTCATAAATCCTTATTTTCATGAATCTTCCTCTATATTATTTCATTATTATTTTCAACAAAATCATTTTGTTTTAAAATTATATATCATTTTGTGAAAAGAAGACGACTTTGAAGAAGAAAGGATATTTTCCTCAAGAATTCATTTCAAGTGTTCTATCAAAATTATTTTCCATCTAAGATGATATAGGGTTAGGTTTATATCCCTATTATTATATTGGTTTTATTATGTTATGATGGACTTATCTTTATGAAGTCCTTTATCTAATATGGATTATGTTATAATGACATGATGTTTAAGAATCCCATTTTTATTACATAGGTTATACTATGATGTATGATTTATAAATTTGTGGAACACATAAGCATGATTTAACTATGAGATGGGTAAGAACTATATCTCCCTTAAATTAATTGGGTAAATATTTATATATCATGAGATAAACATGGATGGAATGACATGTAAATATGGTTCAGTAATACAGGGTTGGAACGGCAAGTAAACCCGGTTCAGTAATGGACTTCGTCCACTATGATGGTCTTGGCAGCAATGACTTGGCTACTATGGAAATCATATCATGTGATTAATGGTTTTCCACAATTACATGTTTTATTCCCACGATATTTTATCATGATTGATTTTATTTTATTATCTGTGCCTTACATATTTCCAAGATTTATTTCACAACTCAAGATTTTGATGTTTAAACATTATGTTCATGTTTTTTTAAGTTTAAATGTATATGGTTTGTTTTATTTTTTACATGATTACCCTTACTAAGAATTTGAGCTCACCCTTTATATGTTTTATTTTCCCTAGGATATAAAGAAAGTATTTAGGCAAGAAAACAAAAGGGGAATATCTTTATGGGAGATGTTGAAGATCTTTCACCATGATTAGAAGATTACGATATGAGTTTCCAAATACACTAAATTATTAGGGTCCTTGGGTGTCTGTTCTTCTTTTGTATTTTTCATTCTACCAAAGTAATGTAATTTTCATGTATGTCAATCTTGGGTCTCTATAGTAGGTATCAGAGGAAAGGTTTTTTCAAAATTTGGAAACTAGGATGCAAAAAATTTAGTAAGATCCCTAGAGATATTTCTAGGGTATTTCTAGGGATATCCCTAAGGTTAAGTATAAGTATAGGATACATTCCTAAAATTATGATAATGATCATGAATAAACTAGGATTAAACCTAAGACATTAGATATTGAAAGTACTCCCCTTGATTATATTGTTTTCCTAGTATGATTTTCTTCTCACACTATTCTTTTTGGGTTTTAGAAAATTGATAGAAACCGGAAGATTCATGTTAATGGAGAATATGATGGACAATGGAATGATATTCTTCATGATCAAGAAAATAAAATAGGATTTGGAAGGTGCAACATCGTTATTATGCCTAATTAGAAATCTCATAATATGATCAATAATCTCAACTTTGGTAAGTTTCCTGGATCAGCTAATAAGAGAAAGATGGAGTTTCGTAATGATCATAGAGGAAAGAAAGTTTAATTTCCATCATGTAAATATTTTGGAAAGAGGAATCATGGAGAATTTTTCCAAGGAACTAGAATATTTTTTGGGTGTGGAAAAGAAGGACACAAATCCAATAATTGCAAAGGAAAAGGTTCAGTTAACACCATGGACAAGGATAATGGTATTTCTAAGACATCAACACCGGTTAAATGTTTTAAATGTGGAATGTATGGGAATTATGCAAACCAATGCCCTAAGGGAAAATCTCATGAAGAGAATCACTGTGATTGTATGAGTAGTATTTATGTTGATGATGATTAAGGGACTACAAATGATATATGATATGAAACAAGTGTCGAGGAATAAAATGATAAAGCTCAGTCAATCGTTTAATAAGGTAGTGGAATGATTGTATGTTTATCAAGAGTTATGTTGTCTAGGTAATTTAATGGTACTATGGAATAATGAAACATCTACAAATTTTTACACTATTGTTTTCCTAAAGTATTTGAAAGTATATGTTGAATGGTACTGGTAACCATGAAAGGTTATTCAGATATTTTTGGAAAGTAGATGATATGCGAATAATGAAGGGATTAGGAGATAAGGATATGTTTGATAGTATTAATGAGATCATGACTGGAATAAGCACAAAGTGATATCATGGTTTGAGTATATAGAATTTTTGGGATTTTGGTATGTGGAAAGAGCTAACTTTTTACAACATTCGTGTTTTCACTAAGGTTCTATGATAATTCATGTCACAAGAATACATGATTAAGGTATTCACATGTTTCGAATATGAACAACAAGATATATGTTATGATATATGGGGGATAAATGATGATATTCACATGCTTTGTAGGTGACCTCTCTAGTAATATTTTTCACTATACTATGAGATTGGATAGAAGTATTTTGGATAAGACTAAAGATTGGAATGGATTAAGTTAGACATCAGACAATATTGTTTAAGGATATAATGTTTTGATATTATGAAATGTTATAATAGTATAGTTTTAGAAAAATGAAAACCTGTAGGACGGGAAACAACCCGTCGCATCAGACAAGGCTATGGGAATCGAACCCACAACTGAGGTGAAATAGGCCTTTATTTCTTATCACTGGACTACAGGAAGTCCCTCGTTAGTATAAAATAATTTTATTTTATTAAGTGGTATGATATGTAACACCCCGAGCTTCCACAATACGCTTCTCATTCAATAATGCAATAGCTTGCATTGTATGCAACTTAGAGTTCTAAAACACCGAGACTAATCATAGTAGCCGTTATGAATAGTAATAACCACTTTTTAAAATTATAGAAATTTATTATTTCAAAATGGAATTCATTTTTGGATTTGGAATATCGAAATTAGCCTATGTTGAATTTTTGGTATTTTTCTGAGAACTTCTAATTTTTTATAAATAGTGAAAAATACTTAAAAAAAACTTTTTTATCAAAATAATTTATAGTGATAAATTATACTATTTAGTGGTTTTAAAGTATAACTATAATATATTTTTACCATTTTATCCAATGGTGGTCATTAGAATTAATTTAACATTGGAATTGGACATAAACAATTGTCAATCTTTTGATGTAAATTGTTTCTTAAAAACACGCTATTTGTTGTGACAGCGGGAATTAATTATAAAATTAATTAATGAAAATTATATGTTTGGAATTTCATAAAATAGACATCATTTTTGAATTCGGAATATCAATTATAGCTTAGGGTGAAATTTTGGCATTGTTCTGAAAAACTTCAATTTTTGATGAATAGTGAAACCACTAAGTGGTAGTTAAATAACTAATTTTTCGTTTAAATGAAATATTACCACTTCTATGATTTTATTTTCAAAAATCCGACATACATGGTTTTCAATAAGAAGTAAAATGTGGTTAAATGAGATTAAAATATTTTTTTGGTGAATAGTAACTTTTAAGTTCTTAATCGCGATTAGAGGTAATTAGTGTAGTTTAAGGTAAAAATAATGTTTTAATAATATGAGATGAGCTTTAAACATGTCCTACCCTCATTGGATGTGCCATGGCCGACCAAGACAATCCATGGGTCAACTTGGGGACCCCATGGAGCCACTTTAGTTGGAAAATGACATAAATACCTTTTATTTAATGTTAAAGTAAAAAATGACACAAACATGAAATGTTTTACTAAAACAATTTTTACATGGGGTTATACAAGTCATATTTTTGACTATAAATAGTCATTGGAAATCTAAAAAGATTTCATACATCATAGTATTTTTTTTATAATTTTTAGACATTAAATAAATTAAATTATTTATGACATCATGATGATGCATCGATGACCTCATTATTTAACGATTTTAATAAAATGAAAAGATAATGTAGAATACAAGGCTTAAACTTGTCAAAAACCTATTGGATGAGTAGATTTAGAACCCTTATCACCTTATCCACTAATTATATAAGTGTGGGACCTTTAGGATCCGAAAACCATTGTATAATAATGTAACATTTCCTTACTTTCCAAGAGTGCCCCTCCTCTCCACTTATAAAAGGCCCCCACCTCTACCACCTCATTCACACTTTCAAGCGATTTGGATCGGCCAAAATCCACCCAAATACTCTTCCAACTTCCCTCCCTTACTCCTAGAAGCCTCACTTTGGGCAGAACTCTTCCCAAGGAAGCCTTTGTCTCAAATCAAAAAGAGTTACCCGATTTTAAAGGTAATGTCTTCTCTTATGTTATTTTGTTTTATTTTTCTTCTCCAACCCCATAAACTCTTTTTATTCATTTCTTTTGTAAGAAAAACAGTATCCTCAATATACTAGGATTTTCTTATAAGAAGTATTTGAGCTACACTTACACACACCTACATCTAATGGTTAAAGAACATACGGTTTCTGTGGATGGCAAATTTCTGCCTCACGAAACGATGATTGTTCAACACTCATATAACACCTTCAAAGGTGGCCATTAAGATGTCACTATATTTATATATGATATATAATATGTTTATTTTTTACTTATTCTTCTGTATTTCTCATTTATGGCATACTTTATGATTTCCATTATGGGTAAACGCGATAATTTCATTTTAGGAAGTGCGGACTACCGCCCCCTCAAAGTGATTTGAATCGTTAATGCCATATGTGGGATGTATAAAGGATGGAGTAAATGGTATTATACACTATATTATACTGGAATTATATTATAAATTTATATCATTATGATTTCATTCCATTAAATACGAAATAGAAATGAAAGTAGCGTTCATGCGTACGTACGGCTTACCGTCTCCATGAATAGTGCATTTCATTTCTTACCTCTAAATGTTACGTAATATTATAAATGAATGTTTATACTGTATATATATGATATATATGATATCTACATCATGAATATAATTCTGGATATAATGGATATTTCACCACATGAACAACTTGTAATTATAAGAAGTTTATTTTTGACTCAAGTACCTAAGATCGACAAAATGACCGTTATAAACTTAAATAATTACATAATGTTCATAACATGGTAATAAGTTATATAAAAGGAATAATGAACATGAAAAAGGTTCTTAAGTAAATAGGAATTAACTCTAGTTTATTATCCAGGAGGTTAAAGAACGGTCGAGTCAGGACAGGACGCAAGGTAAGGGAATTTCTTAACCCAACTTCCATTCTTTGGGTTAATCTCCTACTTTCAAATTATGTCATAATATTATTATGTCTTATTTTTTATTTTTACTTTAATTATGTGTACCTATAGTGAATACACATAACAGATATATTTTATTTTAAAAATGATCTTTTTAAGGACTTCGTCTCAATCTCCTTTCATTGAGGCATATTTGGTTTTATACACAACTTTATTTTATACGGTGTATAAACCCATTTGAATTTTATGTTTATTCAAAATGAATTTTTTTTATACGAAGCGTTTTACTAAACGAAAAAAGGGAATGTTTTTCTTTCCGTACATATGAGGCGACAACGACTTCTCTGCCGTCGTGACCATTATTTGGGTTTCGGCTTCCTTTACAAGCCATAATTTTTTTAAAAGAAAAATAAATACCATGTTTTACTTTTCTTTTATTTTGGTATTGAAAATGGTTTTGAAAGCATTTTTACTATATCAATGTGTTGTATTGATATCTTGTGATTGAAATGTGGAAATGTTATGTTTCCTTTATGCATGTTTTATGTGATACAATTATGTTATGGTTTATAATATGTTTGAACCTTTTCATATGAGGAATGTATTGGACTTAATAAGTGACGGGTGGAGCCCGCTATAACTCCTCGATGCATCGGTAGGTCTCATGAGACAACTAGACGTGGAATCGGCCGAGGCCCTTTCCCAATTTGATTTATGGTTTTGTCAAAGGCCTTAATCATTTTAGACGTCTTGGACGAGGCCTTGACAAAGTGTTTCAGAATGTATGGCATTATACATTCCCTCATTAAGAAAGTGGTTATTGATATTGCATGTGATTATTCGACCAGTAGAATATCTATGTGAAGAAGTGAATGCCATTATCTCATTTTACTTTTTCCATATTATGTTGAAGTTCATGTTTAAAAGGCTTTTATTTTAGTTACACATTGCCTTAAATGTTTATGTTTATTGATGAAAGCTTCCGCTATATTGTTATACTTACTGAGCATCTGAGCTCACCCCTTTCAATGTTTTAATATTTTCCAGGATGTGAAGAAGTATTTTATGAATGACCTGCAGCGATAGTCAGAAGAGGATATGAGTGTGGACTATGAAAACTTTGTTATTAGTTTTTCACTTTATGATGTAATGTAACATTTATGAATGTATCTAGTGTTTCCAAGGCTACTAAACTAATCGGTCTTTCAAGACTTGATCTTTTGTGATCTTGCCAATGTTACGAAGTAATGCACCGACTCTGGGTAGCTGGGGTCGGGGCGTTACAGTTGGTATCAGAGGCAGTTTAGTACTAAACTTGGAAGCTATATTTAGATAAACGCTGATTAGAGCACATAGCCCGAAGATAAACTTTGAGGATTAGTATAGAATAACTTTTTAGAATTTTGGTATTATAGGGATTTTGTGAGTTTTCCAAGAAATACATCCCTGTTTGGATACGAGCAGGTTGAGGCGGCTCTGGCACAGATGTACCTAGGGGTAAAACCCGAAAACATCGCTTTGAGCTAGACTCGAACGAGAACTGGGGCACGACAATGGGCCTTGCTGCACTCTTGGTTACGACACTCCCGGGGGATATGCTTAGGATAATTCTCATTTTCTTTACAAACCACTATGAAGGGTTATGAGTATATACTTACTCAAAGAAAACTTTTTTTTATGATTATGGATTATATCCACAAATAGTTCAATTAGTGTTAAGTGTTTTACAAGTACAAAATTATGTATTTTGATTCATAAACTAATCTAGTATATGCCATTGTATAGAAATGGCGCCTAGTGGAAGGAATGGAAACTGTATCAATGCACGCACTCTATGTAGGGATTTCCCTCCTACTCAAGAAAATTATTGTGGATCTAGAGATACAACTGGTGCTGATCAACTTATTACCATACTGGGACAACTCACTCAAGTTATGAATAATAACCTTACTCGTATGGATCACCCTGATCCACAACGTGGAGGATCAATGTTAGAACGCTTCATGAGGCAACAACCGCCAACATTTAATGGGGGTAAAAATCCATTATTAGCTGAGCAATGGATAAAATCCTTAGAGAAAATATTCTACGCCTTGGGGAGTAGCGAAAGGGAGAAGGTTGTCATGGCAGTTTACCGCCTCACTGGAGATGCCGATCAGTGGTGGTCGCTGATTCAAAACACAAAGGAAGATGATGACGTATTGAATATGGAATGGAGGGAGTTCAAAGATATTTTCCTAGAAAAATACTATCCTCGTGACCATCAAGAAGATATGGAAAGACAATTTTTGAGTCTGAGATAAAAGGAGGATGAGAATGTTGCAAAGTATGAGGCCAACTTTAGAAGGTTAGCGAGGCATGCTGCAGATTATATACATAACCCAAGAAGTAAGATTGATCGTTTCTTTGATGGGTTAAAACCATTTCTCCGTCGAGCATTAGTCTCACAAACCTTCTCGTCATACGAAGATATTGTCTCGTGTTCTATCAAGACAGAAAAGGAATTCTCTAAGTCTTATGACAACAAAGTAAAGCAAGAGAAGAAGAGAACGGTGGAACAAGAGACAAATAAATGAAAAAAGGTAAAGAAGGATTTTCCATTATGTGATAATTGTGGGAAGAATCACCCTGGTACTTGCCTAAAAGGAATGGGAGTTTGTTATAAATGTGGGGAAAAAGGTCACCAGGTGCATGATTGCAAGGGAAAGAAAGAGGCTATCAATGTTGAATGCTACAATTGTAGGGAAATGGGGCATTATGCAAATGAATGTCCTAAGAATCAGGGAAACTTACCTCAAAAAAGGCCAAGGGATCAAGGACAATCTTATGCTGTTTCTACAGTTGAAGTGGAATAATTAATGTATTGGTGCTTTTGGACTCATGGATTATATTCTGGTTATTAGAATAATGTGATATATATATATAAGGATTGTACTGCAGTACTTGTTGTTTCAGTAAGGTTTTAATATGATTAAGGTAATCATATTTTTAGTATGTGACAATAATAGAAACTTTACTTTGTTTGGGGAATCTGATAAATTGATTTTGGAATTAAGAAACCTTTTAGAGAAAGTCTGGACAGAGGTATTTTGGAAAACTATAAAGGTTGGAGTGGATTAAGTTGATCTTTTGATAGTATTGTTTAAGGTTAAAAAATTTATGAAGATTATTTTTGAATATTATAATACTATAGTTTTAGGAAAAGGACAACCTGCAGGGTGGGGCATAACCCGTCGCGTCGAACAAAGCTGCAGGAATCGAACCCACAATCATAGTGCGACATGCCTTTATTTTTTACCACTAGCCTACAGGAATTCCCTGGTTATTACAAACTAATTTTACTAATCTAAATGGTATGTGTTAACATTTGGAATCTTATAAAATTAGGATAAGTATAATATTTTGAGTTCTATTATCTTTTTGAGTGAAAGATGAGTTGAAGGTTGAAACTCTAATTGTCAAGCATAAATATATATATACCTATCTCTTATTCAATGAATGAATTAATTCTTAAACTTTAGTAAAGGGATATTAAAACAAAAAAATGTGTTATCCTAATACCTTATGTCTTGTTGAACTGATGATATTTTAAATCAACAAAGATTGAAGGCTTTGAGGCCCTCAATTTGAAAGTTGATTGTGATTGATGACCTCAATCACTCCCAACAAATATTTATGTTTTTCCTCCAATTATATGTCTCTAATTGCAACCAATGTTCTCCTAATTGAGATCATAATTGGGTGGTGACTTTTTCATTTCCCTTTCCCTCTTATTAAGGCTAAATTTTATTAATCTTATTTCCGATGTGGGTTTTCCACAAAGGTATTTTCTATTTTAAACCTTGTATTTTCCAAGAAAAATTTCAAATTGCGAGGACGCAATTTATTGAAGGAGGGGAGAATGTAACACCCCGAGCTTCCACAATACGCTTCTCATTCAATAATGAAATAGCTTGCATTGTACGCAACTTCGAGTTCTAAAACACCGCGACTAATCATAGTAGCCGTTATGAATAGTAATAACCACTTTTTAAAATTATAGAAATTTTATATTTCAAAATGGACTTCATTTTTGGATTCAGAATATCGAAATTAGCCTATGTTGAATTTTTGGTATTTTTCTGAGAACTTCTAATTTTTTATAAATAGTGAAAAATACTTAAAAACAACTTATCTAATCAAAATAATTTATAGTGATAAATTATACTATTTAGTGGTTTTAAAGTATAACTAGAATATATTTTTACCATTTTATCCAATGGTGGTAATTATAATTAATTTAACATTGGAATTGGACATAAACAATTGTCAATCTTTTGATATAAATTGTTTCTTAAAAACACGCTATTTGTTGTGATAGCGGGAATTAATTATAAAATTAATTAATGAAAATTATATGTTTGGAATTTCATAAAATAGACATCATTTTTGAATTTGGAATATCAATTATAGATTAGGGCGAAATTTTGGCATTGTTCTGAAAAACTTCAATTTTTGATGAATAGTGAAACCACTAAGTGGTAGTTAAATAACTGATTTTTCATTTAAATGAAATATTACAAATTATGTGATTTGATTTTAAAAAATCCGACATACATGGTTTTCAATAAGAAGTAAAATGTGGTTTAATGAGATTAGAATAATTTTTTTGTGAATAGTAACTTTTAAGTTCTTAATCGCGATTAGAGGTAATTAGTGTAGTTTAAGGTAAAAATAATGTTTTAATAATATGAGATGAGGTTTACACATGTCCTACCCTCATTGGATGTGCCATGTACGACCAAGAAAATCCATGGGTCAACTTGGGGACCCCATGGAGCCACTTTAGTTGGAAAATGACATAAATACCTTTTATTTAATGTTAAAGTAAAAAATGACACAAACATGAAATGTTTTACTAAAACAATTTTTAAATGGGGTTATACAAGTTATATTTTTGACTATAAATAGTCTTTGTAAATCTAAAAAGATTTCCTACATCATAGTATTTTTTTTATAAATTTTAGACATTAAATAAATTAAAATATTTATGACATCATGATGATGCAGCGATGACCTCATTATTTAACGATTTTAATAGAATGAAAAGATAATGTAGAATCCAAGGCTTAAACTTGTCAAAAACCTATTGGATGAGTATATTTCAAACCCTTATCACCTTATCCACGAATTATATAAGTGTGAGACCTTTAGAATCCGAAAAGCATTGTATAATAATGTAAAATTTTCTTACTTTCCAAGAGTGCCCCTCCTCTCCACTTATAAAAGGCCCCCACCTCTACAACCTCATTCACACTTTCAAGCCATTTGGCTCGGCCAACCTCTGCCCAAATACTCTTCCAACTTCCCTACCTTACTCCTAGAAGCCTCACTTTGGTTATAACTCTTCCCAAGGAAGCCTTTGGCTCAAATCAAAAAGAGTTACCCGATTTTAAAGGTAATGTCTTCTCTTATGTTATTTTGTTTTATTTTTCTTATCCAACCCCATAAACTCTTTTTATTCATTTATTTTGTAACAACACCAGTATCCAAAATATACTAGGATGTTGTTATAAGAAGGATTCGATCTACACTTATACACACCTACATCTAATGGTTAAAGAACATACGGTTTCTGTGGATGGCGAATTTCTTCTTCACGAAACGATGATTGTTCAACACTCATATAACACCTTCAAAGGTGGCCATTAAGATGTCACTATATTTATATATGATATATAATATGTTTATGTTTTACTTATTCTTATGTATTTCTCATTTATGGCATACTTTATGATTTCCATTATGGGTAAACGCGATAATTTCATTTTAGGAAGTGCGGACTACCGCCCCCTCAAAGTGACTTGAATCGTTAATGCCATATGTGGGATGTATAAAGGATGGAGTAAATGGTATTATACACTATATTATACTGGAATTATATTATAAATTTATATCATTATGATTTAATTCCATTAAATACGAAATAGAAATGAAAGTAGCGTTCATGCGTACGTACGGCTTACCGTCTCCATGAACGGTGCATTTCATTTCTTACCTCTAAATGTTACGTAATATTATAAATTAATGTATATACTGTATATATATGATATATATGATATCTACATCATGAATATAATTCTGGATATAATGGATATTTCACCACATGAATAGCTTGTAATTATAAGAAGTTTATTTTTGACTCAAGTACCTAAGATTGACAAAATGACCGTTATAAACTTTAATAATTACATAATGTTCATAACATGGTAATAAGGGATATAAAAGGAATAATGAACATGAAAAAGGTTCTTAAGTAAATAGGAATTAACTCTAGTTTATTATCCAGGAGGTTAAAGAACGGTCGATTCAGGACAGGACGCAAGGTAATGGAATTTCTTAACCCAACTTCCATTCTTTGGGTTAATATCCTACTTTCAAATTATGTCATGATATTATTATGTATTATTTTTTATTTTTACTTTCATTATGTGTACCTATAGTGAATACACATAACAGATCTATTTTATTTTAAAAATGATCTTTTTAAGGACTTCGTCTCAATCTCATTTCATTGAGGCATATTTGGTTTTATACACAACTTTCTTTTATACGGTGTATAAACCCATTTGACTTTTATGTTTATTCAAAAGGAATCGTTTTTATACGACGCGTTTTGCTAAAGGAAAAAAAGGGAATGTTTTTCTTTCCGTACATATGCGGCGACAATGACTTCTCCGCCGCCGTGACCATTATTTGGGTTTCGGCTTCCTCTACAAGCCATACTTTTTTTAAAAGAAAAATAAATACCATGTTTTACTTTTCTTTTATTTTGGTATTGAAAATGGTTTTGAAAGCGTTTTTACTATATCAATGTGTTGTATTGATATATTGTGATTGAAATGTGGAAATTTTATGTTTCCTTTATGCATGTTTTATGTGATACGATTATGTTATGGTTTATGATATGTTTAAACCTTTTCATATGATGAATGTATTGGACTTAATAAGTGATGGGTGGAGCCCGCTATAGCTCCTCGATGAATCAGTAGGTCTCATGAGACAACTAGACGTGGAATTGGCCGAGGCCCTTTCCCAATTTGATTTATGGTTTTGGCCAAGGACTTAATCATTTTAGACATCTTAGCCGAGGCCTTGACAAAGTGTTTCAGAATGTCTGGCATTATACATTCCCTCATTATGAAAGTGGTTATTGATATTGCATGTGATTATTCGACCAGTAGAATATCCATGTGAAGAAGTGAATGGCATTATCTCATTTTACTTTTTCCATATTATGTTGAAGTTCATGTTTAAACGGATTTTGTTTTAGTTATACATTGCCTTAAATGTTTATGTTTATTGATGAAAGATTCCGCTATATTGTTATCCTTACTGAGCATCTGAGCTCACCCCTTTCAATGTTTTAATATTTTCCAGGATGTGAAGAAGTATTTTATGAATGACCTGCAGGGATAGTCAGAAGAGGATATGAGTGTGGACTATGAAAACTTTGTTATTAGTTTTTCACTTTATGATGTAATGTAACATTTATGAATGTATCTAGTGTTTCCAAGGCTACTAAACTAATCGGTCTTTTGAGACTTGATCTTTTGTGATCAGGCCAATGTTACGAAGTAATGCACCGACTCTAGGTAGCTGGGGTCGGGGCGTTACATGATAGTTGAAGTATAAGTCCATTTTTTGAATCATATACGGTTAATACCACCATATATGGAATTATGTATATTTAATAACATTTGATAACTTTTTGAGACAAATGGCATAACCTATAATTCTATCGCATGATCTGCTAACATTTCAAGAAGGAAAAATTCAACTTCATTTCTTTAAATAAGATATGAAGTGGAAATTGATCATAGAATGACCAACGATGATATTAGACTGAAATCAAGTAAGTATTTATCCTTATGAAAAAATTCATCAACTTTAGGGAAAGGATCTCGAAAACCAAAAATGTTGTCCTAGAACCCTCATATCTAATGAATCAAATGGTACCTTAGATCATCACAAATTTATGGCTTTTTGATTGTTGGATTTTTCATAGCCATGTTCTCTAACACTCTCCATCAGAACTTGCTGGTTATATTTCTCTTCCATATCCATATTTTCACCTATGTTAATTTGGGTAACCATTACGTTTCTTACTTTACTTTTTAAAATTATGTTTTAGTATTTCCTTTTACGATGTGGGTTTCTATTAAAGAAACTTTCAAGTAGTAAACCATTTATATCGTCGACGAATTTCGAGGGTGAAATTCATTTTAAGGGGGGTAGAATGTAACACCCAAAGATTTTATGATAAATATTGTTTTTAATTTCTTTGATGTCTTGTGTTGTATGCATCACCAAGGTTATCTTGCTCTATACGCAACACCATATTAGCTTGTAGTATACAAAATACTATTCTTGGCTTGTGTTGCACAAAATTTCAAGTTTTTTCAAATAATATTCATTTTACACAACATTGAGTATAGATTTTGATCAATTTATAATTGAACTATGTTTTGATTATGTTATACGCAACACCAAAGGAATCATGAACTACACGCAACCCTGACTTGGCTTGCATTACACCCAAGAGCGACCTTCCTCAATAACGTGTATTGTATGCAATACAAGGTTTCACTAAACAACGATATATTGTTATGAACTAGACATTATGAGTAGTATTAACAAAATTTTAAATTTATAACATTATAATTCATCTTACAAATATCCTAGAACATGTTATGATAACAAAATAAATTTTTCGGGTAAAATACGTATTTTTCAAAAAATGTTGTTTTGCCACCTTTTGATGGCACACCCACTTTAAATATTGTTTTTGACACGTTTATAAGTTCAATTAGAAAAAATTAACTTATTCATTGCAATAATTATATTAAAATTTAATTTGGATAATTTTTTAATATTTTTCTGTTAACTTTCATATTTTGATGAATAGTAAAAATACGCTAAATTTTAATTAAAAACAACTTTTTTCATAAAGATAATTTATATGGTTAAATTATAATATTTAATGGTTTAAAAGTATAAATAGAATATATTTTGACCATTTAATATAATTTAAGTCATTATAATTAATTTTACAATGAATTCATAGGTAATAACATTTCAATCTTTTGCAATGTTTTAACATTTAAAACCCATTTTCTCAACAATGGGATTAATTTTAAATTTGTAACTGCAACTTCTGTGTATTGAATTTGGAAAAATGGATTCCATATTTGGAATTATTATATCCAAATTACTTTAATAGACTACTTTTTATTTTCAGGTGTTATGAATAGTAACTACGGTAAATTTTATTTACCATAGTTAAAGGTAAATCGGGTAATTTAGGGTAAATATAATATTATAAAATTACCCTAAAACTTGTATTAATATAATTTCATGACTATATTTTTCCATATATAATACTTGGGTTGAAATTTAATCTATTGGAACCCACTTTGATGTGATTAAGACCTTTAATTTATTTTATTTAAAGAAAGTGTAATATGTCTCACTCAAACATTAATAATTAAAGTATTTTTAAAATAAGATTATACAAAATATAAATTCGATTATAAATACTCATTTGAAATCTAAAATGTTTTTATTTGTCATGGTAATTTATTTTTAATTTTTAATAAATATTTAATTACCTAAATAGCTTATACATTAATGATGCAGAAATTATTTATTTAGTGAAAAATCAATAATATAATTTTTATTCAAATAATAATACCCATAAAAGGCCCAAATACCTAAACACAACTTATTGGTCGTGTATATATAAACCATAATCATTCAATAAGCGAATGTTGGACCATTTGGAGCCTTATAAAAGTGATTATGACACTTATATAATTTTATTTTAAATAATGTAATGTTTGTCACCTTCATAATTTAATAAATATAACAATTTAAATGTTGTGATTTTATGATGATAAATTACATTAAAATTATTCTTTAGAATGATATTAGATTTATATTTATCAAAGTATTTTATTTTTAATTTTTATGGAACAATTCAGTATATTAAATAATTATACAAAAATGATGTAGTAATTATTTTATTAAGAGAAATATCAAATAAATGATTTTAAAAGTATTAAAATAAATATTATATGAACTAATTAATGTTCTCCATGAACTTTATAGATGGATATAACTTATTATTAATATATTAAATAGTTTTTTTTTCAAAAATATATTGTTTGTAGATTTTATTTAAATTCAAATAGATGAATTGCGTCAAAATTGACACTATTGATATTTTATGAAAATAACATATTATTAAATTGTTTAAAAATTATAAAAAATATTTAAAAATTACATATTAAAATAAATATGGCCTAAAATTTTATAAATTATCAAATTATTGACAATTAACAACACATATGTAATTATTTATAACCATTTAAAATTTATAACATTATTACCACAAATAAAATTAAATAGATTAAATAAGGATAAATCAAAATTATAAGGATTAAAATAAATTCAAAACATATCTAAATCAGATTTGTTGATGATATTACAACCTTATATTATCTCATATTTTAATTTGAGTCAGTTTGGAAGTTTTTATGTGGGGTTTGAGTTTATTATAAATTAATATTTTTGAGGATTCCCAAAGTGCCCCTCTCCTCTCCTATATAAGGGAACCTCCTTCCCTCTACTCCTCACACCATTTTGAGCCTTCAATATCGGACAAACCTTACCAATTCCTCTTCTAAACCTCTCTAGTTACATTATAGAGGTTCTGGTCTTCTCAAAATACCAACTCTAGTCCCTTAAGAGGAAGTTCAAAGGAGGTTTGTCGAAGAAGAGGTAATCTCTTCTACTGATTCCTTCAAGTTTCATTATTCTTATACTTTATCTTATTTAGTTGTTTAATTATAAAGTAATAACATAATTATAAATAATATACTTATATGTTATTATAAATATGAAACAACCTTATTTCACCTTCTATCAATCCTAAGAAAAAATGAAATCACCGCACGTGCGTACATACGGCTTACTATCTCCAAGCCGTCGTTTAATTTATTTTTCCACCACCACCTTACTTGGATGGGTAAAATGGTGGAAATAATAACTATATATGATTATTATAATATAATACTAATTCTGATATATTATATAATCCACTCCAATACCATAAAATAATTATTGGAACAATATCATCACTCGTGCGTACGTACGGATTACCGTCTCCACGATACGATGAGATTCATTCTCCATGTTAACCATTAAAGAATGATTATAAAGTATATATAATAAGTTATAATGAAATATATGACATAATAATTCTACTGGATTTATGTATATATATATATATATGTCATTTACTTCCATTCAATTTAATAAGGAAACAAAAACAACATTCATGCGTACATACGACCTACCGTCTCCATGAACAGTGTATTTCATTCCATTTGTCGATCTATCATACATATTTATATGATGAATATATATTATATATAAATCATTTTTTACAATCTATAATTAATTAAATTAGTACATAAGTAATAATATCAAGAACAATAAGTCCAAACATGTATGATAAATGAAACGATTTTACCCAAAACGCTTCTTTAACATAGAATTGACAAATTAACGGGTAATATAAAGTCATAAGTGAATCATATATGATATCATAAATATTATTATGGTTCTGTTACAAGTTAATAATATTTTTAATTCCACTATACAGGAGTATCAGACACATATGGAAGAAATTGGACAAAAGGTAAGGGGTAACATTACCAATCTCGTTTCTATCCAAGATTGTTTATTCATAAATTTTTACTGGGGTTATATTTATCATCCATGTCGGTGTTTTCTAAAAATGTTTTCATAAAGTGTTTACAATTTTTACATGTATGTTTGAAGTCATGTTTACCCATTTTTACTTTTACTATATAGTGTGGAAGGAATCTTTCGTTTGTTTACCATAAGAGGTACTTTTTGACTTTCTAGAAAAAGCACAAGGAGAATGTTTTTTAACTTATACATAATGAATGGATTTTTACGGTTTCATAACGGATTATTTTCAGGAATCTTCCTCTACATGATTTCATTATTATTTTCAACAAAATTCTTTTAGTTTAAAATTACATGGAATTTTGTAAAAAGAAGATGATTTTGAAAAAGAAAGGATATTTTCCTCAAGAATTCATTTCAAGTGTTTTATAAAAATTATTTTCCATCTAAGATGACATAGGGTTAGGTTTATATCCCTATTATTACATTTATCTGATTATGTTATTATGGAATTATTTTTATGAAGTCCTTTTTCTTATATGGATTATTTTATGATGACATGATGTTAAGAATCCCATTTTTATTACATGGGTTGTGCTATGATGTATGATTTATGATTTTTTGGCACACATAATAATGGTTTCACTATGATATGGGTGGGACCTATATCCACCTCCAATGCATTGGGTAAATATGTAACACCCCAAGATTTCATAGTATGTTATTTCTTCAAAATAATTCAATAACTTGCATTACACGCAACACCGAGTTCAATCACACCATGAATTACAAATAAAAAAGCCATTAAAAGAGGTCATGAATAGAATTAACTACATTTTAAACTTTATATAATCCTTATAATTTTAGAATCCATATTATGAGTTTCTTAGTCATAATGCAAGAACAGATTCATTTTCAGTATTACACTTTTATCAACTTTTAATAGTGAAACCTTTTTAAATAAAATATTTTAAACTTTTTGACTAAATGGGGACATAAAAAATTTAAAATGAAACATCCCAAGCTTACACGGTATGCTTTCCTTTGAATAAAACAGTAGCGTGTGTTGTACGCAACTTCGAGTTTTAACACACACCACAACCGATCAAACTAGCCGTTATGAATAGTAATACCTAATTTTTGAAATTATATATATTTTATATTTCAAAATGGACTTCATTTTTGGATTTGGAATATCGAATTTAGCCTAAGGTGAAATTTTGGTACTTTTCGGATAACTTTCATATTTTGATGAATAGTGAAAATTACTAAATTTTAATTAAAAACAACTTTTTTAATCAAAATAATTAATAGTGATAAATTGTGAATTTGAGTGGTTTTAAAGTATATTTAGAATATATTTTTACCATTTAATATAATGATGGTCATTGGACATAATTTTACAATTAAACCGAACATAAACAAGTGTCAATCTTTTGATAGTTATTATCTCTTAAAAACACGCTATTTGTTTTGACAGCGGGAATTAATTTTAAATTAATTTCTGCCACTTCTGTGTTTTGAATTTAGGAAAATGGATTCCATATTTGGAATCAGGATGTTCAAATTGTGTAAATAGGTAACTTTTATTTTTAGACATTTTGAATAATTACTGCGGTAAATATTTTATTTACCATGGTTAAGGGTAAATCCGGTAAATAAGGGTTAAAAAATAATATTATAATAATACAAAATTACCCTAAAACGTGTCTTAACCCTATTGGTTGATACATGGTCGACCATGGGCATCTTTGTGTCAATTTTGGGACCCCATGGATCCACTTGTAAGTGATAATGACACATTATATTAATAAAGCTAAAATAAAAATAAAAATGGCATAAGCTTACATCTTTTAGAAGAACAATTTTTACATAGGGTTATACATGTTGGATTTTCGATTATAAATATTCATTAGAAAGCTAAAAAGCTTTCCTACATAATGATATTTTATTTATAATTTTTAGACATTATATAGTTTATTTTATTTATGACACAATGATGATGCAGTAATTACTAAAATAGTGAAAAATAAACTTAAATACCCAAATAATTATAATATGAAACTTTTAATGAATTAAACTAATTTTCTAGGATAATATGATATATTAGGATTGATTTAATTGACTTTTTTCGAAGTAATCAATCTGTTAGGAGTTTCACAAAAATCAACTATTGAATAGTGTCAAAATTGACATAAAAGAGTTCTTAAAACAAATATTATATTATTAATTGATATTAAATTCCTAAAAATCTAAGGTTCGGTCAAGAGACTTATATTATGATAGGTTCCTAATTAATGGACCACTTGGGGGTCGCTTGGATGTATATAGAAAGTTTATTAACCATATTATATAAAAATACAAAGAGACATTGTAAAAGTGAAACTAATTAACTTAGAGTTAATACTTAAAGATAAGGTTAATATAAGTACCCAAACCTGTCTAAATTCTATTGGATGAGTTGTTTTCGACCTATACCCACCTCAGCCTTTGAATAGTCAACTTTGGAGCCTTTGTAAACCGAATATGAATTTATTATAAATTAATATTTCTAGCTTTTCCAAAGGTGCCCCTCACCCCTCTTATAAAAGGGCACTCCTCCTTCTCATTTCTTCACACCTCTCAAGCCTTTTGGTTCGGCCAAACTCTGCCCAAATACTCTCCCAACATCCCTCACTACAACCTAGAGGCCTTAGTTTGATCAGAAAACCAACTTAAGGAGCCCTTTTGATCAAATCAAAAGGAAGAACCCGAAGAAGAGGTAATGATTTCACCACCCTTTTCTAAGTTCATTTCTTCTTCCACTTCTTCTTCCTTTGTTCTTACCATTCTGAAATAATAACTCCAGTATCTCACATATACTGTGATGTTATTATAAATATGGTACAATCATATTCAGTATTCTATCCACCCTTTGAATAACATGTCACCATACGTGCGTACGTACGGCTTACCGTCTCCACGTCGTGGTGTAATTGTTATTCAATATAATATTATTTGGATGGGTATAATAATGATGTGTAACTCATGTAAATAATAAATATAACATGTTAATGAATTCTGTATATATGATATACCATCCATTTATATATTATTTTAATATCAAAAGAATGATATTGTCGCTCGTGCGTACGTACGGACTACCGTCTCCACGAACGCAATGAGATTCATTCTCCATCGTATCCATTCAAGTATAATTATCATTTGATGATTTAAAAATGATGTTTAAGGACTGTATATCATTCTGGATATGAATAAGATACAACAACCATGGCTTATGTAACAAAACATATAAAAGAAAATGAGTAATTTAACTCCCGAAACGACGATAATTCTAAGATATTATTAACAAATCAATGTTAAAAGATCATATATGATATCATATTAATATATATGATTCTTGTATAATTTAATAACAACTATTTCACCATTATACAGGAGGTTAACCTACCCCAACCAAGGAAAAGTACAAGGTAAGGGTTATTTCACAATCTCTTCATTATCCGAGGTTGTTTATATGTAATAATCTACTGGGATCTCTTTATCATCCACATCCATGTTTCTTAAAAATGTATTTCAAAACATTTTTACTATTTACAAGAATATGGGTTAAAGTCATTTATACCCTTTTTGACTTTTTATAAGAGGTTTATAAAGGAATCTTTCCGTCGTTTTCAAAACAAGGTCCTTTTTAACCTTTTCGACAGAATTGAGGTAAGAATGTTTTTTTAACTTATACGGCGGGTGCGGTTATTTTCCGCCGTTATAAAATTGTCGAAGCTTTACATACAAGCTTATAAGAATATTTTCAAAGAAAATGTTTTATTTTATATGGATCTTAAATGATTTCAAAATAAAAGGAGATACTTCTTTAAAAAGAATTTTGATTTCATCTATGTCAACATCCTTTGATGGATTTTAAGATTATTTGAAGTTGATTTATTATGATACAAAACTTCTATATTGTATTGAAGGTTTTGTGATATGTTTGACTGTGGATGTGCTATTTTTATACCATTCATAGTTTATGGTGAAATTATTGACATTTCGTATGCTAGTTTTAATACGAATGTTTATGTTATGTTTAAACCTTTTCATATGGGAATGCATTGGACTTAATAAGTGACGGGTGGAGCCCGCTATAGCTCCTCGATGCATCGGTAGGTCTCATGAGACAAACTAGTGTCTTGGCACAAGGCCTTGACAAAATCTTATTTGTAGTCTTGGCACGAGGCCTTGGCTATGTGGTTATGATAGTCTGGCATTATGCATTCCAACATTATGAAAGTGGTTATTTATTTTTGCATGTGATTATTCGATTAGTGGAATATCCATGTGAATAAGTAAATGGCATTATTTCATTTTATTTATGCCATACCATGTTGAAAGTTCATGTTTAAAAGGCTTTTGTTTTAGTTATACATTGCCTTAAATGTTTATTCTTATTGATGAAAGTTTCCGCTATATTGTTATCCTTACTGGGCATTTGAGCTCACCCCTTTTCTATGTTTTATTTTTCCCAGGAAGTGAAGATGTAAGTTATGAATGACCTGCAGGGATATTATGAGGAGATTGTAGTGTGGACTGTGGAAACATTATGTTGTTGTAGTAGTTTTTGATTTTATGATGTAATGTAAAACTTATGAATATATCTAGTGTTTCCAAGGCTACTAAACCAATCGGTCTTTCGAGATTTGATCTTTCTTGTGATCATGCCAATGTTATGTAATAATGCACCGACTCTGGGTAGCTGGGGTCGGGGCGTTACAGTTGGTATCAGAGGAAGTTTAGTACAAACCTTGGAAGCTAGATTTAGATAAACTCTGATTAGAGCACGTAGACCTAAGATGAACTTTGAGGATTAGTATAGAAGAACTTCCTAGAATTTTGGTATTGTAGAGATTTTGTGAGTTTTCCGAGCAATAAATCCCTGTCTGGATACGAGCAGGTAGAGGCGGCTCTGGCACAGATGTACCTAGGGGTAAAACCCGAAAACACCGCTTTGAGCTAGACTCGAACGGGAACTGGTGCACGACAACGGGCCTTGCTGCACTCTTGGTTACGACACTCCCGGGGGATATGCTTAGGATAACTCTCATTTTCTTTACAAATCATTATGAAGGGTTTATGAGTATATACTTCCTCAAAGAAAACATTTTTATGATTATGGATTATATCCATAAATAGTTCAATTTATGTTAAGTGTTTTATAAGTATGGGATTATGTGTTTTGATTCATAAACTGATCTAGTTTATGCCATGGTATAGAAATGGCGCCCAGTAGAAGGAATGAGAACTCCAGAAATACACATGATTCAAAGAGAAGGAAGAATCATATCTTTCATGGTCTTAAGCTAGAATTTATAAGAGAAATAGTCTCCCATGTATTATCATCATATGAAGAAATAATATCATGTGTCGATAAGATATGTAAAGAGTTTACTGAGTCCTATGGCTTTGAAGGGAAGCAAGAGAAGAAAAGGATGGAAGAGAGAAAGATGGATAAAGGGAAGAGGGAAAAGAAGAATTTTCCCATATGTGGTAACTGTGGAAAGAAACACCCTGGAACTTGCCTGAAAGGAATTGGAGTTTGTTATAAGTGTGGAGGAAAAGGGCACAAAGTACGTGACTGCAAGGGTAAGAAAATGGTTTTAAATGTACAATGCTTCATTTTCAAGGAGTTTGGACACTATGCGAACCTATGTCCCAGTCATCAGACTATGCCGCAAATGATGTTATTGGATAATATCCAAGTTATGATACTACCACAGATGAAGAGGAATGATTAGAGTTCTTATGTTGATTATGTCAATTGAGGGTTGTATCAACAATGTACTTGTTACAATAATTATGGAGTATATAAGGATTGTACTGCAGTACTATTTCATTAAGGACTTGAGATTGTGTGGAACAAAGAAAAGTGACTCAATAGCAGGATAAATTTTTGGAAAATATATGGTTGAGAGAATGATAAATCATAATATAGTTCTGATACTGAGGTAGTGATTTTGGAATAATATGTGATTGTTTTGGATAAATTATATTGGATATTCTTGACTACCTTGGAACTGATTAATGATTTGTATATTCCATCATTGTTGGGGTTTAAAACATTTTTGGATTGATGAAGTATATCCAGCATTCTATATGGAATAAGGGAGCATGAATGTAATCAATAAGGAATATGGTAATTCAGGATGTTTCGGTGTATTAAAAGAATACATGATGAAGGTATTCATATGCTATTACGGGGTAAAAAGGTTCTACATTATGTTTACCTTACTTATAAATGTTGGACTGTGAGTTTGGATAGAAGTATTTTGGATAGTTCTAGTTTGGATTATTTTGGATTGCCATAAAAGGACAACCCGGAGGTCGGGCGGCAACCCGTCGCGTCCGGCAAGGCTGCGAGACTTGAACCCGCAACCGAAGGGCGACAAGGGTGTATCACCTACCACTGGCCCATGAGATGTCCTGGATTAAATAATGTTGTTTTTTTTAAGATCTGGTAGATGAATTATAAATTCATTTATTTTGGAACCCTATACGAATAACATTCTATTATCTTTTAGAGTGAAAGATGAGTTTGTGGTAGAAATTTATTAATGGATAAAACTCTAATTATAAAGTAAGTATATCTTCTTATGATCTTAGCCAATCTCATAAATATATTCCTCAACATTAATAAAAGGAACTTAGAACAAAAATGTTGTCCTAGATGGTACCTTAAATCATCACTAAATCATGGCTTTGGGATTGTTGGCCTTTTCATAGCCATGTTCTCTACCACTCTCCATCAGGTAATTGATGGTTAGATTTTTCTTCCATACCCATATTTTTTTACATGGAACCCTAGTATGTGTTATTTTCGGTAATCTTCATACTTTCCACTCTTTATTTTAAATATAGGCCTCATTAATTCATTTTTCGATGTGGGATTTCAACTAAGATATTTTGAAACGTCAAAAATGTGTTATCCCAATACCCTATATTTTGTTGAACCGATGGTACTTCAAATCATCATAGATTGATGAGTTTAAGGACCTCAATTATACACTTGTTTGTGATTGATGACCTCAATCACTACCTATAAATATTTACGTTTTTCCTCTGATTATATGTCTCTAATTGCCACCAATGTTCTCCTAATCAAGATCATAATTTGGTGGTGAACCTTTCATTTCTCTTTTCCTCATATTAAGACTAAATATTAGTAAACCAATTTCCTATGCGGGTTTTCCCACAAATATATTTTCTATTTTCGAAGAACAATTTGAAATTGCGAGGACGCAATTTATTGAAGGAGGGGAGAATGTAACACCCCAAGATTTCATAGTATGTTATTTCTTCAAAATAATTCAATAACTTGCATTACACGCAACACCGAGTTCAATCACACCATGAATTACAAATAAAAAAGCCATTAAAAGAGGTCATGAATAGAATTAACTACATTTTAAACTTTATATAATCCTTATAATTTTAGAATCCATATTATGAGTTTCTTAGTCATAATGCAAGAACAGATTCATTTTCAGTATTACACTTTTATCAACTTTTAATAGTGAAACCTTTTTAAATAAAATATTTTAAACTTTTTGACTAAATGGGGACATAAAAAATTTAAAATGAAACATCCCAAGCTTACACGGTATGCTTTCCTTTGAATAAAACAGTAGCGTGTGTTGTACGCAACTTCGAGTTTTAACACACACCACAACCGATCAAACTAGCCGTTATGAATAGTAATACCTAATTTTTGAAATTATATATATTTTATATTTCAAAATGGACTTCATTTTTGGATTTGGAATATCGAATTTAGCCTAAGGTGAAATTTTGGTACTTTTCGGATAACTTTCATATTTTGATGAATAGTGAAAATTACTAAATTTTAATTAAAAACAACTTTTTTAATCAAAATAATAAATAGTGATAAATTGTGAATTTGAGTGGTTTTAAAGTATATTTAGAATATATTTTTACCATTTAATATAATGTTGGTCATTGGACATAATTTTACAATTAAACCGAACATAAACAAGTGTCAATCTTTTGATAGTTATTATCTCTTAAAAACACGCTATTTGTTTTGACAGCGGGAATTAATTTTAAATTAATTTCTGCCACTTCTGTGTTTTGAATTTAGGAAAATGGATTCCATATTTGGAATCAGGATGTTCAAATTGTGTAAATAGGTAACTTTTATTTTTAGACATTTTGAATAATTACTGCGGTAAATATTTTATTTACCATGGTTAAGGGTAAATCCGGTAAATAAGGGTTAAAAAATAATATTATAATAATACAAAATTACCCTAAAACGTGTCTTAACCCTATTGGTTGATACATGGTCGACCATGGGCATATTTGTGTCAATTTTGGGACCCCATGGATCCACTTGTAAGTGATAATGACACATTATATTAATAAAGCTAAAATAAAAATAAAAATGGCATAAGCTTACATCTTTTAGAAGAACAATTTTTACATAGGGTTATACATGTTGGATTTTCGATTATAAATATTCATTAGAAAGATAAAAAGATTTCCTACATAATGATATTTTATTTAAAATTTTTAGACATTATATAGTTTATTTTATTTATGACACAATGATGATGCAGTAATTACTAAAATAGTGAAAAATAAAATTAAATACCCAAATAATTATAATATGAAACTTTTAATGAATTAAACTAATTTTCTATGATAATATGATATATTAGAATTGATTTAATTGACTTTGTTCGAAGTAATCAATCTGTTAGGAGTTTCACAAAAATCAACTATTGAATAGTGTCAAAATTGACATAAAAGAGTTCTTAAAACAAATATTATATTATTAATTGATATTAAATTCCTAAAAATCTAAGGTTCGGCCAAGAGACTTATATTATGATAGGTTCCTAATTAATGGACCACTTGGGGGTCGCTTGGATGTATATAGTAAGTTTATTAACCATATTATATAAAAATACAAAGAGACATTGTAAAAGTGAAACTAATTAACTTAGAGTTAATACTTAAAGATAAGGTTAATATAAGTACCCAAACCTGTCTAAATTCTATTGGATGAGTTGTTTTCGACCTATCCCCACCTCATCCTTTGAATAGTCAACTTTGGAGCCTTTGTAAACCGAATATGAATTTATTATAAATTAATATTTCTAGCTTTTCCAAAGGTGCCCCTCACCCCTCTTATAAAAGGGCACTCCTCCTTCTCATTTCTTCACACCTCTCAAGCCTTTTGGTTCGGCCAAACTCTGCCCAAATACTCTCCCAACATCCCTCACTACAACCTAGAGGCCTTAGTTTGATCAGAAAACCAACCTAAGGAGCCCTTTTGATCAAATCAAAAGGAAGAACCCGAAGAAGAGGTAATGATTTCACCACCCTTTTCTAAGTTCATTTCTTCTTCCACTTCTTCTTCCTTTGTTCTTACCATTCTGAAATAATAAATCCAGTATCTCACATATACTGTGATGTTATTATAAATATGGTACAATCATATTCAGTATTCTATCCACCCTTTGAATAACATGTCACCATACGTGCGTACGTACGGCTTACCGTCTCCACGTCGTGGTGTAATTGTTATTCAATATAATATTATTTGGATGGGTATAATAATGATGTGTAACTCATGTAAATAATAAATATATCATGTTAATGAATTCTGTATATATGATATACCATCCATTTATATATTATTTTAATATCAAAAGAATGATATTGTCGCTCGTGCGTACGTACGGACTACCGTCTCCACGAACGCAATGAGATTCATTCTCCATCGTATCCATTCAAGTATAATTATCATTTGATGATTTAAAAATGATGTTTAAGGACTGTATATCATTCTGTATATGAATAAGATACAACAACCATGGCTTATGTAACAAAACATATAAAAGAAAATGAGTAATTTAACTCCCGAAACGACGATAATTCTAAGATATTATTAACAAATCAATGTTAAAAGATCATATATGATATCATATTAATATATATGATTCTTGTATAATTTAATAACAACTATTTCACCATTATACAGGAGGTTAACCTACCCCAACCAAGGAAAAGTACAAGGTAAGGGTTATTTCACAATCTCTTCATTATCCGAGGTTGTTTATATGTAATAATCTACTAGGATCTCTTTATCATCCACATCCATGTTTCTTAAAAATGTATTTCAAAACATTTTTACTATTTACAAGAATATGGGTTAAAGTCATTTATACCCTTTTTGACTTTTTATAAGAGGTTTATAAAGGAATCTTTCCGTCGTTTTCAAAACAAGGTCCTTTTTAACCTTTTCGACAGAATCGAGGTAAGAATGTTTTTTTAACTTATACGGCGGGTGCGGTTATTTTCCGCCGTTATAAAATTGTCGAAGCTTTACATACAAGCTTATAAGAATATTTTCAAAGAAAATGTTTTATTTTATATGGATCTTAAATGATTTCAAAATAAAAGGAGATACTTCTTTAAAAAGAATTTTGATTTCATCTATGTCAACATCCTTTGATGGATTTTAAGATTATTTGAAGTTGATTTATTATGATACAAAACTTCTATATTGTATTGAAGGTTTTGTGATATGTTTGACTGTGGATGTGCTATTTTTATACCATTCATAGTTTATGGTGAAATTATTGACATTTCGTATGCTAGTTTTAATACGAATGTTTATGTTATGTTTAAACCTTTTCATATGGGAATGCATTGGACTTAATAAGTGACGGGTGGAGCCTGCTATAGCTCCTCGATGCATCGGTAGGTCTCATGAGACAAACTAGTGTCTTGGAACAAGGCCTTGACAAAATCTTATTTGTAGTCTTGGCACGAGGCCTTGGCTATGTGGTTATGATAGTCTGGCATTATGCATTCCAACATTATGAAAGTGGTTATTTATTTTTGCATGTGATTATTCGATTAGTGGAATATCCATGTGAATAAGTAAATGGCATTATTTCATTTTATTTATGCCATACCATGTTGAAAGTTCATGTTTAAAAGGCTTTTGTTTTAGTTATACATTGCCTTAAATGTTTATTCTTATTGATGAAAGTTTCCGCTATATTGTTATCCTTACTGGGCATTTGAGCTCACCCCTTTTCTATGTTTTATTTTTCCCAGGAAGTGAAGATGTAAGTTATGAATGACCTGCAGGGATATTATGAGGGGATTGTAGTGTGGACTGTGGAAACATTATGTTGTTGTAGTAGTTTTTGATTTTATGATGTAATGTAAAACTTATGAATATATCTAGTGTTTCCAAGGCTACTAAACCAATCGGTCTTTCGAGATTTGATCTTTCTTGTGATCATGCCAATGTTATGTAATAATGCACCGACTCTGGGTAGCTGGGGTCGGGGCGTTACAAAATATTTATATCTCATGAGATAAACATGGCTGGAACGACATGTAAATCCGGTTCATTAATACAGGGCTGGAACGACAAGTAAACCCGGTTCAGTAATGGACTTTGTCCAATATGATGTTCTTGGGAGCAATGCCTTGGATAATATAGAAATCATATAATGTAATTAATGGTTTTCCACAATTATATGTTTTATTACCATGCTATTTTATCACGATTGATGTTCTTTTATGATCTATGCCTTATGTACTGTCAAGAGTTCTTTCAAAACTCAAGATTTTGATGTATAAACTTTATGTTCATGTTTTTTTAAGTTCAAAATTTTTTGGTTTGTTTTATTTTCTCCATGCTTACCCTTAATGATAATTTGAGCTCCACCTTTATATGTTTTATTTCCCCTGGATATAAATAACATTTTTAGGTAAGTAAACAAAAGGGGAATATCTTTATGGGAGATGTTGAAGATCTTTCACCATGATTAAAAGATTATTTTCTGAGTTTCCAAAGACCCTAAACTATTACGATCCTTGGGTATCTATTTTTTGTTTGGTATTAAGTATTCTGCAAAAGTAATGTAAGTCTATGTATGTAAATCTTGGGTTTATACAATTCTTGATTCAAGAAAATGAAATATGAAATGGACTTTATATTTTAAATATGTTGTTCATAAAGAAACTCTATTAATATTGATTTAATAGAACCAGTGGAAGACAATGAGGTTGAGGATTGTACTAAACTATACAAGTGATAAAACATTTTTTGATCAACTACTACTCCTATATGAACTAAAATCATTTAATCCTTTATTGTTGGAGTGTTTCTTAGTACCTGAAAACCTAGATTGCAAAGTGTTCATTCTGGTTCTATATTTTTATTTCTTCATATTAATTTTATGTGACAGTAATTATAAAGGGTTATACTACCCATTAAAAGGAAGGTAATTTGGTTGTGGCTCCCCCAAAAAAGGTTAGGCATTAGATTTTTTATCTAGAGGAAAATGAATTCTATTTGTGTTGCACCTTAGGTAGAAAATGATATTACTGATTTGAATTTAAGACTCCCGGGGAAAAGGATTTATAAGTTGGTTTTGAATCCATGTGTGAAAAATTAATTTTAAGATTCCATTATAGTGTCTTTAGTGGAATCCATTTATATCAGTTCACGAGAGGGTTAAAGAGTTGAGTAGGATCATTTAGATGAAAACTACTATAGAAATCTCTTATGTTCATTTTATTTTATTTCCATTTCACTAAACTTAATAAATCTAATATTCTAATATAATATTCAATTAAATTTAAAAAGGACAATTCAACCCCTCTTTTGTATATTTAAATCCTAAATCTAGACCAATAGGGGTATTATAACCCTAACAATACCACCTTTTAAAGGGTAGTATAACCCTTACAATTACAGAAAATAATAATAATAGAAAGAAATAGTATAACAAAACTGTATTTAAAACAATGGGAGATGGATTTTTGTGGTATCCAAGATTACGTTAATCGTATAGATATAACATATTAAAGTTCAAATGAGTGCGTGTCATTGTTATTTGAATATGTGTACAATACCATGATATGTAGCCCAAATTTTATAATTCAAGTAGTGGATCCCCATAATATTTTTTCCACATATTTTACTGAAACTGTTAACACTTTTTATATAGAGTTTTCTTCAACATCATCTTCTTAAATATCAAATATCAAATGTACGTAGATGATTTCATGTTGGATTTCATGAAGCATTCAACATCCCCTTTATTTTATAAATTAGATGATTATTTATCATCTTAAATTATTCTCCTGGGAACTTGATTTTTTCAAGATGTAAAATAAACTAAATCCAAAAAAATATTAGACAATTTTTTTTAATAAAAAAATGATATAATAATTAAAAAATGAATATGAAAATTTGAAATATAAATCCAAACTATGATTAGAGGAAAACTATAATCGAAAAAAAGTGTATATTGACCACATTAAACAACATGGAAGGTTGTAATTTGGTAACCCATTTAACTTAGTGGAATTAGAAACATAAAATAATATCATCAATTTAAAATGACATGAAAGTTTTTATATGACTATGTTTATTTCCTTTTCCTATATATTTTAAATATCATGAAATGAAAAAGCACCATGGATTCAGATATTTGGAATTATTCCAAATTTTGCATCTAAATTTTACCTATGAAACCTATTCACATTATCTATAGTGCAGTCATATGTATATGGTTTTTATGATACTAAGTTTTTATATGTTGACTTGTTTTATACTGCGACATATCTAACCTTTTACTTTTTTGAGTTGGTTATTTTACAGAAATTATTCCCCAGATTAAAAGGTCTTCTACTATGGTTTATTACTGAAGGCCATAATTTTTTGGAGTACCACAGCTATTGAATACCCCAAGGTTGATTAAAAAACATTAACTCATGTAAAGGAATCATTTATAGGAAGTACATTCTACATAAGGGTAATTTTAAGTTTCAATTTTCTATATAAAGGTAACTCACATGTAAAGTTAAACTATAGTTACAATATGCTACATGAAGGTAATAAATTTTTTTCTATATAAAAGTACATGAGTTTTATAGGTTGTGTAAAGGTAGAACAGATTTACCATAGGTTTCGTAAAGGTAAATTTTAGAATCTATACGTTATGTTAAGGTAACTAGAAATGTATTGAATAAAGGTAATTTGATCTAGCTATGAAAAGGTAATAGAAGTCTACACTTCCTAAAGAAATATAATTTTCATATTTTTAAAGGTAAAGTGTAATTTATATATGATACGCCAAGGTAAAGTATACTTACATAAGGTTAATAAGTTACACTATGTAAGGGTAAGTGTTTTCAACAAAATAAGTAAAGGGAAGACTCATTTCAAAATAAGTTTCATAAGGATAAAAGTACTTATAAAAATTTAAAATCCTTTTTATAAAAAATATATCAAGAATAAAAATAAGCAATACAATAATGAATAAATAAATAATTAAATATGAAATATTAATTTGAAAAATATAGAGATAATTAATAAAAAAACTAATTCAACATCGTTATTTTCTCAATAACTATAGAAAAAAGATAATAATTTATAATACTGTGAGAAATTATAATTACTCAATTAAATAATGAAATTATTTAGAATTTTAAATACTCATGTTATAGGTAATAAAAAAAAATAAATTTTGTAATAATATAACATAAATATTGGATCATGTATCAACTAATAGTGTCTACCTTTTTTATAATTAAAAAACCAAGCTTTAATTATGATAAAAAAATCTCCCCATTTTTATAATTAATTGACAAAGATTAAGATTCAATATAAAATTATCTCATTTTTTAAATCACCAAAATTTTTGATATCAAATTGGAAATAAACCCGCTGTTTCAAATTTAACATTGAAAATAGATTTATATTCTTTTTAAGATAAATAATCATTAATGTGAAAGAAACAAACTCTACTAAATTTAGCATCAAATACATATTTAAGCTCTTTATAAAACTAAATCTTCAAAATATGCTTTAAAATGCCACTTAAAAGTATCATATCATTAATAATAAAATGTACGAAGTGAAATATTAGAGAATATTTTGATTATATATAGAAATTTTCAAATCAAAAATATATTCTAACTCCATATAAACATATTCGATAATATTAAATTTATAACATACCATATTTAAATTTGATTTTCTCAAACTTATATAAATATAAGGGATCAGTAAATATATTAGCAATCCAATTTTATATAGAAATAGATTCTAGATTTATATTTATTTTTAAACATGACCTCTTATAAAGTCAAATCTAGCATCAATATGCTTAGTTTTTGAATGTTATAAAGGATTTTTAGAAAGAGAAACTGTAAAACTATTATCAAAATTGATAAGAATACTTTTTAAATAAAAAAAATTAGAAAGTGTTTTCTTAATCCATAAGAATTGATTATAATTGGATATAACAAGAACAAATTATGATTTAGAAGATAAATATAATTTTTTTATTTGAACCCCAAAAACTAAACATTTACTAAATAGATGAAACATACCTGATGTAAATTTTTTATCTACCCTGTATCGACCAAAAGAAAAATCAGAATAGCTAATCAAATAAAAAATATGTTTTATAAAGGTAAAATAAAATAAGATTTAAATATATATTAACATATTTTATAATCATTTTAATAACCTTTAAATGATTTTAATTATGATTAGATTGATATATAGGACATGAACACGTACTAAACATTAAATCAGGCCTATAATCTATCAAATAAAATAAACTACAAATCATACCTATAAGAATATTATTATTAATATATTTTCCAAATTTATATAAATGTAATTTAGATTAATTTATTATTGTAGTGTTTGTAATTTTAGTTTAATGTAATCAAAATCTTTTAACGAATAATTTAACATACTTAGGTTGATTGAGAAATATACCATCATTTCTTTAACAAATTTGAAGATCAAGAATGAATCTAAGTTATCCCATTAAAATCATAAAAAATAGAATTTTTATTAAATCTGAAAATTCTTTACATAAATTATTATTTAATGATATACAATTGATATCATTCAAATAAATTTTAACAATTAAAATATCATTTCAATTCTTTTTAATAAACAATATATGATAAACTTTTCCTTTCTCCAAAATAGTTTTTCAAAATAAAATTTGATAATACTTTATACCAAGATTTAGAATCTTGTTTAAATCTATATAAAAGCTTTAAAAATTATTATAATTTGATTTGGAAACTTTTAATTCTCAATATAGGAGGCTGGATGAAGAAATAGTAGAGGACATATCAATCGAGAGAAAGTGAAGGCATCGAATGAGGATGATACCTTAACACTTTCACCTAATGAATTTTTGATGACATGGTTGTAAAGAACATTCATGTTAGATATTTTGATCCTTCCATCCCTCCGAAGCTCATTGAATCTTTTCATCTGAAGAATTTTTGTCATAGTGGTCACACGACCATTTCATTTTCAAATGAGTAAGTTCAAATTCTTTCTTCTGGTCTCAGATTTTTTCTTATTGGTAAATTATTTAAGAGTCATCTCTCACTGGAATTCCTATGGGAATCCTTAAAATCCAATGAATTTGTTGAATTCGAGATTAGCCTGCTCAACTCAGTAAATATTGCGATACATTTCTCCTCTGAGAATGATTACTATCAGATTTATTCTAGGGCTTCTTTGAGTTTTGGGGGATACTCAATGAAATTTTTAAAATGGTCCCCTATCATTGATTTTATCACTAAATCCCATATTTCCACTATTTGGTTATGCTTCCTAGGTCTCCTGTTGAAAATCTTCAAACAAATTTCCCTCTTTCCTATTGCTAAATTAATAGGGAATCCCATTAAATTCGGTTCTTCTACTCAAAAACTCACAAGGCCATCAGTTTAATGAGTGTGTGTCTGTTGAGTTTAATCTTATGCATCACCTATATTAAGTTTTCTAGATCCATAATGGGGATTATGGTTTTTTCTAATAAGTGATCTATGAAAAATTACGTAGCTACTTCTCTATTTGTCTACATCTTAGAAACTCCCTTGGAAATTATGGTTCTATGAAGGACCCCATGAGAAATCATAACATTGGGAAACCTCCACCAAGTAAAGGGAAATTAGTTTAGATTGAGAAATAAATAAGGTTTCCTAATGAAAAATCTGAACCCCTTAATGTTAATCTCCCAATAATGTCTTCACCTTCCCCAGATTCTTGCCCATCATAACCTCAGTTCACTCAAGTTGATGTTTTCTCTGGGTTTGTGGATGCAGTCAATAACACTAAACCTATTATAGGCACTTTAGGAGATTTTCCAACCAATACTTATATGAAACAAGAGTCTCACTCCATTTATAGTGATTCTAATCACGATGATAATGAGAAATCATGTCAAATTGAGGATGAATATATGCACTCGAGCACCAAAAAAAGGGAAGAAACATTGGATTGATTCTGATGGTTTTATCACTCCACACCCTAGGAATAATACAAAATAAATTGGTTAATATAATTTAGATAGAATCATTATCACTATATCCTTTGGTATTCGAATGGAGAAGACCATCAACCCTCCAAAGTCAATAGTTAATGAAAATCCGTTTACTTATGCATCCTATGATGAAAAAGGTTCCTCCACATCAGATAAAGTGGTCTCCTCGTTTGATGAATCTATACAAGAAGATAGAATTACTCTAAAAAATTAAACTATTGTTATTAATGAATGATACAAGGATAATTATACCATTGGATTGAGGAGTAAGAAAGTCTATCTTTTGGATGATATCATAACAAGGAGATAACTATTGATTATTATCTTAGTATTAGAGAACATCTGTTTGATTGAGTGGAATTTGAGCGTGAAGAAAATACTTATTTTTATTATTTTTAACTTTGGTGGGAATGACTCTCTTATAGTAATGGTGTTTGAGTCCACTTTATTTTCATTTTTGATGCTATCCCCATAATTTGAGTTCACGATAATGGTATTTTTCTGAAGAATGATTTTCAATTCAATGTTAGTGGTTTGTGAGGCTAAAGTGTCTCCTCAGTAGGGATTGATATGTTATTGACCTATGGTGGTGCTTTATGGGAAAGTATGACTTTTTCAAGAATTTTCTAGGATATAGAGGGATAATGCAACTTTTTATGGGTTGTGTACAATCAGTGAAGCCTTATTATCTACTAACACTAGTGTTTAACATAAATAAGAATTATGGAAATACAATTTGTATATATTTGGATCATACTTTTCCTTGTATGATGTTACTACCAAGATGAGACTATCCATGCCTTTATGATTTATAAAAAGTGTGATTACTGTCTTTAGGTTTCAACATTATGTCTTTAATGAAGACCTGTGCTTCAGGGGTAGTTTCATTACCTGGTCACTACTGAAAACTAGGTGTCTGGAGGCCCTAGAGATGTATATCAATAGATAGGTAGTGTGTTGGTGTTTGTTGACTGTATGAGGAGACTCACTATGGTGTGATAATTTTATTTACCTTGTACTTTTGAGTTGCTTTTCCACACTTATATAATGCATCCCAATGTTGACTGCAAATTTTTTGTTTCTACATGGTGATTTTAGTGAAGATATTGGAATTGGGGGCAGATACATTATCAAGTCATTTATCTATTCAAGATGGGCTCTCCCTTGTACTTGTTGGGACAATTTTTTGATTTTTCTCTTCACCTTATTATATTTTCATTTATTCTATTAGTGGTGAAAACTCATTGTACCTCATGTAATCACCTGACCTTTATATTTTTGTTTAATAATCTTTGGGAAGCATTAGTTTTACCCATTGTATGATCCATTTGGGTATCTAGGAGGCTGTATTATATATAATTTTAATAAATATAACTATTTATAAATGAGATTTTAACATACATTTGAAATAAATTGAAACCAAAAAATATTATATAATAAAATAATATTCTTGTTTTCACTAATCTAGATACAGGAGAAAAATATTCTATAAAATCAATACCTTCTTCTTGTAAATATTCTGGAGTAACTAATCTAGATTTATTTTTTAATTACTAGACCATATTCATCATTCTTGCTTCCAAATATCCATTTAATTCAAAATATGTGAGAATCAATAAGGGTAAAAAATAAATTCTATACATTATTTCTAGTAAATTGATTTAAATCATCTTATATAGTCATGACCCAATAAGAATCATTTAAATATTCATTAATGTTTCTATGACCAAAATAAAAAATAAAACCATGATAAATAAAATATTTCATATAATATCTCATAGTTTGAACATTTGATCAAACATTTCCAATGATAGTTCATATTGGATAATCTACATGAGTTTTCTAACTCTAATAATTAGGTTAATATGGTAATTGTTCATGCTCCCCTTCAATGGTTGAATAAATACCACTGAGATGATCATCTCAAAAATTAATTTTTATAAAATCCTATACAATTTGATATAAATAAATATTCCTTTCTCTTAAATATATTTTATCAAATTTAACATGAAAAGTTTCTTTAAAAACCAAGGTAATTTTATTATAAACCCTATAAGATGTTCTTATATTTAAATATCCTAAAAATATAAATTTATCATATTTTTTATCAAATATATCCAAATAATCCTTAGTATTAAGATTTAAAACTTTACTACCAAAGGAACTAAAATATCCAATTTAGGCTTTTCTCTCTTATAATGTTAAAAATGATTATTTTTCAATATAGGTCTCAAAATTATTGTGTTTTAAATATAACATGTATAATTTATATCTTCAACCAAAAATAGTTTTAGTAAAATATATTAATTTAACATGGTTCAAGATATATCCCGAAGTGTTTTATTTTTCCTCTAAATAAATCCATTTTGTTGTGGTGCCCTATGTTCTGAGGAATTATGAAAACAAAAATTTTATTCAAAAAACTATTTAAATTCCATATTTAGTAACTATACACCTTTGTCACTTCTAATTGATACAATTAGATAACCTTTATACTTTAAAAATAAATAATGTAATCCATAAAATTAGACAAAGTTTCTTTTTTTGAAAGAAAATAAATCCATGTAAATTTTGTAAAGTCAATATTAATAAATAAAACATATATCTTTCTAGCTATACTAGTAGGTTTGACTATAAAAAATAAATATAAATGCAAGAGTTTAAGAGGCCATACAATGTTTACTTTTTTGACATGTTTGAAAGAGATTTTACTCCATTTACCTTTCATACATGATTCAAAAACATATTTTCTATCCACCATAACTACGAGTAACCACATAATAGTTTTATTCTTGGAACAATTTTGTAGAAACCAGAAATTAACTTTATTTAATCTCTTATACCATAAAATTTCATCATATTTTATAGAATTAAAAAATTTAACTTTTTTTTATTATTATTTTTGAAAAATTTATTGAATAAATATTGCCTTTTATTTTGGAATAAAGTAAGAAAAATTCATCATTTTAAACTATAAACTTATAATTTTTAAACTTAAAAAAATTATACTATCAGACAACTAAGAAAAAATTATAAAATTATGATTTAATACTCTAATAATTTTTTTAAATAATGATAAAATTGGAAATTCAAACATCATTAAATCCTTTTAATTTTCCATTATAATTATAAAAAAATGTAACATTACTACCGTACCATTTACTAAAAGTTAAAAATTATAGATATCCTCATTCATATTTCATTAGCATCAAGTATCATTACACCGTGTATATTTTTTTATGCTTACAAGAAAAACTCCCTAAAAAATGGATTTAAGAATGTTTAGGTACCTAATCAAATTTGGTTATAATGGGATTATAATATGAATTCATGGGAACCCAGAATACTTTCAAACATGTATTAATAGGTAATATAGAGGATAAAAATTTGGTGATAAAAGTCTTGGTGTGACCAAGATATTGTATAAATCTCAATGAACATTCATTTTCATAATGACCCTTTATTTTAAATTTAAAACAAGAAAAAATTGAAATATTTCAACTTTAACCATTATTAAATAAAGTGTTATGTAATTTATGTAATTGATTTTCATGACAATTACCAGTAATTCTTTTATTAGGTTATCCATTCTTATTATTTTATTATATTTTTTTCTTCATTGAACAAATCTGAAGAGATCTGTTTTTAAACATTGAATTTCACATTTTAGTTTTTCATTTTCTTTAAGAACACTATTAAACTTCCTTTATTCAAAAATATTATTTTTACACATAAAACCAATTTTTATTTCATATTTCATCATAAGTATTTTAATTTTAACATGTAATGATTTTAGATCTAATTAATCATATTTCAATTTTTCATAGGTATTTTAATTAGAAACATATTTTCATAAACATTCATTTTATTCAGAATTTTCCATATGTTTTCTTATATGATCTTTGTGTATACTATAAATTTTTATATATAAAAAAATATTCTCTAAATTTCATTACAAAGTCAATATAAAATTGTTTTTTTAAAATTTGATTCAGATGAATAATATTAATAATATTTACTAACCTAGTTTGATGAATCCATTAAACATAGGTTTTCAAAATCTAATAAAAAATAGATTCTTCACATGAATTAAAATCCAGTGTAAAACTCCATCCACCTACCGTGGAAATATTTTATTTATTTCACTATTTTGTCTTATTCTTATCATTATTGAGTTGAGGAAATTTTGGTTTAATGTGCACGTTATTTATATATTCATAACAAAGAATATTATAGCCATCATTTGACATATTATGACCTTTACAACTTCCTTTTTTTGATAATATTAGGGGTAATATACTTTATATCTCCTTGAATAACCTTTATTCCTTCTTCCTTGGGCAACCTGAACAACATGATCCCTTTCACTAATCTAAAATTTTAAATTAGATGAGTGAGTAGTAACATGAATTTTTCATTTAAAATAAACTCCTTCACTTTTTTATTTTCATCATTTACTATATTTTTAATTCAAATCCATAATCCAATAAATATTCAATGATTTAATATAAGTTATATTATTATTTTTTACTTTAATCAATTTAAAACTCTTTAGAAAACTATTTTTCAAGTAAATATCTTAAAAGTATTTGAACCAAAATCCAATTATCTAGAGTTTACCCTTAGGAACTCATAACATTTATACTACTAGAAAATATATTAATCATTTGATTAATAGTTTATTATTATCGCATTTTTACTTCATGATATTAAGCCCTTAACATCTAGAGATTAGTCCTTATTAGCTTATACCAACCAAGATGAGTGACTTGGAATAGTTTCCAAATATCATGTTATTTTTTTGCATATAGATACATGGATATAAAAATTAATACTAATAGAAAATAGAAAATATTCATTACCTTTTAGTTCAGAACATATCAAATTTCATCATTACCAATCAATAAATAAAGGTCACCTTCATATAATTTATAAGGTTTGACTATGATAGTGTAACTATCAATGAATAGGTGCGTAATGTAATCTTCCATGTGTGACTAACAATATCTATAATCCATTTCATCGAAAAATATAATCTTTTTAAGAATCCATCCATCATTTTAAATAATTCCTGCCATCTCAAAAAGATCTTTCCCCCTTATCGATTAAGTCAATAATTGATTGGAACAAATAAATTATTACACACACGCACACAAAAACACACACACATATATATTCCCAAGCTAGGGGTCAAGTATTGATACCAATTGTTCTTTTTCAATAAGAATATGGTAGAATTGTTAAAAGGGTAGGGGTAAATTGACAACTATAATTAATTTCAATGAAATTATCAATGTCAATATAATTATGCAATGAAAATAAATAAAAATAGTGACAATATAATTTTTTATAGTAGTTCATAACTAATTCATCTCAAGTACACTCTTCACCTATCTTATACATATATATAAATTACACTCAATAAAATGGAATCTATAATTGTTTATAGGTACTCAAAACCCTTAAAAATTGAATTTAAATCCCTAGAGTATCAACCAGACACTTTTCTTTTTTACCCCTAGAGGCGTAACCCAACTAGATTCCATTTGAAGTTGTGGAAGGAATCAAACTCTCAGTTATCCATGACAAGGAATAACCAAATCCAAATTCCTTTTACTTGTTATCCACAACCCACACATACCTTTTTTGGGGGTAGTATGAGCTAATTATCATCCATTTTAAAGGGTAGTATAAGCCTTAAAATTATGTACATGAGAGATAACAGAAATACATAGTACCAAAAAACCTGATTTAAAACAATAATCAATGGAATGTTTTGGTATCCAAGATAACTTTAATAGTATATCTTCAACACATCTATTTCCATTCAATAGTGTTGTAGTTCTGTCTAAATATTTGTACAACACTGTGATGTGTAGCCTAGATTTTAAAGTTTATATGCAGCACCACACAATATTATCTCTATACATTTTAATGGTTCTATTATAACTCTATATATAGAGTTTTATTCACCATAATTTACTTTATAATGAAAATTCAAATGAATATATCCATTTCAGGTTTGATTTTCTAAATCTTGTAATGTTCCACTTATTTTCCAATGTAGATAAAAATTTATCCTCTTTATTTATTCTCATTGGAACACAATTTTTATGGGATGTAAAAAAATTACTCAAAAAAATATATTATAAAATTTATATATTTTTAAAAATAAAATAATAATTTAAAAATGAATATGAAAATTTTAAATTCAAATTAAATCCTTGATTAGAGGCAAACTATCATCAAAAGAAAATGGGTGTTGACCATGTTCAACACCACAACATATTATTATTTTTTAAACCATTTTACTTAAGGAATTCATAAACATGAAATAAGATTAACTATTTAATGTTACTATATTACACCAATCCATTTTATTATTATTTTAAAATACACTTTTTGGTTAAGTGGGAACCAACATAATTCGTACTTCTACGCAGTCAACCACAAAACATATGATTCAAACTTTAAATTTCAATTTTTAAAATTCAAAAATCAAAATATACCACTACCTCGAACCATGTCCCACTTAATGTAATCAAACCTAATAGAAAACTAACCCAAAATCACACCACATCGTCAGAGAGGAACGACTTATAGAGTCCAATTTCATCATAAAAAAATCACCGTTATTGTAAAAAATACACAGAATGAGCACCACAAACTCATAACCATCATAGATGAACATCATTAAATGATAAAGAACCACCACCAATGTAGAGGACCAAAATGGATCACCAGAAACCATCAAAACAAATAAAAAAACCCACTCCACAATCCATCATGAATAAGAATCTCTCCGGGAGCCCATGTACAGAGACAAATCCACCATAGAGTAGCATCTCTTGAAATTCCATCGACTACTCAAACCTCACATAACAAATATCTTTGAGAACCACCATGCTAAATCAAAACTAGGAGAAGCATGGTGGAAACTAAGATCTAAAGTAGAGAATAGAACAGAAAAGGTGTTAACACCGAGATGTGACCACCACCATGACCCATAAACCCAACCATTAGAGCCACCACCGGGAGAAGAACACCAAGACTTCATTATGAAATAACACCAAATAGAACCATACAAAACCAATAATAAACAAGAAATCATCATTGAAACCACCATCCATTGAGATGAGAAAAACACCAAACCCCAAACTCACCATCAAAGAAGAGGAATCACCTATAATGGTTCCTGAAAAAAGGAGGAAGAGGGACATTCAAAGAGGGTTAAAGAGGGATTTAACATCTTATATTTTACATGTATTATTTTTGGATATTATATGGACTATTATCGAGACTAGAAACTAAAAAGAAGTGTGATTTTGAGGGCCAGTGTGCCTAGAATAAATGTTTGAAATATATTAAATATATTAAATATCATGCATATAAGGTTTTCCTGAAAATGTGGAATAACTTCTAAATGGGTGACCATTTCATAAATATGAGGGAACCGTTGAGTTTTGAATGGTGGTTTTATTCTAGGTGAAACATAACATTAGTTGGTGCTGGTTGTTTGTGGAAAAGTAATCATGGGCATGGAAATAACTAAAATAATTTAAAATAATTATTTTATTTCATTTCATAGACACATTTATTTTTCAATATTTAAATATATTATTATTTTGGAAATCTAGAGTTTGCTGCATAACCCTAAGGATGCTGAAGAACCATTGGAGAGAGATATGAATAATTATATTATGTGAACGGTGACATGATCATGGATCTAAAATCAATACATTCTCGATTCAACAGATCATTCCAATGAACTCCACACAATAATCAATCTTTGTCAGTGATCAAACCAATTGAGGTAGGGAATGTGTTTTATTTAGATTTCTTCCCTGTTCTTGATTCATGCGATGAATGTGGATCAATCGACCAATAGATTGATTCATAGATCATGCATATTAGTGGGATGGGTTTATTATGGGGTGATTTGGGATAATTAATTTAGATCTCTTAATTTTTTATCTTATGAAAATGAATCAATATTGACACGAATATTGATCAAGGTTCATTCCACTCATTTGTATTTGTGATTTTCTCCCATAGTTCTAAGATTCACCGTGTGAAATCTTCTTTTGTCCCAGGGTTCGACTATCCCTAATCAATCGATCGTTGCACACCTATTTCTTAGTACAATGATCTAATATCGTAGATCTAGGATTAGAACGACATGAAGGAGGTGTGATGATGGAGATAGAATGATTTGTATGAAGGATGATTCATGATTTCACATTCTTCTGTGTTCTTCAACACAAAATGAAGAATTTATAATTGATAGGTTTTGTGAGAATATCTGACAATGAAACACATTAATTTAGTGATGGCATGGAAAAATGAATTAAAATATTTAGTTTCACAACAAGGAGACCATCAGATCGAAGGCTATAGCATCATTTGAGGTGTATAGAGGAGAATCCTGGATTTTGGAAAATCCTATATAACACAGCATGTAATATGGGATTACACAACATATGTTCCCCATGAACATGTCGTTAGGGTTTGGAAGAAATTAAGGATCACATGGTGTGTGACCCCTATCACTTGGCGTGTGACCCTACCTGGTTGACTTGGTCTATACTTTAGAAGTACATAGACATGAGTTTGAGTACATGGGAATGAACATGCTATGAACTCCCACACAAACCCAACTTAGCATACACGGGCTGGTACATAGATATGACTTCAGTACACGAACACAACCATGTGACACAGGCATGAAACTCTATGTCTCTACACATTATTTATATAGAGACTACATGTCATTTCAGGTTCTTACACATAGGAAGTACTTGAGATAGCTAGACACATAATGTACCCCCCTGAGACATGCTATGTACTCCCATCCAAAGTGCTTGAGAATCTTCATTTTCTTAGTTTTTACTAGTATAGGTTGAGTGAATTCTCTTGGTCCTTTCCTTCAAGGGTACATTACAACATTAAATCCACATTACAGGATTATGATACCTTAATGAAGATGAGACTCAGATAGAGTTGTGGCATCCCTCCATGAGTTTAGAGTGTGATCCTCCATAATACATAGTTCCCTAGTTGGAGTTTGTAGAATCAGTCTGACCTCCTTGTTCTAGGGGTCGATCCTCCATCTAGCAGGCCACATTGGTAGGATTTGTGGAATCATTGGCACATGATACCCTACATAGTAGGTAGATCCTAATTGGGTTTCTGGTCTCCCCCAATAGTTATAGGTGTGACTCTAATATTTGTATCATATCCTTATTAAACAAATTCATTATCTTTGTGTGGGGAACAATGAGATAAACCTATTTATCAAGTGTAACTAATGATATCCGGTCTTGTAGAGTGAGTTCTCCCAAAATGAATTTTTCTTCGAGTAGAATCTTGTGGTTGATAATTGGTTATGAACGCCTTAAGGTTAGGTGTCTTTCTTGAGTATATCTGGGTTTTATCTAATATAAATTGATTTTTATATCTTATATTGATCTGAATATACTTGGTTCTTCATGTTTATTGTTTTTGGGGTGTCTTACTGAGTATTGTTATACTCACCCCTACATAGGATTTTTCTTCACATTTCATGTCTTGTGTGGATGATGACCCTTTTGATGGTGTCGTGGGAGGATAGGGAGCAGGTGGAGCATATATGGGGCTTGATAGACCAAGAATTTTACCAAGAGAATACTTTTGACTTAGTAAATTCCTTAGAGTAGGTTGTACTCTTTACAGTTTTTTGGGATTGTTTTCCCCCCCCCCTTTTGTTTTCAGTACTTTACTATCACACTATATTGTGGGATCTTAGATGTATGCATGAAGTTTTTTAGTTGTTTTATATTTTAGCATTGTGTAGGATTGGATTTGTGTGAATGTGTACATTTACTTTAGGATAATTACCCCCATTTTTAGGATATTCCTACTCAGAGCTGATTGCTAGCCCTTGGATTATTGGAGATGGGCTTGGGGTTGTCACAAGTAAGGCCTCGGTGGGTCGGGTCATTAAAGAGTGTTATCAGAGATAGGTCAGTTCTATTTTAGGACTAAATTCAGTGAGATTAGTTTGGGGAAATGATGTTTAGTTTTTTGAGTTTGGATTTTTGGCCAGGGATTCCAGTGTTGGTGCGGTGGAGGACATATCCATACACCATGACTCTAATCACTTTCTTTTCAACTTGGTACATAAGAACATTAGTTGGAGGAAAAAAATGGTACATGCATCATATAGGAATGGTTTTCTTTTACAATTACTTATTGATTCAGACACCCAGATATACTCTTCAGAAAATGGAACATATTATTTTATTTCAATATTCCTCCATATAGACATCCATACAAGATTCAACCGCATGATCATGAGGATAATCTGCCCAGTGACGATGAATCCGTGCAAGGGTGTGTACTAGAGATAACACCTCTGGGTGGTTTACCAGCAATTCCCCCACCTATAAAGAAGTATCTAGAACCAGAACCACCAGTTGAGGATTCACATAGGCTAAGTACATTCCACGAGTTTCATAGGCAATGATATCCCATGTTTCAAGGTGATATATACCCATAGGTGGATGAGGAATGGCTAGAGGTAGTCACCAGTGTTTCATCCTTGTGAGAACACATACTGATTAGATGGTCATCCTTTCCTCAAGTCTTATTCATGGATCTACAGGGAGATGGTGGATTTTTGTGACTCAGTCACATGATGATACAACTCTCTCTTATATAGACTTCTTGCATCTTTTCAAATATAAGTTCTATATATACATGTTGCGATTGGTATGTATATAGGATCTTCTACATATAAAGGAAGAATGATCATGTCAGAGTACTAAATTATGTTTAACAATATATCATATTACTCTTTGGATATGGTATGAGACCATTTCTCCAAGGCTCGGACCTTCAAGAAGGGATTTCACTAAGACTTCAAGGTTTTAGTGGTATCTATTAGTATTTCCACCAATACTGGAGTTCTTAAGTAAGACTTGTTGGTTGAAGGTTTTATGGAAAAGTAGACACCAAGAGTTGGAGATAGAGTGGGTACCTATTAGATAAGACATCATAATTAGGTAGCCGATGATAGTCATAGGGATCCAAGAGGTTCAGATGCTTCAGGAGGTGATCCCAGGACTCATGGTCAGTGGTGAAGAGCTCTCAGGGTGGATCAAATCAGTTGATGGATAGACATTTATTTTCTTGTGACGTTTAGGGACATCTGGCATGAGATTTCTTGACCTATCATGTAGCTAATTAAGAGATTGTTGAGGGACCAATGATACAAAGACATGGGTAAAAGAAAAGTTTTTCGTAAGGCAGTGTACATGGTAGAGGGGCTGACAGGGCAGTAAAAGGTGGTAGTAGTTTTTACCAATTAACAACAACCCCCGAGGTGGTCTATGCTAGGCTCTGGGGGCTAGTGGGTGGGGATGAGGTTAGCTTAAAGCTATGGAGGCCCATGAACTTGAGGCTCTATGAATGATAAGAGGTATAATATGCGTCTTTTCTAATTTATCTTAAGTATTTATAGACACAAGTTCTAGAAATTATTTCATTTAAACTTCTATGGTTCAAAACATAGAGATTTCAATTGAGGTTTTGAATCGACCCTTGTGGTTAGAGATTCTAACAAGTGGTGATTCAATGATTTTTCACTTGTGATAATAGTGAAACCTGGTACTTGCAAGTGAGATTTTTTTATTGGATATCTTTGTTTAAAAAATGAGGCCTTATGATATAATTCTTGGTTTGAGATAGTTATATATAGTTCATTCCCATATTTACTATTTTGGGTGAAGGATGAAGTTTGTATACAGTAATGGAATGAGATTTTCTTTTTTTGGGTCAAAAATAAACCTTGTATGAGAAGTATGAGAACAAACATAGGATACTACCACTGATTACTTACCAATTGGATAGATGACTAGTTGGTAGTGGATTCTTTAGGCTATTAGTTTCCTATAGTTGCGGAAGAGTATGAGGATTCATTTCTTGAGGATGTACCAAGTTTACCTCTCCAGTAAGAGGTAGATTTATTCATTTACTTTCATCCTGGGATGATACCAATATCGTTACCTACATATTAGATGGATCTCGTAGAGCTTAGAGGTATGGGGATACAATTGGAAGACTTATAGGAGAAGGGATTCATGAGACCCTACATTTCCCCTAGAAAATCCCCAGTGTTGTTTTCTAAAAATACAGATGAGCGTTTGATGTTATGTGTGGATTAATAGTACTTGAACCAAGTGATTGTGAAAAAAGTGTCCACTAATGAAGATCTATGACCTCTTTGATCATTTTAAAGGGGGTGTGATGGTTCTATAATATTGACCTCTAATAAGGATATCACTAGCCATGAGTATATGATGAGGATATACTGAAGACATCCATCAGGAGTCTTTACGGTCACTATGAGTACTTGGTGATTCTGTTTGGCATGACGAAAATCCCAATAGTGTTCATGTGACTCGTGAATTATGTCTTTAAAACTTTAATAGACCAGTTCAGGGTAGTCTTCATTTATGACATCCTTGTGTATTTGGAATTTGAGTAGGAGCACACAAGACACTTAAGGGTATTCCTAGATGCAATATGAGAGAAACAATATTATGAGAATATGTCTAAGTGTTATTTTTGGATTTGATATTTCCATTTTTTGGGACATGTAATCTCAGAGGATGGAGTTATAGTGGATCCAGTGAAGGTTGAGAAAATTCTTGATTGGGATCCAATCAAGAATGTTACTGAGGTGCAGAGTTTTCTTGGATTGGTTGGGGACTATTAGTGATTTGTACCCAACTTATCCAGAGTGTAAAAACCCTCTACAACCTTGAATAGGAAATTAAAGCCTTTTGTGTGGATGGAAAAGTTCTAGAAGTGATTTCAGGAGCTAAGGTATAGGTTGACAAGAACTCCCATATTGAGGTAACCAGAGGAAGGTGTCGAGTACGTAGTGTTTTGCGATGCATCAGGGGATAGAATTGGTTGTGTTATGATGTAGAGGAAAGAAGTTATTTCCTATGGTTTATGCCAGTTGAGATCACCTAAGAAGAACTACATGAACAATGATCTTGAGTTAGCAGTAGTAGTTTTCACATTAAGGATGTCGAGACACTACTTGATAGGGGATCAGTTTATCATATACTCTGATCAAGAGATTCTCCAGTATATATTCTCTTAGAAATATCATAACTTGAGATATGGGTGATGGCTAGATTTCATCCAGGACTATAACTTTGAGATTGTATATACTCCTAAGAAGGGGAACATGGTGATTGATATTCTTAGCAAGAGATCTTGTTCTAATTTTTAGGATGAGGCTTCAGAACAATTAGCCATGTTGCAATTGTCCTTTGTGGATGAATATATAATAGCTTACCTCCAATAAATGGTTGTCACCCCTCCACTCTTATGGTGATTCAGGGAGGCAAAACTTGGGGATAACAACTATGAGACCCTACATGCTTAGATATCAAGATGTAATACTCCTGATGAATTCTCAAAAGGTAAAGAGCATGTCATTATTTTCAAAGGACACATGATGGTACCTGTGATGTTGTAGGAGATGTTTTTGATAGAGTTTCATAAATCTTCCTTGGAGTTACATCCAGGTGTAGAAAATATGTATAGGGACCTCTGACATTAGTTTTGGTGGCTAGAGACGAATAAAGGAGTTATAGACTATATCTCTTGATGCCTTACTCGTCTGTAAGTGAAGGATAGGAACCAAGTTCCATTGGGTTTATATTAACCCCTTGAGGTTTTAAAGTGAAAGTGGGATGAGATATATATTGACTTCATGATAGTATTACCAAATACTTACATGGGACATGATTCCATCAGGATGATCATTGACCGACTCACCAAGTCAGTCCACTTCATAGATACCTGAGAATAGAGTTCAATAGAGATCTTGGTACACCTCTACGTGGAGGAGATAGTTTGACTCAATAGAGTTTCATCAATGATTTTTTATTGTGATGATCACTTTATATCATCGTTGTGGAAGGGATAACATGAGGCATTTTAGAATCAATTATATTTGAGCACAACATTCCACCCACAAACTGATTGCCAGACAGAGTAGACCATCCAGGCCTTGAAGGACATGCTGGAGGATTGCATGTTAGACTTTTTCCGGAGTTGGGAGGACCACATAACCTTGGTGGAGTTTGTGTACAACAACATCTACCATTCCACCATTGGTATGGAACAATTTTATGCTTTGTACGAGTGACCTTGTTGGTCATCACTTTGTTGTACTGACCTAGGAGAGATGACACTCATGGCCCTAGAGTTGGTGTGAGCTACTACAGAGAAGGTGTAGATAATCTAGGAGTGGATGAAGACTTAATAGAGCCTTTATAATTATTATGATGATAGGAGATATAGACATTTGGATTTTGAGTAAGGATACCATGCATTCCTAAGGGTCTCACCTCGACGTGGATTGAGGATATGTGACTGCATTGTAAAGCTATCTTTGAGATTCATCGATCCTTTATAGATTATACATAGAGTTAGAGAGGTGGAATGCTGCTTATGTATACCACTAAAGTTGGACCGGGTACACAATGACTTCCATGGGTTTTATCTGAGGAGGTACATGCATGACCCGTCACATGTTATCGATTGAGGTGAGCTAGAAATCAAAGATGGATCAACCAAATTAGAATACCATGTAGAGATCAAGGATCAATAAAAAACAACCCTTTTCAGTTGATTGATTACTTTGGTGCATGTATGGTGGTAGCACAAGACTCTAAAACAGAACATGGGATTAGGAGGCTTAAATTAATGCTTAGTACCCACATATTTTTGAATAGTCCTTATTTTACATTGTTAGGGATGTAGACCCCCATGGCAGAGAGAATGTAACATATCACATTTTTTGTGTATTATTTTTGGATATTATATGGACTATTTTCAAGACCAGGTGTTGAGATGATGTATTATTGTGAGGTTTGGTGTGCCAAAAATAAATATTTGAAATATATTTAATATATTAAATATCATACATGCATGGTTTTCCTGAAAAAGATGAGTAACTTATAAATTGGTTCTTAGATCAGAAATATGAGGTCATAATTGAGTTCAAAATGGTATTTTTACTCTAGGGATGACTTAACATTAGTCAGCATATGTCATTTGTGGAAAACATATCCCGACAATGGAAATAAATAAAACAATTAAATAAAATTCTTTTATTTCGTTTCACAGATACACCATTTTTCAATTTTTAAATAGATTGTTTTTTGGAAATATAAGGTCATATGAATAACCCTAGAGACGTTGGAAGATAATTTGAGAGAGATCTGGATAATTCTGTCAAGATAATGATTACACAAGCATGGATCAAAGATCGATGCACAACCGATTCTATGGATATTTCCAATGAATGAAAAAAAATTATTATTCATCAGTAACCAAACCAATTGAGGTATGGAATGAATTTTATTTTTATTTATTCCCCATTCTTGATTCCCGTGATGAATATAGATAAATCAACAAATATATTGATTCATGGATCACGCTTATTTGTGATATGGGTTTATTACAGGGTGATTAGGGAGAATTAATTTGAATCTATTAAATATTTATGTTATCGAAATTAATTGAATCAACACTAAAATTGACTTAGGTTTTTTACAATAATTTTTTCTTATGCTTTTCTCCCTCAATTATGCAAATAACGACGAGCATTCTTTGTTTGGATCGAGGTTTGAATATCTATAATCAATCGATCATTGCATAACCATTTCTTGATGAAATGACTTGATATCGTAGATCTAAGATTATAATAGCATGACAGATATGTCATGATAGATATGGAATGATTAAGATGATGAATGATTCTCGATTTCACATTCTTAATAATTATTTGGCATAAAACAAAGAACATCGATTCGATCAGTTTTGCGAGAAGATCTGATGATTAAACACATTGATTTGGCGGTGGCATTGAAATAAGACCTTGGATATTCATTTTTTTTGGCAAGGAGACCACTGGATATAAGGTCACAACATCAGATGAGGCATGAGGAGGATAATCTGTGATTTTGGAAAATCCCATAGAACACGGCGTGTAATACGGGATTACACGGTGTGTTTCCCCTAGATACGACGTTAGGGTTTTGACAAAATTTATAATCACACGGTGTGTGACCCCTAACACATGAAATGAGACCCTAACTGGTTGACTATTTGCGTACTTTAGAAGTACACAAACATAGTTTGGAGTATGCAGGCATGAACATGTCGTGTACTCCCACACAGACACAGCTTAACGTACAAGAACCATTACATGGACCCAGATTAGATACATAGACATGACCAAGTGACATGGTTAGGAAATAGTCTCTCTATGCACGTTGCTTACTAATTATACATTCCATGTATATGGAGACTACAAGCCGTGTGACTGTCTTCCACACGAGTAGGACTTGGGATAGTTAGACACGTTTTATACCCCCGGGGACCCATCGTGTACCCCCATCAAGAGTGCTTGAGGATACTAGTTTTCTTATTTTGGTATAGTATAGGTTGATTAATTTCCCTTAGTCCTTTCCCTCGAGGGTACAATGATGTATTACATCCAAATCACTGGACTGTTATACTATATAGAGGCTGAGTCTCAAATAGAGTTATGGTGTCCATCCATGAGACTAGAGTGTGATACTCTATCACTTTAGTTACCTAGTTGGAATTTGTGGAAACTTGATGACCTCCCTGAGTAGGGTGTTGATCATCCATCTAGTAGGCCAAATCTGTAGGGTTGGTGGAATCATTGATGTATGATTTCCTATATAGAAAGTTGATCCAGATTGGGTTCATGGCATCCCATAGTGGTTCTGGGTGTGACCCCTATCTATGTATCATAGCCTTCTTAGACGAGTGCATTATCTTTGGGTAGATACCAATGAGCTATACCTCTTCATCAAATGTCTCTAATGATATCATGGATCATATTACAAGTTCTCCCAAAATGAACATTACTTCGAGAAGAATCCAAGGCCTAATATTTGGTTATAACCGCATGATGGGGAGGTGTCTTTCCTAAGTATATCTTGGGTTTTCTTATATTATAAATTTATTTTTATATCTTTTATTGAGATGACTATACTTTTTTACTTCATGTTTAGTGTTTTAAGGGTGTCCTACTATGTATTGTTACACTCACCCCTGCACGGGCTTTTCCTACATGTGATGTTTCTTGTGCAGATGGTGGCCCTTTTGATGGTGTCATGGGAGGATAAGGAGTAGGTGGAGAATAGATGGAGCTTGATAAACCAAGAAGTTTAATAGAAGTGTACTTTTGTCTTAGTCCTATCACTTAGAGAAGTTTGGACTCTACTTTTGGCCCCCATTTTGTTTTCATTACTTTACTGTCTTACTCTATTGTGGGGTCTTAGAGTTATGCATAAATTGTTTTAGTTGTTTTAAATTTTAGAATTGTGTGGTCTTGGAGATGTGTGATTGTGTACAGGTACTTTAGGCTACTTTTTCCCATTTTTGGTATATTCCTACTCGGTGCTGATCACTATCCCCTGACCTATTAGAGGAGCACTTGGGGTAGTCACTTTTCATACCTCAGCGGGTTGATTCTTGAAAATAAAACCCTATAAATCATCGATAGAGAAGAGATAACACTCCCAAGAGAGTGAGGGGCCATCCTCGACATAGCCATCTAAACACAATGTTAAAAATCATCAGAAAATAGCAAAGAGGCTAGATCTAAGGCCAGATCTAAAATCATCATGGACTATATATATTTCCAATGTCACTACATGATGAAGAAAATAGGAAAATTCTGTAATTATGGAACACTAAGAGAGGATATATTGGAAAGAGAGGCTGAAAAAAGATCTGAGATGCATGGAAAATTAACCAGGGAGTGCAAGGATGAAGATGAAGAGAAGGAAGACTATGAGGAGGAAGATGAAGCGAGCAAGAAATTCTGCTACATCGTTAGGGAAGAAAACCCTAGAAGGAGACGAACCTCACTAGGGAGAGTGAACCGAGAGATAATGGATCCATAAATATTTAAAAATACATGAAAGTTTTTTGATTTCCATTTTACATGTTGTTTTACTATATATTTTTAATCTCATGAATGAATTAAGTACCTCAACTTGAGCTCTACATAAGTAGTCCCAGTTTTGTTTCTAAATTTTACATGTGAATCACATTCACATGCCCTACATCATATTCATATATATTTGGGTTTTTTGATGTTCAGTGTTTGTAAGTTGACCTACTTTCTATCATGACATGTCTAACCATTGAAACAATCTTTTTTTAGTTTACTATTTTACATATGTGACTACCGATATCAAAATTCCTTCTAGTATAACATGTTGTTGAAGACCACCATGTATTAGATTACTAACACTAATAAAGATTCCATGAAAAATTAAAATTCCCAAAGCTATATAAAGGTATCATGAAGATATTAGGTTGGATAGGGTAAAGGAAGATGGTCTATAGGGGGGGGGTGAATAGATCATATTAAAAATATTAATCAAATAAATTTATTATTTAAGTTAATTAATATATTTAATTAGAAGTGGGAATAAAGAAATTAATTCAAATATTTTTATACTAGTTTGGTCTAAAGTGGAACTTGTCCAGTCTTATACTTCTCTTCTTGGAGAGACATACATGTGCACTATAATTATTTTTGAATAGGAATCATAACCAAATTATAGAATCCTTTTCTAGTGCAAGGATAAGCACAACACTGAATTATGTATGGAGAGTCACAACCTAATTAAAACCTGAATTTTGAAACTAAGAGCCACTACCTAAAAAGTTCCCACGTTAGAATCCTGGAGTCACAAACTGAGGAAGATAATAATAAATTATTCTATTTCTAAAATCATAAATAGAAAAATAGACTGTACGTGAAATGTAGGAAGTACTGCTCTAGTCCTAAGCCACCTCAAAAAATAGATAAAAGAAGAATAAAAACACAAGTATTGATTCTTAAGAAATGGACCGGATCATCTCTTCAAGGAAATATAATCAAATAATATGTAATTATACACTTGATAGATCTTCCAAATTATGAAACAATGTATCACGTAGAACTTCAAAAATTTTATAGTGGGTTGAAAGTTCACAACTTTTTCTTTCTTGGAGAAAAACAGAGTATCAAAGAAGAAGTTTTCCAGGATATTCATTGAAGTATCCTGAAACTTTTAAATGGGATCTTAAAAAATAACAAAACCAATCTCTATTTAAATTAATTAAAAATAATAATAAAATTATTTGGGAAACATAAAATTATCCTCCAGAATAATAGTAAAAAATACCGGTTGAATTAAAAACATAAAGACCAATTCATATATGTTTTAATAACTCATTAAATGACAATAAAAATTTAAATAAATCCAATAAAAATAGTAATCTTGTTTAAAAAAATATTAAATACAATTTAATTTTAATTCATCCTGTAATTTAAAAATAAATATATTGAATTTAATTCCATAAAATAAGTTTAAATATGTTGGTCATCAATAAATATTAATTTAGATAAGAATAAAACCAAAAAATTAGTTTAAGATATAAATATTATAAATATCATAAATATGCTGGAACTGTTATGTATTATTAATAAAATAACTTAATAACATTTTAAAACTAATTAAAATATTATAATAATACTTTTTTTATGGCTCAAATATAATATATATTAATTTTTTAAATTAATAAATTACTTAAAATAATTAATATAAGTATGAATTTCATCAAAATTTAAAAATATGAAAAATAGAGTATGAATAAATTTTAACTAATAGTAGAAAAAATAGACAATGGTAGAAAACAATTAATACAGGGTGGTGGAATGAATCTTTAAAAATTTATAAACCATTGAAGAAAATGATCCGCTGTTAGTTCGAAAAAAGACCCACCATTGGTAATGAGTCACCAGTGGTAATGAATCACTATTAGAATATATATGATTCACTATTGGAATATATACGAGTCACAATTATAGTAAAAAATAATAATCCACTATTGTAAAATAAGAAAATATATATCATTGAAAATATGGAATTGAGATTCCATTAAAAAAAATAGACAACACACCATTGGAAAATAAAAAATAACTATTGTCAGAAATAAACAATTTTGATAAAAAAATGACTCAATGTTATAAGAAATGAGTTACAATGGATAAATAAAAAGACTCATCATTAGAATAAATGATCCACCATTGATAAATTAAAATACTCCCAATTGAATAAATGAAGAATCCACCATTGAAGAAAAATCAACAATCTACTGATGGAATAAATGTGAGTGAACAACCCACCATTGGAATCGAGAAAAAACCCACCATTAGCAGGATATAACTATCTACCATTACACTATTTGGAGATAATATATACCATTGAGTGTTATAACTATAATATTGATGTCGTAATAAGATTTTATATCAAATATTTCTGAATCTTGGAAGAAGAAACTTGCATGAGTTACTATCCAAGATAAAGACGAGTTAATATTGATGGATAAAAAATACATCCACCATTAGTTTTGAGAAAACAACCATCCATTGAAGAAAAAACATGATGTGGGATATTGAAAAATCATTGATGTGATGTTTAAGGGAATATATGATGATATCCATGGAGAACAATAAGAATATTGAGAAGCTTCCATAGAGGAAAGATGCTTGGGGAAGAAGATGATGAATAAAATTTCATCATTTTATATACAAACTTTAAAATAGGAAATTTGATGAATTTTAATCCATTTAACAAATAAATTATAAGTAGATATAGAAACCTTAATTAAATATAATTTCACCATATTTCCAACTAATTAATAATATCTTAATTCTGATAAGCATATAAGGAGATTTCACTAAAATACAGTGAAACAATACTTTGAATACTACAGAATGAATTATAGTACTTCATATAATTTTTAAAGTATGTAAATGACATTTTTAGAGTTTAATTTATATTTATGAAATGAATAAATTTTATTCATATTTCTTACTAAATAAATGTTAAGTGATTATGATGAGAATTTGATGAAATACAAAATAAACAAAAAATATTTTTTATTTTGGAAAATTAAAAATTACAAAACTGTTTCAAGATATTCAGATATTCAGTGAAATCCTTAAATAATAAAAAGATTCCATTTTCTCTAATGAAATAAATATAAACTATTTTTATTTCTATAGTAAATTTTTTTGTAAAAATCCAATTAGTATAATGAAAGTTATAATTGAAAAATAAAATAAACCTAAAAATAGTTAATAGTGGAAATACTTCTTAAAACCAAAATCATATATTATGTTTAGATAAAAATGAGAACATTAAAGAGATATAATTAGATAATGTCATAGTTTAATAAAATTTATATAAAATTTATATATTTCCTATGAAATAATAATTTTAAAATTCATATCACTGAAACTAAATTTATAATAAAAATACAAAGAGGTTGTAAAAACATTTTTTCCCAAAAAATTATTAAATGGTTTTGGATATTTAAAAACATAAAATAATGCATAATAAAACAAAATATAAATAAATTCATTCAGATAATAACCTTATTAATAATATGTTACCTCTTTTATTATCTTCCTTTATGACCAACATTAGTATAAAAGGTTTTTCCTTTTGGAAGAATCTGATCCCTCTATAAAGTCTACATTTATTTTCATTTGTGCTAATCTATTCCTACACCTCACAGTCTAAGGAAAAAAAATTTTAAGATGTAAGTATTTAACACAAATGATGCATGAATTCCTAAAAATACACCACACTTTGATGGTAATTATTATTGCAATTGGAGATCCTGATTGAAGGCATACCTCAAAAAGTTGATAATTGAACACTGGTAGTTCATAAAAAAATTATACACTATACTAGAATATGAACCATATATAATTACTAGAAATGATAATAATAGAGATGTTTTAAATTTAAAAGTTGTTAATATTTTATGTTGTGCTATTAACAGAATTGTTTTTATTCATGTGTCTTCTTGTAATATAAATCATGAAATTTGGAAGATTTTACAAGTTACTTAACTTGGAATAGAAAAATTAATCCAAACTAAACTTGGAATACTTTGAGCTATGTACCAAGACATCAATATGGGTGGAGATTAAACTATAAACCAAATGTTACACCAATTTATGAGAATTTTTAATGAATTGAATTTACTTGGAGAAAATATTTAAAACCCAATACTTTTTGAACAAGTCCTATGAGAATTACCAATGAAATGGAATGTAAATAAGGTAACCATTGATGAAAGAAAGAACTTCAAAGAGTACACACTCAATAAATTTATTTGATCACTAATTTAGTATGGAATGGAACTGAAGAACATAGGTAATGAAGTGGTAACAAAAATAAAATATGTAGATTTTAAATCGATGAATGCTATTTCTACTGAATCTTATGATTTTTATCTATAGGATAGTAAAAAATATGATATGGGGGATATTTTGAATGGGGTTTACAAAATAATGGAAATAAAGTATTGAAGAACAATTTTATAAGAAATCCTCAAAAAAAAACAAGAGAGATAAGAAATGTGGTATAAATATAATGCATCAGATATAATTTTTTTATTAGTTTATAATGAAAGGAAATATCAAGAATGATTATCCTAAACTAAAGAATATAAAAAAACACAAAAAAAGGATAAAAAGGCTATGTCCACCCATAAGTTTTGTACAGAAGAATCATATTCTAGTGAAAAAACTTTAAATGAAAGAGAAAATTATAACTTGTGCTTCATGGAAACACTAGATAAGGTTAGTGATTCAAGTTTTTATTGTTTTTTTCTAATTATAAATATGATTCTGAAAACCTAAATATTTTTGAATTAAATAAAGAAGTTGAATGATTAAGAAAATATATTTTCAAATATAATGATTTATATAATAATATTAATAAAAATAATGAGAAACTTTTTTCTAAAAATAAAGTAATTATATATGAAAATGAAAAATTATGAAATACTTCTTCTATTTCTCATTTTATAGTATATGAAAATTTGAAATTTACTCAAGATTTTAATGAAAAATTAAAAAAGGAAGTTAGGAGTCTTCCAAAAAGTTTATCCTCTTTTGTTCAACGTCATGATAAATATCACAAAATGATATCCTTAAATAAACTAAATAAAAATATTAATGGTTTTGTTTCTAATAAAAGATTAACTCAAATGTTTACAACCCATTTTGTTAAAGTAAAAATGGTTGTACTTCTATTGTTACTTGTTTTAAATAGGGCATGAAAGGCCGCTATGAAAATGACTGTCCTATTAGATTCAATTTTTTTTTTGGAATTTATAGATATCAAACATTTATAAATCCTTATTATCAAGATTACCATACAATACTTATTTATATTCTATATGTTATCCTAAAAATTATATTACCAATCCTATTAGACCTTAAGTATCTTGGGTACCAAAAATTTTCAATAATTGATTTTTGTAGAAATTTTTTTTCAATGTCTCAAGAATTACATTTGGTAAATGGATAATGGATATTCTAAGAATATTACCAAAGATCCATCAAATTATACCACTTACAACACATGTAACCGTGGCATTGCTACATTTAGAGATAATTCCAAAGGAACAGTAAAAGGTTTGGGTAATGTTGGTATTTCAAAATCTACTTATATTTATAATGTTTTATATGTTGAAAGATTAAAACAAAATTTAATTTTTATATCACCATTATGTGATGATGGAATGGAAGTGAAATTTCAAAATGATAAATTTTTAGTTTTTAAGGACGATTCTTTATTATTTTATGCTAACAGAAAGGAAAATATTCATTCTATTTATTTTTTTGACCTAGATATTCAACATGTTAAGTGTTTTAATTATATGTAGAGTAATATAATCATTTAGAATTGACATTTAGGTCTTTTTAATTTTACATTGTTACATAATCTCTCAAAACATGAGACTCTGTAACAATATCCTTCCTTAAAGAATGAAAATCCTCATGTTTGTGATGCTTTTATAAAAGGGAAGAAATGTAAAATCTTTTTTATACATATCAATAAGATAATTACTTATAATAATTTGTAGTTATTATATTTTATTTATTTGTTCCTACTCAAATTTATATCCTTGGTGGAAAGAAATTTACTTTAGTTATTTTTGATAATTATCATAGATTTACACAAGTATACTTTCTTGATCATAAAAATGACACTTTATCAAAATTTATTGATTTCATAATTTATTTCAAAATGAAAAAGGTTGTAAAATTGTTTCTATTCATAATGATAAAGGAGGTGAATTTCATAATTTTGATTTTATTTTTTTTGAAAATAATGGTTATTTTCATAATTTCACTACTCCCAGAACACCTTAAAAAATGGTGTTTTAGGAATAAAAAATAGAAATCTTCTTAAAGTGACTAAAACTGCGTTACATGAATATAATTTTCCGATATATTTTTTGGTTGAGGCCTTTTTTATTCTTATTATATTTATAATTTAATTTTTATTAGACCTTTGTTAAATAAAACCACTTATGAATTATTTGAAAATAAAAGCTTAAATTTGGATACTTTTTTATTTTTGGTTTTAATGTTTTTATTTTAAATTAAAAGGATATTTAAATAAATTTTATGATAAAAGTGATGAAGTTATTTTTTATGGATATTATAATAACAATAAATCTTATAGAGTTTATAATAAAATAACTATGGTTATTGAAGAATCTATTCATGATATGTTTGATAAAAATAATGATTAATTAAATTCATATTCTAGTGTTTTTGATTATGAGGTTAGAGATTATAAATTTGGTGAAGAAAAATTTAATGATAATGATGAATCAATTAAGAGGGATAATACATCTTCTTTACTAGATTCAAGATCATTGGGAATTCATAAATATCATCCTGTTGAAAAAGTTATTGGAAATGCTGATTCTCGTGTTTAAACTATAAATCCTATTTCAATTTTTTGTTCCAATTCACATTTTATTTAAGATTTTTTCCTTAATAATATTAATGATGATTTAAATGATTCTAAGTGGATTATTTCTATGCAAGATGAGCTTAATCAGTTTGTTAGAAATAATGTTCGGACTTTTGAAGAATTTTTTAAGGATAATCTAGTGATTTGAACCAAGTGGATATTTAGAAATAATCCATTTGAATATGTATATATTATCAATAATAAATCTAGACATGTTAATCAAAGATACTCTCAAGAAGAAGGTATAGAATTTTAGGAATAATTTTCACTTGTTTCTAGGTTAGAGTCTATTATAATATTGTTGGCTTTTTATTTTTTTCAATGTTTTAAATTATATGAAATGGATGTAAAAAAAACTTTTTAACATGGTTTTATAACTAAATAAGTTTATTTTTTTCAACCTCATGTTCTTAAAAATGAAAAATATTAAAAACATGTTTTCAGATTATCTAAAGCTTTGTATGGTCTCAAATAAGAAACTCATTCTTGGCATGAAAGACTGTATTTGTTTATATTAAATCATGGTTTCAATAAAGGAGATGTTATTGCATCTATTAAATTTGTTGATATTAATCTTAATAGAGGCATGATAGGTCGATTTCTGTATTTAACTACATCTAGACCCTATATAATACTTAGTGTTTGTTTACGTTATATATTTCAAGATAATCCTAAATAGATTCATATTAAACATGTAAAAATGATACTAGATATGATAAAGAAAATTTTAGTTCTAGTTTATCTTATCCAAAATATAAATATTTTAATTTAATATCATATTCTGAAATTGATTTTTGAGTCTGTAAAATTTATTGAAAAAGAACATCTGGTATGTTTCATTTTCTAATAAAAATATTAATTTCTTGGCCTTCTAAGAAACTACTATCTATTTCTATATCTACTATAGAAGATGTGTATATTTTTTCTATCAGTATTTGTTCTCAAAGATTATTGATTAAGAAAAATTTATGTGATTTTGGTATTTATCTTATTAAATTTACTATTTATTGAGATAACACATCTATAATTTATATTTATAACAAACCTTTACAAATTTATAGAACAAATCATATCGATCTTAGATTTAATTTTATTAAAGATCTTGTGAATAAGGTTGATATTGTTTTAGAATTTATCCCTACAAAAAATTATCTATCAGAAATCTTAACTAATTCTTTAGGATCTGCTCTATTTGAAAAAAATTAAATTTGAACTTGGAATGTAGGAAATTTAATTTTTTTATTATTTTATTTGGGGTATTTTTTCTATCTTTTTGTTTACTTAAAAAAAGGGGGAGAAAATTTGTTTTTATGGTTCAAGTTTTTTAATTAAACTAAGTAGAAATACAAGCATGAAAATGAAAAAACAATAGAGTCACTACACACTATATAAGGGTAAATCATAATTCCAATATTTTGTGTGAAGTAAAATCACATGTAAGGGTGATTTGTGGTTTCAATATGTTGTGTGAAGGTATGAAATTTTCTTATTGCTTAATGGTACATGAGTTTTATAGGATGTGTAAAGGTAGAAAGATTTTTCCATTTTTTGTATAAAGGTAAACCTCCCAAGCTATAAGTTACACAAAGGTAAATAGGAATGAGATTCATAATGCTAATTTGATATGGCTATGTAAAGTTAACTAGAATTGTACTCTATAAAGTTAATTTTATTTGGATATATAATGGTAAGATAAGCTTGTATTGTGTAAAGGTAAAACATTTTCATTTTATTAGAGGTAAAGTGTAATTTATATATTTATGTCAAGGCAAAATAATTGTGCATAAGGGTAAATAGTTTTCTCTACATAAGTTTATACTTTTTTAATAGAATACGTAAAGGTAAAATGCATTCCAAATAAGCTGTGTAGGGGTTAATTTATTTAGAAAATTTTAAAATATTTTTAAACAAAATTTGTCTAGAATAAAAATAATGAATAAAATAAAGAATAAATAAAAAATAAAAAATAATGATTAATTTGAAAAATGAATAAATTATTGATAAAAAATAAATAAACATCATTCTTCTCTAAATAATAATTAAAAAAAGACAATACATTGTAATAATATGAGAAATTATAATTAGTCAATTCATTTATGTAATTGTTAAGAATTTTAAATACTCATGTTAGAGGGAGTTAAAAAATTAAAATTTTTAATTATCAAAACCTAGAGTGTGGATCAAGTATCCACTAAAAATATGATATACCTTTTGGATATGGATACATGGTTATTATTTTGGTATGGTATGTGGTTTTATAAATATGTGGATATATTATGGATTGAAGAACATGATGTATGTCATTGAACATTAAGAGTGTGAAACTAATAGGGAAGTGGTTGTGGGGTCCCTTGATATATTTTTTGTAATACTATACTATTATAATTGGGTGAGATATTTGGTGAGATATCCTTCGTGAGGTTAGGTGATTGATGACTTAGTTTAAGTGTGTATTGGTTCTTCTATTTATTCACTAAGACATTAATATGCTTCTTCCACATTTTACGAGATTCCTTGAGGAGGATACTACTGAGTATAAATGTATTCTACCCCACATATATATATAAATATTTATGGTTTCCATGTTTTAAGAGGTAATTTTGGATTGAGTTAGACAATACCAACTTGAGGCTTAGAGTTTCCCTCAAGCTCACTTCGACATGACTCTTTTGGTATTTCATTTATGTGGAGTTATTTATGTATTACATTCATAGGTATTGTGGGATATTTTCTTTCATTTAATACTGTGGTGTTGATTGGTGATTTTCAATAGGTGTTCCTGGGATCATGAGGACAATGCCTTCCATTTATGTATTTTATATATTTATTACTAGTATTCAACCCGTGATCTATTAGAGGTGAGATTCAATGGTCTCACTCATCTTCAGTACCATCTTAGGTGGGATTACTAGTGGGTTTAGGTCATGAAAAAGTGATATCAAAGTTATGAATGAGAGTTAATATGGGGTTTAGAGTTTAGAAGTAGTGAGGAGTTCATTATTTTGGGAGATAAATAGTATTATCTAAACATAGATAGTTATGTAACAACAGATACTAGCTAGAACATAGGCGATTGGGGCCCCAATGATCTGATGCATAAACCTTATTCTTACTGAACACCCTAAGTGAGGTAATACTGATTGCATTGTCGAGAACTAGAAGACGCACATACATTATGCTCGATTGTGGTTGTGTTTTAGTTGGGGTGATCCTGGGGAAATAGATTAAAATTAAAATAATTAAATGAACTCAAGTAATATATCATGTTCTAATATTAAAAATTTAGGCCATTTTATTGGTTTATGTTTGAGTTTTATGGATATTAATAGAATATTTGAATTCTCAATGAAATTCTAATCATTATTTCTTATTCTATCTTGAGATGTTGTCGGTGTATTTTTTTAACTTATATTGAAAGTAAATCATTATCTATATTTTTTTATATACAATTTCTTAAGAATATATGTTTTCAGTATTATATTATAGTATTATTTAAATAAATATGAATTTATATTTAATCTAAAACTCTAAAAATAAATGACTTCAACTTGAAATAAATGATTAATTCAAACCTTGATAATGTTAAATCCAACTTCAAGTTTTTGAAATATTCAAGTTTTCACCTCATTAGATCTTGAAAATTAATAATATTTTTGTATTATGAAGTACCCTTTAATTGGATATGATTAATTATCTTAGCCTCATTTTTTAAATAATATGAATATCGATTCCAATGTATTTAAGTTAAACATGCTGATGTTGGTTAAACAAAATGTATGTTGGGAAAATATGAGACAAGATAATTTTTATGATGAATGTATGTAACCTTGTCTGTTTTAAGCTATGTGGGTTATTAAGGGATATGTATTTAATGTGATATGTTAATCATAATGTTTATTATATCATAAATTTTTAAGGGTTTTAGCTAGATTAAAAGAAGGCATGTTAAATATTTAATTTAGAAATGGATGAAATACTAATACCTTATTATGTATGATTATTTAAATTGGATAATATATTAAATAGTTAAGTATACTTAATTTTTAATGAATTTTTTCTAGGAATTTATTTTAGATTTATGTATGCTGAATTTTGAGAACTCTTCCTATAGTGCATTGGGAAAATGTTTACTTGACTTACAAAAACAACGATATGATTTATTGGTAATAAGTTATCATGAATAAATGGTCGATTTTATTTTTATTAAGGTTGTTTTGATTTCAAATGTAGTCTTGTAAAATGATTTGAAGTATTTCATAAAGGGTTTTGTTAGTAGCTTGTTTTGAAAAAAGATTTAAGTGTTTTACATTTAAATGGTCTTTCATAAAAATGGAACTTTGGAGGGAAAACTTGTAGTTGATTTGAAAGTTATAAAATTTGTGGGTTTCAAGTAAAAATTTTCATACTTTAAACTAATACCTTATTTAAATATCCTTTCATATGTGCTTTAAGTGATTAAATTATACAAAGTGATTTTTTGTCTTTAGTGTGCATTATTCAGGTACTTTATTTAATTTGATTTTTTTGGGGTTGTTTAATTATTAGTAAGTTAGATAGATAATGGTGTGAGAGAGATGAGGAAATGGTATTGTTGGATTAAGTAATGGTCTTGATTTAGAAATACTATGAATTTTTGACATATATAATAAGTTTCTTTAGTGATTTATAGGTGTACGAGTTGGTGTGATTCATATGGATTGTTCTTTTTTTAGGTTATTGATGTGTGATTGAATTATTCAATTGACCTTAACGATTTTAATATTTAGGTTAAAGATATTTCATTAGATAATCATCAAGGCTTTGTGATTGGGAAGTAGAAGGGGGAGACCATAAATAAGGTGCTTCCAGATTTGAACAATAAAATGTTTTGAAGTTCCTTGATGGGGTATCAGTCCTCAAGTTTGAAGAGATGTTGGATGAGGTTGAGGTTGCATTCAAATTTACAAGTACTTCAGCTTAATTTTTAGTTTAATTAGTAGTGAATTTATTTCTAAGGGTGGACTTAGAGTGTATTAATGAGAATCATGGTTGGATGGAGGAGATTTATTAGGAATAATTCCTTTTCTTAGTAAAGGAATAATTTTTCCCCAAGTGTGAAGGGATATGAGTATGAATGATTTTATGGAGTTCTATCAAGTTAATTCCCATGTGATTTATCTCAAAATTAAATTTTGTGCATTGATTGTATAATTTATGGATGTATTTACTGATGAAAACATACAATCATGTCATTTTGAGACTTCCTTGAGGGTGAAGATTCAATAGGGGGAGTTTGTGGTGAAAATCTAAGTTAGAGGTGAGGAATTTTTATAACATGAGTGGGATAAGTTTTCTTCAATAAAATAATAATGATTAAGATAAAAACTTTAGTTATGGGGCTTTTGGTAAGTGAAGGTAGTATGTGAGGTGGACTATAAAGGTTTGGATGTGGATTTGAGCCTTGGGATTAAGTATCTCAAGGCATCCTGTATTGGGTAAGATGATATGTTTTTATTGTGGTACATTGGAAAAAATGGGTTTAGGTCCCCATGATTCATAGTGTCCCTTTTTTAGGTATGTTAATATATTATTCTGATAGAGTCATTTTATTTCAACGGATAGCTGGTTTGGATGGAGTAAGTTTTGTTTGAGAATTTAAGAGTGGGTTTGGTTTGAGATAGTGAGATCATTCCTTTTATGAGAATATATTTTAAATAATCATTAGAACTCTAAATTAAAATGTTTTTGGAATATTCCCACTATATTGCTCATAAAATTATTTGAAAAATTCAATCCTGTTTTTTTAAAATTGATTTTATTTAACTTTAGTAGAGTGAAAATGAAAGAAGAAGTAGTTTTTTGGTTCAATATAGAATTTTGAAAGTTTTTTAAATGTGTTTAGGGTTAGTAAGTTAAAAAACCCTATTAATATAAAATGAATGTTTATTGAAAAATTATTTCCAAAATTTTATGTCATTAAGAAAATATTAACTGTTATTACCAAGATGAAGTTCTAGGTGTTTCTGATTGGTATTATATTCAATATTTTTTAGTGGTGTTCAGTTTCATTAATTAATAGGGTTTTTACTTGAGGGATATCTGATGTGGATGTTATGTTTTATGTATTACCTAATTAAAATATGGCAAGTGTTGTGGTAGAATTATTAATTTGATGGTTTTATGTTCATATTATATATTTTACCTTGAGTGTAGTAACCCATGTAATTAGAAGGGTGTTCTATTAGAGGTCTAAGAATTCTTGGATTTAGGGGTTAGTTCTTTGGAAAATGTTTGACTTCTTGGGGGAAGTATATCTCTTTGAATATATATTGTATAATTTTTTTCCCTTCATTATGTTGATGTTGGAATGATTTATTGTATGTTTTTATGATTGTGGTTGTCATTTCTTGACTTGTTGGAGGAATTATATCTCTTTAACTTATTGGTATATTATTTCAATATAATCATCAATACTCAAAGGTTAGCTACATGGAAGGAAATAATTATCCTTAATTATCACACATAGTATTTCATGAATCACCAATATTTAAAACTCTTTATTTCATCCTTATGTTTAGTTCAGTACCACCACCATGGATTTAAGACATTTCAAAATTATCCATCATTACCCTTCATCACTATTATATGATTTTATTTGATAACTTCATGTGCTATGACATTACATTTCATGATTTAGGTGTTTTCAATATTCAAAAAGGGGTATAGAGAAAATGTTTATATTCCACCATGAGTTCTATGAAATTTTCAAAGAATTACAAGGAACTACCTCAAATATTATCTTCCCCATTTCTTGGATGAAAATACTAGCACATGCAGTGGGTGGTCTAGTGAAATTATTTTATTCAAGATCCCTATGTAATAATTTTTAAATGATAGAAACTTATTTTGTTTCCACATCACCTTTTCATTTTTTTTTCAAAAAACCGATTGATAAGTTACAATGATCCAAATATACAATGTGCTTATGTTCATATTTCCACACCACACCTGGAATTATCCTCTCTTAAAACGCCAAACTACACTTAGGAGTTGTTCTTATATTGAAATTTCTATTTTTTCTATGTGATGGAATATAACAACTTGAGATTTTAGAATGTATTTTATTTTAAATAAATACTTTGTTCTATAGATTTTACCACACACAACACCAAACTAACTATGAAATAAAATAAACATATTATTATTTAAATGTGATTGTTATTTCCTAGCTGTTGGATTACCGTCTATAAATATAAGTAACTAAATTTTTTAATGTATATATAATTTTTTCCTTTATTAAAAACATTTATTACTTACTAGGAAATAAGGAATCAATTTTAAATGTTAAAAATAATATCATTTTATATTAAAAGATTAAATTTTCAAAGTATTTTTTTTTCAGTATTATACATCTTGATCACTAATGAACTAAAATTTTGATAAAATATATTGGTATTGAATTTAAAAAAATTAATAATAATTCATAAATCTATAATCAATTCGTTATAATTGAAGATAAAATTATGTTAAGGTAAAAAGAGTTATCTTCTTGAAAGTAATTATTATGTGCATAATGTTTTTTATGATAACAAATAAAATAAATAACTATTGATGATTTTTTTTTTAATTTTTAGATAATGAATTCAATAAAATATATTAACATTCATATAATGGCTGTTAATAGGAAAATAATGAGTGCATAATCATTTTTATGCTAAAAAATAAACTCTCCCTAAAAATGGTTTTTTATAAATTTTGTGCAAGGATATTAGAAATAAATCCTTACACTTATATGAATAGAATATTTTAAAATGGATTAAATATTTTGAATCAAAATAAATAATTTTAACTAACATATTCAAATTTAGTTTTGGTCATAATGAATAGTAATCATTGAAAAAGTTTAACACATTGGTAAATAGTAAAATGGATTAATTAGGGTTAAAAATACAAGATAAGGTATAAAAATATTTCAAAAAATTGATTTTATTTCATTTGATGGGAGTATTTTTATTAAACAAAACCTATCATTTAAAATATTAAAATTTGGTTACATTTTCTTTTAATAAGGACCTTTATATTATTTTAGTTAAATAATAATTATAACATGTCAATATATTTTTTTAATATCTCTTGTATATATTCTTAAGAAAAATGATATTATAAATGGTTTTAAATTGTTCATTAATATGGTGAATGAATTGTTTTTATGATAAAAATTTATTTTTTAATTTTTGGTAATCTCATAATTACCTAAAATGTGTACGCATAACTAATGTAGTGCTTGTGAAAGTGAGTGAAAAATAAAATTAAATAGTTTTAAAGTATTAAACGTTATGTGTTTTGGATAAGTTAAAGTATTACATGATTTTTATGAACCAAAATTAATTTTAAGTAACATTAAAAATAATAAAATTTTGACTCCATTTTAATCTTGATATTTCTAAAGTCAAATTATGTTAATATTATAAAAAATGAATTTAATAACATTTTATGTTAAACAATATTTAATTATATTTTTTTAAAATTATAAATATATTTATTTTTTAATGTGAATGAAAAATGGTTTATAATATCTACAATTTTCTTCATATAATCAACTTTCCCTTTTAGAATGACATTATTGGCCCTTAAATATTAAAAAACTTGAAGCCATTGTAAAGGTTACAATGGGGTTAAACTGAATAGATAATGCTTAAAATAACCAAAAACTTATCTAAATCCTATTGGTGAAATTTTTTTAAACCATATATCATTCCAAATTTAAAATTTATCCAATATTTTTCCACTGTTCTAGGAAATTGAATTTATTTTATTTTTAGATATAGAATTACTACGAGTGTGCCACTCCCCTTTTAAAATGAAACCTCTTCTAATCTCTTATCCAAACCACTATAGTCATTTTTATCCATAAATCACAACCTATATACTATACAAACCTTACTAAACTCATCATATAGGTTCTTTTATTCATAAAATACCACTCTAAGAATCATTAAAGAGATTATCAAAGGAGGATACTCGAAGAAGAGATATATGTTCTTACATAACCTTTTCATGTTTCTTTCTCCTTAAACATATTATAAATACTATAAAACCTTATTATCATGATTTAAGAAGTATATTTACTATAATTATATGTTTTTATGTTAAATTTATAAACATTTTATATCTCTTTTACATCTAATTTAAAATAAAAACATCGCTCATGCATAATTAAAAACTATTGTCTCTATGAAGTGATGTATTTTATTTTTCATAGATGTTTCTATTGGATGGTTATATAGATGAATTATATATATATATATATATATATTATTTTTATAAAATAATTATTATTTTTAAATATGATATATAACTTACCTTCTACCCTTCCATCTGTTAGGAAATGACAATGTCTTTCGTGCATATGTGTGGAATACCACCTCTATGAATCGATGTGATTTGTTTTTCATTTAATATATAAACGAACATAAATAAAGATATATTTAATGAATATATATGTTATTTATGATATAATTATTATTATTTAAATTTGTATTACTATTTCCTTTCTTTTTTTTGAACCCTTGAAAGAAAGAAACATTATTCATGCGTACTTACAGACTACCGCCTCCATGAAGTGATGTAATTAATTTTTCAACACCAATTTTTATGAATGGATATAAAAGTTATTATAATGTATAAATATGATACATAATATATGATTAAAACTTTGGATATGGTTAAAACAATACAAAAGTTCATGGATTAGAACTATCAAACTGAAACATGTATGAAAAATAGAACATCAGGCACCCAAAATAACGATTTTAAGGAAGAATTATTAATAATTGAGTAATTATAAATTATAAGTGAATAATATATATTAATATAATTATGAATATGGTTATATAATATAGTTATAATAAATATATATTTACTATATAATAGGTTTGAATACATTTAGATAAAGTCAGGACTTGAGGTAAGGTTTTCATGTCTCATTTTTATTTCTATGATACATATGTCATATTCACCAAATGTTTATTTTATGTGTTTTATAAAATTACTATGAATTTATTTTATTATTATTTTAATGAAAATTATTGGTATTTAAAAATAAATCAAATTTCTCACTTTTATGAGGTTTTGATTTTGAGATTACCAAAACTGTAAGGGTTCTTCATCTTAACAACACTTAATTAAACCATGTTTCATGTTATACACCTACTAGTGTTTATATTGTGTATATAATTACCATTTTATATGTTATACCATGCATATCTTCATATTATTTCTATTTAAATTTCTATTTTATTTAATTTATTTCACGTGGTTTATGATTCAAATGCTATGAAAGCGGTAACAGTTTATGTTTCAATATTACTTTTAATCAAGATTGTTTATAATTGAATATCCTTTAGGAAAATTATATAATATTATTCTATTAAACCCCATATAATTTATTCTAATCAATTTATTCATTAAATTTTTTATCCTTATTACCATTTACCTCTATTTGGTACTTAAAATGATTGAGATTTTTTTTTTAGAAAAACTGACCTTATTTCCTCTTTGGATGGAAATATTTTTATTAAATGTCTATATTATTCAAAATATTTTATATGAGTTTTTATATATACATAAAGTCTTTAAAAATATTATTTTTATAACCTTTGACTTTCTATACAAATTATAAAGGAATATTTTTAATTTTTTACATGTAATTTTTTTTAATTTTTACAAAAGTGTGAAAAGAATATTATATTTTAACATATATTTAGGGTTATGGGTTCAAAAAATCATCAGATAGGGCATGCCCGAATTTTATTTTTTTTATCGATTATTAATCTAAGAATCAGATGATACTAAATTCCAAGATCTGCATAATTGAAAAAAATATAGAAAATTGATAAACACTGTAACTAAAGTGCAAGATCATCATATATTATTGATAATTATTTTAAAAAATTTATGAATTATCTTGATAGGAATTTTTCTTAGTTTATGAATCCTCCAATGTATCTACATTGTACTATCATTTTTTTGTAGGAAACTAAATCATATTCCCTCCAGTGGTGATCCACACATGTTACAAGAACCTATAAATTTCATCATAGGAATCTCCAGGTGCTAGAATGATAGATCCTAATGCTTGCATCGTTCACCTTTGATCACCCTAAGAATCACATCATGGAAGGGTTATCTTTGATCTATCTATACTTGAGAGTAGTGAAGAAGTAGTATCTCTCTATGTTCTTGAGAGTATTCTTAGAGAAGGAGATCTCCATGGATTTTAGAGTATTCTCTTTATATATAATTATGATCAACACAGATGAATTGGATCTATATAAAATAATATAATAAGGTTTGTATACCATTAGGGTTAGAAAATAATAATTTCGCATGTACCCTTTATTATTTATTTAATCCATGCATAACCCCATGTCTATAATAATAATAATGTTATTATTTCTTAACACACTCTAAACTCATGAATTAAATTAAATATTATTTTATAAAATAATATTGAGTATATATTATTTATCACTGGATCATTATGCTTGGTTCTCCATTCATCCACAATATTCATCAGGCCTTGAATAATGAATATTTTTTTAATAAATAAATATCACTGCATTATTCACCAATAAATAAATAAATATTATGTTCACTAAATAGAAAATAAATATTTATTAAATTTTCTTCTTGCATAATATTCTTTTGAATAACTAGTGATTGAATATATAAAATAAATAAAACATAAATAATTATTAAACAACATGCTAAAATAATATTTATTAAACTAGTTAAATGATAAATAATAATATATTATTTAACTGAGCTTTAGGATACACTTAGTGTGTGACCCTCTAGGACTCTTTCTTAGTGGAATTAAAAAAATAGCCTATAGTTCAAGGTTAACATCCAGTAACATGAAAAGGAACCCATAAAGAAAGGCGTTAATGTTGAAATGACATAATTCCTTATACATATGTTATTGTTTAATATAATTCTTTATCCCGATATATCTAATAAAGAAGGTTGCATGCCAGTGCTATCAACCTATGTGCTTGATGTCTCTTTATTTTAATTTCAGAAAATGAAACCTGATAATAGAACATGATTTACGTTGACTTATTTAGGATATATCATTTCCATACATTTTCATGAGATATCAACTCACATTAAAAAATAAAAGGGATAAATCCTTTCATGCATTATTCAATCATGAAATATTACTCATGACATACCTAATATATCTAAAGTCACTCTGAGAATATGCTGTCATTAATTTCATAAATACATAAAAGTACATTAATTATAATAATAATTAATAATAATATTAAATAATAATGATAAACAAACAAATATTCAAATAAGAATATTCAATGACACATATAAATATAGATTTCCTACTGTAGGGTCTCATTCTTATAATATCCTACATTAGATATTACCATGGGTGTATATCATAAGAAGGTGACTCAATGTCCTATGACTCTCCACCCTTGACATCCTATATCATTGTTCCCCTTAAATGATTTCATCTATCCATAGAACATATATTTAAGAATACTATTGTGGAATTTTTGGGTTCTCATCATAGCATGGAGCTGTTATGAACTTTTAATGAAACAACTACTATTAGGACAATATCACATAAAATTTCACATTTAAGAACAATAATTATTTTATAATAAGTTTATTAATATTTAAAATAATGAATATAGATTATCATAATGTACACAAATGTTGTAAATAACTCAAATAAAATCCCACTTGAACTAGAGGCAATTACTAAAAACCTTTTGTCTTCAAATTCTCACATGATACCCATGATTATTCAAAGATTGGCCTTTAATGAATGTGTATTCCATGTATTCTTCTATGGTAACTCTTCTTACTAAAACTTTACCCCTTTCAGAAAAATACCTTAATAGGTGATACTTCTAGAGTATATTTTTTGACTGTTGGTGAGACCTTGGATCTTTTTCAAGAGACACTGCTATAGTATTATCACAATACACTATGATAGGGTATTTACTAATAGGTACCACATTAAGCTTCTATGAAATGTTTTGTATCGAAATAGATTCCTTATATGCATCATAAGATTCTATATACTCAGACTCCACCATAGAATTAATGATAACTGAATATTTTGAACTCATCTATCTCATAGATCATCTATTGAGAAAAAAAAATATCCTAACTAGGACATTATATCATTATAATCTATTTTAAAACTAGTATTAGTATTACCTATTATGAATAGATCCTTGTCTCCTCAATACACCAAGAACATATCCTTAGTTATTTTAGGAAACTTGAGGATAACCTTAATATCAGACTAATAATATTTTCATATATATGCTTGATATCTACCTATTATTCTCAATGAATAGGCAACCATTTGTCTAGTATATAACATAGAATACATGATTTATCCTATCACTGGAGAGTATACTATATTATTCATTCTTTATTTATCCTGTTGTATCTAAGGACACATTTTATTATAAATATGGAACATTACGCATTCTCTCTTACTTTTATTGTGTCTAAGGACACATTTTATTGTTAATATCTATACCATGTGACACTAAAACCAATACTCTATTGGATTGTTCCATACAAAATCTCTTTAGTATCTAGTTAATTTATGTATTTTTAATTTTCCTAAGAAGCCTATTTGATCTATCACAAATGATCTTGATCCCTATAATATAGGATACTTCACCTAAGGCCTTCATAGAGAAACACTTTTTTAACTAGTCCTTAACAGATTGTAATACTTTATGTAATTTCTAATGAGTGATATTTCATCAATATATACTACCAGGATAACAAAAACATTCCCACTAAACCTCCTATGAACACATAACACACATTCATTCTTAATGAACACAACTTATTTTATAGATTCATCAAATTGAATGTTCCGTGACCTGGATGTTTTCTTTAACCAATACATGGATATCTAAAACATTAATTTTTTTTTGCATCACCAGGAGTAACAAACCCTTTTGGATATTTCATATAAATATCTTCCCAAAGGCTCTCATTAAGGAAATCTTTTTTTAAATCCATATGAAAATTTTTATAGTCAGGGTAAGTTTCTATAGAAAGTATAATACTAATAGATTAAAATATGGAAATTAGTGAAAATATTTCATCATAGTCAATTTCTTCATAATATTTTATCCCTTTATCCACAATCATTGATTTATAGGTGTTTAATTTACCTTCCATGATTAGTTTTCTCTTGAATACCCATTTTAACACTACGACCTTTACATCAATTGGTGTATCGACCAAAACCCAAACTTTCTTCTAATAAAAGGAATCCATTTTAGAATTCATATATTCATTTCATATTTCAGTTTATGATATCTCTACTACCCATATGTAGGAGAGAGGTTAATCATTATAAACTAATAATGAGTCACCATATTTAGTGACTAGAAAACCATATCTATTTGGTTATCTTACCTCTCTAGTGGTCCTATGCAGTAATTATGCTTTTGGAACTACTTATTCAATGTTGATATGTGGAATATTTTCCTCTATTAACTCTTGTGTATCTTGAGAATCAACTTCAACAAATAAAACCTTACTCCCACTACCCCTTTTAAGGATGTGCTCCCTCTCAAAAAGACGTCTTATATAGAGATAATCATTTTCTTATCTGAGAGTTGTATATGTGGTATCCCCTTTTTTCCTTTTGATACCCTATAAAGATACACTTTGTGACCTAGGTTTCTATTTTTATGCCTGGAAAGGGATTTATAAATTCTTCACAACCCCATACATGTTTATGTGACAAAATATATTCATTTCCACCCAATAACTTAAATAGAATTCCATTTACCAATTTATTTAGTACTCGATTTAGTGTGTATATAGTAGTTTGTAATGTATATCCCCAAAAATGTAATAGAAGATCTATATGAATCATCATTGACCTTACCTTGTCTAAAAAGGTACATTTTCACCTTTTAATAATACTATTACACTATGGTGCGTAAGGTGAGGTTATTTGAGATTGAATCCCAAACTCTTGTCGAAATTTGATGAAATATTGGGTAAGATATTGAATAAAAATTAAATTTTTTTATTTCAAAATAAATTGTGAGGAAAAGTATGAAACCATAATAGTTATAAAAAGTTATGTAATAAAAATAATATGTAATAAAAAAATAATTAAAAATGAGAACAATTTTTTTGAATCAGTTACCTTGTATAACTCCCAATGAAGGGCACGTACCTCTGTTTCCTAAAAATTTACGACTAGGTTTTTAAAATGGTTGGCCAAATTATATCACATTTGGATGTAATACTATACATTAATCTTCCTTTCATTGAATATTTATGATATAATTTTTTTCTTTTCTATTAATCCAAGCGCTTTGGTCCTTTTGATATCAACTCTTAGTGCTCTTTCAAATATTCTATACACCTTCTTCTTTGATGCCTTAAGCTATAATTAACCTATCTAGATTTATTCCATTGAATATATAATAAGATATAAGTTCTTTTATTCTCCTTTTAATTTTCCTCCTTTATTTCCGCCGACCATTCCCTCTATAACACCCTACCCTTTTTCCCATGTTCACCACTCTAGGCCTTTCAATTTCCATTTTTTAGGCTGAATGATTTTTTATTCCCTAATATTGGGCCATTATTCCATCGTCTATCACCTTGGTTATGATTATTGACCTTATTTTCATCATCTTTAGTAGTTGATAATCCTTTTGACCATTATTTTTATCCCACTTATCCACAATGCATACCCCCACATAACAATTCCCCTTCCATCCCTTTTTATTCCATGGGATATCAAGTACTCTAACACATATTCCCCCCACTCTGTAAACTAATAATATTCTAGGAATCTCTATTTCATCATCAACCTATGAATGACTACCTTTGGGGTTTTCTTCTAGTGAAGGAGTATACATAACTAAAATGGATGAAGAGTCCCATTCCTAAACTAGGCACGAGGACTTTTCCAGATTATATCCCCTGTGATACTTCCTTGGCCCATTGAAATCTATCCCCTCAAATCAATTTTTCAGATTTATATTAAAACTTCTCTGTCTTGGAAATTTCCTGAACACCGTCATCTTCTTTCCCCATGTAAAATGTATGGTACCTGGAAGGCATTATTTTGGACCTTTCAACCCAATGAGTCTCTTTCTATTACCACAAAGACAAACTCCTCATGAGTTGGAATGATATTATTACTAATAGCCTCCATGTGAGGTAATGACTTTGGTATGTAATAACCTGGTTCCATAGAGAAAACTTCACACACCTCCTCATATACTCCTAATCCAAACATTCCCTACACAATCGATCTATAGTTGTTCCAATCATTTCTTAGATGGTTGAATATATCCACCACCTTTGGAATGAATATTTTTTTCTTTCCTCACTCGGATTAGGTATATCCCATTCTGACCATATTTGGATCACTATGGGGGCGTTGATAACCTTCTCCCAGAACTCTAGTCTCAGGATAGAAACATGATCTTATCAAACCATATAACCAATACTTAAATCTTGAATTATTTTAATTTTTCAAATGAATCAAACTTATTCCTCATCAAGTAGACACAACCACATCTAATAAAGTCTTGATTAAAATTTATGAGGTAAGAATACCCACCTCTAGATTATACTTTAAATAGTCCACATACATTAGTGTGTACCAATCCTATAAGATTTGTGGCCCTTTCACCCTATCCACCAAATGGTGGTTTGGTAATTTTTCATTATAAAAAAGCAAGAAATAAATGAAGTGGTTTTATATCAGAAGTTTCTAAATAACCATATCAACAAATCTTGGTAAAATTCTTCTCATTTACATGAACAAGAAAGTGATTCCATAGATGGGTGTTATATGAGTCATGTAAAGATGATTAATTATCTATTTCCAATAACTAGTTTTCAAAATTTCATACATAAAAAATATTATTTAAATGTTACATACCATAACATGTGTTGTATTTATATAATAAATAACATTTATTTCCAAATTTTAATATAAAACCATTTTCATCGAGGCATGATACATAAATTATGTTATTATTAATAGCTTGTACATAATAAAAATACCTTAAAATCAATAACATTCTTGTTGGTGATGAAATGTGGTAGTCAATAATGGCTAGATAATCCATCCATTCACCATAGGAAGCTCGTAAATCCAACTATCCTCTAGAAATCTGTTAGAATCAACTTGGTTCATGTATTTGGATACATATTTAATCACCATAATCAGTATCTAACACCTAAAGTGTATATATTGAAATATTACACTCGAAAATGAATTCACCTTTAGATTCATCTTTCTTATGGGTGCAGTTCCTCTTCCTGTGGCAATTATTTCCACATGAAAAATATACCACCTCTTTTTCCTTGACCTAAATCTGGATATTAATATTATTTGAAGGATGGTGATTAGGATATTTAGTGTTGTTATGAGTCCTGGTCCCCTTCACCTTGTTCTTACTTTTCTTATTCACCGTAAGGACACTCGGTTTGACATTCCCTATGTCCTTATCCACTTATAGAATCAGATTAATAAGTTTTGAAAGTCTCATCTCATTATTTCTCATATTATAATTAATAATAAAACCAAAGAAAGACTTGGGTAGTGATGAATGTATGAGTTATGTTCACAACTCATCTGGGAATTTAATCCCTAATATATATAAGTGTTCAATGCTTTCAATAAGATTAACTACATGAGGCCCAACTGGAACTAAATCACCAACATCATTTGTAAATAGAGCATTAGAGATCTTACACCCTCTTTTATTACCTTATCTTGATAAAGATCCTAAAGGTAATACATCATGCAATACACATCCATGTCCTCATGTTTCTTTAGAAGCCCATTGGTCGTGAATGATATCATGAAACACTAAACCTTTTTAGAATATTTGAAATGTTTATTATAGAGATATAAATCTTCCTCACTTGAATCATTAATAGTCACATTAAGAATATGATCATTCAACATATATAATTTCCTTTTCATTCATAGGATAACACGTAAGTGTCATTCCCACACTTAGACATTTTTTATGGTGATAATGTTATCCTTTGCATGTATAGATCACAATGATATGTTTGAAGTCATTTTAATAGTTTTATACAAATAATATGATCAAAGTTTTAGTACTTTATATGATAAAATTAAGAAAAATAAATAAATATTTTGTTTATTAATCTCCCACTATTTTATCAAAACCCAATATCCCTCATAATTGGATTCAAAATATCATATTTCATGGAAATTTTTATGGAAATGATCCATATTCCCCTTTATCATCACCCTAAATCTGGTTGGTAAATAAATTTTAAGGGTTTTAAGTAGGAATTCCAAATTCTAACTCTATTAAATCATAGTTCCTTGAACTGTTGAATGGAATCCCCAATCCATAAATCCTTAAAATGGATTTACATAACTTTTTCTTCTCAGTTTCACTAAGTCCTACTTTAGTAGTCAACCCTTTATTTGAACTAAGTTAAGTCAACACAAATATTCAAGTTATAATTCCTTGATAATTAAAAGCACCTAAAATTTCCCTAGACAAGAACATTGAACTATAGTTCATTTTTAAATAAAGTAGTGGAAGGTTGAATTGATATAATATATATAATTGATGGATTTTATCTTCATTAAAAAATTTCCAATTATAATATTTATTACATTATTTTTAAGATTGAATGTATTTACTAAAGTGATTAACCATGTCTTATATAATATTTATGCATAAGCTAGTTTATTTTAGTTCTATCCATAATTCTTGTTAATTCATTAATTCATGTGATTACGACAAAACATCAGTAATGTAGTAACCCTGAAACTTGATAAAAATAATAATAAAGTGGTTTGATCATGACATTTTACTAATTATTAGTTTATCTAGTAGATGATAAATTAACTATCGATCTAGGGGAAAATACCTTAAACCATTTATGGTTCATGTTGGAAGTTTGCACTTGTCCTCTTATATATCTCTCTTGGATTGGTTTTTCCTAAACTCTAAACTTGAACTACCTCCACTATATTGAGAGATATATCCATTACATATGTTTTTACTCACATACTGGTGAGGGATACCAAATTATTGGTTAAATGGTTTACAAAAAAAAAGAAGAGGCACATGGTCCCGTACGTAATAAGGGTAGAGAAATACTCAGGCATAAAATTTAATGTAATAATAAATTAAATGAAACCAATCACATAAAAAGGTCTAGTCTAATCTAATTATCATCCACATGCATGAAACAAATTACATATTTAATGAAATTAACATTCAATTATAATCATTATTATTTAAGATAAATCATTCTTGATTTAATTAATTATATTATTTAATTAATAAATTATTTTATATTTTATATTTATTATCATTCAAATTTTAATTAATCAATTATTTTATATTTTTAAAATTTTCACTTTAAAATCCCATTGTTTTGCACCATCTATGAAATTAATTTTAAATTAATTTTAGCCACTTATGTGTTTTGGATTTGGAAAAATGGATTATATATTTTGAATAATAAGGAACAAATTTATTAAATAAATCCCTCTTATTATTAAAAAATATTAATAGTAAACTTAGTATTTTTTGTTACCATAGTTATGGGTAAATAGGGTAATTAAGGGAAAAAATAATATTATAAATATTATAAAATGATGCAACACGTGCCAAAATTTTATTGGTTGATTATTTTTTTCCCATAACCATTAAAGGATCAGTTATGTGACCAATTCTTTCTATTTGGATGAGAATATTACCTTTACAATATTTTATTCAAAGAAAAATCAAACTTTTCAAAATTTTATTTTTAACACGTTAAATATCATTAATATGGTATTATATAGTGGATATGTTCGACTATAAAAATTATTTTAAAATATAAAATATTATATTCATCATGTTAATTTATTTTTAACTTTTAGGGAAGAAATAATTACCTTAATGTCTTTCATAGTGATGATGTAGTAATTGTCTAGTTAATGGAAATATCAAATAAATTTTATTAAAAATATTAAAAAAAAATTTATTTGAGATAATTAATGTCAGAAATTAATTTTATATGTGTATTTTATAAGTTAGTGATTCATTAAAAGATATGTTTTGAATATTTTATCTTTTTATGATATTTTTAAACAGTCAGGTAACGAATAGTGTCAAAATAGATATTAGTGATATTTTAAAATAAATAATATTTCATTAAATAATATAAAATTCATAAAAATATAAAATTATACCAAATATTTGGGTTAAGGTTTAATATTTAATCAATGATTCATTTATGGGTATCTTGGAATTTTATTGTAAATATTTTTAACCATCAAGGTTTAAAAACACATTTTGTCTTGGTAAGAGTTGAAGAGGTTAAATAAGGGATAAAACAAAATGATAAGGATAAAAAAATAGGCTCAAATTATCTAATTTACATTTTATGATTTTATTTTTACCCTTAATAATTATATATTATAAATAAATATTTTTTTATTCATTTGGAATAGAAAATTATTTTATATTAATTTAATATTTGGAAAAATTTCAAGTGTGCCCCCTCTTTACAAAAGGTAAACACTTATCCTATTTTATTCATACCCCAAAAGCCTATTTGTTTCATCCAATATCTTCCCAAAAACCTTAATATAATCCCTAACCACATTATATTGCTCTTATTTTTGGAAAAACATCATTCTTAGTGGTCTTTAGGTGTTACTAAATGAATGATTCATATATAAGAGGTATCATTTTTAATTAAGTGTTTCAATTTTGTTTCTTGTTCCACCTAATTAAAATATTATTCAATCATTATGAAATAATAAATACGGTATCATAAATATAATGAGATGTTATAATGTCAATATCATCACCTAAATCCATATCCACTTTCATCAAAAAGGAAAATAAGTTATCATTTTTGTGTACAACATACTATCGCCTCACGAACAGATGAAATTCATTTTCCATATCCATATCTAATGAAGGTTTATAATGATGGAATAAATTATTATATATGATATTAATGAAATAATTATAGTTATTAAAATATAATATATCTTTTTATTTCTTACCTTACCACACATAGAAAAATTATAACGTTGTTCATGTGTAAGTGTGAATTATCATCTCCACGAAATGATGTGATTTGTTTTTCATCACCACATGAAATATATGATATATATAAGTATATTTAAATTCATAATATGATATTAATTATATTATGATAATTTTTTATAATTAAAATGATACTTACCACATTTCTATAATAATCATTGAAAAATGGAAATACGTACGACCTACTATCTCCACGATTGTAAAATAGTTCATTTTCCATATCCATAATTAATGGTTAAATTTAAAAGTATAATTAATGAATAAAATTTATTATTATGTCATGAATATTATTAATGAGATGATTTAATAATGAAAACTTTGACCATAGTCAATAGACAAAAGTCATTTTGGACTTATGAACCAAATATTATCAAAACGTTAGACGTGAACTTAAATAATGAAGTAATTATTATAAAATGATAATAAATGATATAAAAGGAATAATAAACTTGAAAAAGGTGCTCAAGAAAGTAAATAATTAACATAATTTTATTATTTAGGATTATAAATATTGTACATGACGAGTTAGACTTAAGGTTAGGGACTACATCTCAATCTTCTTTCATTGAGTCATATTTTGATGTTATAAATCCACCTTATTATATGAGGTGTATATAAAAACCCTTTGAAATATCATATCATGAATTTATTTATACTAATATTATTTAATTTTTTTCTAAAAATTATTATTTCATATGGCTTATGATTCAAAATTTTGAAAGTGGAATGAGACACTTTGAATGTATAAAGATTTTACAACAAAATCAATATTCTTTATATTATTTTATATGTTTATTTATATAGATATAAAATAATTATAAAAGAATTTTTTTTTTCTGTTATAAATTTAATTTTAAGGTTTTAAAAAAGTAATGTTTTTACATTTTCTATATGGAGGATTTTACTTTCCCAATAAATGACCAAAGGAGTGCTATTTTTAACGTATATAGGGTCAATAACTTATCCACTGCTATGAATGTTATTTGATACTTGGATTAATCTATAGGACTTAATGTTTTTAAAAGAAAAAATAAACCACTATTTTCCTTTTCAGGGTATTTTTTATTGAAAATGTGTTTTTAAGTTGTTTTTTGAAAATGGTTTGATTATTTCTATATCATGAAATGTTTAATTATGAATGAAAATGATATTTTAATAGTGTGATGTGGAAAATTGCAAGATTTTATGTGTAATGATTATATAATGGTACATGGAAATGTGAAGGGTGGTTACATGATAAACCAATGAAAGATGGTTCCATGATAAACCAAGGATAGATGGTTACATTATAATATCCAATTCATTGGTTATAGAAGTCAAACATATGGTTATTAAATATGTAAGAGTGACCTGTATGGATGTCAACCGTATGGTTATTCTATTTGTAAGAGTGACATGTTTGGGAATTGACCACATGGTTATTCCATTTGAGTATAATTATGTCCCAAGATACCTTTATGTGTTATCTATTCTCACTATGGGTTTTATTTTAATTGTTTGATTATAAAATAGAAATAAATGAAATTATTTTCAAAGGAAAGTATTTACTAATTCATAAGGGTGAAAAGTATTAATTATTATAATGTTTTCATGGGTTTTCATGTTTTCAAAGAGATAACAGTTTTCCTTATTTGTGTATCCCTTAATAAATTTTTTGTTATGATCCCATGTTTCAAAAATGTTTTTCAAAGTATTTAAGTATGGTTAAGGGAATGAAATAAGTAAAGCTAAAATAGATAAGATTTTCCCTGAAATAAATATTGATTTATTTTTAAAGTAATATATTATTGAAAAAATGGAAATTGATCAGAAGTAACCACTTTGTATTTTATGTTGTTATTATGTATGATTTATGGCCTATTTATCTAAAACTCTAAACCTGAAAAGATCCTCAATGTGAAATATAGAAAATTATTGAATAAAAATCCAGATTATGTAATACTTATGGTTAATTCCTTACACAATTTCTCGACCGACCCATGAATCCATACTATACCAAACAGAATCTCCATCCTATCCCTCAACCATAAATTTGATAACACTCTATCATGAACCCACATATCTAAAGATACCATAATGTAGGAATAGAGATAATTACCCCTTAGTCCCGCCTCCAGTAGGATCTATTTTGGTGACTATCACCATGTGTATAAAAATATCATAAATGGGAGGCATTAGTCTCTATAATAAAATGGGATTGGGAGATAGGAAAAATCATCCACAACAAATCCATTACATAATATAAAAATGAATCTTAAACCATCACATAATTTATGTATAAATAAAATTTATATAGATAAAATTCTTGAAATGGAACTAAAAAAATAAAATCTAAGGAAACAAAAAAACAAAAACTCCAAAGGTCCAAGCTAGTAATGTCTAACATGGTCCATAATTTCTTCTTGGAAACTTGAAAAATATTTTATATCTGTTAGGTGAGAAAACAAGAAAACTTAGTAGGAAAACCAAAGTCTCTCATGAACATGTGAGAATATCAACATAATGCATCCATGAGAAAATAACAGAACCAAAAACACCTAAATAGGTCAACAATCCATCCCAACCTAACCAAGTTATACTCACAGAATAATGCTAGTTAAGTATAGTAACATAATAAGAAGCATATCGATGATAAGATAACCCACACCAATTTCTCACTGAGATTCCATTCTCATAACCTAAGGAGATATGTCTTGGACCTATCACCGTTTCATATATCACATCATGCAAACTACACCACATGCTATTAATCATCACATCTTATTATACATGAAGACACCTGGGCCTAAGAACCCCACATGCTACAAACAATCACATCACATCTTCCTTGAAAACACTCGAGTACAAGCACCCCACTTGTTATTAACCATCACAAAAAATCTTTCTTTAAAACACCTGGGTATAAGCACCCCATGGGATGCTAACCATCTCATAACCAGAGTGGTAGGGGTTCTTGAACAACCAGGACATCAACCTCGTGTCCTCATCCTACCATACAAGACTTACACCATAATATCCCACATGATACTAACCATTACATTTGGAAGGGGATATTTTTAATTATATAAATTACATCCCATTAATGTCATAATTTTCAAGAAGATGGAGCGAGGAAAAGCGGGTAGTCAGCTATCCATCATCACCACCACGATTTTGGGAAGAACACCCCCAAAAAATTTGGTTTCCAGAACTAGGTTCTTGACATGGGTGAGGTGTATATATAAAATCATAAAATACCCATGGTATATATATATATATAGAATCCACACACACAATCCCATCATATGGGTTCAAAATAACCACTAAAAAATCACAAAATGACCACCCAAGTCACAAACTCCACTATTTTTTCTGCCACCACTAAAATCATAAAACACGACAATAAGCCGTAAACCACAAACCACTATTCGTTAAACCATTTTATTTATTCATCCCATTATTCTTCATTTATTCACCATTCACATTCAATTAACCCAACCAAACCCCATCCATTCCAATCATTATTAAATAATAAATTATTCCATCACTAGATGAGCATCTAGAACAACACAACCACACATTACATGAAGCTCATCATCCCAAAAAAACATCGCCACACCAACCCATAAACATGGATGCACATCAAAATAATTTCATCATCCCCCAAAAAATCCACCACCCCACTAACCCACAATAATGTCCACATAATAAAAATCACCCCATATGACATAACAACACATCAACCACTTTCCACCATAAGCCACAACTCATATAAAAAACCCCATACCACATCATCATGATAGCCCAATCACATCACACCACCACATACACAAAACCCAAGATCACAAAACATAAAATATTTTTTTATAGATTTACATAGGGGATTTATCACATTTCATATATTTATTTTTAGTGGTGTTATCACAAAAGACATAATCATGAGGAAACCATTTCATTATCCAAATATCTATGATTAACAAATATCTCATTTAGGGTGATATCATAATAGAAAACAATAAGTATTCCAGGTCAAGACATCTACTACACAGGCAAATACCCCCAATGAATATGATTTTCATGGGGGTATTTTGCTCATGTAATTAACAATATTACAAAAATAGAAAAAACTATAAAAGCATGAGAAACATTCCACATTTTCTCTTTCAATTTCAGTTATCCAATTATCTATCATTAATTAAGCCAGCAAAACCACCCCTCATAGATAATTAAAAGAAAACCCCTCTCAAATGTTACATAAAATAGAGAAATAAAGAAAACCCTAACTTTATTTAAAGAAGGAACAATTATTTGGAATGATGTTCACAAGGACCAATGTGAATCCATAATCATTTGACTCTCTATATTAAATAATTTAAATGTAAAAAACAACATTTAATTAAATTTGGAAATTATAACTTGACGCCTATGAGAATAAATTAGGCACTTACCTTATAATAATTAAGGAAGATCCAACAGAATGGATATATCATCAATATAATTATTATTTATGAAGATACAATAGAAATAATTTGAATAATATAGGGTATTTATTTATATGATTTTTAAATCAAAAAACTTGTTTATTAAAATTTCAACACCCAATTTCATTAAATTACATGGTTTTTATTTTATAAAATGAACCCATATTTTAACACAGGGTTTTCATTAAATTATATGGGTTTCAATATGGAATTTGATAAATAAAACCAATATTTTAATATGGGATTTTCATTAAATTATATTCTTTTTATTTTACATGACAGTCAATATGGAATTTCGATTTTCAATACGATGTTTCATTCTTCTAACCCTCTCTCTAATATACTATCATTTATTTAATTATTTATTTCATACATTTTTTAAATACAGACACACTCTCTTATTCTTTTTTTTTATATTGAAACAACAAAAACTATTTTTCTTATCATATATATTTTTAATTAATCAAAATAATTCTGATGCTGAATTTTTATAAAAAATGTTTTAAAATAAGTCTACATTTTTTTAATGCTTTTTCATTTAACTATTTTCCCTTTTTTTAAACATAACATATCCTTATATGTATATAACATGACCTCATATATATATATATTTAATGTACGCTAAACCACATATATATATTGTAACACCCCAGGTAAATAAACAGTATGAAATTTTCACATTTATCCATTTTTGTGAATAAAATATTAATATAACTTTAAAGGGGACGCTATTCTTGATGGCGTACCCAACATGCAACAACGAGTTTCTTGGGAATCTTACGTTGCACTCTAATAATAAAATAATATTATTTTAAATGGTAGTTAACGCCTAGCCGTGGTAATGATGGGAATGAATATAACTAACTACAAAATGATTATATATGTATGTCAAATATTTTTACTCTTTACAACAAATGTTAGAGGATTAAAAATGCGAATGAATCCAATTTTAAGCGTATACATTCTAATATTCTTCAAAAGGTCGATTAACCGCCTTTTGATGTCGAACCTCTTTTAAATCCACTTTTTGAAAATTTTATGTGTTATATTTGACAAAATAAAATTCTTCTTTAGAATCGGGACATCAAAATTTACTTTGTGTAATTTTTTTGTTTTTTCCGATAAAGTTCATTTTTTAATGAATAGTGAAAAATGTTGTATTTTAATTCAAAACCAATTTTTAATCTAATTTATTTATATGATTAGATTATATTTTGAATTGGTTTTAAAGTGAAATTATAATATATTTTTACTATTTAATCCAATAGTGGTCGTTGGAATTAATTTCACTTTGAAATTGGACTTAAACTGGTGTCAATCTTTTGATACTTATTGTTTCTTAAAAACACGCTATTTGTCATGACAGCGGGAATTAATTATTAAATTAATTAATGTAAATTATATGATTTGAATTCTGTAAAATAGACATCATTTTTGAATTCATAATATCAAATATAGCTTAGGGTGATGTTTTGGTATTTTTCAGAAAAACTTCAATTTTTGATAAATAGTGAAACCACTAAGTGGAAGTTAAAGAAACTGTTTTTTCGTTTAAATGAAACTTTGCCACTTCTGTGATTTGAATTTCAAAAATCCAACATACATGGTTTTCATTAGGAATTAAAATGTGGTTCAATGGGATTAATATAATTTTTTGATGAATAGTAACTTTTAAGTTTTTAATCGTGATTAGAGATAATTAGTGTAGTTTAAGGTAAGAATAATGTTTTAATAAAATTAAATGACCTAGAAACATGTCCTACCCTCATTGGATGTGTCATGGCCAACCAAGAAAACCCATGGGTCAACTTGGGGACCCCATGGAGACACTTTGGATGGAAAATGACATAAATACCTTTTTATTTAATGTTAAAGTAAAAATGACACAAACATGAGATATTTTACTAAAACAATTTTTACATGGGGTTATAAAAGTCATATTTTTGACTATAAATAGTAATTGGAAAGATAAAAATCTTTCCCACCTCATAGTATTTTTTTTTATAATTTTTAATCATTAAAAACATTAAATTATTTATGACATCATGATGATGCAGCGATGACCTCATTATTTAACGATTTAAATAAAATGGAAAGATAATGTAAAATATAAGCCCTAAACATGTAAAAAACCTATTTGATGGGTTTATTTAGAACCCTTATCACCTTAACCCTTAATTATATCAATTTGGGAACTTTTGAATCCGAAACTCATTTTAAAATAAAGGAACATTTCTTTACTTTCCAAGAGTGTCCCTCCACTCCTCTTATAAAAGGACCCCACATCTACCTCCTTAACCACAGGCCCAAAGTCTTTGTCTCGGCCAAACCCTTCCCATTTTGTCTCTCCACATCTCTCTATAACCCCTTGAAGCCTCACTTTGGGAAGAAGTATTCCCAAGGAAGCATTTGAGCTCAAACCAAATGGAGTTACCCGATTTTAAGGTAATGTCTTCACTTGTGTCCTTTTGTTTAATTTTGCTTCTCGAACCCCCTAAACTCTTTTTATTCCTTTCTTTTGTAAAAAAAACAGTATCTTAAATATACTAGGATGTTTTTATGTTAATTATTCTAGATACACTTACACACAACTTCGTCTAATGGTTAAATAACATACTGTTTCTGTGGATGGCGAGTTACTGCCTCACAAAACGATGATTGTTCAATATTCTCTTAACACCTTTCATGGTGGCCATTAAGATGTAAATATATTTATATATGATATATAATATGTTTATGTTTTCTTTAATCTTTTTTATTTTTCATTTATGGCATACCTTTATGCCTTCCATTATGGGTATACGCGATATCTTCATTGTAGGAAGTGCGGACTACCGCCCCCTCAAAGTGATTTGATTTGTTAATATCATATGTGGTACGTATAAAGGATATGTTCAATTATATTATATATGATACCATACTGGAATTAAAATACTATTATGTATCATTATGTTTTAATTCTATTAAATATGAAATAGAAATGGAAGTAGCGTTCATGCGTATATACGGCTTACCGTCTCCATGAACGGTGCATTTCATTTCTTAACTCTAAATGTTATGTAATATTATAAATGCATGAATATACTGGATATATATGATATATATGATATCTACATCATTAATACAATTCTGGATATAATGGATATTTTACCACATGAACTACTTGTAATTATAAAGAGTTTATTTTTGACTCAAGTACCAATGATCGTTAAAACGACCATTATTAGCTTAAATAATAACATATTGTTCATGACATGGTAAAAAGTGATATAAAAGGAATAATGAACATGAAAAAGTTTCTTAAGGAATTATAAATTAACTAAAGTTTTTTATTCAGGAGATTAAAGAATGATCGAGTCAAGTCAAACTTGAGGTAAGGGATCATACTCCTCTCTTTCTTTTTAAGTACACTCTTTTATGTCATTCCTTTTAAATCTCATATTTATTGTTATTGGGATGTTCTTTTATATTAATCTTACTGTAATTTTTATGTTCATATGATGAGAGACCCTATTATCTCTCATCAATCCATTTTGGAAGTTTTGAGTGGCGCCGTTAGGCTGCTGAATTTTCATCAGAGATCTAACCTCTCTCTTTCTTTTTAAGTACTCTCCTTTATGTAACTTATTTTAAGCTCCTATTTGTTATGTTTGGGGATGTTATTTTATATTCCTATTTCTGTAAACTTTATGTTAATATGATGAGACACCCTATTTGATCTCATCAATCCATTTTTGTAAGTTTTAAGTGGCGCCATTAGGCTGCCGAGTTTTCGTAAGGGATTTTTCATCTCGCTTTTATTCCCGTGAGATTTATGCTACATTTTCCACAATTTTCTTTGAGTGGTGTATGTAATACCCATTATTTTACTCATTGTGTAATATACTTTCATTTATGAGTATTTACATCAATGTCGTATTGTCCTTCTTTCACGGGGTGTATGTTTCAAAAGTTACCCAAGTTAGTAAGGGAACCTTTCACCCTCCTCTTTTTAAAAGACTTATTTTGTTATGTCTTTTAATTAACATACTATTATGTTGGGATATGTTCTTATATATCCTTATTGATGTAAATTTTATGACTGAGTGATGAGATACCCTTTTTATCTCTCATCAACTCTTTTTCTGAATTTTGAAGTGACGCCGTTAGGCTGTCGAATTTTTGCAAGGGAACTTCTTAACCCTAATTTAATTCTTTGGGATAAACTTGTACTCCTTGAATATGTCATTCTATGAATATGTCTGAATAAACTCTGATTGTTTTATACTTAATATCCACTTATATTTCATGTATTCATTTGTCACACATAATTATGTAATTGATTTATCCTTAATCCAAGGATACCGTCTTTGTATGGGACTTTGTCTCAATCTCCTTTCATTGAGGCATATTTTATTTTATACACAACCTTCTGTTATACGGTGTATAAACCCCTTTTACTTTTACGTTTATCCAAAAAGGAATCTTTTTTATACGAAGCATTTTACTAAATGACAAAAGAGAATGTTTTTTTCGTACGTATGTGGCGACAACGACTTCTCCGCCGCCGTGACCATTATTTGAGTTTCGGATTCCTCTACAAGCCATACCTTCTTTTTAAAAGATAAATAAATACCATGTTTTAATTTTCTTTTATTTTGGTATTGAAAATGGTTTTCATAATGTTTTTTATATCAATGTGTTTTATTGATATCTTGTGATTGAAATGTGGAAATGTTATGTTTCCTTTATGCATGTATTATGTGGTACGATTATGTTATGGTTCTTGGGCATTGTTATGAAGACTGGTGGTTCCGTGATAAACTAAGGGAGGGTGAGCCCGATATAGCTCTCCAATGCATTGGGTAATGCGAAGGAGTGAAACATTAAGGTTTCTCCGAAGAGATTTGGTAATATACTGTGATGGGTATTCCAAACGTAACCAAGAGGGTTACTCCCTATGTAAGAATGTTATGAATTCCTCAAGTTACCTTTATGTCTTATGATTTATATGATTTATTCATGATTTGATGAGGTATGTTAAAGTGCTTATGTTTTATGGGTAAAGTATGATTTCATTCTTATGTATATATGTACTCATGTTTCCATTCCATATTTTTATAACCTTTACTGAGCTTTTTATGCTCATACCATGTTTTTGAAATTTTTTTCACAGGTCAAGGAAAAGGTACATGATATGATGATAGTGTCAAGGAAGTGTCAAGAAAGAATCCATGTTTTATTTTAAATATCTTTCCGTTGATGGGAAAAATGAATACTATCTTTTATGTAACCATTTTTTTTAAATGTGGAATGTAATACATGTTTTATGATCTAATTATCTAAAACTCTAAACCTGAAAAGATCCTCAAGGTGTAATCTTGTAATAACTCAAGATTAAGTAAGGTTTAAGGACGGGGCCTTATAGTTGGTATCAAAGGTCGGTTTAGATAACTTTAGAGGTTTGGGTATCCTCTAAGCATAAGTGACATTACCATAATGGTTAGGATTTCAGAAAGAGTCCTAGTTTTAGATAAAGTGAATAAGTAAGTATATCTTAGTGTTTATCTTCTTCTTTAGTATATGATGGTTTTTTTGATATACTCACACTGAAATTTATGTTTTTAGTGAATGGATGGATCTAACAGGCACCAAAGTGACAATAGGTTTGAAGGAAACTGTGGTGGTTCTCTGATTAAGAGACTGGATGAAATGGGGTATTCAATGAGGAAACTCATGGTTATTCTAAACCAACTATCAAGGAGTCATGATCATCAACTTGAACCTTGCTATGTTCTGTAATTCATCATGTACCAGATGACCAATAGATGTGGAAGTTCAGGTAATAATTATAAAGGTAACCATTAGGGTTTATATGATCCTTACTTCTAAGGTAATTATGGGTTATTATATGTTATGATGGAAAATTAAAGGCATGAGATAAACTTGAGGTTAAAATATTTTATGATTCTTTTTTTTGAAGATTTTATCTCATTTTGGGGAATGTTTTAAGAATTATATAGTTTTGGAAAAAGGACAACACACAGACCGTGTGACAACCCATCGTGCCAAGAAAAGCTGTAGGAATCGAACCCACAACCAAAGTGCGAATGGTATTTATCACCTACCACTGGACTACGTGAAGTCCCTTGTTAGTTTGACTAATTTAGTTAGATGATTTTATGAATTTAGAGTAATCTGATTTTGGGTTATCTATGGAAATTTATTAACCTATCATAGAGGATATGTGATTAGGTTAATTACTTTTCAATACGATACTTTAGGAGCAAATGATGTTGTTTGGAGATAAATGTTACGATTTAACTTGGAAGACTATGTGACTAAATCCTTCAAATATTTGGGTTTCAGTCTTAGTTTGGTTTACTTTGAAGTATTTTATGGAATATTTGTTTTTTGAATGGTCTTTGTTGAACTTTGGGTATTGTTTGATAAATTTTGGAGATTAAGAATAGATTTGTTTTTTTTAAAAGGATTATCCTTTTTGGGTATTATATGATCTTGTAATAACCTTTTTGGTTTTGGTTTTGGTTAAGGTATAAAGGTATAGGAAGTATATTGTTCTCTTTTGTGGATTAGGTGATCCTATAGAAGTTGATTATAGTATTATTAATGTGAACAAGTCTTCCTAAATACTTGTCTTTTGGGGAAAGTAAGAGTTTGTGTAAGAAATATAGTAAAAGTTGAAAGTCAACATGAAATGTAATTATGTTTCCATAAGATCAAAAATAAATTCCTCAATGAAGAGTAACTTAAAACAAAAATGGTGTCTGTTAACTTTTCCTACTGGGGAATCGAATACCGTTTAACCCATAACAAGTTTGTGATTTTCTTGTGGTTAACTTTCTCATAAACATGTTTTCTATCACTCCCCATCAGAACATGACCCTATGTTTTCTCCTCCATGTCCATGTTTTCCTACATGGAATCCTAGTTTGGGTTAACTCGAGTGACCTCTGTACTTATCTTCCTTTATTTTAAAGTGATTGTTTTACCGACTCTTGTTCCGATGTGGGACTTTCAAGGATGTTTCCAAGATCAATTTTAAAATTGCGAGGAATTAATTCCCAAAAGGGGGGAAGGATGTAACACCCCAGGTAAATAAAGATTATAGAATTTTCACATTTATCCATTTTTGTGAATAAAATATTAATATAACTTTAAAGGGGATGCTATGCTCGATGGTGTACCCAACATGCAACAACGAGTTTCTTGGGAATCTTACATTGCACTCTAATAATAAAATTATATTATTTTAAATGGTAGTTAATGCCTAGCCGTCGTAATGATGGTAATGAATAGAACTAACTACAAAATGATTATATACGTTTGTCAAATATTTTTACTCTTTACAACAAATGTTAGAGGATTAAAAATGCGAATGAATCCAATTTTAAGCGTAAACATTCTAATAATCTTTAAAAGGTCGATTATCCGCCTTTTGATGGTGAACCTCTTTTAAATACACTTTTTAACAATTTTATGTGTTATATTTGACAAAATAAAATTCTTCTTTGGAATCGGGACAGCAGAATTTACTTTGTGTAATTTTTTTTTCCGATAAAGTTCATTTTTTAATGAATAGTGAAAAATGTTGTATTTTAATTCAAAACCACTTTTTAATCTAATTTATTTATATGGTTATATTATCTTTTGAATTGGTTTTAAAGTTAAATTAGAATATATTTTTACTATTTAATCCAATAGTGGTCGTTGGAATTAATTTCACTTTGAAACTGGACTTAAACTGGTGTCAATCTTTTGATACTTATTGTTTCCTAAAAACACGCTATTTGTCAGGACAACGGGAATTAATTATTAAATTAATTAATGTAACTTATATGATTTGAATTTTGTAAAATAGACATAATTTTTGAATTCAGAATATCAAATATAGCTCAGGGTGATGTTTTGGTATTTTTTTGAAAAACTTCAATTTTTGATGAATAGTGAAACCACTAAGTGGTAGTTAAAGAAACTGATTTTTCGTTTAAATGAAACTTTTCCACTTCTATGATTTGAATTTCAAAAATCTGACATAAATGGTTGTCATTAGGAAGTAAAATGTGGTTCAATGGGATTAATATAATTTTTTGGTGAATAGTAACTTTTAAGTTTTTAATTGCGATTAGAGGTAATTAGTGTAGTTTAAGGTAAGAATAATGTTTTAATAAAATGAAATGTTCTAGAAAAATCTCATACCCTCATTGGATGTGTCATGGCCGACCAAGAAAATCCATGGGTCAACTTGGGGACCCCATGGAGCCACTTTGGTTGGAAAATGACATAAATACCTTTTTATTTAATGTTAAAGTAAAAATGACACAAACATGAGATATTTTACTAAAACAATTTTTACATGGGGTTATAAAAGTCATATTTTTTACTATGAATAGTCATTGGAAAGATAAAAATCTTTCATACATCATAGTATTTTTTTTATAATTTTTAGACATTAAAAACATTAAATTATTTATGACATCATGATGATGCAGCGATGACCTCATTATTTAATGATTTAAATAAAATGGAAAGATAATGTAAAATATAAGCCCTAAACATGTCCAAAACCTATTTGATGGGTGGATTTAGAACCCGTATCACCTTACCCTCTAATTATATCAATGTGGGACCTTTTGAATCCGAAACTCATTTTAAAATAAAGGAACATTTCTTTACTTTCCAAGAGTGCCCCTCCTCTCCTCTTATAAAAGGCCCCCATCTCTACCTCCTTACCCACACTTCCAAAGAATTTGTCTCGGCCAAACCCTGCCCATTTTGTCTCGACAAATCCCTCTATAACTCCTTGAGGCCTCACTTTGGTAAGAAGTATTCCCAAGGAAGCCTTTGAGCTCAAACCAAAGGGAGTTACCCGATTTTAAGGTAATGTCTTCACTTGTGTCCTTCTGTTTTATTTTGCTTCTCCAACCCCCAAAACTCTTTTTATTCCTTTCTTTTGTAAAAAAACCAGTATCTTAAATATACTAGGATGTTGTAATGTTAAGGATTCGAGCTAAAATTACACACACCTTCGTCTAATGGTTAAAGAACATACTGTTTCTGTGGATGGCGAATTACTGCCTCACGAAACGATGATTGTTCAATCTTCTCTTAACACCTTTCATGGTGGCCATTAAGATGTCAATATATTTATATATGATATATAATATGTTTATTTTTTTCCTTAAGTTTATGTATTTTTCATTTATGGCATACCTTTATGGCTTCCATTATGGGTATACACGATATCTTCATTGTAGGAAGTGCGGACTACTGCCCCCTCAAAGTGATTTGATTCGTTAATACCATATGTGGTACGTATAAATGATATGTTTAATGATACTATATATGATACAATACTGGAATTAAAATACTATTATGTATAATTATGTTTTAATTCCATTAAATATGAAATAGAAATGGAAGTAGCGTTCATGCGTACGTACGACTTACCGTCTCAATGAACCGTGCATTTCATTTCTTAACTCTAAATGTTATGTAATATTATAAATGCATGAATATAATGGATATATATGATATATATGATATCTACATCATTAATTCAATTCTGTATATAATGGATATTTTACCACATGAACTACTTGTAATTATAAAGAGTTAATTTTTGACTCAAGTACCAATGATCGTTAAAATGACCATTATTAGCTTAAATAATAACATATTGTTCATGACATGGTAATAAGTGATATAAAAGGAATAATGAACATGAAAAAGTTTCTTAAGGAAGTATAAATTAACTCAAGTTTATTATTCAGGAGATTAAAGAACGATCGAGTTAAGTCGAACCTGAGGTAAGGGATCCTACTCCTCTCTTTCTTTTTAAGTACACTCTTTTATGTCATTCCTTTTAAAGCTCATATTTCTTGTTATTGGGATGTTCTTTTATATTACTCTTATTGTAATTTTTATGTTCATATGATGAGAGACCCTATTATCTCTCATGAATCCATTTTGGAAGTTTTGAGTGGCGCCTTTAGGCTGCCGAATTTTCATAAGAGATCTAACCTCTCTCTTTCTTTTTAAGTACTCTCCTTTATGTCACTTATTTTAAGCTCCTCTTTGTTATGTTCAGGGATGTTATTTTATATTCCTATTTATGTAAAATTTATTTTAATATGATGAGACACCCTATTTGATCTCATCAATCCATTTTTGTAAGTTTTATGTGGCGCCATTAGGCTGCCGAGTTTTCGTAAGGGATTTTTCATCTCGATTTTATTCCCATGAGATTTATGCTACATTTGCCACAATTTCCTTTGAGTGGTGTATGTACTACCCATTATTTTACTCATTGTGTAATATACTTTCATTTATTAGTATTTACATCAATTTTGTATTGTCCTTCTTTCACGGGGTGTATGTTTCAAAAGTTACCCAAGTCGGTAAGGGAACCTTTCACCCTCCTCTTTTTAAAAGACTTATTTTGTTATGTCTTTTAATTCACATAATATTATGTTGGGATATGTTCTTATATATCCTTATTTATGTAAATTTTATGACTGAGTGATGAGATACCCTTTTTATCTCTCATCAACTCTTTTTCTGAATTTTGAAGTGACGCCGTTAGGCTGTCGAATTTTTGCAAGGGAACTTCTTAACCATAATTTGATTCTTTGGGATAAACTTGTACTCATTGATTATGTGATTCTATAAATATGTCTGAATAACCACTGATTTTTTTACACTTAATATCCACTTATATTTCATGTATTCATTTGTCACACATAATTATGTAATTGATTTATCCTTAATCCAAGGATACCGTCTTTGTATGGGACATTGTCTCAATCTCCTTTCATTGAGGCATATTTTATTTTATACACAACCTTCTTTTATACGGTGTATAAACCCCTTTGACTTTTATGTTTATCAAAAAAGGAATCTTTTTTATACGAAGCATTTTACTAAACGACAAAAGAGAATATTTTTGTCGTACGTATGCGACGACAACAACTTCTCCGCCGCTGTGACCATTATTTGAGTTTTGGCTTCCTCTACATGTCATACCTTCTTTTTAAAAGAAAAATAAATACCATGTTTTACTTTTCTTTTATTTTGGTATTGAAAATGGTTTTCATAATGTTTTTTATATCAATGTGTTTTATTGATATCTTGTGATTGAAATGTGGAAATGTTATGTTTCATTTATGCATGTATTATGTGGTACGATTATGTTATAGTTCTTGGGCATTGTTATGAAGAAGGGTGGTTCCGTGATAAACTAAGGGCGGGTGAGCCCGATATAGCTCTCCAATGCATTGGGTAATGTGAAGGAGTGAAACGTTAAGGTTTCTCCGAAGAGATTTAGGTAATATACTGTGATGGGTATTCGAAATGTAATCAAGAGGGTTACTCCCTACGTAAGAATGTTATGAATGCCTCAAGTTACCTTTATATCTTATGATTTCTATGATTTATTCATGATTTGATGAGGTATGTTAATGTTCTTATGTTTTATGGGTAAAGTATGATTTCATTCTTATGTATATATATACCCATGTTTCCTTTCCATATTTTTATAACCCTTACTGATCTTTTTATGCTAATCATAGTTTTTGAAATGTTTTTCATAGGTCAAGGGAAAGGTACATGATATGATGATAGTGTCAAGGAAGTGTCAAGAAATAATCCATGTTTTATTTTAAATATGTTTCCGTTGATGGGAAAAATGAATACTATCTTTTATGTAACCACTTTGTTTAAATGTGGAATGTAATACATGTTTTATGATCTAATTCTCTAAAACTCTAAACCTGAAAAGATCCTCAAGGTGTAATCTTGTAATAACTCAAGATTAAGTAAGGTTTAAGGCCGAGGCCTTATATATATAGTTATATATATACACAACAAATTTATATATATATATATATACATATGGGTGTGTGTATAAAAATTTACACACTTGTATGTGTATAGAAAATTTGAATATACATAAATACATATAAATATATATATAAATACACATATATTCATAACATATAACAACAAAACAAACATGTGTTTATATAACAATGTAGTGTGTATTTATATATATAACATTCATAAAAAAACGTTTTGAAATGTTTAATTACAACCTGAGACATAAAAATATATATATATATACCCATGCATGTAATATATTGTATAATGTTTAATATATCACAAGAAAATAAAATTTTGAAAAAAATATTTAATTTCAATACTGTCGAATTTCTTACAATTATATAATATTCCAAAATTAAATAAATTTAAAAACATCCAAAATAAATTTCAAAACATCAAAATTAATATTAATAAATCTTCAAACCCATTCTAAACCTCTTTTTAAAAATATTCCCAAAAAATTTATTGAACCTCGAAACCACTAGGAAACACCAATAGAAAGTCATGGTAAAATTATAGACATTTAAATTAGATACCTATCAAAAAAATATTTTCCTTGAAAATTAATACAAAACCAAAATGAAAAGGAGGTGGTGGTCTGAACAACAACCTCACGAGATACTTCTCTAGGATCTTGTCATACGTAAAACTCTACCACAAGCCAAATATGCCACACCAAATAGACACAAAAAATCTCACCCAACCCCTTTCACTACACAAAAAATAACCACAACTATCCATCCTCTATACATATCAAACCAACGACTGAAACAACCAACAAACCACATAGTCCCAAACACACAAATAATTTAATTCCATCCTCTATATCAATATACTATCCACTTTAGGCGGAACCGACTCACCCACAAGGATTTAATCGAATCAAGGTGTATTGCATCTCAATTAAGAATCAAGTCATACCCTTTTCACATTTTGTAATTTTATCACACATTTTGAAAACAACACATCTCATAATGCGATAATACCCAACATCACAAAAAACAAGATACAAGCACAAAAATTATGATATTCCCTTTCCCATGTCAATATATCATCCATATTGGGCAACAATTACTCGACCACGCAGTTTTAATCACATCAAAGTATAAAATATATTGATTAGGGATTTGGATTCCCCATCTTTTTATGCTTGACTTTTCTAATGACACATCACATAAATAAATAAGATAATAACAACCACACATAGTAGTAAGACATTCCAGATTCCACATTTATTCAAGTTCATGCATTACTTCACCTCATTATTTATCATGGGTATTCTCACAATTCATGTTTATTATGATTAAACATTAAATTCTAAGTTTATTGTATTATCAAAGAAATAAAAATTCTAATTCATTGGAAAACTTATACATTTTTGGTTCTTAGGTAAAATTAAAATACCCCATTACATAAATAACATGTTTCAATAATCATCAAAATAAAACACGTCACAACCCATCCCCTAGGGCCTGTGCTTTGACTACCCCAATCCCGCCTTCCATAGGTCAGGGGTCGATGACAAGCACCAAAAAGGTGAAATCCAAAAAGGGAAGTCATTTCCTTTAAACATGTACACACACAAACAGGGAAAAAAACCTACAAGTAAAACATGATGGAAAATAAGTAGAAAAACCACCACTAAAAACCACCACTGAGTGTAAAAGTAAGGACTGAAAGTAAAGGGGCTAGTATACCAACCAAATTGAAAGATTAGTACAAAAAAGGGGAAACAAGATCTATAGATTGTCCACTAAGAATCATACTTGAAGGGTAGTTACAACTCATCACTACAGCTCACCACATCAATCAGTCACCTCTATGAACCATCTAGCCCTGGCTCTTTAAAGTCTCAGTCAATCTATCCGTCATCTTCACAAGACACAATAAGGTGGGAGCGATTCCTGTGCAGGGGTGAGTATAACAATACTCAGTAGGGACCCCAAGTCCCCAAAAGGTCTCTCGGAATTCCACAAGGAAAAACCACAGAACATGATGTCAATCACAATCCACAATGTAAATGAAAACTCACACAAGGTATACAAATTAAGGAAAATGAATAAATATGGTTAGTCATAAATCTATATAATATTAATATGTAGAGATGATTTTTCTACTGGACCGCACATCGTCTCTAGGTCCTGACCCAAAGAGGATTTCTAGGTGCTAACTCACAGAGGATCACTATGTGCTGACCCACAGAGGATCACTAGGTGATGACCCATGTAGGATCACTACATGATGACCCACAATGGATCTCTAGGTGCTTACCCATATAGGATCACTACGTGATGACCCACAATGTATCTCTAAGTCATGACCCACATAAGATCACTAAGTGATGTCCCATAGAGGATCGCTATTCCTTCATCATGTCACAACTATCCACTAGATTCCCTCACATAACACACTTGATTTTCGGAGGGTTTTCTACTCAAGATACCAGTTGTATCTCAACCGCCATGAATTCACACTTAGAATTAACCCAAATGACCATATTTTCTTAAGGGTTTTATCAGGAGAGACGACCTGTTAATCAGACACCCGGTCTGTAAGATATAAGAAAAAATGTAAATTGGGACCAATTGGATTCAAATCCAATGAATCCCATATATAATAAATCTTATACCAAAACTCTATTATTGTATCTCAAAAGTACCGTCTGATCTCTAGGTTCCTCATGCTGCAGATGACGCGTCAATCAGATGCACAGTCTGTGAGTTATAACTGTTTTAGTGAAATAGGACTGGCCGAGTCTGGGTCCGATCTGACCCAGTCAGACTGAACTGACTTGACCTGAGGGTTCAGGGTGGGTCTGGTAATGGTCTAGACCAGCTGGCCCATTGGGTCCGTGGGTCCATCTGGGCTAGCATAGGTCCGGTCCGCCTGAAGAACCTGGCCGGTGCGGTGGGTGCCAGTTGCGCTGGACTGGATGTGGGGAATTCAGTTTCTCTAGCTAGTGGCACCAGAGGGTGCTACCTCATCTCCCTGTAATGGATGGTATGAGATAGCCATTTCACACATCTGCTGAGTAGCCAAAGATATCCACTCCTCCTCCTCACAGTCATCGAGATCCAACCACCTCTTGTCACTATGGTGCCTGTGGGCACCGCCTCCTCCATGCAGCCGCTGTGGGATGGCTAGCACCGCCACCACGCTGGTGGTGCCACGCCGATGGTACCTTTCATGGTACACTAGAGATGATCTAATAGTCAGTTTTCCAACCCTTATGTGACTACAGGTCTCTTGAGTCACCACCTTCACTGTGAAGCCCAAGAAAATGCCTTTCTTCCACGTTGCTTAGTTTCCCACAAAGAACGCTCAACTTCCAATATTGGCAGAGGGGTCATGCCTTGTTTGGATTGGACCACACCCTTCGCATTAGAGTTTAATCATGGGGGTGATAACAATCACCATATATATTCATAAAAACCTCAAATGAGGACCCCACAACAACCTCCCTCAAGAACAAATGAGTCGTGGATAAACCCATTAGTCGGTTGATACATGTTCATTGTATTTTTCAAGAATATGATGAGAGGAATAATTAAAAACTTAGAGAAATTAAATACCGTAGTTGGATTCGGTGTAATATACTATAGACGAAGGAAAGAACATGTGATTGAAGAAGTTTGTCACTGTTCATTGATATTCTGATCGAATCCTCCAACGACCATTGATCAATCACCGTTCTTTGTTGGAGGGTGATGTCACTAATGCTTCATTAGAGGTTTTATGTAGTTTCCAATCCTTTTTCCAACAAATTAATTAAACAATGATATAATGGATATGATGTTCATCATTAATGTGGTTCATTTATGAACCATAATTAATGATCCATTAAAATATGACTATTGCGGTTACAAATCCAAAGTAACAAGTAATTAAATGAATCTCATTTAATGATCATAGTTACACTACAGTTACTCCAACCATCGCTCATTGGTTGAAAAAAATAATAAAATAACTCATTTATTTATTTTTTTTCCCGAAAGTCTAAAGATTAACTTTTCTGTCAGACTATTGACGGTCGAAGTTAATCTTTGCCTAAGAGAATACCGATTCTTCAAATTCAAAGGTGCCCTTATATTTTAAACCTTTAAAATGGTTAAAAATATAGAAAACTTTTACTCACATGTTTACTGAACGTACCTTAAAAAAGTTCAAAAATATGTTCCTAAGCTCTATGGGCCACGAAATCATGTCCCATTGAATTTTTCAGTCTCGAAATAATTCCATATAATTAAAAAGAAATTTATACAGAATTTTTTGGTCTTTAAATTCTCCCAACCTTAGGGATTTACATCCCGGAATTCCATAACAAAAGATAAGAGACCCAATGGGGGTACTAAGAACGAATCTGAACCTCCCGCTCCCATATGTTGTCATAGAGTTTCCCGTGCTGCCACCAAACTCGCACCAGAGGAATTGACCTCCATGAAGGAACCTATCCTATATGTCCTCTATCTCCAAAGGGAACTCTCAAAAATTCACCCCATAATCAATGTCCAACTCGCCCCATTCGATGATGTGTGATGGGTCATGCATGTATCTCCTCAGCTGCGACACATAGAAAACATCGTGCACTCAGTGCATCTGTGGGAGAAGATCTAGGCAGTATGCCACCTCTCTGATTCTACTGAGAATATTTAAAGGTCTAATGAACCTATAATATATCTTTCTACCCTGACCAAATCTTCGAAATCCTCATTAGAGTGAGACCCATAGAAATACACGGTCTCCCTATTTGGATTCCAAGTGTCTCCATCAATTGTTGGCATACGAATTCTGTTTTCTTTGTACAGTCTTCATCCGCTCCTCGATAATCTGTACCTTCTCAGTGGTAGTTCGTACCAAATTTGGACCCATAAGTGCTGACTCCACTGGGTCTGTCTAGCATAGTGTTGATCTACATGGCCTCCCACACAAGTCCATAAAAGTGCCATGCAAAAGGTGTAGTGATAGATGTTGTTATATGAGAACACCACTAGAAGAAGGTGTTCCTCCCAAATGTGTCCAAAATCATGGACGCAAGAAAGAATCATGTCCTCAAGTGTCTATTTAGTATGATCTGTCTGAATATCTATCTGAGGGTGAAAGGCAGTGCTCAGGCGTAGCTGAGTCCCAAACGCCTCCTGTAACCCCTTCCACATCTGGGATGTAACACGAGAATTACGATCTGAAACTATCATCAATGTTACTCCATGAATCTGTACTATCTCATAAACATAGAGGTGTCCCATGCCCTCTACAGATACCTACTCTCAAATAAGTAGAAAATGGTCTGACATGGTGAGTTCGTCAATTATCATCCAAATAGAATAGTGGCCCTTGGACGTGCATGGTAACCCTATAACGAAGTCTATGGAGACCCCATACCACTTCCATTATGGTACCTCAAGTGGCTGTGCTAATCCCGTTGTGACCTGAGGCTCAGCCTTCACTTATTAACAAGTGAGGCATTGTGAAACAAAGTCTTCCAATGTTTTCTTTATCCCTAGACACTAGTACTAATGTCATAGGTCCTGGTACATCTTCACCACACCAAGATGTACCTCCAAATGGGGTGTATAGAACTCCATAAACACCTCCTCTTATAGTGTCACTAGTACCATGGTGCGTCCTCTTAAAAGTATGACGTGCTCCTGACCTTATAAAAATCCATCAGGAGCCTTCCCTGAGGATATCTGAGCATGCAGGGACTCGTATTCAATGACCCCAAGCTATGCCTCCCTAACTCGCTGAAGGAGTAGGGGAGTTACTATCATAGACTATAGGTAAGATGCTCTATCACTATCCACAAAGGATAACTTCTATGTGGCTAGCTTCTATGTCACCCCACTCAAGAACTATAGACCAGAACTCTTGCTGAGTGAGTATTCCACCATGTTCCCCTCCACGGAAGTGTAGACTATCTCAAAGTAATAGTATTGGAGGAACTCCCACCATCACCACTGTCTCAGGTTAAGGTTCCTCTATGAGAAGATATACTCGAGACTCTTATGATCAGAGAAGAGAGTAAACCTTTCACCCATCAAGTAGTGCTGCCACATCTTCAACGCAAAGACCACTGCTGCTAACTCTAGGTCATGGGTCTCATTTTTATGCTCATTTCATCTTAGATGTCATGATACATAGGTGATAACCACTTGCTCCTACATCAGGACATATCCCAGTTGAGTCGTTGATGTGTCGCAGTAGACTACAAATACAACACCCTCTTCAGGTAGCCTTAATATGGGGGAACTCGTCTGTCTCTGCCTCAGCTCCTAGAAACTCTACTGGAACCTCTCCATTTATACAAAGAGTTTTCCTTTCTTTATCAAAGATGACAATGGTTCTTCTAATCTATAAAATTCGGGTTAAAATCTTTGGCAGTATCCGACCAACCCCAAGAAACTCCACACCTCAGTCATGCTTCTGGGTGACTCCCAAGAAACACTATATCTATCTTCACCAGATCCACTAAAACTCTAGTCTATGAGATAACATGTCCCATAATGTGGACTTCATGTGTCTAGAATAGGAACTTTGAGATATTTCCATAAAGTTGGTACTCTCAGAGTGTATCTAGAACTATCAGTAGATGTGTGGTGTGTTCCTCCTTCGACGTCGAGTACACCAAGACGTATTCAATGAAAATAACCATGAAGTGATCTAGGTAAGGATGGAAGATCATGTTCATGAGTCCCATGAAAAATTTTGGAGTGTTGGTCACGCCAAAAAAAATCACAAAGAACTCGTAGTGTCTATACCGGCATCCGAAGGCTGTCTTTGATTCATCATTATCCCACATCTGAAGCTGATGATAGCATGATCTAAGGTCTATTTGGGAAAACCATCGAGAAACCTTAAACTGATCGAAGAGATCATCAATCATCAATAAAGGATACTTGTTCTTCACAGTCACCTGATTTAGTTGTTGATAGTCCACACAAAGCCTTAAGGTCCCATTGGTCTTCTTGGAGAACAACACTAGGGCTTCCCATGGAGAAACATTGACTCTTAGTAACCCATTCCTCTAAAAGTCCTCCAAATAAACCCTCAACTCATGAAGCTCCATGAGAGCCATCTCATATGTTGGTTTAGATATCGGTGTTGTCCTAGGGTATAGGTTGATGTAGAAGTCTACCTCTCTGTGAGAAGGTAGTCCAAGAACATCCTCGGGAAATAAATACACATAATGGTCCACCAAAATAGGATAGCTCAGACTCTTAACATCCACTACACCAAAGGTGAGTCTAGGTAACTGATGAGTGATCAGTTTCAATGTCCTCCAATAAAGTCCGTATAGTTCTAAAAAGGTTCCCTTCTCATCGGTGAAGAAAAACCTAGTCCCATCCTCATTGACACACTACAATTTCCTCGTAAGATATTTGTTCGGAGCATGGACTAGGGATCACCAGTCTATACCCAAGATGGCTTCATAAGGCCTCGCCGCCACTACTAGGAGATCCCAGCCAAAACTCTCACCTTCTAGAGTAAGCACACAATGTTAGAACCAGTGTGTAATTATCGAATCTTCTCCCGTAGAAGTCTCTAATCGTAATGATCGAGCCAACGACTCCACCAGAATATCCAAGCTCTAAATTAAAGCTGTGAAAACTAAAGAGTGACTAGAACTTGTGTCTATAAGAATTAAATATTGGGTGGAGTAGACACAGATCATACATCGAATCATCTCTAAAGCGACATGGTTATAGGCCTCTAATTTCTGAAGCCGATCTTGTCCATATCCACCTACTCCCTGAGGTCCGGGTGGACCACATGGAAGGTAATGGAAGTACTAACTCAAACTGTCTCCCACCACCTACTCCTCTCCCACGTCAGCTACCCTGCGAACATCCTCTCTCAAACTTCTATTAATATCTCAATGGTCCCTTGACCGCCTGATGGGAATCCACGTGGGGAGTCAGATAGTCGTGAGCCATGTTCCCCTGTTCTCTGCAAGATTAATAAAATCTAGTCCTTAGATAACCTTCTCTACCTTGAGAGCTCCACACCTCTGACCCTGCATCATGGGGTCATCGTCATCATGTTCTAGCCCGTTTGGGACTCTGTTTCATAACAATACTACCCATTTTAGATGACTCAGCCACCTGTCATCTGATAGTGGATCTCACCATTGGTGCTTACTCGGTTAGAAAGCTCTCCACCAGTAGGGATCACTCTAGCACTCCAGCCAGTGTCATAATGTTGAAAAAAATCCTCGATGCTCTGATCTCCTTTTGGAGACCTTGATCAAAGGTCTAGGCCATGATGAAATGTTCCCATACCATGTTGGTGGAGTAGTGGGAGAGGTTTGTAATTGTCATCGATTACTGGTCCACTTTCAGGTTACCCTTCTGTAAGTGCAGTAGCTCATAAATACGCACAAAGCATAGAGTCTCTAGTACAAACTCCACCCCGAGGAGGCTATCAAAGACTTACCAGAAAGGAGTTATCTCCTCATGTGTCTAGAGCATCAGGCTCCACCATCTCCCAGCTATTCCCCGAAAGAGACTAGCATCTATGATCAGCATCTAGTATGTTGGTGTCTCAACCAAGTAGAAAACTCTTGCCACAACCACCTACCAGTCCTCAACATCCTATGGATCTATCTCTCCTCAAAACAATATAGGCCTCTTTCTCTGGAACTTTTGAAATGTGCTCAGTCAACATGAACTACCCACTGGTGGGGCTTGTGGAAGTTGCTTCCCTATAGGCGGTGATGCTGCTGTTACCCCACCCGAAGGTTCTATCATTGTAAGAGGGCCCTGCACTGACGCCTCACCGCTTATTGGGCCTTCATCATGATCTCTCTCTGGAATCCTAGCTGGATATCTACCTAGAGGCATCCTATAAGGTAATAGATGCACCACAATAAATAAGTTATACTTTGTGAGCTGAATCAAAAGCGATCAAAAGAAAAAAAATTCAAAAACACATGAAACTTGTGTTTTCGGGCACCGAGTCGAAAAACAGACTTCAGGGTCTTAGTGTATGGATACATCAACTGCCGCACCAACACTGGACCCCCAAAATTGAAATTCGAACTCAATAAAAGTAACACTATTTCACCATTGAAAATTATAGACTCATAGTTCTTCTATTATAACCAACAGCCTTTGATACCACATTATCATGACCCGTCCCCTGGGGCCTGTGCCGTGACTACCCCAATACCGCCTTCCATAGGCCAGGGGCTGGTGAATAGCACCAAAAAATAAAAAACCTAAAAGGAATGGAATTTACTTTAAACTTGTACACACACAAATATGGAACACAACATACAAGTAAAAAATGATGGAAAAGAAGTAGAACAACCACCACTAAAAACAACCACTAAGAGTACATGTAAGTATAGAAAGTAATGAGGCTAGTATACAAGACCAACTGAAAAAGTGGTAAAAAAAAGGGAAAAATTTCCATATATCTTCCTCTAAGGATAATACCTAAAGGGTAGGTACAACTCATCATTTCAGATTACCACGTCAATTGGTCACCTCTATGTACCGTCTAGCCCTGGCTCTCCAAATTCTCAGTCAAGCTATCCATCGTCTGCACAAGACACAACAGTGTGTGGGAGAAGCCCATGTAGGGGTGTATATAAAAATACTCAATAGGGATCCTGATACCCCCGAATGTCTCTCAGAATTCCACAAGGAAAAACCACAGAGCATTATCTCGATCATAGAGAACAAAGTAAAAGACAACTCACAAAAGGTATACAACGTAAAGAACAAGAATAAAGATGGTTACTCATAAAGTTAGATCATCTTTTTCTGTCGAGAGGATTTTGCTACAGGATCACACATGGTCACTAGGTGATGACCCATAAAGGAACTCAAGGTGACGACCCGTAGAGTATTAATACGTGCTGACCCAAAGAGGATCGCTAGGTGATGAACCACAAAGGATCGCTACATGCTAACCCACAGAGGATCACTAGGTACTGACCCATAGAGGATCAGTAAGTGATGACCCATAAGTAATTTCTATGTTCTGACCCATATAGGATCGCTAAGTGCTGACCCATAGAGGATTTCTATTCCTTCATCATGTCACAATCACCATATGATTTCATCACATAGTACACCTGATTTAAGGAGGGTCTGATCCTAAAGCTGCCAATCATATCTCAACCGCCAAAAATTCCCACTTAAAAGTAACCCAAATGACCTTCTTTTCATAAGGGTTCCAACATAGAAGACAACACATCAATCAGACGTCCAGTCTGTAAGATATAGGCAAAAAGGTAAATAGGGCCTGATTGGATTCAAGTCCGGTTGAATCCGGACATACTCCAACTTCTAATAAAACTGATGTAGAGTATCTCAAAAGGACCACCTAGTCACAAGGGTCCTTTCTCCATAGACGACATGTCAATCGGACACCCGGTTTGTAAGTTGTAGTCGTTTTAGTGAAACAGGGATGGTCAGGTCAGGGCACAGTCTGACCCGGTCAGTCCGACCCAACCTAACCCAAGGGTCTGGAGTGGGTCTGGCCCATTGGGGCCATGGGTCTAGCCTAGATCGCATGGGTCTGTCCTGGATAGAGAATCCAGTCTATGTGGTGTGGGCCAGTTGCGCTGGACCGGACTCGGGGCATCTGGTTCCTCCAATTGGGGGCACCAGTGGGCGCCACCCCATCTCCCCATAACAGTCGGCATGAATTGGCTATTTCACACTTCCAAAAAGTGTCCTAAGCGGGCTGCTCCTCCTCCATGTGGCCGGTGAGATCTGAACACCTCTTTCAACCATGGTGCTTATGGGTGCCTCCTCTTTCATGTAGTCGGTGGGGGCTGGCTGCCACCGCCGGCTATCAGTGCCGACAACCGGTGGTGCCGTGATAGTGGAACCTTCTATGGGCCAACGAAGATACTCCGGTGGTCTGTTTTCCATCCTGTATAAACCTATTAGTCTCTCAGGTCACCACTTTCACTATGAATCCTACTGAAAATTGTTGTTTCCACGTTGCTCGGTTTCCCATGAAGAATTCTCAACATCCAAGATTAGCGGAGGGTCTGGGGATTTTTCAAATTGTCCCGCACACTCCACATTAGCGTTTAATCATGGGGTGATAAAAATCCTCATATAGATTAAAAAACCCCCAAATCAACACCCCTTAACAACCTCCGACAAGAATGAATGATTCACGGATCAATCCATTAGTCAGTTGATCCACATTCATTGTATTTTTCAAGAACATGATAAGAGGAATCATTACACACTTAGAGCAATTAAATCCCCTACTTGGATTCAGTGTAATCTACTGCAGACGAAGGAAAGAATATGTGTTCAAAGACATTCCTCACTGTTCAACGATCTCCAGATCGAATCCTCCAATGGTCTTCGATCAATCACCGTTCATTGTTGGAGGGTGACGTCATCGAAGATTAGTTAGAGTTTTTCTATGGTTTACAATCCATTCACCAATAGATTAATTAAAAAAATATATAAGGGATTTGAAATTGATTAGTAATTCTGTTTATTAATGAACATTAATTAATGATTCATGAAACATTTGAGCATTGTTGTTACAAAAACAAAGTAACGAGTAATTAAATGACTCTCAATTAATGAATGTCATTACACTATGGTTCTGCCAACCATCGATCAATGGTTGCAGAAAGAATAAAATAAATCATTTAGTTATTTTATTAATTTTTCCCAAATTTCCAAAGCTTAACATTTCCATACAAACCTTGTTGGTCGATGTTAAGCTTTTCCTAACTGAATCACAGAGATATGAATTCAATAGAGACCTCTTAGTCCGAGCAACAGTTCAAAAGATAGAAAAACCCCACTCGCACATTTGTTGAACCTACCTTAAAAAAAGTTTAAAAATACATTTCAGGCTCTCTGGGCCTTTGAATCCCAGGCCGTAGAATTTTTTAGTCCTAAAATAATTCCATATAATTAAAAAGAAATTTATACATAATTTACAGGTCATTACCAAACATGATATATAATCACAAAATTAAAACTGCACATGTTGTATTACTATGTTTCATGATTTACCATGCTCAGAATGAATGTTATTTAATCATTTCATTGCTTATGAAAACATGATAATATACTAAAATAAGGGTAACATAATTATAATTACATATTTAAATACAACATATTAAACATACTACATGCTCAGATCTCAAATACTATAATTTCAATAGTTTCCACACAAATGTTTTCAACATAAGGAATGCTTCCTATAACAAACGTCTCATGTCTTTATATGTGAGGAAAAGTTATTTCATCACTAAAAATTATAATTATATGTAAAATATTTGAATGTGACCAGTTGGGATGATTGTACCACTAAGAGGGGGAGGGGATGAATCAATGATACTTTTTTCCTTTTATGTTTCCTTGAAACAACCTTCTTCTCATGTTAATGATTAAATTATTTGCTGAAAACAATTCAACCACACATCCAAAGGAACAAAAGTATTTATAAGGATCACTATCCAATAAGAATAGATAAATATGTTTTATGGTTTAGAAGTAATAAAATACCACACAATACACAAGAAATCAATCCTTTTATTATAATGAGTAGGATATACCCTTTCACTTGTGTAGATCTATGTGATCAATTCTAATAGTGTGTGTGCACCATCTTAGAAAAAATAGGGTAATAAAAACTTTATGTAACAATTCATGTTAAATGTACTTATTTTATATTAATAAAATTTATTTAATTGAAAAATACATCTTGAATTTTTTACCAAGAATATTGTAAGAGCTTCTTAGATTTTTTATAAAAACATAGGCTGATTTTCCCAGTCCGATTCCTCTAAGTATGATTCTTCAAGTCCGATTCTTCTCAGTACGATCCTTCCTAGTATGATTCTAATTAGTAAAAAAATATTACTTTGATAGAATATAGTAGAGATGAATCAGCCCCACATCAATTATACTTATTCCTCAGTATGGAAATCACAGTACCAAAATACCAATATGATAATCCGGACCAATATGATGATCAAATGAATACGATTGAAAATATGAATACAATAATATACTCAGTATGATAATAACTGAGTATAATATTCATTTGAATACAATTTTTTGATCTTGTATCTTCTCCTTTATCTTCAATACATCAAACCTTCTTCAACACAAGTGAATACATAATCTTTTTTTATCTCTCTTAACCTTAGATATTCTCTCTCTTCTTCAGTGAAAAATACATCATTAGTAAGAAATTACAATGTAATTCACCTTTTACAGGTGACCCATGAGTGGTTTGGATAAGAATCCAAAAAATGCCCCACTTAATCAAATTTACCCTAATATCAATTTCCCCTTAAATATCAGGTGTATTTTGAATTCATCAACACTTATCAAAGCTTCTCAATTATTCTTCAAACTTCATATCAGACTATTATTTTCAATTTCTAGTCCATATTCAATTCAAGAGTTTGATTTTTTGAAAATTATTTCTTAAATATAGTTCTTTGTACTAATTGAATATAAATGTATGAAGAAATTAATACCATTCTGATTTGATGAATTCAATCAATATTTTGATTTTCAAGCTCCCCCTAAAAAATTCATTCAGAAATATCTACTTTAAAACCACTTTTATTTCATTAATTATTATCTTGACCCACATGGAAATATAAAAAAATTAAACTTTGATATAATGCTTCTTGACCCAATTGGAACCTAAAAAGTAATTCAAACCTTTTTAAATGGTTGAATACATTTTTGATCTCATTATTTTATTTTCTTTTCATTCATAAATATCAAGAAACTCCATCCTTGAATATGATGGTCCTGGATTTGAACATCTTGAGTATGATCATTATGGATATGAGCATTCTGAATATGATCATATTGGGTATGATCTTTTTTTTCCTGAGCCTGAGTATGATCATCCTAAGTATGAAAGTTTTCTTATTCATATAATGGATGATCGAGTTCTAGAGTGACTGTCTTATAATTTAATGTTTTAAAGATTTCCAATCTTTCATAAACCTATTTATTTCACTCTCATCCAAAATCTGATTTTCAATAGTATGATCTTTTGGAGAATGAACTTCTTCTTCCTTTTACTTATCTTCCACCTAGATATAATTATACTGGGTACAATTTAGAATTAATCTATTCCCTTTTATTCCATAAAGATTGTATCGTATGTTATTAAATCAACTTATTATTTATATGAAATAAAAATTAGAAAAGAATCTTCATATTTATTTTATCATAAGCATAGAGACTTTGATTGTCCATCAAAACAACCACTTATTTCACATAGAATTAAGAGTGAATATGATAAACATCTACTTCTGGAAATATATATTCTCCATGAAGATGATTCTATAATTCTATATAATGATTAATTCCTTATTATGGTCTTCTCCCATTCCTGACTTATGGTGAGTCTGATCAGAACCATTTCTTACAAAAAAAAATTTCTCATTATGGTGGAATAAGTGAGTCCTATTTTTTTTGAAAACAACCATCAACACAATTTTCACCAAATACAAAGTGAGATGATTTTCTTTCTTCAAAAACTTTCCTTGAAAATAAAAAAACATTTGAAAAAACAACCACCACCATCATCATATTGGTCCTTAAAATCTCCCCATTTGGATTTTTTTTCCAACCAAGTTTCATAAATCACTAAACATTGTGTACTCAAGCAATGTATTACTTATCAATAATTTTAATCCTACAGGAGCTAACTCATTGTAAGAAACAAAAATCATTGTCAAAAAACCATGCTGTCCAAAATTAGTGATTATGATAACCTTTTTCCTTTTCCTTTTCTCACCTCTTCTTCAAACTCATCGTTTCTTCATCCTCCATTGAATAAAAAAAATTATTTTCCTATAACCACTCAAAAAAAGAGGTATAATTGTTCATTAAAAAAACAATTATAAATTCATAGATTACCCCAAACTCCCCATTTTTACATGTATCAAATAGAAATATTTTTGAAACAATTCATTCTCCACCTAGAAAACACTATCCAAAGGTAAGATAAGAGGGAAAGAAAAAGACATACCTCAAACATGAAGAAAAAGAGGTTGGACCCCCATTTTCAACCTCAATTTAGAAAATTATTCCTTAAGTAATGTTTTTTGAATATGTTAGAAACTTGTTTTGATGTTGGAACATACTCTAGTTTAAATTCAATATTCTCCATATTTTATTTGATGAAATTATATTTGATATCAATATTTTTTGAATGATAATGTTGAGAAGGATTCATAGTGAGATTAATTTTACTTTGATTATCACAACCCACGAGCAAGGGTAACATCACTTAAATAAGTAAATATTCCAATTGAGTTTTCATCCACAAAAGTTGAGTAGTGTCCTTATTATATGAAACACACTCATATTAAACCATTCTAAGATTTATTGAATTCTATTTAATTTAATTATAACTACTAGAATTATTTCCCAGAAGGAAAACTCTATAAGATGTGGATCTTTTATCATCAATATTTCTTGCCCAATCAGCATCTGAATACCTAAAAAAATCAATACCATATAATATTCCATACCTAATTACTAATTCTATTATACCTTTAATGTATCTAAGAATTATTTTTCCAGAAAATAAATGTGATTCTTTTGGATCACTCCGAAATCTTGCACATAAGGTAACAACATAAACAATGTCGGGTCTTGAGTTTGTCAAATACAACAAACCTCCAATCAACTTTCAGAATTATTTCTGATCAACTTTTTTTATCCATATTTGGATAACTTTTTTCCCACTGATATTGGTGTAGAAATGGGTTTTTAGTTTTCCATGTCAAACCTATTATGAAGTTCTTTATCATACTTCTCTTGAGAAATAAAAATTAATTATTTCCTTTTTTGTATTTTTAACCCAAGAAAGTATTTCAGTCCCCCATCATGGAAATTTCAAATAAAATTTTCATTTCTTCAGAAAATTTTTCACATATTCTTTCATCATTCACAAAAAGATAATTTCATCAATATAAAAAATCACAATGAGGGTATACTCTTGAATTTATATGATGTAGATATTGTTATCCAACCTTCATTTATTGAAATTCCTCTTCCTTAAGCATGTATCCAATTTTCAATTGCATGTCCTTGGAGATTGTTTTATCCCATACAAGGATTTATTCAATATGGAGACATAAATTTTATATTTCCCAACACAAAATCCACAAGTTCGTTCAATGAAAGCATCCTCATCAGGATCACCATTTAAAAATGCAGATTTGACATCCATTTGAAAGATCTTGTAACCTCATTGTGAAATAATATAATGAATGCTTCTAATTTTTTCCAACCTTAAAATAGGAACAAAGGATTATCAAAATCAATACCTTCAATTTTTGAATACCCTTTTCACAAAAATCTTGCTTTGTTTTTTATAGATTCACCTTCTTTATTCACCTTGTTCCTGAAACCAATTTTTTACTGATGATGTTTTTTTTCTAGCATGGGTATGAGTCCCCATGTATCTTCCTTTTAAATTTAATCCAATTCTTAATTCATGTCTTGAACCCATTTTAGATACCCAAAAGAATATTATTACATAATTCAAATCCAATTTTGAATACAAAGAAGTATGTGTAACAACATTTGTTGTTCTTCTTGTTTGAACCATTTGAGGTTGATCACTAATTATATTCTGAGCCTCCACTTTCTTCCTTATACTAAGATGATATTTTTGAGTACCTTCCTCATCACTGTAAACATATGAGTTTGATTCTTTTTCTTGAGTAGGAATACAATTATCTGTACCCTTATAAGAATTGTTTTCTTCAACATGATCGACATCCTTATCTACCTAAATATACTTTTATTTATCGCCTATTTAAATTAATTTCACATCAAAAGAATCAAAATTTTTTCTCTTTGTTGAAGCATCTATATTCTCTTCCATCTAAAGCATAACCAGTAAAGATTCAATCTTCACCTTTCTTCTCAAACTTTATATAGTTTCCACCTTTCTTTTTTATAATGCATGGACTCCCAAAAACTCTAATGTGTTTCAAACATGGAGTTTTTACATAAAAAAATCATATGGAGTCATATCTGATTGAGTAATGTAGAAATAATGATTTTCGTTATAAATAGTAGTACTCCTGGCTTGCCTCCAAATGTAATGAGAAAGGCCAAGTTCAAGTGACATAGTTCTTCCCATTGCCACAAAGCTTATATTATTTCTTTCAACAAATATATTTTGTTGAGGAGTGTATAGGGAACTATACTCATACTAAATTACATACCTCTAAAGATAATTTTCAAATTATTTAATTCTTTATTCACCACCATTATCTCTTCTCAACTTCTTTACTAAAAACTCACATTACTTCTCAGGTTTCCTTCAGAAAACTTCAAGCATTTTTAAAGCATCTAATTTGTGTTTCATATACACAAAACAAGTAATGTGAGTAAAATAATCAATGATTTTAATGAATTACTTATCTTTATTTGTTTATTTTTTTTCTTATCAACCCATAAATATTATAATTAATCAACTCCAGGGGTTGTCTTAAACCCATATCAAATTTATTATGCACTGAGTCTGGAATCATTACTTTCTGACAAGTTGTGAAACACCTGTAAAGACCCGGAAATTTCATGGAAATTTTTTTCTTAATTTTCTTTGGAATTTTACAAGAACGAAGTTTATGATGGCGCCTGATTCTGAGGCCCAGTGTGCCCGGAATTAATTTCCTAAGTTTGGATCGGGTACGTTCAGTGAACGAGCGAGCATGAATTTCTATCTTTTGAACCGGTGCTCGGAATTGAAATCCGATTGCACCGATGAACTCGCAACGCCGGTAATCGCTTAAGGGAACCTTTACCGTAGTTGTGTTTGTACGGGAGAAGAAGTTAAATTTTGGGGTTTAAATAAAAAAGTGAATAAAATTGTTAAATCAATTTTATTTCATGTTAAGTTGTTAACTTCTCCCATTGGAAGTTGGTAGTGGGCCCACATCCATCCAACTTCCCATGTGTGGATATTTGAAAGGGTGGGGCCCACACGAACCCCTCCCCACCTCTTCAAATTCCTTAACTTTCCTAACCCCTCTAAACCCCCCATTTAACTTTTGATAACTTAACACCTCCTTAATTTTATAACATCTTATGTTAATAACTTAAGTGAGTTAAATGTGGGTTTTGAATTTTCAAACTCTTGAAATTCAAAACCTATATTGGGTTAATAAAATAAGTGGGAGGATTATTTTATTTTCGGGTTAGTTGTTCTTGTGGTGGAGACTTGGGAGAGAAAAGGCTAAGTCTTCTTCTTCTTCAACTTCGACGAAGAACGCGAAGAACACCTTCGACGAAGAACGCGAAGAACACCTCCAACGAAGAACATCTCCGCTGAAGAACGCGACGTCTTCTTCCAACGACGTTTCCCCTTCGAACGCACCTCGATGACAATGGAATCGATGTTCGTTTTCCACGACGCCCGACTTCCGCGACGCTCTTCATCCGCAATTCGATAGACGTGCTCCGTTTCTGAATCGAGGTAGGGGAATTTTTTTTGGTTTTCTCTTATCTTCTGAGAAAAGAATGATGAGCGCAGACCAACCAATTCTAGGTTTATCCGCGGATCGTTCGTTCATGCGGAATGATGTTGAAGTTTATTATTTAATTATTTTGTTTGTGAATTCTATATTGTCATCCTTCGTGATTTTACAACCAGTTGTTATCGATTAACGAGAGGGGGGCCGGACTGCACAAACACGGACGACCCTCCTCCATTATTGATATTGTTTCTAATATGGATGGAACAGGATGGCATGGTGCCGTCACACCACGCGAGAATTGCTCGGTAGAATTATGTGACGCCGTCGCGCCACGCCGAGAAGCCGAACAAGAACGTGACGCCGTCGCGCCGCGTCGAAGAAAGTCAAAGGCACCGCGGCCGGAGCAAAGCCGCGACGAAGGGGGCGCGGTGCCAACACGCCGCGCCAGAGAACCACGAAGACGGTGCATTTCAATTTGACATACGGATTGACGGGCGACGACGAAGTAGGCCGTTTGGGTGTTTGAATCCCTTCGCATTGAAGATGGGGTCTCGGGGGGACCATAGGCGAAGACAGCAGGAAGAACGGACCACCGGAGCGCGTCCGATGGTCCGTGGAAGGCGGCGGCGGCGACCGGCGGTGGCGGCACGCCGCCGGAACAGGGGCGGTCGGCGAAACGCCGACCTCAATTAGCAGTAAAGGGTGGCGGCCGCGCGCACCCCCGCCGCTCCGCGGTGACCGCCTGGCCACGGCCGGCTGGCCAGTCGAGCCGAACCGGACCGAGCTGGGCCGGGCCGGGCCCAGCCGGGTCGGACCTGGGTCGGGTCGACCCGGTTTGGGTCGACCCGGTTCGGCCGACCCAGGGGGGGGGGGGGGGGGGGTCGGCCCGGGTCGGCCCGGGCCCAGACCCCCGATTTCGGACCACTTTCGGTCAAATTCCCGTAACTTGGGCTACGGGCCTCCAAACGACTCTCCATCAGCGGAAACGCGATACTTGGATCGAGACGGTCGTTTTGGTATATCACACTCAAGGTTTTTGAGATCTTTGGGTTTGGCCGGGTTGGTTCGTACGCGAAACCAACTGGGCCCTCGGAGTGGAAACGCTCGTAACTTGAGTTCCGGACGTCCGATTGATGTGCCGTCGACTTTGTTGGATTCCTCTAAGTGAGACGGATCTTTTGGATTACTCCGCTCAAGGTTTGGATGCCGTCGGAGTGCGGTCGGGTTGGTTCGCTCACGAAACCAACCCGGCCCCTGGAACGAAAAAGCCAATAACTCACAGACCGGGCGTCCGTTTGATGCGCCGTCTGTTTCGTTGAATTCCTCTTGATGAGACAGAACCTTTGGCATACTTCGCCCGAGTTTTGGATGTAGTTGGATAGTGGCCGGGTTGGATCGCACCGAAATCCAACTGGGCCCCTGGAACGGAAAAGCTGATATCTTATAGACCGGACGTCCGTTTGACGAACCGTCAGCGGCGTTGGTGATCACGTTGAGAAACGGTCCCTATGAGTATACCCTATGAGTGTTCGGGGTATAGTTGAGTTACGGCTGGATTGGTTCGCACACGAAACCAACCGGGCCCCTGGGACGAAAAGGCTAATAACTCACAGACCGGGCGTCCAATTGACGCATCGTCTATTGCGTTGAGACCCCTATGTCGAGGTGGTCCTTTGAGATACTTATTTGCGGGACTTTGTGATACTTGGAGTATCGACCAGTAGCTCGTGGAGCGGACCCTCCCGGAGACGAGCGTGCGGAGTACAGAGACCGTGTAGCCGGCTGAGACCTGACAATTGCTTGACCAAATCGACTTGGAGTGAGTCGACTAGCCCAGTGGACGGAGCACCCGGTATTTGGAGACAGACCCAAGGCGGACGGAGCGTCTGGTAGTTGGCCGCAGACCCGCGGTACTCGACCGGAGGAGTACCTCTGTAGGCTATTGGGGGGAGCGCCCGGTATTTGGCGACAGACCCACAGCAGACGGAGCGCCCGGTAGTTGGCTGCAGACCCGCGGTACTCGACAGGAGGAGCACCTCAGCAGTCTTAGGTTAGTGAGCAGTACCTCGGAGTCGTGATAGGACCACTGTACACTCCAGAGACGGAGCTCTTCAGTAGTTACAGTTTCGTTAATGAAAATCCTGGTTTGAGCTGAGACTTTTGACCTTGTGTTTACCTCATGATTGAGATGGGTCACCTTATAACTTAGGTATATGTATGGGCATATACCTGGGTAGTGGTTATCCGTTGATTTCACAATCCTTGTGTTTCCTTATGATTGAGATGGGTTACTTGATAACTTAGGTATATGTATGGGCATATACCTAAGTAGAGGTTATCTGTTGAGATCTTCTTTGTGGTTATCCTTGTTGGTTTTAGTGAGACGTTGAGGGTCTCGGGGTCCCTACTGAGTATCGTTATACTCACCCTGCACGGGCTATGACCGCACCTCGTTGTGTTGGTTGCAGACAACGGGCAGTGCTGACGGAGGCCAAGTGTTCGAGGACTGGACGGTACCCGGAGGTGGACTACACGACGTGACGACTCACAGAGGAGGTTGACGGATGAGAGTGTGGTGGAGGCTATCTGTACCTACCCTTCAGGTAGGATCCGTGGTGGATGACCAGGAGCTGCGCTATCTCTACCTACCCTTCAGGTAGGATCCGAGGAGGACGACCCAAGAGCTGCTACCTTCTTCCAGCTTTTTGTCTTTTTCTGTTGTACCTTGTTCAGTTGTAGTCGTACTTTCTTTTGGGTTTGTATTCTGGCCCATTTACTTTTCAGCTTTTCTTTTGTACTTAGTGTTTTGCTTCCACTTGTACTCTGTGGTGCTTGTTTTCTTTTATAAAGGCAATGCCTTCCCAGTTATCAGGATTTTATGCCTTTGGTGCTAGTCGCCAGCCCCTGGCCTATGGAAGACGGGCTTGGGGTAGTCACGGCACGGGCCCCGAGGACGAGTCGTGACAACACCAATATCTTATTCATGGAAAATTAGAAATGTCTCAGACACTATTTCTCTTTTATAACTTATTCATGTTTCTTTGAGACATGTGTTCTAGCCTTTTATGCCATAATTGATTGTCTTACACTATACTCAACTGACAAGTTTTGTTTAGTTCACCAACATGAAACTAGTTACTTTTTGTATGATGGCCACTTGTAACAATATTTCCATCTTCTTCACTTTTCACCGCAAATCCATATTTCTTGAAGAAAAATTTGTTACCCTTGTCACAAAATTGATGAAAACTATAAAATTGGGTTTAATCCCATCAACATAGAAATATATCTTGGATTTTAACCTTTCTTTTCCAATGATGGCTGATCCAACACCTTTAATTTTCCAGGATGAATAATTACCAAATGTCACTATGCCTTTTTTAAAATATTTTATAGTATTCATCAATCTTAAATATCCTATCATATGATAATAAGACACACTATCAATAATCCAATTTCATTCTCCTTTTGTAGATTTTAAAGAATTTTAAAAAACAAGAGATTTTACTTCTTCCATTTATTTCTTAATATTTGTATTTTGAGAATTGTTATGAAAAATTTGTTGTTCTAGTAACAAAAAAACATCCCTTTTCATGATTTCTAGGTTGTTCAGATTTTTTAAAAATAGTTTCTTGGGGATGGAACCTATTTTCAATATTTACTCCAAATTTTTTTAGTTTTATGAAAACAACCTTCTAAGAATTATTTCTTTAAAGATATTGAATCCCCATAAACCTTTTCTTGTCATAAACTACAGGATAATAGTAATGTTTTCGGTTAAACCAACACATATTTGTATGTCTGAATCCATAATAATACCAGTAATAGACATAAAGTTAGTATTTTCCTTTAAAACTTCCATACTGATTATAATTATTAATACATTTCTTAGCCACCTTATTTAATTTCATTTATGATCCAACAACATTTATATTGTTAATCAGAGTCTTTATCTTCTTTTTTGCATTATTGGAACTAGAAGTATTGGAAAAATATTCTGGATTTAGATTATTTGAAAACTTTATTAGACACTGGGTTCTTTGATACTTCTGAATTTTCAACATTTTTGGTCTTGGACACATATATAAATTTCCAAGATTTATTATTTTTAGAAAAAATTACATCATTATTTTCAACCTTTTGAGATATATTTAGTTAATTATTATTAGCTTTCTACTTTTGATAACTTTTACAAAATTTATATACAGTGTTCTTAAATCTTGTATTTATTTATTCAGCATTTGAAAGTTTTTGTTGGACAATCTCAAACTCTTCTTCTTTTTCCTTCAGTTTCACCTCTATATACTCATTAAAATTCTTTTATTCATCAAGATATTTATTCAAATCATCAATATATTTTATCATCCTTACTATCTCATCAAAATAAAACTCTTGATTTCTTATTGAGGAACATTCATATTCCAACCTTTTTGTTTTTCTTTTCAACCCATCTGATCTTTCTCAGACATTCTTTAAACTCTTCTTTCATATGATGTTCAAGTTGAGTTTCTTCATCTTCAACACTAATGATTCCAAATTATTCATCATTCACTATTCAAATAAAAGTATTTTCTATACCATATTCATCTAATATTTCATATTTAATATCACTTCCTTCTTTTTATTTATCTTTAGACAAGAAAATTCTTCTTTCAGATTAGAATATTTTTTTCTTTTCCTGTAGAATTCAATTTTACATTATCTTCCTATCTTTCTACGATCTTTTAATATTTGTTTATTCTTCTTTAATATACTGTTTTTTCTTTCTCTGAGTATAATTGGAAATAAAGTTCTGAACAATTCCAAATTCCAAACATTTCAAGGGAAGTTTCCCTTTTTATTTCCCAGTTCCCTTTTTCACATTTTTAGAAACAAGGATAAAATATTATCAATATTTTTAAATACCTAATCTTTAGAATCAAATTCATCAGATTCATGTTCAATATTAACATTATTTTAATTTTCTTTCTTTTTATACTTTAAATACATTTCTCTATCACATTTTTCCCTTTTCATGTCTTTCTCCATTATCATTTAATAAGTTATGAGAGTAATATGTAAATCATCATGGTATAATGTTTCAGGATCTCTATCTTCTAATGAAGAAACTTTTTCATCAAACTTTTTGGGATGGATTATCAAGATCTTTTCAAAAACTATAGAGTAATATAACTTTTCACCTAGACATATGATATTACTCACAATGCATTTACCATGGTAAAGAAGTCCCCAACAGATTCATGCTCAATCATCTTCAAATCTTCACATTTCAATATCCAGATTTGAAACACTTCCTTATTCACTTATGTATTTAATTCATATTTTTTTTTCAATTTATCCCATATACCTTTGGCCGTGGAAACACTTTTTACTCTTAAGAATTATTTTTCAGAAAATGATGATAATATAGTATTCTTTTCCCTTCTATAATTCTCCATATTCTTCTTATCAATAGATATAGGAGGAGATTTATCATCAATGGGATGAAAATCAACTAATAATTCTTTAAGAATATCATAACTAATAGACATGAGATAAGGAAATATTCTATCTTTCTAGATATGACAATTCTTTCCATCGAAGATGATGATACCATTATTTTTCACATAATGCAAATTTTCCATTATCAAAGAATAAGCGAAGGGTACCTACCCTATGATACTAGTTAAAAGTGCCCAAACAGGATGACTGTATCACTGAGAGGGGGAGAGGGTGAATTAGTGATACTTTTTAATTTTAGTTTTCCTTGAAATAACCTTCACCACATGTTAAATATTCAATTAGCTATTGAAAAAAATCAGCCACACATCTAAAAGAACATAAGTATTTACAATATTCACTATTAAATAAGAATATCTACATCCTTGGTATGGTTTGAAAGTAATACAATACCACAAAATCCACTAAAAATCGTTATCTAGATTATAATGTGTAGGATATTCCCTTTTACTAGTGTGGAACTATTTAAACAATTCCAATAGTGTATGTGCACCCTCTTAGTACAAATAGGGTAACACAAAATTTATGCAACAACTCATGTTACCCATGATTCGTTTCAATTCCACAAATGTATTCAATTAAAATAATAATTATTTGATTTATTACCTATAATATGTTAAGAAATTCATGGAATTTGTTATAAAAAATTAGTCGAATTTTCCCAGTCCAATTCATTTGAGTACGATTCTTCTAGTCTGATTCTTCTCAGTACGATCCTTACCGGTATGATTCTCCCCAGTACAATTTTTTTTAATTTTATAGAATATGGTAGAGATGAATCAACCCCACTTCAATTATCCTCCTTATTTAGTATGTAAATACCAGTACCAAAATCCCAATCCGATAATCTAACCCAATATGATGATTAGACGAATACAATTGACAACCTGAATATAGAAATAAGTTGAGTATGATAATCACTAAGTAGGATAGTCAGTTGAATACAATATTGTGATATTTCATCTTATCCTTCCACTTAAATTCGTCAAAACTTATTCAACAGAAGTGATTATGGAAACTTCTTTCTCTCTCTTAACCTTGGAGATTCTCTCTATTCTATAGTGGATAGTACATTGTGAGTAAGAATGTACAAAGTAATTATCCTTTTATAGGTGACCCATGAGAGGTTTTGGTGAGAACCCCAAAAATTTACCACCTAATCAAATTCACCCTAATATCAGTTTCCACTTAAATATCAGGTGAATTTTGACTTCATCAAAACATCTCTAATATTCTTTATTCTTCTTCAAACTTCATCTCAAACAATTATTTTCAATTTACATTCTTGTTTGAATTCACGATTCTGATTTTCTAAAACCAATTTCATCAATAAAATACTATATATAAATTGAATATAAGTGTATGAATAAATGATTACCGTTCTGATTTCTTGAATACACTCATTATTTTGAATGTCAAGCTCCCCTATGATAATTCATTCAACAATATCCACTTACTAACCACTTTTACTTCTTTACTTATTCAATTGATCTAGTTGGAGATACAAAACATTCAACTTTGATATAATGACTCTTGACCCAATTGGAACCTATACATTAATTCAACCATTTGGAAATAGTTGACTACATTTTTGATATCATTATTTTATTTTATTTTCATTAAATGGTCTTAAGAAATTCCTTCCTTGAATATGATGGTCTTGGATTCGATCATCCCGAGTATGAGCATTCTAGATACGATCATTCAGAATACAATCATATTGGGAACAATATTTTTATTCCTAAGCTTGAGTATGATAATCGTGTGTATATAAGTTTTATTATACATATGATGGAAGATAGGGTGCTACCGTGATTGTCTTAAAATTGAAAGTATTAAAACTTTCCACTCCACCAACAACCTATTTCTTTCCATCTAACCCCAAATCCGATTTTCATTTGTAAGATCTTTCTAAGTATGATCTTCAACTTAATTTTCCTAATCTTCCCCCAAAATATGATTATATTGGGTATGATTTAGAATTCATCTTTTCTATTTTACTTCATTAGGGTTGCATTATACGTTCCTCAACCAACTTATGCTTTATTGAAAATAATAATAAGAAAAATGTAGTCACATTTATTTTATCATAGTCAGGGGGACTCCAATTCTCCATCAAAACAACCACTTCATTCACACTGAATTTTAGAGTGAATCCGATGACCATTTAATTCCAACAAGATTGATTCTCCATGAGGCCAATTATCTCATTCTAGATAATGATCAATTATTCATTGTGATCTTCTCCCATTCTAGAACTATGGTGAGTTTGATCAGAACCATTTAATCCAAACAGACTTTTCTCATTACGATAGAAAAAGCGAGTCTAATTCTTTTGAAAACAAAAATCAGTATGATTTTCACCAAATACAAAGTAAGGTGAATTTTTTTCTTTAAAAACATTCCTTGACAACAAATAACAATATTTGTAAACAAACACCCTCATCATCATCTTGGTCAAAACAATAAAAATTTTAATCATTTAAATAGTTTCAAGTCTCAACAGGTTACCAAAAATTATAATTATCAATTTCATAAATTTAGAAATAAATTTCACTAGAATTTCCACCCCAACACATACTTATAACATATGGTTATATCGATACTATATAACCGTAATCATTAAAACATAATGAGATAGTTATTCTTGTAAATTATTTTCAAATTCAAAGGAATTATCAATAATCAAGTTGAAAATTTTAAAAAAAATTAAAATTAAAATTTCCATAGAGTTTTTTTACAACAAGTAAATAACACATGATCATGATAAATTAAAATTGGAAAGTAATTCATGGAATATTAACTCATATGGGAACAAAAATACTTCTAAGCTTGTTTCCAACATAATTTATTTTATTATGCCAGTGTAAAATCTACTCATGGTAACATACTTTATAAGACTTTTAAAAATTAAATAGTTATTAAAAGGACACTAGGCACGCTTCTCTAACAATTTCAAACAACAGGAAACTAGATGTCAGGTTATATATTTTAACAAAGGAAACAAAATTTAATTCATTAAGAATCATGATATAATATGCCTGGAAAAAACACATTAATGACCCAAAAGGGTTTAAAAAATATTATTCTAGATACCAATAATTTTACTATTTTCTTCTATGTTATAAGATTAATTCATAAAACAATAATAGTTTATTAGAAAACAAATCATAGGAACAGTAAAAAAATACACATAAAATTGAATATTTTTTAATTAATTTACATAATTTCTGAAACCAATTCATTAAATCACAAGATCAATCAATCATGATGCATGTACCTCTCCTAGGTATTTACCTTGAAAGCAGTTCCAAATAACATGGTCATTCAGTCAGATTAGATTCTGTGAATCAGATCACAATGAGCTCTAAAATCACACATCCAAGCTGGTCTTCCTTGGTATATGTCTCACACTAAGGTCATATGAAACCTTTTACCTTATAAACCTTGTAATCCTTACAGTTCATAACTCAAAACAACATCCTATCCCTAAAGTATACCTTTAATACCACTCTTTCATGACTCCCTCCCTCCAATGATTCCACAATAGAATAAGAGAGATAATGACCCCCAAGTCCCCCCTCAAGTGGGCTCGAGTTGGCAACTAATACCGAGGATATGGAAATATCATAAATGAGAGGAATTACCCAGTATAGTAAAAGAAGATGTGGAGATATAATAAATCAACCAAAAGAAATTACACGACATAATCTAAAAAGGAAACCAAAACCATACCATATTGAATGCATAAATAAAACCAATAAAGATAAAAGTATCAAAATGAAACTCACAAAATAAAAGCTAAAGAAGAGACACATCTACAACTCCAAATGTCCCATCTAGTAATGTCTAACACGTTCCACATATTTCTCCTTGAAACATTAAAATACTTTAATATACTGAGGGTGAGAATACTAGTATGATCAGTAAGAAAACCAAATTATCCTGTACACATGTGAAAGGATAATACCAATTCTTATGTGATAAAATAGCATAACTAACAAAACCTAAATAGGTTAACTATCTATTTCAACCTCACTAAATCACACTTACCAAATAACTAAATCCATGTATAGTTACATAATAAGAATCATATCTATGATAAGTTAACCCATACCACTTTCCCACTAAGATTCCACTCTCACACCCCAACGATGTACATCCTGGTTTTCCCACCTCCTCTACATATCACATCATTCTAAGAACCATTGTTCTAAAAATCATCACATCAAATCTCTCCCAAAGACACTTGGGCCCAAGCACCTCATGTGATACTAACCATTAAATCACATATTTCCCAAAAATACATGGGTCAAAGCACCCCGTGTGATACTAACCATCACATCACATATTTCTCAAAAAAACCTAGGATCAATCATCTTTAATGTTAATAACCATCACATAACCATAGTGGAATGAAATCATGAACATGTAGGACATCAACCTTGTGTCCTACTCCAATGATGCACGAAACCCTCCATAGCACCCCATATGATACTAACCATCACACATTACATTGGAACTTTTTTATATCTGGAGATCACAGACCATTCATGTCATCATTATCGAGAAGAGGGAGTGAGGAAGGGTGGGTAGTTAGACATATATCCTCACCACCAGGATGTTAGAAAAAACACACCCAAAACAGTTGGTTTTCAGAATTAGGTGCTTGACATGGGTGTGGTGCATGTTGAAAATCATAGAATTTACAATATACAATATATATATATATATAATCCACACACAGAATACCATAATATGGGTTCAAAATAAGCACTAAACAACTCACATCACCACTACCCAACTCACAACCTCCTCCAATTTTACTGCCACCACTAAAAGCTTAAAATCAGAAAACAATCCAAAATTCACAAATCAATTTTCATTAAACGGATTAACTTATTCAGGACATTATTATTCATTCAATATCCATTAAAACTTCATTAACAAAACCAAAACATATACATTTCAATCATTATTAAATAATCAATTATTTAATCACCACAAGAGCATCTAGGTAAACACAACCACACATTAAAAGCAACTCATCACCCCCTAAACAAAACATCACCCTGACACTCCCCAAGAATGATCACACATAAAAAAACTCTACATAACCCAAATAAAACAACTCCCTACCACCCCACAAGCATATAATCACAAAAAAAATCACCCCACATTCCACAACCACACATCAACCACTTTCCACCACAAGGTACACCTCATATCACAAAACCCTATACCACATCATCACAATAACCCCATCACATCACACCACCACATCCATACAACCGAATATCACATTCCAATAATAATTTTTAGATGTACGTTGAGGCTTCATCAAATTTCAACTTTTATTTTTAGGGGCATTATAAAAAAATCCATAATCCTAGGAAAACCATTTCATTATCCAAAAATAAGTGATTGAACAATTTATTATTTAGGTTAATATAAAAAAACACACTATAGGGTTTTAATATCACAAAGTATACTATGAAAGTAAATAACCTCAATGACCTTGTTTTAGAGGGGAATTTAGGAAATATAATTTAGAATAAAAAAATATATAAAAACTATCAAAGAATGACAAACATTCACCCTTTTCCATTTCAATTTCAATTATACAATTATTTATCTCAAATTAGGTGATCACAACCAACCCAATAGATAAAAAAGAAAACCCCTCATACATGACACACAGAAATAATAAAATAAGGAAACCTTACATTGATTTGAGGACAAACAAATATTTGAAATGATGTTCGCAAGGCCCTATATGAATCCATAATTGTATGATTCTCCATCTTGAATATAAATGTAAAAAAGTGGATTTAATTAAATATGGAAATTATTATTCAATGCCTATAAAAAAACTTGGAACTTACAATATAATGTTCAAGATAGATCCAAAAAACTGATGAGGCATCAATCTGATTAGTATTTATAGATATATGACATAAAGAAGTTGAATAATCTAGGGTATTAATTTATCCAATTTTTAGTTCTCAAAGAATGCTTATTTAAATTTAACCACACAATTTCATCAAATTACATGTTTTTTATTTTATAAATAGAACTTATATTTCAATATTGGTCTTTGATTAAATTATACGGTTTTTAATATATATTTTTATAAATAGAACCCATATTTTAATACCAGATTTTCATTAAATTACATGTTTTTCATTTTACACGCCATTTAATATGGCGTTTCACTTTTTAATATGGTGTTTCATTCTTCTGACGCTCTCTCCAATCTATTTTAGTTTAGTTAATTATTTATTTAAAACTTTTTTTTAAATATACACACACTCTCTCTTATTCCTTTTTTATAATGATACAACATCCCCTCTCTCCTATATGTTATATTTTTTTAATTAATTTTAAAAACTATTATGTTGAATTTCTATAAAAAACAATTTTAAACAATTCTACATTTTTAATGTTTTTTTGTTTAATGATTTCCCTATTTTTAAATTTCACACATATTTATATATGTATAACATGACCTTATATATATATATTCACTATACACAAAACAATATATATATATTGTGATATATATATAATTTTATATATATATATAAACATATATGTGTGTGTGTCTGTGTATAACAATATACACACCTATATATGCATAAAAAAGTAAAACACACACACACACACACACATATATAAATATATGCATAATATAAAATTGTGTAATACACACATGTATTTAGATAACTATGCAGTATGTTTGTGTGTGTGTCTATATTTATATATAATTCATAACACAATTTTTTTGAAACATTTAATTACACCATGATGCATGTAAATATATAACTTTAACAATGTGTGTAATATGTTGTATAATGTTTAATATATCACACGTAATTTAAATTTTAGAAAACATATTTAAATTCAATAATATTGAATTTTTTAGAATTAAATAAATATTCCTAAATTAAATAATTTTAAAAACATCCAAAATTGATTTCAAAACTTCAAAATTAATATTAATACATTATCAAACCCATTTCAAGATGCTTTTTATAATTTTTCCATAAAACACTAGAACCATGTAAATTCAAGACCATTATGTTAGATACCACACAAACAATTCTCATCCTTGAAAATTAAAACAAAACCAAAATTAAAGAGAGGTGGTGGTTGGAAGAACCACCCATGAGATACCTATCTAGGATTTCACCGTACCTCAAATGCTACCACCAAAAAAACAAACCAATCCAAACATCCAAAAAACAACTTACACACCCCCCATCACCCCACAACTACATCTCCCCAATCATCCAACGACCTTACAACTTAAACCATAAAATGTATCAACCAAATAAATGTACCATCCTGAAAAAATAAATTAGATAATTCAATCATCCATATCAAAATATTATCTACTTTGGGTGGAACTGACTCACCCAAATGGTTTTAATCACATAAAGGTGTAATGCATCCCAATTAGGAATCACGCCCTCTCCTTTTTGAATGTCATAACTTTATCACGTATTAAGAAAATATCACATCTCATAATCTGAAAAAACCCAACATCACACAGTAAATCTCCAAGTAGAAAAATCAAGAAATTCCTTTTCCCATGTCAAGATATTATCTACTTTGGGTGGAATTGACTCACCCGCATGATTTTAATCGCGTAAAATTAGAATTTATCTTGATTAGAGATTCGATTTTCACTTATTGGTATTCTTGAAGTTTCTAATCAGACATCATATAAGGAAACACAATATGAACAACAACACATACCAACAACACATTCCAGATTCAACAATTATTCAAGTAATTACATTACATTACCTCATTATTTATCATGGGTATTTTCAAAAATCATGTTTAATATGCTTAAACAATCAATTATAGATTTATATGGTTATTATGTATATATAATTACTACTTCATTTGAAAACATATGAATTCTTGGTCCTAGTGTTTAATTGAAATACCCCATTATATGAGCAACATGCTTCCATAATCATCAAAATAAATCATTCTCTATTATAAAAAAAATTAAAACTAAACATGTTGTATTAATATGTTTCATGCTTTATCATTATCAAACTAAAAATTCTTTAATAATTTCAATACTCATGAAAACATGCTTATATACTGTAATATGGGTAACATGATTATACATAAATATTTAAATACTACATATTAAACATGCCACATGCTCAAATCTCAAATACTATGATTTTTATAGTTACCACAAAAATGAATTCAACATTAGGCATGATTTCCATAAAAAATAGTAATGACATAATATGTTTGAAAAATTTACTTCAGCATTAAAATTTCCAATTAGTTATAAAAAATATGTGTAGTCGTTTAAATAGTTTTATGTATCAACAAGCTATGAAAAAAATTAATTTTTATTTTCCAAAATTTAGAAATAATTGTCACCATAATTTCCACCCTAACACATGATTAAAATATATGGCTATATCAATACTATATAACTACAATCATTCTAAAATAAAGAGCAATCTAATCTTGTCATGTTTTTCAATTCAAGGGAATTATCAATAATAAAGATGGAAATTTTTAGAAATTTTATAATTTAAATGTAAAAATCCATGTTTTACAACAAGTCAATAACACATTCTAATGATAAATTACAAATGGAAAAAAATTCCTGGCATATTAACTCGTATGGGAATGAGAATACTTCTAAGAATGGTTTCAAAATAATTTATTTTATCATGCCATTATAAAATCTACTCAAGGTAACATGATTTAAAAGGATTTTAAAAATTAAATAGTTCTTCACAACAAAATAAACTAAGAATTAATCTATAATAATTTTAAACATCAAGAAACTAGATGGAATTTTAAAAATTTTAAAAAAGGAAAAAAAATAAACTCATTAATTATTGTGTTATAACATGAAAGGAAAAAACACATTTAAGAATTAAAAGGGTTTCAAATAAGAATCACATTATAGTTTACCATCATTATACTCTTTATATACAACTTATATGATTAATTAATAAAATAATAATAGTTTATTAGAAACCAAATCATGTGAATATTCAGAGAAATACAAAGAAAATTCAGTAATTTATTTAATTAATATTCTTAATTTCCCAAAACCATTTCGTCTAATCAAAATAAAAATTAATCATGATGCATGTATCTCTCTCAGACCTATACTCTACAAGTGGTTCAACTACACTTAGTCAATTGGTAGGATCAAATTCTTTTCATCAGATCAAGTGGGTACCTAAAATATCATGTTTTTTCCTGTATTCCCTAGCCCATGTCATGCACCAAGGTCATATGACACCTTTGACCTACCATACCATGTAATACTTATAGTTCCTAACCCCAAAATCTATCCTATCCATAAATCATACCATTGATACAACTCTATCATGACCCCTCCCTCCAATGATACCATAATAGCAGAAGAGAGATAATTGCCCCCGATCCCTACCTCTAGTAGGCCCTGGGTTAGAAACTAGCACAGAGTGTATGAAAATATTAAAAATGGGAAGCATTACCCTCATAATAAAACAATTTTTGGATATAGGAAAAATAAACCGTAATAAAATTCTTGACATAATATAAAAATGAAACCAAAACATACCATACTGCAAGTATAAATAAACTATAAGGAAATGACATAGTAATAGCTCCAACAGTATGAGCTAGTAATGTCTAACATGGTCCACAAAGCCCTCCTAGAAACCTAAAAGTAGATTTATATACATGGGGTGAGAAAACAATCAAACATAGTTGGAAAACCAATGTATCGCATGCACATGTGGAATGAGCATACTAATGCATCCATGATAAAACAAAAGAACCAAAAACATCTAAACAGTTCAACTATTAGTCACAAACTCAACAATGAACACTAAAAAAATAATGAAATTGAATTATAGAAAAATAATAAGATTCATACCGATGATAGTGAAACCCACACTGCTTTACCATTAAGATGATTCTCTCACAACCCAATGATAAACATCGTGGTTTTACCACTTATTTCATATATAAAATCATGTCAAGAACCCCACATGATTGTAATCATAACATCACATCTCTCTTGAATACACATGGTACCAAGCACCCCGTATGCTACTAACCATCAGATCACATCTCTACTGAAAACACCCCAAACGAGGCACCCCATGTGCTACTAATCATCACATCACATCTTTCGTAAATATTCCTGGGCCCAAGCACACCGTGCGATACTAAAAATCACATAACCTGAGTGGTAGGTTATCATTAATATGTTGGACATCAAACTCATGTCCTTATACTACCATGCACAACCCCCCATAGAATCCTATGTTCTATTGACCATCACAATTCATAGTGTCACTTTTGAATTCTAACCATCATAGCCTGTGAATTTAATCATTGTCTGGAAGATGGAGTAGAGAAGAGAGGGTATTTATATATCCATTCTCACCACTCAGATGTGGGATGCATATTGAAAATCATAGAATAAAAAATTAATATATATATATATAAATAATCCATACACAAAATCCCATCATAGGGGTTCACAAAAAGAAATAAACAACTAACAAAATCCACACCCAAATAACAACCTCCACCACTTTTACTACCACCACTAAAAGAATATAACCATACAACAATCCATAAACCGAAAACCATTTTTCTTTAAAACTATTTCTTATTAATCCCTTTATTATTCATTCATTATACATTCTTATTCCATTAACCAAACAAAACCCCAGCCATTTTAATCATTATTAAATAATAAATCACCCCATCACTAGACGAGCATCTAACACATCATAAACACATATCATAAGAAGCTCATCATCCCCTAAACAATCCATCACCCCACCTCGCCACAAGCACGACTACACATCACAAGCATCTCATCATCCCCCAAAAAACCATCGACCTACCTCCCTACAATCACAACCACACAAAACCATCACCCCACATTCCACAACCACACATAAACCTCTTTCCACCACAAAACACACCTCATATCAAAACACCACACACCACATCATCACAATAGCCCCATCACATCACAACACCGTATCCATACAATCACACATTACGACACATTGAAGATTATTTTATAGTTTTAAATATGGATTTTCTTACAGTTTTCTTATTTATTTTTTGGGGAATTATCTCATAGGGAATAATCCCAGGGAAACCATTTAATTTGAAGAAAATAAGTGATTAACCAATTTCACTTTTAGGGTGACATCACAACATCACAAAACAGTGTTGACATATAACAAAATTAACTAATCAAGAAAATACTCCCAACAACCATGATTTTAAGAAGGTTATTTAGCCGTAAAATTTCAAAATATAAAAAATATAGAAAAGTTTTCCAAGCTTGCGAAACATTCTCAATTTTCCCTTTCAATTTTAAATAAAAAATTCATTATTGTTAATTAAACAAACACAACCATCCCGCATAGATAAAAAAAATTAAATCCCCTTCCACATGATACAAAAAAGTGATAAAGGAAGGAAACAATTCCTTGATTTTAAGATCTAATAAATATTTGAAATGATGATCACAAGGCCCAAAACAAAGCTATAATATTCTAATTCTCCATATTCAACCAAATAACTATACCATCCTGAAAAAATAAATTAGGTAATTCAATCATCCATATCAAAATATTATCTACTTTGGGTGGAACTGACTCACTCAAATGGTTTTAATCACATAAAGGTGTAATGCATCCCAATTAGGAATCACTCCCTTCCCTTTTTGAATGTCATAACTTTATCGCGTATTCAGAAAATATCACATCTCATAATGTGAAAAAACCCAACATCACACAGTAAATCTCCAAGTAGAAAAATCAAGAAATTCCTTTTCCCATGTTAAGATATTATCTACTTTGGGTGGACTTGACTCGCCCACATGATTTTAATTGCGTAAAATTAGAATTCATCTTGATTAGAGATTATATTTTCACTTATTGGTATTCTTGAAGATTCTAATCACACATCATATAAGGAAACACAATAAGAACCAGAAAACATTCCAATAACACATTCTAGATTCAACAATTATTCAAGTACTTACATTACTTTACGTCATTATTTATCATGGGTATTTTTAAAAATCATGTTTAATATGCTTAAACAATAAATTATATATTTATATGGTTATTAAGTATATATAATTACTACTTCATTTGAAAACGTTTGAATTCTTGGTCCTAGTGTTTAATTGAAATACCCCATTATATGAGCAACATGCTTCCATAATCATCAAAATAAAACATTCTCTATTATCAAAAAAAAAAATTAAAACTAAACATGTTGTATTAATATGTTTCATGCTTTATCATGATCAAACTAAAAATTCTTTAATAATTTCAATACTCAAGAAAACATGATTATATACTGTAATATGGGTAACATGATTATACATAAATTTTTAAATACTACATATTAAACATGACACATGCTCAAATCTAAAATACTATGATTTTTATAGTTACCACAAAAATGATTTCAACATTAGGCATGATTTCCATAAAAAATAGTAATGACTTAATATGTGTGAAAAATTTACTTCAGCATTAAAATTTCCAATTAGTTATAAAAAAATATGTGTTGTCATTTAAATAGTTTTATGTATCAACAAGCTATGAAAAAAAATTAATTTTCATTTTCCAAAATTTAGAAATAATTGTCACCATAATTTCCACCCTAACACATGCTTTAAATATATGGTTATATCAATACTATATAACTACAATCATTCTAAAATAAAGAGAAATCTATTCATGTCAAGTTTTTTAATTCAAGGGAATTATCAATAATAAATATGGAAATTTTTAGAAATTTTATAATTTAAATGTCAAAATCCATGTTTTACAACAAGTCAATAACACATTCTAATGATAAATTACAAATGGAAAGAAATTCGTGGCATATTCACTCGTGTGGGAATGATAATACTTCTAAGAATGGTTTCAAATTAATTTATTTTATCATGCCATTATATAATCTACTCAAGGTAACATGATTCAAAAGGATTTTAAAAATTAAATAGTTCTTCACAACAAAATACACTAATAATTAATCTATAATAATTTCAAACCTCAAGAAACTAGATGGAATTTTAAAAAATTTTAAAAAGGAAAAAAAATCAAATCATTAATTATTGTGTTATAACATGAAAGGAAACAACACATTTAATAATTAAAAGGTTTTCAAATAAGAATCACATTATAGTATACCATCATTCTACTCTTTATATACAACTTATATGATTAATCCATAAAATAATAATAGTTTATTAGAAACCAAACCATGTGAATATTAAGATAAATACAAAGAAAATTCAATAATTTATTTAATTAATATCCTTAATTTCCCAAAACCATTTCGTCTAATCAAAATAGAAATTAATCATGATGCATGTATCTCTCTCAGACCTCTACTCTACAAGTGGTTCAACTATACTTAGTCATTTGGTAGGCTCAAATTCCTTTCATCATATCAAGTGGGTACCTAAAATATCATGTTTTTTCCGGTATTCCCTAGCCTATGTCATGCACCAAGGTCATATGACACCTTTGACCTACCATACCATGTAATACTTATATTGCCTAACTCCAAACTCTATCCTATACATAAATCATACCATTGATACAACTCTATCATGAACCCCTCCCTCCAATGATACCATAATAGCGGAAGAGAGATAATGGCCCCCGATCCCTGCCTCTAGTAGGCCCTCGGTTAGAAACTAGCACAGAGTGTAAGAAAATTTTAAAAATGGGAAGCATTAACCTCATAATAAAACAATTTTTGGATATAGGCAAAATAAACCGTAATAAAATTCTTGACATAATATAACAATGAAACAAATACATCCCATACTGCAAGTATAAATAAACGATATGGCAATGACATAGTAATAGATCCAACAGTATGAGCTAGTAATGTCCAACATGGTCCACAAAGCCCTCCTAGAAACCTGAATGTAGATTTATATATATGGGGTGAGAAAACAAACAAACATAGTTAGAAAACCAATGTATCTCATGCACATGTGGAATGACCATACTAATGCATCCATGATAAAACAAAAGAACCAAAAACATCTAAACAGTTAAACTATTAGTCACAAACTCAACAATGAACACTAAAAAAATAATGAAATTGAATTATAGAACAATAATAAGATTCATACCGATGATAGTGAAAACCACACTGATTTACCATTAAGATGGTTCTCTCACAACCCAATGAAAAACATCATGGTTCTACCACTTATTTCATATATAAAATCTTGTCAAGAACCCCACATGATTCTAATCATAACATCACATATCTCTTGAATACACATGGTACCAAGCCCCCCGTATGCTACTAACCATTAGATCACATCTCTACTAAAAACACCCGAAACGAGGCACCGCATGTGCTACTAATAATCACATCACATCTGTCGTAAATATTCCTGGGCCCAAGCACACTGGGAGATACTAAAAATCACATAACCGGAGTGGTAGGTTATCATTAATATGTTGGACATCAAACTCATGTCCTCATACTACCATGCACAATCCCCCATAGCATCCTATGTTCTATTGACCATCACACTTCATAGTGTCACTTTTGAATTCTAACCATCATATCCTGTGAATTTAATCATTGTCTGGTAGATGGAGTAGAGAAGAGAGGGTAGTCATATATCCATTCTCACCACTCAGATGTGGAATGCATATAGAAAATCATAGAATACAAAATTAATATATATATATATATATAAATAATCCATAAAAAAAAATCCCATCATAGGGGTTCAAAAAAAGAATTAAACAACTAAGAAAATCCACACCCAAATAACAACCTCCACCACTTTTACTACCACCACTAAAAGAGTATAACCATACAACAATCCATAAACCAAAAACCATTTTTCTTTAAAACTATTTCTTATTAATCCCTTTATTATTCATTCATTATAAATTCGTATTCCATTAACCAAACCAAACCCTAACCATTTTAATCATTATTAAATAATAATCACCCCATCACTAGATGAGCATCTAACACATCATAAACACACATCATAAAAATCTCATCATACCTTAAACAATCCATCACCCCACCTCCCCACAAGCACGACTACACATCACAAGCATCTCATCATCCCCCAAAAAACCATCGACCTACCTCCGTACAATCACAACCACACAAAACCATCACCCCACATTCCACAACCACACATAAACATCTTTACGCCACAAACCACACCTCATATCAAAACACCACACACCACATCATCACAATAGCCCCATCACATCACAACACCGTATCCACACTGCTTTTCATTAAATTATATAGTTTAAAATATGTTGTTTTATAAATAAAAACCATATTTAATAGGGTTTCTAATTAAATTATACATATTTCATTTTATATTCCATTCAATATGGAGTTTCACTTTTCAATATGACACTTCATTATTCTGAACCTCTCTAAAAAAATTTCATTTATTTAATTATTTTTTTCCACAACTTTTATAATTACATACGCAATATTTTATTCTTTTTTTTTCTAATGAAACAACATCCCCCATCTCCCTCATTAAATATTTTTTAATTAATTAAAACAATTCTCATGTTTATTTGCTATAAAAAATAGTATTAAACAATTCTCTATTTTTTTGAATGTTTTTTAATGATTGCTCCCCATTTTTTAAAAGCTACACAAATTTTTATATATATAACATGACCTCATATATATATATATATTTAATATACACCAAACTTTATATATATATATATATATTGATATATATACATATTAAAAAAATTAATATGTATATAGAAACACATATGTGTGTGTGTGAATAAAAATATACACAAATATACATACATATAAATATATATAAATATATTTATAATATATAACTATGTAATACACAAAATTATTCAAATGATAATTTAGTATGTGTATATTTTTATAAAATTCAAATAAAAAACATTTTGAAACATTTAATTACACCATTACACATATAAATATATGTATTTACCCATGTGCGTAATATGTTTTATAATATTTAATTAATCACACAGAATTAAATTTTTGAAAAACAAATTTAAATTATATAATATTTAATTGCTCATAATTAAATAAACATTTCTAAATTAAAACATTACAAAAAAATAAAATCTAAAATTCAAAACACAAAATAAATAATTTTAATGAATTAAAAAATCCCATTTTAAGACAATTTTTTAAAATTTTCCAAAAAAAAACTTCACAACCTTAAAACCACTAGGAGACACCAAAGAGAAGGCCCATAAAAATTATGGACCTTTATATAAGATACAACTCAATCAATTTTTGTCCATGATAATTAAAAAAAAACCAAAATGAAAGGGAGGCGGTGCTCAGAACAACCACATCACAAGATACCCCTCAAGGATCTCAACATACCTCAAACACTACCACCAGCCAAACACACCAAAACAAATAGAAAATAAGAATCCCACACAACCCCCGTCACAAAACTACCACATCTCCTAAACTATCCAACCTCAATAAAACTCAAACTAACAACCACAACTACCAATTAACCACAACTTTCGAAACACACGAATCAAGGAATTTCATCCTTCATGTCAAGATAAAATCTTATTTGGGTGGCACTAACTCAACGGAAATATTTTAATCGCATCAAGGTGTAATGTGCCTTGATTAGGAATCATGTACTCCAATTTTTACATGTAACTACTTTATCAAACATCAAGAAAAAACATATTATAAATAAAAAAGACAAAAACTCACACAGTAAAGACAAAACCACACAAATCAATAAATTTTCTTTTCACATGTTAAGATATTATCTAATTTGGGAGACAATAAATTTCCTACATGGTCATAGTCACATAAATGTATAACATATCCTGATTAGGGTTTAGGTTTCCCCTTCTTCATATGATTAAAGTCTCTAATAACGCATCACATAAGGAATCAAAATAATAAAAACACAGTTTCCATAATTATTCAAGTTCTTAAATTAATTTACCTTATAATTTTTCACTTATATTATCACACTTCATTTTTAATATGCACAAACATAAAATAATTGGATTGTCTTATTATCATGGAAATACAATTCCTAATTCATTTGAAAACTTATACATTCTAGGATCTTGTGTTCAATTCTAATACTCTACTACATGCACAATATGATTCCATATTAATCAAAATAAAACATGATCTACAATCACAATATTAAAAGTACACTTGATTTATTACTAGGTTTTATGATTTATCATGATTGAACTAAATATTTTTTAATCATTTCATTGCTGATGAAAAAAAATTATATACTAAAATAAGAGAAACATGATTCTACTTACATATTTAAATATAAAAAATTAAAAATTCTATATACTCAGATCTTAAATATTATAATATCCATAGTTACCACACATGTTTTTTCAACTTTAGGCTTGCTTACCATAAGAAACTACTAAATACATAATATGTTGGGAAAAGTTACTTTAACACTAAAAATTAATATTATTTATAATATAATAAGTTTAATCATTTAAACAATTTTATGCCTTAACAGGTTACCAAAAAGCATGCTTATTAGTGTCCAAAATTTATAAATAAAAGTAACTTGAATTTATTCCTTAAGAAATGCTTTAAATATATGGTTATATCAATTCTATAGATTTTAAATAATTTAAAAATAAAGAGCAAGTTATTATTTTAAAGGTTTCAAAATTAAAAGTATTTAAAAATAATCAAGATAGGAATTTTTCAAATTTTTGGAATTGAAATGCCCAAATCCATGTTTTACAACAAGTAAATAACACATGATCATGATAAATTACAAATGGAAAGAAACACATGGAATATTAACTCATATGGGAACCAAAATACTTCTCATAATGATTTCAAAATAATTCATTTTATGATTGTAGGTTAAAATCTTGTTGTGGTAACATGCCTCGTAAGGATTTTCAAAATTAAATAGTTCTTCACAAAAAAATACACTAAGCATGCTTCTTTAACAATTTCAAACATCAGGAAACTAGATGAAATATTATACATTTTAACAAATGAAAAAAAATTCAATTCAATAAGAATCATGCTATGACATGTAAGTAAACAACACATTAAATCCTCAAAAGGGTTTTAAACAAAAATATTGTGCCCATTAACCATTATTTTACTCATTTCTTACAGGTTATATGATTATTTCATAAAAAATAGTTCATTTTTATTCTTATATTTTAAAAAATTAGATAAATACACATAAAATTCCGTAAAATATTTAATTAATTTTTTTATCTTCCTAAAAACACTTCTTTCAACCATAATCACAATAAATCATGATCCATGTACGTCTCCTAGGGATCTACCCTCCAAGCAGTTCTACCTGACTTTGTCATTTGGTAGGCTCACAATCCTTCCATCAGATCATAAGGGGACCTAAAATCACATGTCATAGATTGTCTTCCTTAACCTATGTCATGAACCAAGGTCATATGAATCTTTTTCCCTATGAAACTATTTGATCCTTACTATTCCTAATTTAAAACTCCATCCTATATCTCAACCATACCTTTGATACCACTCTATCACAACCCCCTCCCTATAATGATACCATACTGGATGAAGAGAGATAATGACTCCCCCGTATCCCACCTCCAGTAGGTCCCGAGTGGGAGACTAGCACTGAGGGTATGAATATAACATAAATGTGAGGCATTACCATCTACAATAAAACACGATTGGGAGATATGATAAATAAACTGAAACAAAGTCCATGACATATTTTAAAAATGAAACAAAAACCATCCCATAATGCATGTATAAATAAAATAAATATAGATAATAGTCTCTAAATGAAACTTGTGAAAATAGAGGCTAAGGTAGTGAAAAAACAATAGTTCCAAATGTCCGAGCTAGTAATGTACAACATGATCTACATAGTCATCTTGGAAACCTGAAAATAGTTTTATATACAAAAGGTGATCATACAAGTATACACACTAGGAAAATCAAACTCTATCTTGCACATGTAAAGGGATCATACAAATGAATCCATGACAAAATATTACAACCAAAGTCACCTAAACTGGTAAACTATCCATCTGAACCTTACAAAGGCACACTCATCAAATAATTGAATCCATATATAGTAACATAATAATAAGCATATCAATAATAGGGTACCCCACATTACTTTTTCACTAAGAATCCGCTCTCACATCCCAATGAAATACATCCATTCTTTCCCACCTATTTCATATATCATATCATGGAAAGAACCCTGCGTGCGGCTAATCAATACATCACATATCACTCAAAGACACTTGGGACCAATCACCACATGTGCTAATATACATCACATCAAATCTCGGCCAAAAACACCTGGGCCCAAAAACCCTGTGTGCTACTAACCAATAAATCAAATCTCACCTAAAAACACCTGGGCCCAAGAACCCCATGTGATACTATCCATCATGTAACCAAAGTTGTAGGGTATCATGAACATGTAAGATATCAAACTCGTGTCCTCCTCCTACCTTTCCTGACACCCACCATAGAACATGACATGCTACTAACCATCACATATGATAGTGGAAATTTTGACTTATGGCTGTCAAAACTCGTGCATGACATAATTTCTTGAAAGAGGGAGTGGGGAAAAGAGGGTATTCATCCATCCACCTCACCATTAGAATGTTATAAAAAACTTCCCCATAACATTTGGTTTTCGACACTAGGGGCTTGATATGGTTAGGGTATGTATAGAAAATCATAGAATATACAAGGTATATATATTTAGGACACACAGACAAGCCTGTCCCATGGTTTCACAATAATCCCTAAAAAACTCACAACATCACCTCCAAAATCACAACCTTTACTAATTTTACTTCCACCACTAATAATATAAAACTGAATAACAATACATATCAAACATACCACTTTTCATTAAACCCATTTACTTATTCATCCAACTATTATTCATTTATTATCCATTCACCTTCCATTAACCAAACCAAACCCTAGCTGTTTCAATCATTATTAAATAATAAATTATTATATCACTACATGGTCATCTATAACAAAAAAACATACATCAAAAGAAGATCATCATCCACCAAACAAAAAATAACCTCTCTATACCACAAGAATGACCACACATCACAAACAACTTATCATCCACCAGAAAAACTATCATCATACCACCCCTAAACTATAACCACACAATGACTATCACCCCACATGCCACAAACACACATGGGCTACATTCCACCGAAGGACACACCTCAAATCCAACACCCTGTACCGCATCATCATAACAACCTAATATCATCACACCACCAAATCAAAAAATGCTTCACATCCGAACACATAAATGATTATTTTACTGATTTACAAAGGGGATTTATAACATTACACTTTTTTATTTTTAGGGTTGTTAACTCTTAAGCCCTAATTCAAGGTCAACCATTTCATTTACTAAATATAAATTATTAACCAATTTTTCATTTAGGGTTATATCACAAAATCACATAACAAGGTTTAAATATAACAAAATCTACTCCCAAAGAAAAGACCCCCAAAACACCATTATTTTCTAAGGGGCATTTAGCCCATAAAATTCAGAATATCAAAAATATATAAAAACTCTCAAATTATTAGAATCATTTTCCATTTCCATTTTAATTTCAATTAGTCAATTATTTATCATTAATTAATATGGTACAACCATACACCATAGATAAACAAAAGAAGAACCCCTCATTCATGATACATAAAAGCAAGAAATGGAGGAAAAACTACCTTGATTTAGAGACACAAAAAATATTTGAAATGAAGTTTGTAAGACCTGGCATAAGTACATAATCGTCTGATTCTCCATCTTCAATAGATTAAATATAAAAAATTGGATTTTATTAACTCTGGAAATTATAATTCAACACCTATGAAAAAACAAGGATCTTACATTATACTCATGAATATGGATCCAACAGAATAAATGACACATTGATCTGATTAGTATTGATGGATATGTGATAAAAAATTGATTAATCTAGGGTATTTATTTATCCACTTTTTAATTCCCAAAACAAATTTATTAAAATATAAACAAAAAATTTCATTAAATTATGTGGTTTTTGTTTTATAAATAGAAACCATATTACAATATATGATTTTCATTAAATTATATGATTTTCAATATGGTGTTTTATAAATTGAATCCATATTTTAATATAGTGTTTTCATTAAATTATACTGTTTTAATTTCACATGCTATTCAATATGGTGTTTCACTTTTCAATATGGAGTTTCATTCTTCTGACCCTCTCCCCAATCAACTTTAATTAATTTAATTATTTATTTCATATGTTTTTAAATACATACACACTCTCACTTATTCCTTTTTTTCCTAACAACACAAAATATCCTCTCCCTCTTATCATATATCCTTTTTTTTAAATTTCACACACAGATATATATATATATATATATTCAACACACACCAAACCATATATATTTATATAGTGATATATATATAAATATATATATATATATATGTATGTATGTGTGTGTGTGTGTAATAATATGCACACCTAAATATGTATAAAAAATTGAAACACACACACACACACACAAACATACGCATAATATATAACCGCACAACACACTCATGTATTATATAAAAATATAGTGTGTGTGCATGTGTATCTATATATATATATAACATTTGTAACAAAAACATTTTGAAAAGTTTAATTACAACATGAAACCTGTATATATATATATATATATATTTAACCATGTGTATAAATTTCAAAATAACAAAATTAATATTAATAAATTATGAAACCCATATTAAGATGTTGTTTAAATTTTTCCCACAAAAACCCACAAACCTTAGAGCCAATAAGAAACACCAATGGGAAGTTATGGAACTTTACATTAGATACCTCTCAAAAAATTCTCATCCTGAAGAATTAAAACAAAACAAAAAATGAAAGGGAGGTGGTGGTATGAACAACCACCCTGCAATATACCTCTCAAGGATCTTTTCATACATCAAACTATAACTCTGACCAAAAAATCCAAACCAAATAGCCACAAAACATCTCACATTACTCCCATTAATTCACATAAACATCACCACAACCATAAAACCTCCATAAAATCAAACCAAAAACCTCTAAAACCAACTAACCATACTCTCTTAAACACAAAAATCAGGTAATTCCATGTTCTATGTCAGGATACTATCCTCTTTCAGTAGCACTGGCTCGCCAAAACATTTTTAATCACATTAATATGTAATGCATCTTGGTTAGGAATCTGGTCCTCCACTTCTAACATGTTATAACCTTATCAAAAATAACAAAACAACACATCCCATAAAATTCCAAGACCCAACATCACATAGTAAGGCTACAAAAATACGAATAAATAAATTAACTTTCCCATGTAAGGATATTATTTTCATTGGGAGGCACTGAATTGCTCACATGATATTAATCATGTCAAAGTATAATGGGTCCTGATTAGTGATTGAGATTCCCTTTCTCCATATACAAGAAGTTTATAATCACACATAACACAAGGGATCATTATAATAACAACTATACATAGTAGCAATGCACTATGGCTTCCTCAACTATCCAAGTGCTTACATTACTTAAACTCATTATTTAACATGGCTATTCTCACATATCAGGTTTAATATGATTAAAAAAATACATTCTAGGTTTATGTTGTGATCAAGGAAATAAAATTCCCAATTTATTTTAAAACATATAAATTTTCTGTTCTTATGTTCAATTCAAATATGAAATTACATGCACAACAAGATTCCATAATCATCAAAATAAAACATTATCTATAATCACAAAAGTAAAACTACACATATTTTATTAATATGATTCATGCTTTATAATGGTTGAAATAAAAATTCATTAATCATTTAATTACTCATGAAAACTTGCTTATTTTATGTAATAAGGGGAACATGATTTTAATTCCACATTTAAATATAAAAAATTAAATATGCTACATGCTTAGATCTCAAATACTTGAATTTCTATAGTCACCGCACAAATTTTTTCATCTTGGGGAATGATTCCCATAAATAACTACAAATGAATTAAGAATTGAATTAGAGTTATTTTATCTCTAAAAATTCTTATTAGTTATAAAATAATAAGTTTAATCATTTAAATAGTTTCTGGTCTCAAAATGTTACCACCAAACATGTTTATCATTTTAAAAATTTAGAAATAAATGTCACTGAAATTTCCACCATTACACATTCTTACAACATATTGTAATATCAACACTGTAGAACTGAAGTCATGAAAAAATAAAGATAAAGTTATTCTTCTCAAGCTTTATAAATTCAAATGAATTTTTAACAATGATGATGGACATGTTCAGAAATTTAAGAGTTTAAATGTTCGAATCCATGATTTACAACAAGTCAAAAATATACGCTCATGATAAATTACAAATGGGAAGAAATTTATGGCATATTAACTCATATGGGAACTAGGATACTTATAATCATGGTTTTAAAATAATTTATTTTATCATACCAGTTTGTAATGTAATCGAGGTAACATACCTCATGAGTATTTTCAAAATTAAATATTTGTTCCCAAAAAAATACACTAAGAATTATTCTCTAATAGTTTCAAATATCATGAAACTAGATGGAATGTTATAGATTTTAATAGTGGAAAAAATTATATTAATTAAAAATAATTAAATAATAGTCAATGAAATAACACATTTATTCCTTAAAAGGGTTTCAAAAAAGAATCTTTGGCTAGTTAACCATAATTTCACTATTTCCTTCCAACTTATATGATTAATTCCTCACACAATAACAGTTACTTTGTAACCAAATCATGAGCATAGTAAGATAAATACCAATAAAATTCAATGATTTAATTATTTAATTTCCTTAACTTCCCCAAACCACTTCGTTCAATCACATATGAAATTAGTCATGATATATGTACCTCTCCCATTCCTCTACCCTATATATGGTGCCACCTCACTTGGTCATTCGGTAGTCTTAGATTCCTTGCATTAGATCATGAGGGGCTCTAAAATCAAATTTCCTAGCCAGTATTCCTTGTCATATTGTATACCCCATGGTCATATGACACATTTGACCAACCAACTCATTAAATCACTACTATTCCTAACATCAAACACCATCATATCCATCAAACCTACCTTTGATACCACTATTTCATGATCCCCTCTTTCTAATGATACTGTAATAGAGGAAGAGAGATAATGACCCCCTGAGACCCGCCTCCAGTAATCCCCAGTTTGGAGATGATCATCGAGGGTATGGAAATCTCATAAATAGGAGGCATTACCCTCTATAATAAAATAGGATCAGGATGTAGGATAAATCAACTACATGAAAATCCATGACATAATAACAAAAGGAAACAAAATCTATCCCATAATTCATGTATAAATAAGATCAATATATTTAAAAGTATATAAATAAAACTCACAAAATAAAATCTAAGGTAACAACATAACAAAAAATTCAAAATTCCAAGATTGTAATGTCAAACACTATCCAAAAAGTATTCAAGGAAATATAAATAAAGTTTTATATATGTAGGGAGACCATACAAGTTTACTAAGTAGAAAACCCAATGTCTCTCGTGCACATGATAAAGGAGAATACTAATGAATCTATGAGAAAACAACAGCATAAATAGCTCCCCAAAAGATCAACTATCCATCCCAAACTCACCAAGGAATGACCACCAAATAATACAATCCAATTATAGTAACATAATAAAAATCATATCATTGATAGGGAACCCTGTACCAATTTCCATTTGAGATGACACTATCACAATCCAACGATATTCATATTTGATGCTCCCTCCTCATCTGTATATCACATCACACCAAGCACACTGCGTAATGCTAATCATCCAATCACATATCACCTTATGACACATGGTCCAAAACACCACACATGATACTAACCATCACATCACATTTCTACCAAAAAAACATGGGACCAAGAACCCCACGTGCTATTAAACATCAAATCACATATCACCCAAAAATTCCAAAGTCCAAGAACCCCATGTGCTACTATCCATTACATAACCAGAGTGATATGGTATCATGAACATGTAGGAAATCAACTTTGTGTCATCATCCTACCATGAGTGACCCCCACTATATCACCTCATGTGATACTATATATCACACCTCAAAGTGAAAATTTTGACTTCTAGACATCATAAACTGTGCATGAAATCATTGTTTGGAAGATGGAGCGGGAAATAGAAATTAGTTATCCATCCATCCTCTCAAATAGGATTTTAGGGAAAAAACGCCCAAAAACTTTTGAGGCCGGCACTAGGTGATCGACATGGGTGGGGTGTGTATAGAAAATCATAGAATATAAGAGGTATATATATTATCCACACACACAAGACTATACAATTGGTTAAAAATAAGTACTAAACAACTCACAAAATGACTATACAACTAAAAACTTTCAATAATTTTACTTCCACCACTAAAAGCATAAAACTAGACAATGAGCAATAAACCACATACCTATTTTCATTAATCCCCTTTACTTATGTATCCCATTATTATTCATTCATTAGGTATTCATATTCCATTAACCAAACCAAACCCCAACCATTTCAATCATTATTAAATAATTAATTATTCCATTAATAGACAAGAATTTAACACAACACTACCACACATCACAAGTAGCCTATCATCTCCCAAACAAAACATCACCCACTGCCCCAAAAGTATGTATAAACATAACATTCAACTCATCATCCCATGAATAAAAGAGTTCCCCACCACCCCAAAATCATATCCACACGACAACCACCACCCCACATGTCACAAGCACACATCAACCACTTACCAACACATGGCACACCTCATATCACAACACCCAATACCACATCATCAAAACTGCCCCATCATGTTACACCACTGCATCCACAAAACCTCACATCATAGCACATAAAATATTATTTCATATATTTAAATTGGGCCTTTATCACATTCCACTTTTTTATTTAAAAGGTTGTTATCACACCATCCATAATTCTAGGAGAAAAATTTCATTATACAAATATATGTGATTAACCAATTTCTCAATTAGGGTGATATTACAATAAAACAAAATGGGTTTTCCATATAAGAACATATAATTTGAAAGAAATAACCCCCAACAACCATGATTTCTAGAGGGTTATTTAGCCCATACAATTTACAATATAAATAATATAGAAAAAACTGTAAAACTATGAAAATCATTCACCCTTTTCCATTTCAATATAAATTAGAAAATTATTTATCATTAATGAATATAACACAATCATCCCTCATAGATAAAAATAGGGGAAAGCGCTATATGATAAACAAAATTGAGAAATGAATGAAACCCTACCTTGATTTTAAGACCCAACAATGATTTTAAAGGATGTTCACATGTCCCGATGTGAATCCATAATCCTCTGATTCTCCATCTCCAACAATTTAAATGTAAAAAATTAGATTTAATTAAATTTGGGAATTATAACTCAATGCATAGGAAACAAAAGTTGTCTCTTAGATATTACTCATCAAGATATATTCAATGGAACCAACAGTGCATAAATCCTATTAGTATTGATGCAGATATGACATAAAAAAGATGAACAATCTAGGGTTTTTATTTATCTGATTTTTAATTCTCAAAATATGTTTATTAAAATTAAAACTCACAATTTCAGTAAATTACATGATTTTTGTTTTATAAATTGAACCAATTTGTCAATATGGGGGTTTCATTAAATTATATGGTTTTCAATGTGGATTTTTTACAAAAATATTCTATATTTTATTGCATTATTTTAATTATATTATATTATTTTAATTTTAAATTCCATTAAATATAGAGTTTCAATTTTCAATACGGTGTTTCATTTTTCTAATGATATATCCAATTAAGTTTTATTTATTAATTTCATATACATTTTTTAAATACATACGCACTCTCCACCCTTTTGATTCTAACAACAAAACATCCCCTCTCTATCTTATTATATATATATTTAATTAATAAAATAAGTTCTCACGTTGAATTTATATAAAAAAATATTCTAACATTTTTTCTATTTTTTTGGAACATTTCATAATGAATTCCACCTCTTTTAAAAATCTGCATATGTTTATATATATATTTATTTATATTTTACATAAACTGTAACGAAAAAAACTTTTAATAATAGAAATTCCTCTTGATCTAATTAAATGTATTATTATGTGAAATGGTTATATAAAATATACACTTCTTTAGTGTTATGATTTTTGATTTTAAAATACCATTAATAATTGTGAACATTAATAATATAGAAATTGAACAGTGATCACATGATTAGTATAAATATAAGGCTTTAACAAATCCAATTTACTCAGAAAAAGGAAGTGATAACCTCATCCAGTAGAATTTTCCCATATGAAGACCATTTTTCCAAGCTCAAAAAGGAGGTGGCATCATTGGGCTTCTATCATGACCAAGACCAAGCTAAGATTCAACACGTTAAGCTCGAGCAGAACCACCTACGAGATAAGTGGAAGTTAATAGAGATTAACACCTGAGCGATGTTATTCGAGCCACCCCAAGAGTCTGTCACCATCGCACACCTTACCCTTCGGTCTTATGCGGGTGTTATAAGGGGTTATATAAAATGACCATAGTACAATGATTACATACATTATTTTTGTATAGATAATACATATTCATTTTATTATTGTTCCTTTTTAAATAGTTTTTAAAGCCAAAAAATAGCATTTTTATTAAATTAAGAAATATATTTTGATGAATTAATGTATTTTTGAATTATATAATATTTTAATTAAATATTATTACTTTTTATAATATAAAAACTGTATAATTATTATGAATACGATTGTGATTTTTATTAATGTTTGTAAGCTATTTTTTTGTCAAAACCAATGAATTTACGATAAATGTCAGCTTTTATTTTAAAAGTAAAAATTCACATATTTATATAATTATTTAGATAAAATAAATATTATTTTTGGAATTAGTACATCGAAATTATCCAATAGATAATTTTTCATAATTTTTTGAGACAATTGATTTTTGGGGGTAAAAATTAAATACCCTTTAAATATTTAATGTCTTTTATGACATCCTAATGACCCAATAGTGATGTAATAAAATACTATAAATGATATTTTCGGCCAATATATGTTTTACCCGTAAGATAATGTGATTTAAGATTTATTTGAATTATTTTACAAAGCCTTAGTGGACCCTCCAAGACTTATAAAACCTTTTTATCTTTTTAAATTGTTTTCCTTGAGAGTGTGACTCAACTCCACATAAGCAAGCCTAATAATTTAAGAAGTTATAACATTGGACTTAAATTTTTTTTCCAACTCTATTTTGGAAAAAAACACAAGAAAATATCATGGTCGGGTTTGTGATTTTGATTAGTTTAATATGTGGTGTCCCAAACCAAAATAATAAAGAATTCCCTCTCTTTTCCTATATAAACTCTCCCAAGATTCAACTTACTCTTCATTAAACACCTTTTAAGTTCATCAAACCTATACTATTATTTCCCTATAATCCTACCAAGATGCCCAAGTTCCCATGAATCCCCTCCCAAGCCCATCCCAAGACTTTGGGTTCACAATTCTAAGCAAGGGATTCCTTATTTTATCATTTTATCCAGGTTCTTAATATTGTTATTCCCTTTTATTTTCTATTATAAATTATAGTGTATGATTTATAACCTCCCCCATACTTACCTATTTATTTTTGAATAATGAGTAACCCATTTCACTCTCATTAATGCCTCCCATGTACACCTGTTACCATGCCAAAATTCCGTAAGGAATTTCCCTCTCCTCATTTACATTCAAGCAATTATTTTGTATTATGAATCCAAAATTCAATAATTATGCTTGTAAATGTATCAATATGACCCCATTACTTCCCATTTGATGTAAATATTATGAGACACCCCTTTCTCTCTCATCAACCATTTTCATAAATTCTTATGTCACACCGTTATACTGTAGAAATTGCACTGTGATTTTCCAAGCCTTAGTCATTGTGTAGTGAATTTAATGCACTTTTCTCTAACAAGGGTATTCACCTTTATGAACATTTAATTATTGAGTATGGATTTTAATGTATGAATTATAAATTACTTTATCTTGGAATAAATGATGATGTTTAATTAATCCAGGTTATATGATCCATGTGGCACAGTTATGCAAGAAATGAAATGATTAAGAAGGGTGCGCCCTAATAGCGCTCCAATGCGGGTAAAGATTAGTATCATAATACATCAATTGAAATGAGGATTTAATAATTATAATTAAATTTCAATGAATATTTACTAGTTATAATTCATGTTCAATGATGGTTTACTCGTGCTCCATGTGCAATGAGCCTTGACTCATGTTAATTCCATGTTATGTGTTATTGCCACATTTCTATGTTATGATAATAATGCTATATCATGCCATTATGTCCATATTTCTTTATGATCCATTGATATTTTTATTTCCTAAAATGTATTATATTATTCATGTTATGACTTTTTTACTCCCTTACTGGGCTTTATAGCTCACCATTTTCTTTTGCATGTCCTGAGGTTATCCCATGCAATGCTAAATACGAGGGAATGTAGTGGTCATGTAAAGTATGTTTTCAATAAGATGTTGTGTTTTATGTTTTAAGCTTCTATATAATTATCTTAATCCCCAATGACACTAGACCCCTCGATCGTCTAAGTTTTATCTTGTGAAGGTTTTTACGTAATAAATCATGTTTAAGTGTGTAATAAAGAGCATGGTTGTCATAGATGGTATTAGAGGATAGGTTTAGTTATTTTTGGGATTATGATTAAAAAATCCTAGTGAAGAATTAGGGATAAGACTATGTATAATAAAAACATCCCTAAATTTTGGTGGTTATTGAGTAAGTGTTTTATCAAGAAAATACATCCCTCTCTTGATACGAGCAGGTAGAGGCATCTCTGGAAAAATGTTCCTAGGAGTGAAAATGCTAACAAGGAGTTTCTGGCTTGACCCGGGGTGTCCTGGTACATGACAATGGGATTTACTACACTCTTCTTTTCGACACTCCTTGGGGATATGATTTGGTAAATTAACAAGCTTAGTATGAACCATTGTTAAGGGAATTAAAAAAAAATTCCCCTAGGAATACATGTTATAAAGTAGATCATGTATAACATATATTGAAGCTTATAGATTCATAAGTAGAGGAAATAAAAGTAATTTATAAGTCATCCATTTTTTGTATTTGGATTACCCTTTATGTGTTACCCCTAATTTTCCTTTTATTCCAGCCAATGGCTGGTGATTGGAGGACTCAAGCTAACAACCGATGTGAAGATCAATGCGATGACTATTCTAATGATATCCCCAATACGATGGGAGTGGGAATCATAAACATTGTCACGATAATTTCTCATTTAAATCAAGAATTGAATAGAAACATGGGTCAGGAGGAATTTTCAACACCCTTAATAATGAAAAAGTCTCTATCTTGAGCTTCATGAGACAAAGGCATCCTACTTTTAATGGATCATCTGATCCCTCAATTTCTGAACAATAGATCAACACCATTGAAAAGATATTCTCCATCATTCAATGTTATGAACAAGAGAAGGTTCTATTGTCTGCTTGTCGTATGGAGGGTGAGGCTGATCAATGGTGGACATTGATAAAAAATACAAAGTCTGAGGAGGATATCGAGGCATTGGAATGGAAGGATTTCCAGAAGATGTTTTTTGATAAATATTTTCCACGCACCCTCTGACTTAAGATGGGAAGGTACTTCCTTACACTCAAGTAAAGAGACGATGAATCCATCAGAGTGTATGAGTAAAACTTCACAAGTCTTGCATGATACACCTCTAGCTTTTCCGTTACCCCCTGAATTCAAGCTTGGACACTTATTTTGTGGGATGAAACCTAGCCTGCAGAAAGACCTGGCGATCCGTGACTTTGACAGCTATGAGGAAATTGTCTGATATTCCCTCAAGGTAGTTATGAAGATCGATGAATCTCAAGGGTATCATAGGGATAAGAAGAATAATATGGAACTAAATTATGATAGTCCGATGGATAAATCCAACAATGCTAAGAAGATATAGCACCCAACTTGACAAAGGTGTAGAAAGAAGCACCGCAAAAATTGTTTGAAAGGGACAAGGAAATTCTTTAGGTGTGGAAGAGAAGGACCCCTAGCCGTTAACTGCCAACAAGAAAAACCCATAGTTGTGACAGAGGAGATGAATGATCCGTTTGAACCTCAACACATTGTTCATTGCTTCAACTGCAAATAACCAGGGCACCTTGCAAATCAGTACCCTAATCCAAGGGGTTTTATAGGCAACCAATAACCTCCAAGGAAGAAAGGGAGAGATTTTTCTATCACTACCACCAAAATGAACCTCAAAAACAAAGTTGTGATAAGTACACTAGTTATTTATAAAATAATAGAGAATGTATTTTTTGATGCTGTTTCTACTCATTCTTTTATATCTCAAAATTTTAGTAGAACAATTCCAACACCATCACAAATCATGGAATTAAATATGTCAGTGAGTACAAATAATGGGTAAATCATTTCATCCCATGAATATAAATCCTCCCCTATCATAATTTTTGGATTTAACTTCCTGAAGAACCTCATCATACTCCCTCGGGTGGAATTTGATGTAATTATCAGCATTGATTGGATTTCCAAATATAGAGCCAACATAAATTTTCCTGAGAGGGAAATCACTCTCTTTGTGGAGAATCGACCCCCGATTATGTACAAGTGTAAGGAGGAGGATAAATCTTCTTTAGGTCAATAATCTCAAGAATTGACATTACTATCCTATGAGCTCGTGTATTTGGATCCAATGATTGAGTCTAATAAAGCAACCATCCTTGAAGACATGCCTTTTATGAGGGAATTAAATGAAGTGTTTCCTGAGGAATTTCCTCGTCTCACTCATAGAAGAGATTCTGAATTTTCAATTGACCTTACACCTGGGGAATTTCCAATATCCAAAACTCCATATAGAATGGTTGTTGTGGATCTTGAGGAGCTGAAGAGACAACCATAGAAGAATATAGATAAAGGGTTTATACACCCATGTGCTTCACCATGGGGTGCACCTATTCTCTTCATCAAGAAGAAGGATGGCTCAATGCACCTTTGCATCGATTATTATGAGCTCAAAAAATTCACGATAAAGAACAAGTATCCTATGCCATGAATTGATGACTTCTTCGATCAATTGTATGGAGCACAGTAATTTTCCAAGGTGGATTTCCAGTCATGACATTACCAAGTAAGTGTGATGGAGGAGGATATCCCTAAGAATACTTTTCGTACAAGGTATGGGAATAATGAATTCATAGTAATGCCTTTTAGAATCACTAATGCTCCAGAAACACTCAATGGATTGATGAATAGAGTCTTTAGAGATTATATCGACAAATTTGTTGTAGTCTTTATAGATGATATTCTAACATACTAAAAAATTAATGAGGATTATGAGGAGCATCTAAGAACTATAAAAGAGACCTTGTGAGGGGAGAGGCTCTATGAAAAGTAAAAAATGTGTGATTTCTAGTTGAAGGAGGTCTCATTCTTGGGTTATATCATCACAAACAATAGAATATCAGTGGATCCCTCAATGACAGCTACAATTGAGGGATGGATGAGGCCAAAATTGGTAACGAATATCTATAGTTTTTTGGGGTTAGCTGGATATTATCGTCGATTTGTGAGAAATTTATCATGGCTGTCCAATTTATTACCAAACTAACTCGGAAGGGAGTAAATTCTTCTTGGATTGATGAATGAGAAGAGATATTAAAGGAGTTAAAAAAGAGGATTATCACAGCACCCATGCTCACATTACCCATGAGTTGAAAACTTTTTGTGGCATTTAGTGATTTTTTGAAGAAGGTCTTGGGTTGTGTGCTGATAAAAAATGATAAAGTAACAACCTACGCCACAAGGAAGCTGAAAATCCATGAGAAAAACTATTCCATGCATGATTTGGAATTGGTGGCTGTGATCTTCGCATTGAAAATCAATCAACATTTTCTCTATGTGGAGAAGTGTGAGATATATACCAATCACAAGAGCCTCAAATATATATTCACATAGAAAGAGATTAATTTCCACTAATGAAGATTGATATAACTCATCAATTATTATGAATGATAAATCCATTACCACCCTGGGAAAGAAAACATAGTGGAAGATTCTATAATTAGAAAGGATCCAATGATTCTGTCATTAATTAGAATTGAGAAGGATCCAATCTCCTTATATTTGTAGAGGATGGACATGGGAATCATTAAGGGAGGAACATAATCAATCTTTTTTCCAAGGATTTCTCAACCATCCCTCTTGGAGAAAATAAAGGATGCTCAATGAAAGGATGTGAAAATTATGAAAAATGTAGAAGCTATCAGAAATGGGGAATCCTCATAGTTGATGGTTGACAAGGATGGAATTGTGAGATTTGGGTCAAAATTATGTGTACCATCCAATCCGGAGATAAAGAAGTAGCTTCTAAATGATGCACATAGCTCAACCTTCTCTCTTCACCAAGGGAGCATAATGATGTATTAAGATCTCCAAGAAAAATTTTGGTGGGACAATATGAAAAATGAGATTGGTGAATATACATCAAAGTGCCTAGTATTTCAGCGAGTGAAGACCGATAAGAAAAATTTGAAGTGGATGATGAAACCACTACCCATACCAACATGGAAGTGAGACTAAATTACCATGGAATTTTTCATTCGACTTCCAAGGACATCCAAAGTAAACAATGATATATGGGTTGTTGTGGATCATCTTACAAAGACATCTCAATTTATTGTGATTCAAGAGGACTTCTCATGAGATCAAAATGTATGGATTTACATCAAAAAATGGAAAGGCTGCATGGGGTACCACTATCTATTGTATCTGATCATGATAGGAGATTCACCTCAAAGTTCTAGAAAAGTATCCATCATTCTCTAAGCACTGAACTGAACTTCAGTACGACCTATCATTTTAAAACTGATAGAAAAACTAAATGAACTATTTATACACTGAAAGATATGTTAAGATTATGTTTTATGGTCATCAAAGGAGTATGGTACCAACATCTTTCATTGGTTTAATTCTCTAAAAATTATAGTTTCCACTCGAGTATCCAAATGGAACCATATGAAGGCCTTTATTGGAAAAGGTTTGAAACACTAGAGTGTTGGGATGAAGTCGGTGAGCGTAAGCTACTAAGACCCAAAATGGTCGATGAAATGGTAGAGAAGGTGAAAACCATTCAGCAACATATCAAGGTAGCCCAAATTCAACTGAAGAGTTATGTGGATAACCATTGATGAGACCTTTTGTTCAAAGTTGGATACATGGTGTTTCTATGCATATCTCCATGGAAGAAGGTCATGAGGTTTGGAAAGAAGGGGAAGTTAAGTCCTAGGAACATCAGCCCCTTCGAGATTCTTAATCATGTCGGGGTTGTGGGCCATTGACTAGCACTTCCACCTACCATGGCCAAAGTACATGATGTCTTTCATGTATCCATATTAAGGAAGTACATACCATACCCTTCACATCTACTCTCTTCATAGGTAGTACAGTTAGTTGATGCTCTTTCTTACGAGGATAAACCAGTGAAGATCTTAAATTGTAGAGAAAATTTTCTACTAAATAAGATATGCCTCTCATCAAGGTATCGTGGAGAAACCACATGTTTGAAGAAGCAACGTGGGAATTAGAGAAAGTGATTAAGTAGAGTTACCCACATCTATTTTAGTGTCGGAAAAGGAAATTTCAAGTGTGAAATTTCTTAAGGGGGAATATTGTAACAACCCAAACTTTTAATAACCCTCTTGATCTAATTAAATTTATTATTATGTGAAATGATCATATAAAATATGTACTTCTTTGGTTTTATGATTTTGGATTTTAAAATACCATTAAGAATTGTTTCCATTGCTAATATATACATTGAATAGTGATCACATGATTATGATAAATATAGGGCTTTAAAAAATCCAACTTACTAAGACAAAGGAAGCGATGGACTCATCCAGTAGACTTTCCCTATTTGATGCCCATTTGTAAGAGTTCGGAAAGGAGGTGGAATCATTGGGATTTTCTCTTGACCATGCCCATGCTGAGATTTAGCATGTTAAGATCGAGTAGAACTGCCTACGAGATAAGTGGAATTTGATAGAGATTATCACGTGAGTGATGTTATCCGAGCCACCCAAGAGTCTATAAGCATCACACACCTTAACCTTTAGTCTTATGCAGGTGTTATAAGGTCTTATGTAACAATACCATAGTACAATGTTTATGTATATTATTTCTGTATAGAGAATATACATTCATTTTATTATTGTTACTTTGTAAATAATTTTTAAATCCAGAATAACATTTTTAGTTAATTAAGAAATATATTTTGATGAACTAACGGATTTTTGAATTAAATAAAATTTTAATTAAATATTATTAATTTTTATAATATAAATTAACATATAATTATTAGGAATAAAATTGTTATTTTTAATAATTTTTTAAAGCTATTTTTGTTAAAACCCCTGAATTTTCAAAAAATGTCAGTTTTTATTTTAAAAGTAAAAATTGAAATATTTATAAAATTATTTAGATAAAATGAATATTATTTTGGGAATCAAATGTTGAAATTATCAAATGGTTATTTTTTATAATTTTCTATGACATTTGAATTTTTTGGTAAAAATTAAATACTGTTTAAATATATAATATGTTTTATGACATCATAATGACTCAATAGTGATGTAATAAAATGCTATAAATGATATATTTAGCCAATATATGTTTTATTCTTAAAATAATATTATTTAAGATTTATTTTATTTATTTTACAAAGCCTTAGTGGACCTTACAAGACTTATAAAACATTTTATGTTTTTAAATTGTTTTCCTTGATAGTGTGACTCACATCCATATAAGAAAGCATAATATTTTAAGAAGTTAGGAAATTTTACTTTTAAAATATATATTTACACTCTACTTTTGAAGAAACCATGGTAAAATAACATGGCCTAGTTTGTGGTTTTGATTATTTTAATGTGTTTTTTCACAAACCTAAATAATAAATAATTCCCTCTCCTTTCCTATATAAAACCACCCAAGATCCCACTTAATCTTCACTAAAATCCTTTAGTGTTCTTCCATATTCTGATATAATCTCTCTAGAATCCTCCAAAGGTGCCTCAAGATCCCAATAATCCCCTCTCAAGCCCCTATGAAGCCTTTGGGATCCCACTTCCAAGTAAGGGATTCCTTCCTTTCTCATTTTATCCAAGTACTTAATATTGTTATGCCATTTTATTTTCAATTATAAATGTTGGGGTGTGATACCCCTCCATAATTACCTATTTATTTTTTAATTATGAGAGTCCCATTTCTCTCTCATTAATTCCTCACATGTACACCTATTATCATGCCGAAATTCCGTAAGGAATTTCTCTCTCCTCATTTACATTCAAGAAATTCTTTTGTATTATGAATCCAAACTCCATTAATTATGTTGGGACATGTATTTATATTAACCCCTTACTTCCAATTTAATTTAAATATGATGAGACACACCTTTCTCTCTCATCAATCATTTTTTATTAATTCTTATGTCACGTCGTTTTGCTGCCAAAATTACACCGTGATTTTCCGAGCCCAAGCCATTGTGTAGTGAATTCCATGCCCATTTCTCTATCAAGGGTATTCATATTTATGAACATTTAATTATTTATTATGTATTTTAATGTAATAATTACATATTTCTTTTATCGTGGAATAAATTATGATGTTTAATGAATCCATGTTATATGATCCATGAGGAACACTTTTGCCTAAAATGAAATGATTAAGAAGGGTGCACCATGATAGCGCTCCAATGCATTGGGTAAAGTTTAGTATAATAATATGTCAAGTAAAATAGGGATTTAGTAATGATAATTCAAGTTCAATGAGGATTTACTCATGATAATTCAAGTTCAATGATGGTTTACTAATTCTCCTTGTGAAATGAGCCTTGGCTGATGCTAATTCCATGTTAAGTGTTGTTGCCACATTTCTATGTTATGATAATCATGATATATCATGCCTTTATGTTCATGTTTTTTATGATCCATTGACATGACTATTTCATACCATGTATCGTATTCTTCATGTTATGCCTTTTTACTTTCTTTCTGGGATTTATAGATCACCTTTTTCTTATGCATGTCCTTAGGTTATCCCATACAATGCTAAGTACGAGGGAATTTAGTAGTCATGTAAAGGAAGTTTTCAATACGATGCTGTGTTTTATATTTTAATTTGGTATGTAATGTTCCTAATACCTAAAGAAACTTGACCTATTAATCTTATATGTTTTATCAAGTGAAGGCTTTTATGTAATAAATCATGTTTAAATGTGTAATAAAAAGTAGGGTTGTTATATAAACCAAACCGTATATATATATAGTGACACACACACACAAATATATATATATATATATATATATATATATATCTATGTGTGTGTGTGTCTGACAATATACACACTTTTATATCTATAACAAATAAAAAACACACACCCATATGTGTAATATATAATTACACAACACACACATTTATTAATATAATAATGTAGTGTGTATATATATGTATAGATTTCTTCTATAATTTTTTTTCTGAAATTTTCAATTACAACATGATTCATGTAAATATATATATTTACCCATGTGTGTAATATGTTGTATAATGTTTAATATAACACACATAATTAAAATTTTGAAAAATATATTAATATTTAATAATATTGAATTTTGTACAATTAAATAAATTTTCCTAAATTAAATCATTATAAAGCTTCAAAAAATATTATTCAAAACCTTAAACTTAATATTAATAAATTATAAAACCTATTTTAAGGTTATTTTTAAAATGTTTCCAAAAAAATTCTTGAACCTCAGAACCATTAAGAAACACCAAAGTGAATGTGTGAGAAAATTATGGACCATTACATTAGATACCTATTAAAAAATTATTGTCCAGGAGAATTAAAAAAAAACAAAAATGAAAGGGAGGTGGTAGTATGAACAGAAAACCCATGAGATAACACTCATATATATCATCAAACCTCAAATGCTACCACCATCCAAATATGCCAAACCGAACAACCACAAAGCATCTCACACAATCTCTGTCACTATATAACCATACTACCACAACCATACAACCTCCATACATCTCAAACTGATAGTTGTAACAACCAACTAACCCCACCACCCTAGAACACATTAATAAGAGAATTATATCCTCCTTGTCAAAATATTATCCACTTTGGGTGGAACTATCTCACCCACATAGTTCTAATCAAATCATTTTGTAATGCATCTCGATTATGAATCAGGGCCTCCCATTTTCAAATGCCAGAACTTTATCACACATCAAGAAAACAATATATCTCATAAAGTTATAAGATTTAACATCACATAGTAAATCTCAAAGTACAAAAATTAATAAATTCCATTTCCCATGTAAATACATTATTCACTTTGGGAAGCATTGACTCACCTGAATGGTTTTAATCATGTCGAAGTATAACTTTTTCTACATAGGGATTATGTTTCCCGTTATTCATTATATTTAATTTTATAATCACACACCACACAAGGAAACATAACAAGAATAATCACACATAATAGTAACACATTCCTACTTCCATAGTTATTCAAGTTCTTACATTATTTTAGGTCATTATTTAGCATGGGTATTCTCACACATCATGTTTAATATTCTTAAACAAGATATTCTAGTTTTATCTTATTATTAGGAAAATAAACTATTTAATTATTTTGAAAACTTACACATTCTAGGTTTTTTTTAATTCTAATACCCTATTATATGCCCAATATGCTTCCATAATCTTCAAAATAAAACATGCTATATAGTAAAAAAATTAAAATGACACATGTTGTATTACTATGTTTTATGCTTTATCATTACCAAACTAAAATTTTATTAATCATTTAATTTCTCCTAAAAAATGATTATATACTCTAATAAGGGTAATATGATTCTAATTACATATTTAAATACAACATATTAAACATGAAACAAGATCAAATCTAAAATACTACAATTTCCATTATTACAACACATATCTTTTCAACTTTAGGAATGATTCCCATAACACACTAATCATGAAATAATATGTGTGGAAAATTTATTTCATAACTAAAAGTTATTATTATTTACAAAATTATATGTTTAATATTTTAATCAGTCTTTAGTATCAATAGGTTACCAAAAAACATTCTTATTATTTTCCAAAATTTAGAAATAAATATCACTAGAATTTCCACCATAACACATGCTTAAAACACATGATTATATCAATAATGTAAAACTGAAAAAATTCCAAAATAAGGATCACGTTATTCTTATCAATTTTTAAAAATTAAAAGGAATTATCAATGATCAAGATTGATAATTTTATAAATCTCAATATTTTAATTTCCAATGCTAATTTTTAAAATAAGTCAATAACATATGCTCATGATAAATTAAAAATTGAAAGAAATGCTTGGAATATCAACTCATATGAGAACTATAATACCTCTAATAATGGTTTCAAAATAATTTATTTTATCATTCCAGTATGAAATCTACCCAAGATAACATGATTTACAAGGATTTTCAAAATTAAATAGTTCTTCCCAAAAAGAAAGACTATGAATACTTCTCTAACAATTTAAAACAACAAGAGTTTACGTGCAATGTTATACATTTTAACAAATGAAAAAAATAAAATTCATTATGAATCATGATATAATAGTCCAGGAAATAACACATTCAAGCATCAAAGGGTGACGAACAAAAAGATCAGGCTAGTTAACCTTCATTTTACTCTTTCCTTATAGGTTATAAGATTAATTCATCAAGAAATAAAAGTTCATTAGAAACCACAAAATGGGTACACATAGAGAAATAAACATAAAATACCACAATTTATTGAATTAATTTCATTAACTTACTAAATCTACTTTTTTAAATAACATGTTCAATCAGTCATTATGCTTTTACCTTTCCAAGGCCTCTACCCTAGAAGCGATTCCTACTCACTTTGTCATTCAGTAGGCTCATGGTCCTTACATCAGATCACAAGGCCCCCTAAAACCCTATGTCCAAACTGGTCTTCCCCGACCTATATCACTCACAAAGTTCATCTCACACCTTTTACCTACAAACCCATGAAATACTTACTATGCCTAACTCCAAATTTCATCAGATCCCTCAAACATACCCTTGCTTCTACTCTATCATGAACCCCTCCCTCTAATGATACTGCAATAGAGGAAGAGAGATAATGACTCCCCTTAGTCTGGCCACCAGTAGGCCCCGAGTTAGGGACTAGAAAAGAGGGTATGAAAATAACATAAATAGGAGGCATTTCCCTATATACGAAAACAAAATCCAGATCTAGGATAAATCAACCACAAGAAAATCCATGATATAATATAAAAAGGGAACCAAAAATGTCCCATAATGCTTGTATAAATAAAACCGATATAGATAAAAGTATCTAAATGAATCTCAAAAAATAAAAGATAAAGCAATGACACAACAACATGCACAATGGCTTGATATAGTAATGTCCAACATGGATCACAAAGTCCTCATAGAAACCTAAAATATTTTTATATACTTTGGGTGAGAATAAAATTATACTCAGTAAGAAACCAAAGTCTATCATGCACATGTGAAAGGAGCATACTATGGAATTTATGAGAAAACATCAAAACCATCAACCCCGAAACATGTCAATTATCTATCCCAACCTCACCAAGGCATAATCCCTAAATAATTAAAGATATGTATATTAACCAAATAAGAAGTATATTAATGATAGGGTATCGCACACAACTTTCCCACTAAGATTCCACTCTCACACCCCAAAGACATATGTCCTAGATCTCCCACCTCTTCCATATATCACATCATGCCAATCACCCCACATGATTCTAATCATTACATCATTACTACCACAAAGTCACTTGAGAACAAGTAACCCATGTGATACTAACCATCACATCACATCTCGCCCAAAAACACTAGGGCCTAAGCACATCCTATGATACTAAACATCACATCACATCTCACTATAAAAAACCTATTCCCATGAAACCCACATGTTACTAACCATCACATAACCAAAGTGTTAAGGTATCATGGAAATGAATGACATCAACCTCGTGTCCTCGTCCTACAATGAACGACCCCTACCATAGCACCCTACGTACTACTAACCATAAAATATATCAATGAAACATTTGTCTTCTGCCCACCACAACATGTGCATGTCATCATAATTTGAAAGAGGGATCAGAGAAGAGAGGGTGGTCATACATCCATCCCCATCACTGGGATATTGAAGAAAGCACCCTCAAAACATTTGGTTTTCATCACATGGTGGTTGACATGGGTGGGGGCGTATTGGAAATCAAATAATATACAATTTATATATATATAATCCACACACACAATCCCATCACCTGGGTCCAAAATAATCACTAAAAAATAACAACATCTCCACCCATCTCACAACCTCCACTACTTTCTATGACACTACTAAAATCATAATACTAGACAATAAGACATTGACCACAAACCACTTTTCATTAAACCTATTTACTTATTTGGCCTATTATTATTTATTCATTATCCATTCAAATTTTATTAACCAAACCAAACCCTATCCATTTCAATCATTATAAAATAATTAATTATTCTATCACTACATGGGCATAAATCACAACACAACCACACATCAAAAGCAACTTATCATCCCTCAAACAAACCATTTCCCTAGCTCCATAGAAATATGTCCACACATCACAAGAATATAATCTTCCACCAAATAAACCATCAGCCTGCCAACCCAAAAGAACAACCACACAACAAACATAAACTCACAATCCACAACCACACATCAACCACTTTACAGTAAAACACATAACTCATATCAAAACACCCCATACCACATCATCACAATATCCCCATCACATTTCACCTGGACATCCACACAACCACACTTCACAAAATTTCTAAGATTGTTTTATATATTTACATTGGGGCTATATAATATTCCACTTATTTATTTTTAGAGTAATTATCAGGAAAACCATAATATTGGAGAAACCATTTCCTTAACCAAATATAAGGAATTAACAAAATTTTCATTTAGCGTGATATCACCACAATGAACAATAGGGTTTTCATATCACAACATTTATTTTATAAGAAAATACCCCCAACGACCATGATTTTCAGATGGGTATTTAGCTCATAAAATTCACAATACGAAAAATATAAAAAACTATAAAAACATGAAAACAAATTCCAATTTTACCTTTAAATTTCAATTAGGTAATTTTTATCTTTAATTATTCTAGAAACACTATCCCCAATAGATAAAAAAATAAAACCCTCCCTCGTGATATATGAAATAGAGAATCAATGAAAACCATACCTTGTTTTGAATACCCAAAAAAATTTAAAATGATGTTCGCAAGGCCCGATGTGAATGCATAATCTTATGATTATCCTTATTCAATAAATTAAATTTAAAAAACTAGATTTAATTAAATATATAAATTATTACACGACACATCAAAAAAAACTAGGCACTTACCTTATAATCATCAAGATGGATCCAAACATACTGATGTCACGTTAATATGACTACTGTAGATGGATAAATGGAAAAAAGAAGTTACGTAATCTAGGGTATTTATTAATATGAATTTTAATTCTCAAAACACATTTATTAAAATTCCAACACAAAATTTCATTAAATTACATGATTTTATTTTTTAAATAGAACCGATTTTTACATATTGGGTTTTCATTAAATTATATGGTTTTCAATATGGGATTTTATAAATATAACCCATATTTTAACATTGGGTTTTAATTTAATTATGTGGTTTTTATTTTACATGCCCTTAAATATGGAGTTTCAATTTTTGATATGGATTTTCTTTCTTATGACCCTTTATCCAATCTACTGTAATTTATTTAATTATTTATTTAATAAATTTTTATAAATACACGCACACTCTCTCTCTTATTCATTTTTTTCTAACGACTCAACATCCCCTCTCTTAACATATATTAGTTTAATTAATTAATAAAAATCATATGTTGAATTTTTTAATTTTTTTAAACAATTATATATTTTTTAAATGTTTTTTTTGATGTTTTTCCTCTTTTTTTGAACAACACATATATTTATATTTATATTATTTTACCTCATATATATATATTCAGAATATAAAAAACAATCTATATGTATAAGGATATATATTTACAAAATATATATATACACAAACATATGTGTGTGTTGATATATTTATATATCATGGAAAAGCTCATTCTGGAGGCTTCGATTTGATAGGTTGTGGACCCCAAATGGAGTTACGGATCAGAAGTTATGGCCATTTGAAGGCAGAATGCTGGAAATGACCATCGAGTATGATATTGGGGAAAAGAATGGATTTGCATGAAAAAATGGAATCATGCGCATAAAAATGAAATTTTGTGTATAAAAATGTAATATTGCATACAAAATGAATTTGCGTGGAAAATTGGAATGAAATTTTATGTGAACTGACATTCAAGATTTCATCTATAAATACAAGTGCACCTCTTTCTTCTTAAGCAGCACCCGGAGGTTGGCCACCTCTGAAGTATGCGTAAGTATGCAATTTCTGCTCCTGAACGTAAAACCCCCCATCTTGCATGAAAAAAATAACTTTTTCATGTAAATGTGCCAACATTTCCAATTATTCAAGCTAAACATAAATTTTTGGCGCAATAGTGCCACTGTGCACAATTTTGTGTGCACCAGTGCTGCACCTATCCAATTGCATGCTAACCTTCCATACTGTATGAAATTCTTCCCTCTTGCATGTAAATCCTTCCCTATTGCGCGCCAACCTACACTATAGCGTGCTACCCTACCCTATTGCGCGCAAGGCATCAATATTGTGTGAAACAGTGCCACTGTGCCCAATTTTGCATGCACCAGTGCTACACCTGTTCAATTGGACATACACCTTCCCTATTACACGAAAGACTTCCCTATTGCATGAAAAACTTCCATATTACATGAAAAAGTGTTGTGGTGCCCAATCCTGTATGCACCTGTGCCGCAAATTACAATCATTCATGCAACCCATCTGACACATGGCACATTTTACATGCAATAGTATCTAGGCTTGCTCCTGCTAGTCCATACCATGGGTGCTGTGCCCCCACACCCCCACTCAGGATCAGTTCCCGGCTATGGTCTTGGCCCTTCAGGCTAGTCCCTTATCTACCGTCACTGACCCCCATGAAAAATGGAGAGTCACACAATAATCTTTTCAGGTCGGGGAGTTCACATTTTCCATTTCTCCCTTATGAACATCCACCTTCCAGCTATGGAAGACCATTATTTGAGATACTCCTCCGCACACCATGAAACACCTTGAGTTGACGTATTACTCTTGGTCAGTTTCCCATGTCATGAGTTGAGATTCTCATCATCAATTTCCCGATTACCTTGAGTCAAACCATTCCTCAAGAAGCTCATCCAAACCCCGTCACCTGACTCCTATGATAGGATCCACCAGAAAGGGCCACTCTTGCATAAGTCCCAACACCAGCCATTTCTAGGCACCTTATGCCTAATAGTCCTCTCTATATGACTATAAACTACAGTATATCATAACTACCAAATGTAGGATGCCTCTTTCTCTAAATTAGAGAAGCCTTATGATCAAAGAAAAAGATTCCAATAGTTCTTTCTACATAACTATAAACTATAGTATACCCTATGGGCCAAACGTAGGATGCCTCTTGCTCTAAAATAGAGATTCCTTATGATCCAAGCATAAGATGCCAATAGTTCTATCTATATGACTTTAAGCTGTAGTACACCCTATGTGCCAAACATAGGATGAATCTTGCTCTAGAAAAGTGATTCCATATTCTTATAGCATAAGATTCTAATAGTTCTATCTAAATGACTATAAACTGTAGTATTCACTATAATTCAATAATAGAATGCCTCTTGTTCAAAATAAAAGATGCCTTGTGTGACAAGCATAAGATACTCATTCCATGATTACAGTAGCATAATTTTGAGAGTGTTGGAATTTGTTCAAACACTCCATCACTCCACATCATGGTTTTCATGTCCTTCATTCAGATCTTCATACTCTTTCATGTCTGAAGGGACCCCCTAACGGCCTAGTCCCATGCCACCTTAGATCACCTACCAGTCTAGGACAATGCCCCAGATGACATTGGATGACACTTTGAGTCAGGTCCTGTGTTTCGAACACTGTCAACAGTCGACCCTCATTTGTATATCCCCAATTTAGTCTAACGTGATATGGATGCTATGTTTCTAACATGGTCAACAGTTATCCTTCATCGTCATTCCACCCTCAGTACATTCAAAATGTCGGGCATGTGATTCATACTTTTAATATCCCGTTGTTTGGACTGATTCCAACTCCCTTGTCATTATCTCTCTTATGCACTTGCACACAGGTGTTGTCCCCAATTATATGCTTCAACCCATAAGTGAGTTGGGATTACCTCATGGACACACATGATGAAGACATTACGGGTATCCCCCCTTGCGTAAGCACTATTTACCATTGATGCTCTATAACATCACATAATAAGATTCCTTGCATAAGCCCCATCCAATATTACCGCTCCTTAGCGGCACCCAAGAAACTTCCATGCATAATCCCTATCCACCATTGCCGCTCTTTAGCGGCACCAGGCTACTTCCATGCATAAGCCCCGCGAATCCCTAATCAGGCATGCTAACAACTATTGTTTCTTCACATTACCATGCTAACGTGGACCTCTCAATGGATCGCTCCATAACAACCCCTCACCAGGACATTGATGATGCCTTCCCATCCCCAAGGGAGGGTGAGTATCAACTATATAAGTCCTAGGGGTGAGGAGTGAACCCCCCTTGTCCAAGTAGCATGACAGTAAACTACTGAGCACTATCATCCTTAGCACATGACGTTAAACTTATCCTTTCCCCATGCATCGCATGCGGGGTGCCCTGTCTGAGGCATTATCCACACCCGCTTGGCTCCACGGGTGTGAAATCTTCTTCACATGGAATGAGATCATCTTTTCTAGAGTGGAGTCTATCAACGGGGAAGGCTAACCATCTTGGTGTAAGCCCCAAGGATTTCTTATGAGAGGTAGTATCCCTAATCCTCATTTCATCTTCTATGCTAAGGACCAGAGGGGGAGATGGGAACCGAGACCTTTATCATCCCACCCCTCTCCCTCTAGGATTTGTCACCATCAGGCCTCTATCCCATAGTAAGTCACAATCTATATTTCCATGGACTGCGGACCACGCTTATGCCCCTGTTTCCATTTTGGGCCGCTAACCACATGTAAGCCCCACTCCATTTCCAATAGACAAACCTTTCATGACATGATCATCAAGTATTTTCGGCCTATTGTTTCTCACACCGAGCATGACTCACATTGTCTTAGAGTAAGCATTGACCATGGAATCCTTTTTTGGCCTCCCTAGAGTGTAATCCCCAATACCGTCCTAAACTACATTGAATTTGATCTTTTCCATGACAATGTACATAGGAACAATCCCTAAGGTTCAAGCCCAACAAACATTGGTCCTGATCACTTCATGTCAGTTCACCATCAACCATTCCAAACTATGTGGAATTTGATCCTTGACAAGGAAGGGTATGTAGAAAGATACCCCAAGGTTCAAGCCCAACACCCATTGGTCCTAACCACTCCCCGTCGGTCCACCCCTTCCTGCACAACTTTAAATTGTACGCTGCTATTTGTCCTGCATGACACTAAACTATCCTCCCATCCAGTGGTAAGCCTTTGTGACCCCATCCAGTGGTAAGAAATTGTGATCACCATGCAGCGGTAAGCCATTGTGATCCCCATCTAGTGGCAAGCTATTATGACCCCATCCAGTGGTAAGTCGTTGTGATCCCCATTCAACGGTAAGCCGTTGCAAACCGCAATCGACAATAATTCATTTCATTCCCTAATCGAAGGTAAGACATTGTGATTTCCATAAAGTGTTAAGTCATTGTTGTCCCTTTCATTGGGACCCACATCTCTGGTCTTCCCCCATGGTGTCAGACCAACCTTGGGATGCTATCTACGAGTAAGCCCCAGTATATCATCAGGTCGCTGTCCTGTGCGCACACCCTAATTTCATACCCCATCCTAAACTACATGGAATTTTATCCTTGCCAAGGCAAGGTATGTAGGACACCTCCCTGAGGTTCAATCCCATTACCCATGTCTCATCCTAGTATTTCCCTCGATCCTATGTGTTTTGGGAATTTCATGCCCCAACCCCGAGGTTCCACTTCCTCTGGGTCTCATCCATACGGGTTGCCTCCTTAGGCGTCCCATCTCCCCACGAACTATGTGGACTTTGATTCCCTTCCATGGGGTTACATAGAATGTCTCTTCAAGGCTCAATCACAACATCATCATCACCCTCTTATCAGCTCCATCTCATCCCCCACCACTTCATCCAACTCTCTATTATCTATCCTGACTCTTACTCGGGACACCACATCCCAGTGAGGTCATGTCAATTCACCTCTTCACTTCTCTAAGTAGCACTCGGGTAACGAACCATGTGTTATCCCCAATATCAGTGTTCCATCCAGTGGTTTCACCCATATAATCCACTCCAGTTAATGTTCTGATCAGTCTGATTCATCTCTGGTAGACGTTAAACTCATGACATACCCTGTGTTAAACATGAGAAGTAGAGGAAAACCTTAGATACATGACAATGGTATACAATTTCCCACATTAGATGTGGGATGCCTCGGGATTTTTCACCCTTGAGAGGCCCTAACATTAGGGGAAGAAATATAGACGTGCTAGTGTTCTAGCATCCAGAGACGCAAGTGATGTCCAACGTGACTACTCCACTGACTGGAGGTTGCTGCCCTGACCAGACCCCTTGGAATGTCTTAACAAAAGCATCACAATTAACCGGAATCCATGTAGACATGGCACTTGGAAGATTTTCACAAACAATGTCTCAAATATATGAGGGATAATTAGACTAGGTGACCAGTTCTGAGGAGGAATCCACAGAAGGAGGAACTAACATCCCATCATCCTTTTTTGATCAAGGAATAAACATCCCTGAATAAGTGTTGAATGCCAGAAGCCTTTGGAAAGTAGGAATTCGTGGCACCAATCAGCGTGTCCTCATCCTCCTCGACAGATGAATGTGTGCACCCCAACGAAAGTGTTGGAAACAGTGTGTATACTAATATACAAACATGTATATGTATAATAAATTCAAACACACAAACACACTCACAAACACACTCACAAACACACACACACTTATATATATATATATACATATTTTCATAATATATAACTACAAAACACACACAAGTATTTATATAAAAATGTATTGTGTAAAAATATATAACATTTCTAAAACAAAATTTTTGAAACATTTAATTACAACATGACACATGTAATAATATATATTTACCCATGTGTGTAATATGTTTTATAATGTTTAATATATCACACATAATTAAAATTTTAAAAAAATCTATTTAAATTAAATATTATTGAATTGACTAAAATTAAATAAATCCTCCTAAATTAAATCATTTAAAAAAAATTAAAAATAAATTTCAAAAAATTAAAATTAAAATTAATAAATTATCACACCCATTTTAAGTTTATTTTTAAATTTTTCCTAAAAATGCTTGAACCTCAAAGCCACTAGGAAACACAAAAGGGAAGGAAAAAGAAAATTATTGACCTTTACATTATAATTATTCCTTTATCTCCATCCCCAAATGGGAATATTTGGATGGAAGAGTTCATACAATATTGGTATCAGAGTTTTTTGTCAAGTGATTGGATGATGTTTGGGGTTAGGTGTAATAAGGATTTCATGGGTTTGTAGGGAAACAATGTGAGTTGATCGGGGACCTCACTCACTGTGAAGATGTTTTGGGGTAGACTATAAATTGGAACGAACATTACATTTATTTTTTAAAATAATTACAATAGCTAGAAGATATCAAATCTTACTAGACCTAGGAATTAAAGAAGGATCTATTCCTATTAAATATCTTGGGGTTCTGATTTTCTTTGGATGTCCTAAGGCCAGTCATTTTCTCAAAATTGTGAATCAAATCAATAATAAAATTTCTTCATCGAAAGGGAAGTATCTCTGTATGGCTAGAATAATGTTTCTAGTTAATAATATTATTGTTTCAAAACTTGTTCATTCCTTCATGATATATAAATATCCTATTTCTCTGCTCACTCATCTAAACATCTACATCAATAACACTATTTGGAGTGGAAGTACTCTTGAAACAATTTAGTAACTATTGATTAGAATAAATCCTAAAAACCCCTTGATTAGGGAAGCATGAGAATCAAAAAAATATATTCAATGAGGATCTTCATGATAGGTTCAACTAGAACCTTCTTAGAAGTTACTCGATGGATCTCAACTTTATCTAAGATAAATTCATTGAAAAATTAAAAATGGGCAGAAATTATTATATGGATTATTCTATATGGTCATCCATAAAATTATATTATGCTAATATTATGTCATAATCATGAGGGATTGATTTCAGAGAGTCCTCTATGAGTTTCTCTATAGAAAATTAGATGGTCTCCCCTCTTATATCTTTAGTTTATCCTCATCATATTCCTATGAATAGAAATGTTTCAATTCTATCATTATTGGATATTTACAATACAGATATGAATGGGAACCATATCAACCTCCTAAAAAACTATGTTTCCCCTAGCAAAGTTACATTAATATGGGAACTACCTCATAATGGAATTATTAATTCCAATTTTTTATCATTCCAATTATGAATATGAAAATGATTTTTATTGGATCACATATTATGATAAGTCTTAGAACAGGCCCTCCAAGATGACCTTGATTTAGAGGCTTCACCATAATAAAATTCCTACTGATGACTACTTTCAATATCATGTAATTGTCTTGTGTTCCAAATATAGGTTATATAATCAACACTGGGAAAACATCACACAATTATTATTATCAGGTGCCACTTCCTCTAATCTATCGAATGTGATAAATGATATTTTTAAAATTCATCTTCCTGAAAGATACAATATTTCTTATAGAATTCACTAATGTACAACTATTCATGTTTCACCTCAACTCAAACACTTATTCAGGGATGCTGTAGTATAAACCTTCTACATAATAGAGTTTGGATGAAATGATATCATGGATGGAAAACCTCTCTTAAACCTAAAGGTGGATCTTAACTACCTTATCTAAACAGCAAGGAGGCTATAATTATTCATCTAGGATACTAATATAACTTAGTCAATGATTTCATGATACTCCATAGAATCATATTTCCTAGAAAATACAAAAAATAATCAGGGCTCTTTGAGGTTTTATGAAAGGTACCCCTACAAGGTTTGACTGAAATCAATGTTTATGGTGGCTCAAAAGGTAATCTGGTTCTTCCGGGCTGTGGAGATATTTATAGAGATCAAACTAGTAAATTACATGTTTTTTAGTACCTATGATATTTTTTCTTCTCTATAGGCTGAAATGATCAACATTATCCATGATGTCCACTATACTCGACATAAAGGCAGGGGTAATCTCTATTTTGAAAGTGAATCCACCAATATTATAAAATCTATACATAATGGTGTGATACATATGTCATGGAAGCTAACTAATTGATGGATGGAATGTCTCAAATTCCTATTGACTTTCAACTACATCATCAATCATGCATATCGGGAAGATAACTCCATGGTGAATGGGCTCACTTACAAAAGAATTGATAATGTTATCACTTGGTTAGATGAATTTCCACCTAATCATAATCCTATTATTAAGAAATATTAAAATAAAATCCCTTATTTTAGATTTATATAATCACACTTTGTTTTAATAACGTTATCTTGGACTATTTTTTCCATGTAATCCCCCCTTAAAAAGTGATTTGATCATGGTTCATAACATAGGAAAGTGAATACTAGCTAAGATATAGAATTATAGGCCCCCATGATTTGATGAAAGGAATTTTATCCTATCAAATTACCAAGTGACGTGGCATCTCTTATAGGGTAAAGACCTAAAAGAGGTATATCCATCACATTTGATTTTTTTTATTTTTTGAATTGGGTTGTTTTGGAATTTTGAAATAAGTTATAAGGAGTTAAATAAATATTAATTAAATTATATATCAGTAGGATATGGAAATTCATTTTTTCTATTTAATCTTTGGATATTGGGTTTCATCTACGTATGGTTCATGCAGTGGAGGTTTATCTGGATGAATCAGTTGATCACTAGATGGTAGATTTAGTTTAGGATGATGATCAGTGGAAGAAAAAATTATGGTCTTTTCAAATTAAGGTGTTAGGGAAGTACATGGGTATAATTTTTGATATATATATATATATATAGAGCTGGTTGGAGGATCTCAAGATCACCTTCAATTTGGTATGGGCCCCTATAGAGTAATGTGACTCTTTGGATGTGAGTTATATATGGGGATCTATGCATCAGTGGTGGACCCTATAATTTTCTATGAAAAAAGAGGCATAAGTATCATGGGCCAAATTTCTAAAAGAGTTCCAAATAGAGTTCATTACATTGAACATAAATGAAATGAAGAGTCAGAAATAGCTCTCTCTTCAGCATGGTAGTATGTATATGTCGGAGCTATGAATCAAGATAAAGAGCCTTTTATTTTTCACCCACAACATTTTTCTTGATGAATATTATTGTGAAAAATATATTGATGAGTCACTATGTACTTCTATCAAGTATTCAGTTACTCCCATAAAATTTCCAATGTATTTAGAGTTTTAAAAGAAGGTGTAGCTGATCGAGTGAATAACCTCATGAGGATTCTTACTAGGATATCGGAACCAATAGGTTTCCTCAAGAATTAGAGTTTGTAGTGACTGGTATTAGGTTCCAGGACCTTAGAAATTTTTAGAAATGGAGTGTTGACATTAACATATTTATTTTTAACCTTACAGGAATAATGGTTTTATAATTTTAAAAGGGGATATTGGAATATTTTTTTTGAATATGGGGTTTGTTTTGATTATTAAAATTAATAATCCATAGTTATTGGAGCTTAGTATGATTGATGTGGTTTGGTTCATCATCATCCTTAACAGTACCCACCAGTAATGTCATTTCTGCAGTAGGGGAAGCAGGAAGATGCTCTTATAAGGGGAGATGGAGTATGTAGAGTTTGAACGTAAGATCTTCTTTATCTTTAGGGATCTTAAAATGAGTGCGTATATAGAGGTGGATATAAATAGAGAGGTAGAGGACTTGGGTGTGGTCAGTTTCATGCTTGGGGGGGGGGCAATATGAGAGAATAAAAAATCATTAGAGGTATGATAATCTATTTAGAAACCCTTTTATGTTATTTTTTTTGATTTAGGTGATTGGAACTCTTTCTTTGAACATGTTCTATTCCATTATTTGGGACTAGATATATATGGAATTACCATTACACTAGTGTTGATAATTCCATTCAAGTTCCAGATTAACTTATTTTATGTTTACCAGAGGTGTAAACTAATGATGGGGACACATCATTCTTATGGGGATCCTTTCTTTCTATAATGTAGCTATATGATTTCATTCTCAGAATTTACTGGTTGTATTGAATGCATTTAGTTATCAACTACTTTTAAAGGAGAGTCATGTTATTATATGAGGATGAACAACATGTGGTTTTCATTAGTGAGCATAGTTATCAGGTGGGAAGTAGACATGAAGAGTCCATTATTTATTTTATGTTTGAGTTTTCTATATTATTAGTGGAAACTAGGATAAAGGAGACTCCTTGGGTTTTTAGGATGTTTATGAATGTTTTTATTGAGTAGTTTAAGATGTTACCCCGTTGAAAAGATGTCGAGTTCATGATAGACTTACGACTAATGCTTCTCATATTTTTATAGATCCTTATCTAATGACACATTATGACTTGAAGTAGTTGATTATTCAGATAGATGATTTGATATAAAAGGGTTTAATCTAGACTAGTGTGTCACTGTTTGGTTCTCTAGTGTTATTTTCCATGATGGTGGATTATAATATATAGAAGTGTATAGACTAATGAAGGTTGAATAAGGTGACGATCAAGAATTTATATGATCTTATGAGGATTAATTATCTTTTTATTGAGTTTTGGAGAGCTATTTGGTTTTCTAAGGATGATTTATGTTCATGATATCACCCATTGAGGGTAAAGGAGGATGATGCCCTGATGACTACCTTAAGATGTAGGTATGGGAACTTTGAGTTTTTATCCACAATTTTCATTGTCATGAACACACCGAATAAGTCCATGAGGATCATGAGATCCATGTTTCTTGGGTTCTTATATTATCTCATAATCATGCTCATTAATGACATATTGATCTACATGAATTCAAGGGAGGATCATGTTGATCATCTCAAAGCTATCTTTCAATTTCTTCGATGCCACTAGCTCTATGTAAAGTTATCCAAGTGTAATTTTTGGAAATTATAAGTGATTTTACATGGGAAAATTGTGTCTCAGTATGGTGTGATAGTGGAACCATTAAAGACTGAGGTATTTATTTCTTTGGTAGAACCCAAGAACTTGGTATAGGTTTTTAACTTCTTAGGTCTTATGGGATATTAATAGAGGATCATATTAGTTGTCTCACTAATTTATGCACTATCAACTCTGACATGGAAGTACCAGGATTTTTTCTAGAATGATTATATTCAGTCAATGTCTATCTACTTGAAGGGGAAGTTAATCAATGATATGTTGCTTTAGTTTCCAGAAGAATGAGTGATGTTTGAGATGTTTTATGATGCTTTTCATATGGGTTTTGGATACATATTTATGAAAAAAGAGTTGATATATTATGGGTCTTGTCATTTACACCCCATTAACATAACTATTCCACTCATGATTTTGAGTTATCAGTGGTTGTGTTTGTGATGAAGCAATTGTGACATTATCTCATTGGGGAGTGATTTATGGTCTTCATGGATCACAACAGCTTGAGTTATATATTTTTTTAGCATGATAAAAACCTATTAAAATAGAGTTGGATGGAGTTTCTTTAGGAGTATGAATTTTAGATCTTCAACACCCTATGAAAGGGAAATGTTATGACTAACACATTGATTAGAAATTCACAGAATGATGTTATTCATGAGTTTATAGAATTTTGAAGGGAAATGGAGGAGTTAGTTTAATTGAACCTAGTTGAAAGGGTGGTTGGTGGTGAAGGTTTATTGTTTTAGATAATGGTGGAGTCTTCTATGATGTGTAAGGTAGAGGAGTATCAATGGGGAGAATCATAGGTAGAGGTGATTCACAATCATGTTGTCCATAGTGATGATTCTAATGGATGGTAGGAGGATGGTCACAACTAGATATTATTTTGCAGAGGATATTTGTTCTGATCATATTGTGAGATGAATTTCCTAATGAGTTTCATATTTTACATTCTGAGGTATCCTTATTAGTGTCCAAGATGTACTATGGCTTGTGGATGCAGTTTAGGAGGCTTGAGATGAAATGGGTGGTGGACGAGTTTATGGACTAGTGCTTGGTTTTCAAGAAAGTAATGGTAGTTTATTGTGTTCCTATGGTTTCTTTACACCCTTATATGTTCTAGAATTTAAATGAGACCATATTGCAATGATTTTGTCATATGGTTATCCTGATCTCAGGGAGGTTTTGATGATATCTTGGTAATTGTGGATTTATTGATGAAATCTTCTCAAATCCGAGTGATCAAGGAGTCAGGCAGAGTGGATAATTTCAAAAGAAGGTATATGTGTGATAAGACACAGCCTTATACATGTGAGTCCATTCTACACTATGTGTGTTTCCCTTACACTAAAAAAGTAAATTCTTGTCTTATCTCCATAGTCACACCATGCTCTACACCTAAAATATTCAATCTATTCATGAAATATGGATAAACATTCCATACCCAGTATGATGTCGTAAGGCCTCAATGCTACCACTATGAGATACCAACCAAAACTCTCACCCCAAGAGTAAGGTCACACTATTGGCACCAATGTGTGATCATCGAACCACCACCCATAGAAGTATTTAATCATACGGATCGATTAAATGCTTTTACAGAAATCTATGTGTCTTAAAAAAGCGTTGTGGTGATAAAATAGTGGCTGGAAACTGTGTCTATCAAAACTATAGCAAGAATGGAAAGAGCCAGATCATACCTTTGATCATCCCGAGAGTCTTCAGATCTTATGCCTCCATCACCTAGAGCTAGCCTCACCCTTATGAACTATCTCCCAAAGATCGTGGTGGACCAAATGAGGGTGTTGGTGGTAGTGACTCAAACCTCTATCCATCTCGTGCCGCTCATCCTTCTCCCCTTCCACATCTACTACCTAGAAGACTTCCATGTTCCTGCCTCTACCACTGCCTTGGTGGTCTATAGACCATCTTCTATCCGGTCACACAGTTGGTCAGACAATCTCTAGCCATATGCCCCTGACTGCCGTACGTGTAGAACAACCTTTCCTTTCGCTGAACTACTCTACCCTAGAAGCCCCACACCATTAATTTCGTGTCCTAGGGTCAGCTTTTAGACTATCTGGTTCTCTAGGACCCCCATGTCCACTTTCAGCTACTCGCTATCGAAAACTCAGCTACCTAACACCCGATGGCAGCTCCCAATGCTGATACCTTCTCCGAAAAAAATGATCTCTAATATTAGAGATCACTCCAGCATATCATCATGACTAGGAATGATAAGGGATATCATAGGCACCCTTATCTCCCAGCATAGTCCCTTCTCGATAGTCTGGGACCTGAAGAACAGTCCCCACACCATGTTTTTAGAGTAGCAAGCAAGATCTGTGAATCTAAATGAGTACTATTATACCATCAGGATGCCCTGCTATATGTGCAGTAGATCCTGTATATGCACAAAGAATAAATTCACCATAAATAACTCCTACATGAAGAGGCACTTAAATTCTTTCAATGTAAGGGCCACCTCGTAATGCATCTGAATCATCAACCTCCACTATATCCCACAATGAGATCTATAGAATACTCATGGATAAGACCACCATATAGTCAAGAGGCGTCCTCACTAGGAGGAAAACTCTTATAACCACATCAATCCAATCCTTATCTACCGAATGATCTATATCACCTTATAACCAAGGAGTCAGGTATCTATGAAACTCATGAAATGCAATGAACTTGTGTTTATACTCTACCAATAATGCTAGTAGGAACTTCTACTCTCAGAGTGGTGGTATCACTAGAATACCACCAAAAGTTTCTATCTATGGAAATAGTATCTGCACTATTTCTTAATCGTTCGGTAGACCATCCTCATGGTAACCCCTTAGAATCCAGACAGGTTGCCTGTGTGGAAGCATCCTAAAATAGAGCATGATGTTCCATGGTCAATAAACTATACCTAGTAAGATGAATTTGACTCAAGAAGGAGATGAGAACATACTAAGTTCCTATATTATTCATGAAATCAATGTTTTCATGTACCAAGTTGAAATGTAGAAATCAAGGTCCTGGTATATGGATATGTCAACCACTGCACCAACACTGGACTCCCTCACCTGAAATCAGAACATGAAACACTAAACACTATTTCCCCAAAACCAAAATAAAACTCACCTCCCCATGATACCACACATTCACAACCCATCTCCCATGGATATTGTCATGACAACACCAAGCCCTCCTCCCATAGGCTTGGGGTTGGTGGCTACCGTCAAGTAGGAATATGCCACAAAGTTGGGGAATTTTCCTAAGTACCTACACACACACACACACCTATCTCTAAGAAAAAGTACCGAAATTAAAAACACTGAGTAAACATGTATGAATCCTAATAAGACAACCAATAAGAGTAATATTACAAAACTAAAATGGTGAAAGATCCTGAAGTCCATCAGTAGAAATCCCTACCTGAAGGGTAGGTACAATAAGATGTATAAATGTCACTGAAGTATACCAAGTCAATCGGGTCACCCTGAAGCACCACTTGTCTCTATCCCACCAAGGGCACTGTAAATGATTCCGATCATTTTCACAAGACACAACACATTCAGGAGAATCCCATATAGGTGTGAGTAAAAAAAATACTTAGTAGGGACATAGAAACCACAAAGGAAAAACCACAAGGCAAGATACAGTCGACATAGTCACTAGATTCATATCACACCAGAAAAATGTTTGTTACATGAATATACATAATAAAGTCCATGAATATTCAAATCCGACGAGACAAACTGTCTCTTTAGGATACTCAATTTGTGTCTTAAAAGGATACCTACTCCGTGTCTTTGTAAGAGACCTACTCTGCATCTTCGCATGATACCTACTCCACATCTCCCAAGGATACCAACTCCGCATCTTCAAAGGAGACCTAATCTGCATCTCTATAGGAGACCTACTCTACGCATTCAAAGGATACTTACTCCACATGTTAATCGGAGACTTACTTTTCATATTTCATAGTTCATAGGAGAATTACTCTATATAGGTATTAGAAACATGATTAAACTCTTAGTGTGAACATTCTGGAGAACCTACAACTCAAGAAAATAACTCATATTACAACCTCCACAAAAACTCACGTAGAGTTTCTCAAAAAGACCACCTCGTCATGAGAGTTCTAATTTCACAAAAAGATCATCAAACAAATGCATGATTTGATAGTTATAGAAATTTTAGTAAAAATGGTTTGGTTGGGCCTGGGCCTGACCTGAACTGATCCAGGTGGGTCAATCCTAGCTTGAACATGCCCAACTCAAAGGCCATGTCCATTGGCACGCAGAACCACGACCCACTGGGAAGTGCGGTCTAGCCCTCTAGGTCGCCAGAAAGCTCAATTTTTCTCTAGCCCAGCCTTCATGTGCATGCCATTTCGTCCAACTTGGTGCGGAACACGAGGCACATCCCTCTAACCTAGCAGACATGGTTGGGTGACCGCATCTCTAGTCTGCATCTCTGCGACCTGCCCTGGATGAGACTCCCGATCCCCGCATGTGGCCGCCAGATGCATGCCCCACTGCCAATGGATGTTGAGCCAGTGACTGCCTACTACAGGGTGGCCACACCACTGTGTACCAACACTGAAAAATATTCTTCTGTGGGCCACCACCGTCTTCTTGGTGGTCTATTTTTGAACTTATAATGACTTTACGATCCTTGGGTCTCTACCATCACTATCGTGTGATCCAATTCAACTTTTTGTTGCTCTGAGGGTCTGTCCACATTCATAAACTCTCAGAAAATTCCAATGGGTCCATGAGGGTCTGTTGGTGAAGAATTAAGAATGAGGATAAAAGAATAAGCATAAGAACACCCTTAGAGTGAACGTCACCCTTTTTTGTTTCGACATTCATTTTTCTAGATAAAAAAGGGGGATGGAACAACAAAAATAAATCACTAATCATTAATTCCCTAAATCCCATAAAATATTCTTCCCTTAATAATGGATGTACTGTAGATCAACCTATTTCTGGGTTAGTCCACGTTCATTGTTGGATTCAAGAATGGGGAAAGAAATGTATGAATAAAGAAAACCCCCTACCAAGATTTTGGATTGATTGTTGACGAAGGGTGAAGTTGTTTCATCATACATTGATCCTTCAATCTTTGATCTAGATTCCTCTTCCTAATCCATCGTCTTCGATTCTCTATCCATAAACCTTTGTTGGAGAGGGTTCCTTTGCCGCTCGCTAGAGGAATTACAAGGTTGTTCGCTTAACCCTGGATTTTTATTGAATTAAGGAGGGAAGGAAAGCACATTGCCCTATCGCTACTTTGCAGTGTCGCCACACTACTTCATTAAAGAGAGAAAATGGGATGCTCTATCATAGTGATGCAATTTCACTACGTCACTACAAAATTCTTATAATAAATAAAATAAAATTTATATGTTTATTTTTATTCTTCTTTAAAATTCCCAAAAAATATTTTCCACAATCAACGCATGTCAGTCAATGTTAGGCATTGACTAGGAAAAACCTATTGTTATTAACATAATATTGTCATCAGATTTCTAATCTAGGCATCTATTTAGAAGTTATCTCACTTTTCAATTAAACCACATACATGCACTATCTTAATTATTTAAAATAGTTCAAACATTTATCCCAAGCAACCGGGGCCTCAAAATCATGTTTCGTCTCAGCTCTTGGTCTCGAAATAATCCCAAATAAATTTCAAAAATTTTACATGGAAAATCAGGTACATATAGTTAGTTACACAGTTAGGAAAAATTATTCACTAGGATCTACCTAAAATAGGTCCTCACATGGTTAACCCACATGGTTAGAAAAACCATGAACCAACCATGAAAAATCTCATAGTCCCACTTTTCATGGATTCCCCTGGGTGGCTGAAATATTTGGAAAAACTGTGCGCCTAACCATGTGACTTCCCCTTAGTTCTTGTTTCATTATGCATAGTTTCCCATAAGAGTTGAATTGTTTTCACTAAACATTCATCCATAATGAACCTTTTTAAAGTCCCCAAAACATTCCAAAATCCTTCTAAACCCTCCCAAAATTCACTTAAACACTTCAAATACATAAAAAGAATAATGAAAGTGTTACTTAATTGAAACTTGGGGTGTTATAGTTTAATAAACCTAGAATTTAGTAAGACCCTCAGTCTATAATTTTTAAAGGATTTGTTTCCTCAGTCGGTGATGATTTAAAAAAAATATTTTTTCCATATCTAATAGACATGATATTGGAGGAGAAATAGAGAAAGGTTCCTAGATTTCTAGGGGTAAAAAATAGAAAAATATTAAAAAGATATTAATTAGTTTTAAAATAATTTTATAATAGGCATGAGAAGTTTAAAGGGAAAAAATAAATAAGTGGGTTTTACAATTAATTGAAGAGAAATGAGAAATAAATATTATAATAAATATGTATATGATTTTATGTAAATAAAAATTATAAAATTTTAAAATTATCATGGACAACTGGTTCCTTATATTTGGTATCATATCAATAAGTACATGTTACCATAAAATAAAAAATTTAAACAACTTGATAAAATTTAAAGAAAGTAGTAAAAGAAATATGTACATAAAAATATGTGAATAAATAATAAAATCTATAATTTAATATCATAAATAAATTTAAATTAATAACTTATAAAATGAAATGAAATATAAAACACATAACTATAGAAACACATGGGGTGATTAATCATCCCATTATCATTTAGAATATAATTTTTTATATTCATATTTAAAGAATTTAAAAACACATAAAAATAATGAAAATTAGTTTCAATTTGCATAAAAATTATACCAATCTTTTGAAAATGATATATCAAAATTGGACATTTAATATCAATGTTTTTTTTCATTGAGTGAGACAAAATATTATAATAAATATTAATAGATTACATATTACAACATTTATAAAGTCCATTCCTAAATTAGAATCCAAATTCTAATAATATAGAAACTTAAGATGTACATTTATTTATTTTATATCATTTACATAATTTAAACTTCACATCTGACAAATCAACACACAAATCCCAAAAATGGAAGATTTAATGTCTTTGTGGACAAGCTAGATAAGTAATTTAATTTAAATTGTGCCATATTAGACTCATTATAGACTTATTATAAGTTATAACTATCTTAATAATATAGGAAATGTAAACATAAGAAAATGATTATATTAATTTATTAGTAAATAAAAACATATAAAAATGTCATAAAGGGAGAAATTATAATAACATGATACAATATGAACATGGGAGAAATATCTTATCAACATGAGTGACAATTATAATATATAAATGATAATCGAAGTATGTGACATTGGAATATAAATCCATAAAATATCAATATGGAATTATAATAACTATAAATTATCTTAGAAACATTTAACATTAATATTTTATCCGCATATCATAATATAACAATACATAACATATTTCATGTGTATCATAAATTTTGTACATGGACCATTATATTCATAAGCCACATTATTAGTGCCCACACTAATGAGAAACTAAAACATACTCATGGATACTTATCTCAAGAGATATAAAATTATAAATTTTAAATTATATCAAAATATTTTACCCCTCTCTTCATTCATCTATACTTTCACATGAAATTTTAAATCAATTACTATTCATATCATGAAGAACCCATGTGAAGAAAAATAAGTTTCATTCCACATATAAAAAAGAACACACATGATAAACTCTTGGAGAATAAATGTGTATACAAAGATATTCAGTGTCTTTCTAGGTAAATCCATTTCAATCAAGATAATAATGAATATAGTATTTACAATATATAAATAATGTGTATATGGTTAAGTTAATAATTTCCCCAATAAATAAATTTATAGAATCTTTTCAAACACCCTTTAATCAATTAAATTGAAATAATGGTGTTAACAAAGAAAATACATTAGAAGAAAAGTAAAGACTATTCATAGAGGATGGTTAGAAAGACAAAGGAATTGATTGATTATATCTTCGATAAATAAGAAAATTACATAATCCATATAAATAAATAATATAGATGGTAAAATTTTAATAATATACTTGATCAATTATTAGATATGTAAAATAAAAATTACTTTGATGAAAAAAACTTTTTATGGGTTTTAGAAAAATCATTTTGAAAATAATAAATACCATTTATCTTTTGAAATAAATTTAAAATAAAAAATTAATAAATATAAAAGAGGATTAATTTCTTTTATAAACCATGATAATTTTGAGATAAAACCTAATTTAAAATTAAAAAGGTATAATAATGATGTTTTTATAAAAAATGGTAAAAATAGATGATTTTCACACTTTGACGACAAAAACCCATATAGAAAGTGTTAAAAATTTCACTAAACATTTTAAATTTTAAATATTATAAAATGACATTAATGAATTATTGAGTCATAGATAATGATATTTGAAATATATTATAATTAATATGGGTATGGAAAAATTGATTTTCCTGATTGATAAAAAAAGATGGGGTTGATTTTACTTATAAGAAACACTTGAAGGAAAATATTATTGAATGGTAAATGAAAGTTTTGGGGGGAAATGTAAAACCCCATGAATATCCAATGTAAATTAACAGGTGTTTTATAAAGAATTAAAAGTTTTAATATGTATTACCTTTCATAAAAAATATTTATTTGAATATAATATTTGTAACAAAAACCTTAAAATTTCAGTAACATTTTAATAAAAAAACCATTAAAGAGAGGGATTTAAATTTTAATCAAGAGACCATGAATAAAATATAATTCATGAAACAAAATATATAATGGTCAGTACATACACTATATAAAATAAAATTTTATGAAAAAACAAGAATTTATCATAGATTTGAAAATGAGATAAAGAAACCCTTGCAACTGTGATGCCATTTGAATGAAAAGATGTTTAAATAGAGAATCATATATTGATATTTAAACCAAATAAATTACATGAATATTGTAATATACATTAGTTATTCGTTAATCACAATATATTAATGATATCATGGTGCACATTAATAATTTTCCCTCAATAAATAAAATTTGAGACAAAGAACCCCTTTCCTCAATTCCCGACTTCCACTAAATCTCTTGAATATCCTATACATAAGAAAAGAAAAATTATATTAATAAAATATTTAGAAACTTTTTCATATCTATGAATTTTATAAACTACACACATATATATATATCTTTTGAATGTATATTATTCATTTATTATATATTTTCAATATCAGGTGTGTAATCTTGAACATTTGGAATAAATTTTGTAATAGTGGTGTTGTTGGTAAATATTTTACAATTTCCATTATACCACAATCATAAAATATACATGAATTGACATTTTATAATTTTTTATAATGTTATAAATTTATTCTATTCATATATTAGTTATGATTGTGGTATATGAAATTAGATACAAGCATGTGTATACGATCATTAACAAACGAATGGTAGAATCTTAATTATTGAATTTAATATTAATGTTACTATTAAAAAAATATAAAATTTTTATTTTAAAATTTATAAAAATATATTATCTGTAACTAAATACTCATATTCATATATGATATTATTTTGAATCATCTGTCAAGTTTTTGGTGAGACTGAACATACCATAATTAATGGATTATTACAATTATGAAAGTGGTTTGTTTTTGGAATAATATCATTTTTATAGAAGAATAATTATAATATTTAGAGACTTTCAAGATGTTGAATAATATTTTTTAGGTATTAAAAAATAATATATAAAATAATTAAAAACATGAGATACATCATTGTATGGAGGGGGTAGTCCAAAAATGCATGATTATCATTTTAATTTCTCAATAAATGAGCGGGGAAGAAGGAAGAATATAATTTCTAAATAAATAATCATAAATATATTATATATTTTAAATATTTCTTCAATTTCATATTTATAATCTATGAATATAGGTGGTGGTGAAAAATGGAAGTTGTCACTTCATGGAGGTGGTAGTCTAAAAAAATAATGAATAAAGGTTTAATTTTTCTTAATATAAAATAAGAAAGTGGTAAATAGGTATTACCATAGAATAAGAAAATCTAGTATAAAAAATATATTTAATTTATTATATGGTAATTAGTAAATTATATTTGGGGATGTAAGAATGAAATAAATTATATTAGGAAAATATTTAATCATATTTAATACATGAAATTTCCTAAGGAAGACTCCTTGGAAATGGTGGTATTAGGAAAATATCTTATAGATAGAGGATCAATATAGAAGCCCTAAACCTATACTTATTGATCCGATTTTGAAAATATAAAAGTTACATTTATAGATCAATACCAATAAATTTGATCAGATGTTTTCCATTAAAAACTCATAAAAAATAGAAATATTGGATCACTTAAAATCCCATAGACCTTTTTAGTTTAGAGTTTTAGAGTATCAGAAAAAACACTTAACAAATTAGTTTAAAAAAAATTCATAATGTTCATTATCCCCTTTCGATATAACCATATTTTGTATTCCATATTATGTATTCAACATATCCCAAAAACTTCATTGAATTATAAATATTTATAGAAAACAATATTGTAATCATAATTATTCATAACACGGGGAATGGAAAATATAATAAGGGTAAGCACAAAGTCTCATTAAAAGAAAAAAATAATCATTAACAATTTAATTCCATCAAGGAGAATCCAAAGGGAATAAGGGTATAATGAAATATTAAAATTATATGGGTATAATATAAAAATATTCAAATCCATCATTATTTGGATCATCAATCATAAAAAAATGGAATAAAAATTTAGAAAAATAAATAGTCATAACAATCAATAAAAATGAGTCATGTGATGTCAATATTGATCAAAAGAATTATTTAAAACACATAAAACCGTAGATAAAACATGTACGTAACAGAGGAAATCATATTCATATAACCCTTAGGGAACGCTTACAAATTGAGTAACCTTATGGTCGACTTCCATACCCAATTCATTTGAGTTATATCTAGGTGTACCCATCATATAATCTATATAATTCTCACCTAATACAATCTAGGAACACACGTCATATAAAAATTTACAAGAATCATAAATTAAGTAAATAAAGCACACATTGAATAATAAAACTTATAGAAACAATATTTATTTAACTTTGGAAGAGAAAATGGTTCCTTGAAAATCTATTTCAAAAAAGATTAATCTAGCTTCAAGAACCAGATTCCATGAAAATCTATTCGATACATTATTAACCCATGGAAAAGAAATGGGTTCCATACAAATCTCATTGAAAAAATCATAATCCCTCATGAGAAATAATGAGGATACTATGAATAAGAAATATCCCAAGTGGATTATAAGTAACATCATGGTTTTTTGACATTTATGAATGAAAATTCTATTTAAATATTATTAAAAACATTCTTGTGGAAATTGTTTTTTCACTTTGATAGTTACTTTTAAAAAATAAAAATTCATAATATATTTTTTAAATATTTTTATTTGAAAATAAACCCATGTAATTATAATGTAAGCTTAAAATAAAATATTGTTCATGATATAGGGAAAATCCGTTCATTCCATACATGTTATAAACAATTATTTATTTCAAATTTTTGGTAAAAGTTAAAAATTTCATCATTTAGAAAATGAAAGAGAGATTAATTTTTTAAAAAAATGAAGGAAGAAATTATTAATAATAATTTCTTTAAAAAATCATTGTAACATTTTTTATTTTTTTCATAAAACATGGATTTAGATTAAAAATAATTTTCAATTGAAGAGAGAAATGAAGTCAAAATTTTATAAAAAAATTCCTAAATCATTTTACGCACCAACGAGTGGAAAATGAAACTATTAAATTAAAATTTCACGAATAAACATAGGATAAGAAATGATATGTGGTTTAATAAAATAAAATAATATTATTTTCTCCAATGGAACCTTGCACATAATCAATCCCAAAAATAAAGGAGATTACAACATAAAGCATTTTCTAATTTGGTAGCTTTTCAATTAAAAGACACATAAATGAATAAAATCATATATAATGTTAAATATAATAAAAATAATGAGATTAATTATATAACACATGAATTTTTAAGTATATACACATCATAAAATAAGATAGGTTTATATCATAAAAATATATCCTAACAAAGGGAATTTCGGATGTTTAACACTTATAAAGATCACATCACTATATTGAGAGTTAATAAGTGGAGATATTATATGTAACAAGTTTAAATATAAAAAAACAAGTAAAAATAACAAATAAAACAATTTAAAAATCAATTAATACAAAATAATATCACAACTGTGTTAAAGAAGAATAGTTATAACTTAATGAAAGGAAATTCAGTTAAAAAACCATTTACCAGTTGGTAACTTTCAAGACAAATAAACTTGGATAAAATACTTCAAATTGAATATTAAAACACCTTTATTCATGGGGTATTCATGATATTAAATGTACATAGGTATTCTATATACCTTATAAAATAGATTAGGTACAAAAATTTAAAATATGACTCAATGATGGGAAATTTAGATGATGTCCCTTACCTCAAGTCCAAACATTCCATGCAAGTCCTTTAAATCCTATACAATAATATTTTATCAGTTATAAGATTTATTAATAACAATTTACATTTTTGACATATTATAATAATATAATTTATTTTACATCTTTTTAATAACCTATTATAAAACTTAACCAGTTTAGTCTTTGTCGGGTGTTCGGAGGACATTCAGTCCATATTTTCAAAATAGATTTGGTGTGTTAACAATGGCCAAAGAAGTTTTTGTTTAAAAATATACCCAATGATAATAATTTAATAATTATAATTTATATACATAAGTTATACTGTAAAAAATATTTATTATATATACTTATGAAAAATTTACCACGTTACAATCATAGAGATGGTAGGCCGTGCATATACATGAGCAACATTTCCATTTTTTATTGATCATTATGGAAATAAGGTAAGTAATATTTTATGTTTCTATAATGATAATAATATGATTAAATAGATATTATTTTATTATATATATATATGAATATATTTAGTCCATGTATTGTGGTGATCAAAAAATAACTGCATCACTTCGTAGAGGTAGTAGTCTATAAGTATGCAGAAACATTGTTATATTTTTGTTAGTGAATGGAAAGGTAAAAATTTAAAGATATATTTTGTTTTAATAATGATAAATATTTCATTAATGTTATAAATATTTAATTAATATCTCAAATATTCATAAACCATATTGTTATTACCTTTCATGTAAAGCGGTAGTGGAAAACAAATCACATCGCTTCACAAGGTGGTAGTCTACTGTACACATGAACAACATTATAGTATTTCCCACATAATCAAAAGTAAAAAAGTATATGTGATATAATAAATCCATAATTATAAATATTTTATAAATGTAACATATATATGTTAAATCCATCATTATGTCAATCCATGATAGGCGATGATGAAAAATTAATGACATCAGTTCGAGAGGTGGTAGTCCGCCACACACACGAATGGTGATTTCATATCCCATTTAGTAGAAGAGGATAAATATTTATTTTATTAAATTAACATAATAAAAGTATTATTATATAGGATATATTAGTGTTTTTATAAGAGTATAGTTTAATAATATTTGAAACAGGTTGAAGAATAAATAAAATAATGACACATAGTTAGGAACCTTTCCTCTTCTCGGACAACCTCTTTAAGATTATACTAAAAGTATTCCTAGAATGAATTTATGATAATTAAAAGGATTATATGATGATGGGGGGGAATTTTGAAATGTTATTGGGTTTTTTATTTTCCAATACAATAGTTTTTGGAAGTTTGATGAGCAGAGGAGATGTGGTGGCCTTTTATAAGTGATATGAGTGGCACATTTGTAATTTTTCAAAATAAAAAGCGATTCCTCTATTTTCCACATACCACAAGGTAGAAAAATGGACCATTATTGATAAATAGAAATTATTGTGTCTAAATGTTTCCAAAAAATAACTTTTAGACTAGTTTGTTTTGTTTATTTTAACACTTATCATTTTTATCGTACCCCTGGTAAATCCATTTTCACCTTAACCACGATATTTAATTTTGACAATTTTCACTATTCATTATGGTAAAATATTAATTTGACTTTATTAGATAATAGAAATTATTATTATTCAAAATATTAAATAATTTTTTCCAAATTCAACTCACTTGAGTGGAAAATTTTAATTTATAATAAAACTCATAGATGTGATGAAAATGCGGGTATTTCAAAAGTCTATTTTTTAAGAAAAAGATAATTTAATTTTATCTATATGAAATTAAATAATATTTAAATTAATTTAAGTTAATATTTATTGATATATAATATACACATTTCATTTAATTTATCCTTAATTAGGGTTTCTTTTATTTATTAAAAAACAAAAATTATACATTTAAAACACTTTTCATAAAAATTAGTTGTTAAACCTATATAAAAACTTATACTAAAATATAATATAAATATTATTAAAATGATAAAAATTTGACTAAATATAAATAAATAATACTTATTTTACTTGATATCAAATGAAAAACATAATGGACCTTTAAAATAATTAATTAATTGAAAATAAAAGATATTCTTACAAATAATTGTTATTTTTCACTATTCATTGAGAAATCAATATTTCTAAAAAATACTAATATTTGACCCTAAGTTATATTTGATATGATGTTTTAAAAAATAAAGTTCATTTAAGTGAATAAAAATTATAAATTATCTAAAAATTAATTAGAACATTTTCCATAAAAATCAATAAAAATCATTTTTGAAGAAAACACATTTTTTGGGATTAAAATGACTTTAATAAAAAATGATTTATTTTTTACCATGAATTTATTAATAAATATATATTTATTAGGAAATAAAAACAAAAAAACCCACACATCTGTATATTTCATATGTATTTGAAACTAATTATACCCACCAATTTACCTGCTAGGTTATAACAATCAAATATTTTGCGATTCATTTAATCTTTGTGTTGTTTGTTACGTAAGATATCGAAGAGATTGAATTTATTAAAAAAGAAATATATCATAAATTATTTCGTAATTTCATTCCAATATTATATTTATTTATCATATAATATAAAATATTGGACATGATGTCCCTCTTTTCACATTTTTGGGCCTAAATTCTCCCCCTTTAATAAATTTCATCCTCGCAATTTGAATAGAATCTCAATAATTAAAGGTTTGAAATTTTAAAATAATTTTTTGTAAACCCACATAATAAATATGGCTATTAAAACACTCTATTAATAATATAGAAAGAGTAGTATGCATGTGTCAGAACCCGGATCTTCCTTTCAGGTATGTTCTTCCTTTTCTGTTTGTTTTGGGAAAAAGAAGAAATTATGGAAATTTTCAAATTACATTCCATGTAATTTATGAGTACATGATGTGTAGCAGCCATACACCCGACCATGTGAGGGGTGTTTTGAGGCTGCTTAAAGCGGAGTACAGAAACAGTAAGTACATGCAGTGTATTGAAAAAGTACACACCTTGTAATTTATTTTTTTCATTAAATGCACCGGGGTCGCGTCTGATAGACAGAAACCACTCCTTCTTGGTTTCGTTCATCTGAGAGCACCGAGCATCCATGGATCTTAGACGATACCCCAATCCTCTATCTGATCTCTGATTCGAGCACTGTTGATTAGTTTGGAATTGCAATGGTAAGCTCTCTCTTCTTCCAGAGCATCATTTTCCAATTCCTCGTCTTTTCCAAGTTATCGTAGGTTGAACGATTTATACATTTTCATAGATATATGAAGTTCTAAGGAGATTCAAGAATTTTGGTTCATGTATATTGATATCCTAACCCCGAGGCAGGTGGTTTGTTCATTTCTTTTGATGGTCTTTGAGTATTTTGTGCGAATTCCACCAATACCCTTGAACGAGGTATTGCATGTTTATCATTTATCCATATTGCTTGAATGATTTTCTTTTATGCCTGAGTAGATGTTATTGTTTGTGAATAGCATAATTTTGTTGTTCTTTGGATGTATTTCCCATGCATGTTTTGCCTATTTATTACTGTTTGGTCTAGTTTTTCCCTGTTAGGCTATTTTCAGTTTCCATGCCTAGTTGTAGGATAGTGTGACTATTGTTCTATTATGCTGATATACCTTAGAATGCTAGCCGATTAGTTCTTGAGGTTTACTTGGGTTAATAACGGTGCTATACAATTTTGACTTACACAGGGCCGTGATAACCTAGTGTAGTAGACCACTAGGAGAATGGACGTAAGGGCTTCTCTAGAGTGACATTATAATTTTACGATGTAATACCACAGAGAGAATTGACATTGAGTGCTTCCTTAGAGTGTTTGTAGTTCCTCGATGTTGGACACAGGGGGAATAGACGCTGAGTGCTTCCCTAGAGCGCCTTTAGTATGATATGAGACAATAGGGGGAATTGATGGTGAGTGCTTCCCTAGAGAGTCTATACTTTAGTTGAACCAGAGGGGTGAGACTCTGTGTGACTCCCAAAGGGTTTCTAGTACTTGTTGGTTGAACAAGAGGGGTTAGGCTATGAGAAATACCCAGAGGGTTAACTGTTGTTTCCACTTGCTTGTTTAGTTACTTACCTGTTTTGACTTAAATACTTGAAATTGTGGATTGCTTATTATTGAGTATTTTCCTACTTACTATTTTCCTGTACTTTTACCTGCCATATATTCACTGAATATTAGGCAAAGATATTTTGGTGGTTTCCTACTGGGATTTAGTCTCACACCCTATTTGGTCCATGCTTTTGGGCCCAAAGAGATTATATTGTTGCACATATAGACAAGGGAGAACGCCCTTCTACTTCAGGTACTTGACTTTCTATGGAGCTGGAGAACATGAGACCAAGCTACGGATTGCGATGCTGAAGAGTTCATATGCTTTCTTTCATAATTTTGTTTAGCACTATTGTATTCCTACATTGTGAATTGTTTGGATACATTCCTAGACTTATGTATCATGCATCATTTATATATGTGCTCTATTTGTTTACACTTCTAGTTTTCCGATGTTTACTCTTGTATGGATGTTTACTGCTTCCAATATTGTTTATTTGTTTCTCTTACACTGTGTACTCTGCCAAAGAGGGCATAATTTCCCCACTATCACACCCAAGGCCCTTGCTTCTAGTTAGTAGCCTCAGGCATTCGGGGAAATGCTCTTGAGAACATATGAGCAACTGGGTATATGGTGCCTCTAGGAGGCTTCCGGAACTGGGACGTTACAAAGTGGTCTCAGAGGGATTTATTTTCTCTTGACTTACTGTTTAGAGCCTATAGCTAGGGATATGATGGAATAGGTACTTGGTAATAAGATGTTCCTGGGAGTAGCTAACCCGTGCATTGGAAAAACCATACTACCTTGTCTATTACAATTTTTCTGGTTTGCAATTTTACAGATGACTTGATTTCACCGTTGGGTGATTCACATGTTTTATGCTATTATCGTTGTTGTTATTGTAGTTATACTTCTGTCGCAACCCGATGAGATGAGGGTATGCCATATCATGCATCATATAGGCACTTGCTATAAATCACATGTCATGAATTTTTTCATTCCATCTAGGACACGTTAGCAATTTGTTGTTATTGTGTTAGATGTTTTGTAGAATATGCATGTTGTTGTGATAAATTCCATGATAGAATCTCTATTTCTTGTTAGACCTTTGTTTGTAAAGTTTTGTTTGGATGAACATCAAACTTTGGTTCATGAGGTGTTTTGGGCCCTCATGAACTGGAATTTGGTGGATCATTGCTTGTTTTCCTTGTTATAACTTGAAAGAGATGCCAAACATTGATTCGCGGGGAGTATGGGACCTCACGGATCAGAATTTGGCACCTTCAATGTTTGTTTCATTGTTTTTCATGGATTTGGAGTTGTTTATGAGGCTTACTATCTGAAAAAACCCAGAATACATTCCATGTAGTTTTGACTACACGCCATGTGTTCTTTTGTTTGGGAAGAAATCATTTTTCTTGAGTACACGCCGTGTACTTCATGTACACGCCGTGTGGTCTATAACCGTGTCAAAGGCCATGTAGGAAGAGACACGAGATGGGGATTTTCTTGTGGGAACATTTCATGTAACAGTTTAGCACGCCGTGTAGTCAGACCCAGGTACCCGACCGTGTCACGAACATCACGGGTCGGTGTTATCGTTTCTTGTACAAACCATGTTTGTTTGGAACACACCGTGTAGTATCATCCATGCAACCGACCATGTAGTTAACAACATGGGTCAGTTGGCACTTCTTGATACACGTCGTGTTCGTCTGGAACATGCCGAGTAGTTTAAACTTTGTACACAGGCTGTGTCACTAACAACACGGGCCTGTGAAGCTTGTCGAGTACACGCTGTGTCTACCTTGAACACGCTGTGTCGTCTTGTCCTAAGAGAGCCTTGCGGCTTAACCATGTTGAAGGAATCAAGAAGGGAATAATATTCACGTACACACCGTGTGTTTGGATAACACTCCATGTGTTTGTAGTGTTACATGACTTGTTAAAACATAAGTACATACCCCTGTGAATGACTTAAGGGAACATGTCGTGTAGGAAAACTACACGCCATGTAGTCATGTTTTGAAAAACTTGAATTATTTTGTTCTTCTATTCCTTTCTTGTCCTTCCAGTTTTCAGACTTTGATAATCTTAAATATAAGGTGTGAATTTGACCTTGTATAGTCATGCCACCAAGACATCCTCTGGTTGTCCGCCAGTTGCAGGTTAGTGATTAGATGCTAGATATGGTTGATCAGGGACTTCCTGCAGATCCTCATGTTGTGCCAGCCTTGGCACCAACAGTGATACCATTTATAGGCACTGATGCACAGTTGTGGGAATTCTTTCTGAGGATGAGGTAGACCTTCCATGGAGCACTGCCTCCTGCATTTTCTATGGAAGACTTGACGTGGGTTTTCTAGCAGCAGCATCCTCCCACCTTCTAAGGGGAAGAAGGACCTCAAGGGACAGAGTCATGGCTAGAAGCCATGCTGACTATCTTTGAGCATCTATAGATGCCCCCAGAAAGGTGGGTCAAGATCGCTACCTACATGTTAAGAGACTCCACCAAGAGGTGGTGGGACATGATCTCACATGTTTTTTATCAATAGGTTATGGCATGGGCGGAGTTTTAGTGTATATTCTATGATTACTTCTATCCGGAGACTTTGAGGGCCGACCGAGCCCGAGTGTTCATGAGCCTAGAGAAGGGTACTCTTTCTGTCATGGAGTATTCCTCTTGTTTCACCGAGATTTAGCATTTCACACCCCTCCAGGGGGGATATGGCTTGTTCTGGGAAAGGCATTTTGAGGATGGTCTCAGACAGGAGATCCACTCGCAAGTGAATATCTTCAGGTTGACTTACATCGTTTTCATCGGCAACCAGACACTGATTGCGGAGCACAATCTATGATATTCCAGAGCTGAGAGCTAGGGCGGTTCCACTTCTAGATTTAGTACTTTTCCCACTGACAACAAGAAGCGCCACAGGGGGTCTTCACGTGGTGATCCGAGGAGGAGAGATTCGTCTTCTGGTAGGCAGGTGGTATGATACCAATGTGTAAGGGTAGAGCATACAAGACCGAAATACTGGGGGACATGGTGGAGTGCCGATATTGCAGAAATATGGGCCTCCTTCAGCATTTTTGTTAGGTTTTCTCACCATTAGTTGGTGATAGGGGTTCATCCATGACTCCATGTCTAGGAGCAGTGCCACCAGTTTTTCACCAGTCTGGGAACTGGAGTTCTTCTGGCTGTTCGGGCCAAGGTAGGGGTCGATGTCTTGGTGGATAGTCACCAGTCTATCAGTGACATTAGGGTGGATCAGCTCAAAGCGGTCAGCCAGTGTCACGACACGTCCTCGGGTCCCGTGCCGTGACTACCCCAAGCCCGCCTTCCATAGGCCAAGGGCTGGAGACTAGCACCAAGGCGTAATTACCGGTAAAAAGGGAAGGCATTGCCTTTTTAAAGTAAACAAACAACACAGAGCAAGAAAGAAGAAGTATATACTAAGTAAAAACTGAGTACAATAGAAAGTGCGGAAAAGTAAGTGGGCCAGTATACAAACCCAAACTGAAAGTAAAGTACAACTGGAAAGGGAAAACAGCAACTGAAAAGTAAAGCCGTAGCGTCGAGCCGTCCAACGGAAGTCCCACCTGAAGTGTGGGTATAGATAGCCTCCAAAGCTCCTCGGGTCCAGCCGTCCGCTCCGTGTACGTCCCGCCCAGTGGTCCCCCTCCAGGTATCGTCCTGCTCCGCAAGCCTCAACCACGATCAGCGTTGTCCATCGTCTTCAATCAACACAACGTAGTGAGAGCATATCCCATGAAGGGGTGAGTATAAGCTACTCAGTAGAGACCCCGATACCCCCGAAGGTCTCCCAAAATCCACAAAGGATAATCCACAAAGGAAAGATACAATCACGAAGTAACATCCAACACTACTTAGGTATATTCCAATACATATATCTAAGTCACCAATTCTCGTTCGGCTCCATCTTCAGAGCTCAAGTACAACCCAGTCCTCACAGGAAATCACAACCCAGTCCACACAACAAAGAAAAATGTAATCCACACAGGATAGAACAACACAATCCACATAGGAAAGAAAAACGTAATCCACATAGGATATCACAACACAATCCACATAGGAAAGAAAAACGTAATCCACACAGGATAGCACAACACAATCCAAATAGGAAAGAAAAATATGATTCAGCTCACACAGGTATACTTCTTCGTATGATGATAGAGATGATCAAATATAACCAATGATTCATATAACCCGTCAGACCCACAAATGATCGATATGTACTAACCCCCACAATGACCCACAAAGTATCGATTGGTAACTAACCCCCGCAATGACCCACAAAGGATCGATAGATAACTATCCCCCGCAATGACCCACACAGGATCGGACCCACACAAGATCTGTAGGCGCTGGACCACATAGGACCGCTGAGCGATGACCCACATAGGATCGGACCCACACAAGATCTGTAGCACTGATCCACATAGGATCGCTGAGTGCTGTAGTCATCGTCGTCGAATCCACGGAGGATTTATGCACAGTCTTCATCGTCGTCGCAGTCACAACCAGCTCTAGGGTTCCCGCACACAACAAGTTCGTTTCAGGAGGATCCTCTCCTCGAGTCAAAGGGATGGACACATTAACATTCACAGAGACCAGGGATGATGTAACCCTACGTTTTGTCCCACTTCTTAATGGAAAACCAAGAAAAACCTGCCCAAGTCACCGAGAACAAGACGACCAAACCAATTTCCAAAAGTACACGACATGTAGATATACGATACACACCGTGTCATCTGACACCAGGTACTGCCCGTGTGTTACGGCCCATGTCGCAAAGATGGTCATGTAAAAAGTATGTACACGGCGTGTGCTATGGCTACACGCCGTGTCTTCTGTCCATGGGTACTGTCTGTGTTCCACAGCCCATGTCGATGGGCTATTCATGTAAAAAGTATGTACACAGCATGTGGTATGGTTACACGCCATGGCCAAACATCTGGGTTGGCTCAGTGTATGCTGGACGTGCCTGGTCATGTGGTGGAGTACATGCCCGTGTACTCAATTCCATGGTCGTGTATCCTTGGATTACACGCCGATTCCCGCGAAGCTTCTTCTGCTATTTTTCATAGAGATTACACGCTGTGTGGCTGGGGTCACACATCGTGTGTTACTTGTCTAAACCCGAAACTCAAGCCACGGTACAACCATACTACACGGCGTGTTTGTAAGTGGAACACGCCGTGTATTCTTGAATTTTCCAGAACCGACGCCACCAGCCAGCATGCCTCCCGTGCTATCCGTTCTTCGTTCTAATGGTCCTCTCATCACGAATCTTCAGAAAATATGTTTCCCCAATGTCCCATAATCGTCTCCGGTGTTTTCGAGCCTCTGATTGGCTCCGAAATCACAATTTGATTCACCCGCTTGATGAACAGTCAAGGGACGGTCCCTCCCGTTCTGGTTTGATCCGTCACCTGCTATCGTCGTCGCACCTTTTCTAGGACGTCACGATGTTGTATCTTCAATTGGGATCGTTGTGTCACACAATGAAGTAGCATCATTCCGGTGTTCGTCACCCATGAAGAACACGAAGATCCCACGAAAAATTCACAAAAAAGGTGGAGGGATTGGATCGTGTTCGTTTGGGCTGGTCCTTCCACGTTAGTTTGGTAGAAAGTGGGTCAAGATAAAAAAAAGGAAGAAACATCATTGCTCAAATAAAAACACACCCCTACCTCGTCGAATTTGATGAGCGAGGTTTCATTGTGGAAAAAGGCATCGTGGAGGGAGGATTGTAGCATCGCGGAGAAGCGTCACGGAAGATGCGTCGTGGAAGAGGCATCGCAGACGAAGAGGTACACGGCGTCACATAGTCGATCTCTGAGGGTTTGGCATTCTTCATCGGAGGTTTGCGCGTTCTTCACTTTCTTCGCGTTCTTCGCATTCTTCGTCGAAGATGAAAGCTTTTCTCCCAATCCTCTCCACACAACAAGTTCCAACAGAAATAAAATAAGAGTTGTCTTATTTTATTAACACACAAGCCAACGTTTGAATTTCAAAAGAAATGAAATGAACAATTAATTGAGGAGTTTAAAACCACCCAATTAATAAGGTGTTTCTTATCCAGAATAAATGCTTAAGTTGACTTTATTAATAGGGGTGCAGGTGCGTTACTTAGAAGAAAGAAATTATGGGGCTCGTGTGGGCCCCACCTCACAAATATCCTACCAAGTGGGTAGGATATTGTGGGTTCCACATCATCCACTTAACCTAAGTTAAGCAAAATAAAATAAAAATCGGTTGCCACTTTTATTTTATTTCTTATCTTAACCCCAAAAATTAAAAACCACACCCGAGAAAACGCAACTCCGGAAAAGATGTTTCTAAGAAAATACCGGCGATGAGATTCCATCAGTGCCCTTGAAATTTTATTTCGAGCACTGGTTAAAAAGTTAGAAAAATCCGCTCATTCGTTCACTAAACATACCCGAGCTAAACTTCGGAAAATGATTCCGGGCACACCGGGCCTCGGAATCAAGTGCCGTTAGAAACTGCGCTCTTGTAAAAATACAAAGAAAATTAAGAAAAAAATTTCCTTGAATTTTATGGGTCTTTACATCACTCCCACCTCAGGGATTTACGTCCCCGTAAAGATACATCATAAACTAGGGAAACAAATGCGGGTACTGAGCACGCATCAAAGCCTCCCGCTCCCAAGTGCTCTCCTGGAGGTTCTCGTGCTACCACCTGATGTGCACTAGAGGAATCGACCATACACATAGGACCCACTCCTTTCGATCCTCAATCTCAACTGGGACCTCCGCAAAAGTCGCCCCATCATCAACGTCCAGCTCCTCATGGTCAATGATATGCGTCGGGTCGTGCACGTATCTCCTCAGGTGAGATACGTGGAAGACATCATGCACCCGGTGCAACTGAGGTGGTAAAGCCAGACAATAACCCACCTCGCCAATCCTACTGAGGACCTTGAATGGTCCGATGAAGCGTGGAGACAACTTGCCGCCTTGGACAAATCTCCGTAATCCACGTCGGGGTGAGACCCGTAAGAAGACGTGGTCACCATCCTCAAACTCCAGTGGCCTCTGGCTTCTGTCAGTATAAGACTTCTGCCAGCTCTGAGCTGTCCTCATCTACTCCTGGATGACCTGGACCTTCTCTGTCGTGGCCTGGACTATCTCCGGTCCTACAAGTGCTGACTCCCCGGGGTCTGTCTAGCACAACGGCGATCTGGAAGGTCGGCCGTACAACGCCTCGTATGGTGCCATCCTGATGGTGGAGTGGTAGCTGTTGTTGTACGTGAACTCCACCAAGAGTAGGTGGTACTCCTAGCAACAAACAATGTCGAGGACACATGCGCGGAGCATGTCCTCGAGAGTCTGAATGGTCCTCTTCGTCTGACCATCCATCTGAGGGTGAAAGGAGGTGCTCAGACGTTGCTGCGTCCCGAAAGCCTCCTGCAACCCCATCCAAAGCCGGGAAGTAAAGAGAGCATCTCGATCAGAGACGATAGATGATGTCACACCGTGAAGCTGTACAATCTCCTGAATGTAGAGGTGTCCCAAGCTCTCCACTGAGCCCTCCTCTCTAATGGGTAGGAAGTGAGCCGACTTGGTGAGTCAGTCGACAATCATCCAAATGGAGTCGTGACCTTTGGAAGTGCTTGTAAGTCTAGTCACGAAGTCCATAGATATGCCATCCCACTTCCACTCCAGGACCTCTAAGGGCTGTACCAAGCTTGCTGGTACCTGGTTCTCTGCCTTCACCTGCTGGCAGGTGAGGCATCAAGAAACGAACTCTGCCACAACCTTCTTCATGCCCGTCCACCAGTGATGCCATCTGAGATCCTAGTACATCTTCGCTATGCCAGGATGTACCGCCAAAGTGGATGTATGAAACACTCTCAGCACCTCCTCCCGTAAAGCAACTGGTACCATGGTACGTCCTCTGAAAAGGACATCATTCTCTCCTCCTACAGAGAAACCATCAGGTGCCTGTCCTAAGGATATCTATGCATGCCGCGTCTCACAGTCAGCATCCCCGCGCTGTGCCTCTCTGACCCGCTACGGTAGTGGAGGAGTGACTGTGAGTGACTGAAGGAAGGCTGCTCCATCTCTATCCATGAAGGATATCTGTAAAGTGGCTAGCTGCTTTGTCGCCTCCCCAAGTAGCTGAATGCCCGTCCTCCTGCTGAGAGCATCGACTACCACGTTCCCCTTTCCAGGAGTATAGACTATCTAAAAGTCATAGTCCTGGAGGAACTCGAGCCATCGCCACTGTCTTAGGTTCATGTCCTTTTGAGAGAAGATGTACCTGAGACTCTGATGGTCAGAATAGACTGTAAAGAGCTTGCCCATCAGATAGTGTCGCCACATCATCAGAGTGGAGACCACTGCTGCTAACTACAGGTCATGGGTAGCGTAGTTCTTCTCATGCATCCTTAACTGGTGTGATCCACAGGCGATCACTACCTGATCCTTCATCAGGACGCATCTGAGTCCAGCCCCTGATGCGTCGCAGTAGACTATGTACCCAACTCCCTCCTCCTGTAACCTCAAGATAGGTGCGCTGGTCAATCTCTGTATCAGCTTCTGGAATCTCTGATGACATCTATCTGACCAAAAAAAGAGTTTCCCCATATTTTTCAAAGCTGAGAGTGGTTCCGCAACTCTGGAGAAGTCTGTCACAAATCTCTAGTAGTATCCAGCTAGACCTAAGAAACTCCGCGCCTCCGTCACGCTCCTGGGTGGCTCCCAAGCAAGCACTCCCTCAATCTTCATAGGATCCAATGCAACTCCTGCCTCAGAGATGACGTGTCCCAAGAAGTGGACCTCGCGTATCTAGAACTAACACTTCGAGATCTTTCCATAAAGCTGGTGCTCCCCGAGTGTGTCTAGTACAACCCGAAAGTGGTAGGCGGTGTCCGCCTCAGTCGTCGAGTATATCAAAATGTCGTCAATGAAGACCACACCAAATTGATCGAGGTTTGGCTGAAATATCTTATTCATGAGGTCCGTGAACACTGCTAGAGAATTGGTCATGCCGAAAGGCATAACCAAGAACTCATAGTGGCCATACCGACATCTGAAGGTTGTCTTCTGCACGTCCTCGCCACGAACTCTGAGCTGATGATAGCATGACCTGAGGTCTATCTTCGAGAACCACCGTGCTCCCTTGAGGTAATCAAAGAGGTCATAAATCTTCGGTAGCGGATACTTGTTCCTCACCTTCACCTGGTTTAGGCGATGATAGTCGACACAAAGTCACAAGCTCCCATCCGCGTTCTTGACGAACAATATCGGGGAAGCCCAGGGTGAAACACTGGGTCGGATGAATCCCTTGCCCTGCAAGTCCTCCAACTGTACCCGTAGCTCCCGAAGCTCAGCGGGTGCCATCCGATTTTCTTGGGTGGATATCGGGGCTATCCCGGGGTACAGGTCAATATAAAAGTCTACCTCTCTGCGAGGTGGTAGCCCTATGACGTCATCGGGGAAAATGTCTGCATACTGATCCACCACTGCAAGAAAACCAGGACTCCGCACATCAACTACTCCTAGGATGAGGCTAGCCAACTGATGAGTGATGGGTTTTCCTCTCTTCTACGATATTCCATCCTGTGCTGCGAAGGCTCCCTTCTCGCCGGTGAAGGTGAACCTCCTCCCGTCGGTGCGTACACATCACAACTTGCGCCTAATACAGTGAATTTGATCATGGACTATAGATAACCAATGCATGCCCAAGATGACGTCGTAAGGACTCGACGCCGCTACAAGAAGATCCCAGCCAAAGATCTTGCCTACTAGAGTAATCTCACACTGCCAGCACCAGTGTGTAATCATCGAGTCTTCTCTCGTAGGAGTCTCTAGCCATAAGGATTGAGCCAACGGCTCTGTCGGATTCTCCGAGCTCCGAACAAGGGTAGCGGATATGAAATAATGACTCACTCCTATGTCTATAAGAACTGAAGCAAGGGTGGAATAGACACAGATAGTACCTCGAATCATCTCAACCACACCGTGGTCATAGGCCTCTGTTACCTGGAGCTATTCCTGTCTCTGCCCGCCAGCTCCCTGTGGTCAGGGTGGACCTCCTGGTGGGGGTGCTGGTGGTAGATCCTCAAAGCGTCTCCCACCACCTGCTGCTCGGCCAGCTCCTCTGCCTCATCCGCCTGCTCCCTGCGGACCACCATGATCGACCCTCTGCCTCTTCCTGGGTGGCCCCTCAACCATTTGCTACTCCTCGGCACGGCGGGTCGGGCAGTCATGAGCCATGTGGCCCTACCCACTGCATGCGTAGCACTATTTTCCTCTCGAAAGACTGGCTCCGCGCTGTGTGCCCCACACTGCTAAGCCAGTGTCCTGAGGTTGTCTGCCTGAGGGTCCGGTCTGCCTAGACCCATGAGTCATCCATCGATTGCCTACTGCAGAAGACTCTGCTACGTGATGCCCCACGGTAGGTCTCGCTGCTGACGAAGGCTTAGCAAGGAAGCTCTCAATCAAAAGGGCTCGTTCCAGTACTCCTGCATGAGTCGGAATGATGAGGGAGATCAGAGATACCCTGATCTCATTACTCAATCCCTACTCAATGGTTTGGCCCCGAAAGAATGGGTCCCGTACCGTGTTTGTCGAGTAGCATGAGAGATCTGTAAATCTCGCCGAGTACTGGGCGACTGTCAAGCTGTCCTGCGGAAGCTGAAGAAGCTCCTGGATGCGCACCGCATGGAGGGTGGTTGGGATGAAATCTAAGCAAAAGAGGATCTCAAAGTCCATCCAGAGAAGAGATGACTCATCTTGAACCTGGAACATCAAGCTCCACTATTTGACTACTGCCGCGTGCAGGAGGGTCGCTGCGAGGATCACCTTGAGGTCTGCTGGTGTCCTCACTAACCTGAAAACCCGTACAACTGCCTCCAGCCAGTCCTCGACTGCCAGGGGGTCCGTCTCCCCACGGAACCTGGGCGGTCACTGGTGCCGAAACTTGTGCAGTGCACTTAGGCGACATGCATCGTCAGTGGCTGGGGCTGGAAACATCGGTGGATCAGCAGGTAGAGGTACCGCCGGTGCCTCTACTGTAAAAGGGAACTGTACCGAGGCCTCGTCGCTCAGTGGGCTTTCATCACACACAACTATCAAAACCCTAGCTGGCTGCCGTCATGGGGCCATACTGAAAAGAAATAGGTGCGCCACAGTCAAACAGTAAACCTGGTGAGATGACATAAAGTAATCACAAAGAAAACTTGAAACACACATACAATTAATGTTTTCGTGCATTAAGTCAGAAATCAGAAGTCAGGGTCCTGGTGTATGGATACGTCGGCCTCCGAACCATCACTAGACTCCCTGGACTGATAACCACACTCAATACTTTAAACACTGTTGCTTATCATAGAGAAAGATCAGAGTCTTGAGTTCTGCGGTAGAACCGAACTCCTCTGATACCAATTTTTCATGACCCATCCTCGGGGCCCGTGTCGTGACTACCCCAAGCTCGCCTTCCATAGGCCTGGAGTTGGAAACTGGCACCAAGACGTAATTCCTGGTAAAAAGGGAAGGAATTTCCTTTGTAATATAAACAAACACCACAGAGCAAGCAAGAAGAAGTATACACTAAGTAAAAACTGAGTACAATAGAAAGTGTGGAAAAGTAAGTGGCCAAGTATACAAACCCAAACTGAATGTAATGTACAACTGGAAAGGGAAAACAACAACTGAAAAGTAAAGCCATAGCTCTGAGCCATCCACTAGAAGTCCCACCTGAAGGGTGGGTACAGATAGCCTCCACATCTCCTCGGGTCCAGCCGTCCGCTCCAAGTACGTCCCACCCAATGGTCCACTTCCAGGTACCGTCCTGCTCTGCAAGCCTCAACCATGATCAGCACTGTCCGTCGTCTGAAACCAACACAACGTAGTGAGGGCATACCCGTGAAGGGGTGAGTATAAGCTACTCAGTAGAGACCCCGAGACCCCCGAAGGTCTCCCAGAATCCACAAAGGATAATCGACAAAGGAAAGATACAATCACGATGTAACATTCGACACTACTTAGGTATATGCCCATACATATACCTAATTCACCAATTCTTGTTCGCCTCCAACTTCCGAGCTCAAGTACAACCCAGTCCTCATAGGAAATCACAACACAGTCCATACAAGAAAGAAAAACAGAATCCACACAGGATAGCACTACACAATCCACATAGGAATGAAAAACGTAATCCACACAGGATAGCACAACACAATCCACATAGGAAAGAAAAACGTAATCCACAAAGGATAGAAGAACACAACCCACATAGGAAAGCAAAACAGGATTCATCTCACACAGGTATACTTCTTCGTATGATGATAGAGATGATCAGATGTAACCACTGATTCATCTAAGACATCAATCCCACAAAGGATCGATAGGTACTAACCCCCAAAATAACCCACAAAGGATCGACAGGTAACTAACCCCCGCAATGACTCAAAAAGGATCGATATGTAACTAACCCCTGGAATGACCCACACAGGATCGGACCCACACAGGATTTGTAGGCACTGGCCCACATAGGACCGCTGAGCACTGACCCACACAGGATCAGACCCACACAGGATCTGTAGCACTAATCCACGTAGGATTTCTGAGTGCTGTAGTCTTTGCCGTCGAATCCACGGAGGATTTCTGTACAGTCCTCATCATCATCGCAGTTTCAGCCATCTCTAGGGTTCCCGCACATAACAAGATCGTTTTAGGAGGATCCTCTCCTCGAGTCAAAGGGATGGACACATCAACCGTCATGAAGACCAGGGATGATGTAACCCAACGTTTCGTCCCATGTCTTAAGGGAAAACCACGAAAAACGTGCCCAAGTCACCGAGAACAAGACGAAAAAACCAATTTCCAAAAGTACACGGCGTGTAGATATACGATACACGCCGTGTCATCTGACACCAGGTACTGCCCGTGTGTTACAGCCCATGTCGCAAAGCTGGTCATGTAAAAAGTAAGTACATGGAATGTGGTATGGTTACACGCCATGTCTTCTATCCACGAGTACTGTCCATGTTCCACAACCCGTGTCGATGGGATGTTCATGTAAAAAGTATGTACATGGCGTGTGGTATGGTTACATGCCATGGCCAAACATCTGGGTCGGCTCCATGTATGCTGGTCGTGCCTGGTCGTGTGGTGGAGTACATGCCCGTGTACTCAATTCCATGGTCGTGTATCCCCGGATTACATGTCAAGTCCCGCTAAGCTTCTTCTGCTATTCTGTGTTGAGATTACATGCCTTGTGGCCGGGGTCACACGCCGTGTGCTACTTGTCTAACCCCGAAAATCAAGCCGCAGTACACCCATACTACACGGTGTGTTCGTAATTGGAACACGCCGGGTATTCTGGAATTTTCCAGAACCAACGCCTCCGGCCAGCACACCTCATGTTCTGCCCGTTCTTCATTCTAACGGTTCTCTCATCACAAAACTTTGGACACTATGTTTCCTCGATGTCCCATAATAGTCTCTGGTGTTTTCAGGCCTCCGATCAGCTCCGAAATCATGATTTGATTCCCCCACTTGAAGAATGGTCAAGGGATTATCCCTACCATTCTGGTTTGATCCGTCACCCGCTATCGTCATCGCACCTTTGATAGGATGTCATGATGTTGGATCTTCAATTGGGATCGTTGCGTCACACAACGAACTAGCATCGTTCCGGTGTTCGTCACCCATGAAGAACACGAAGATCCCACCAAACATTCACAAAAACGGTGGAGGGATCGGGCAGTGTTCATTTGGCCCGGTCCTTCCACGTTAGTTTGGTAGAAAGCAGGTCAAGATAAACAAAGGAAGGAAGAAATAACATTGCTCAAATAAAAACACACCCCTACCTCGTTGAATTCAATGAGCGAGGTTTCATCGCAGAAAAAGGCATCATGGAGGGAGGATCATCGTGTCACAGAGAAGCATCACAGAAGATGCATCACGGAAGAGGCATCGTGGAAGAAGAGATACACGGTGTCGCGTAGTCAATCTCTGAGGGTTTGGTGTTCTTCGTCAGAGGTCGGTGCATTCTTTGCGTTCTTCACGTTCTTCGCGTTCTTCGTCGAAGAAGAAATATTTTCTCCCAATCCTCTCCACGCAACAAGTTCGAACAGAAATAAAATAAGAGTTGTCTTATTTTATTAACGCACAAGCCAATGTTTGAATTTTAAAAGAAACGAAATGAAACAATTAATTGAGGAGTTTAAAACCGCCCAATTAATAAGGCGTTTCGTAACTAGAATAAATGCTTAAGTTGAATTTATTAATAGGGTGTGCAGGTGCATTACTTAGAAGAAAGAAACGGTGGGGCTCATGTGGGCCCCAACTCAAAAATATCCTACCAAGTGGGTAGGATATTGTGGGTCCCACATCATCCACTTAACTAAAGTTAAGAAAAATTATATAAAAATCGGTTGGCACTTTTATTTTATTTCTTATCTTAACCCAAAAAATTAAAAACCACACCCGAGAAAACGAAACACTGAAAAAGATGTTTCTAAGAAAATACCAGCGCCGTGATTCTATCAGTGCCCCCAGAATTTGATTCCGAGCACTGGTTCAAAAGTTAGAAAAACGCACTCGTTCGTTCACTGAACGTACCAGAGCTAAACTTCGGAAAAAGATTCCGGGCACACCGGGCCTCAGAATCAAGTTCCATCAGAAACTGCGCTCTGGTAAAATACAAAGTAAATTAAGAAAAAAATTTCCTTGAATTTTACGGGTCTTTACAGCCAGAGTCATAGGGCCGTGGTACAGGTCATAATTTTGCAGTGGAGCAGACCCAGTAGGAGCAGGATCCCGGACCTTCTACAGTTTGAGGTACAATCTTAGTAGCCTTAGTTTTATCTTCTGCTCTTTTTGATACCAGAGCTTCCCATAGTTTTTTATTTGTTGCTATCGTGGAGAGTCTTGGTCTCTGTATCTTTTCCTCTTCCGACATCTTGATGCTAGACACACCATTGGGGACTAGGACGACTAGTGTACGTTAGTGCAAGGAGTGCTCTCTAGAGGTTGATGGGTGTCACTTTCGATGATACCTATATGTCCTAGAGATGACAGGCTATGAGTTCATTCTCATGATGGACTGGTTAGTTCCCTTCTAGGCATTCATCGACTTTTATCACCGTAGGGTGAGTTTCATATCACCAGAGGGTGGATCTTTTCTTCATAGGGGTGAGTGGGATGTCCAGGCAAACAGAACAGGACCCGAGCATCATGGTCTTAGAGAAGTTACATCCCATATTTCCAGTCTATATCTGGATGACCACGAGACTTCATAGTTATAATTTCATCTAATGGTGGATCATTTTAGGAATATATTTCTAGAGGAATTTTCAGGTTTTCCTCCAGAGTGTGAGGTAGACATTATTATTGATCTCGTCCCAGGAGTGACACCGGTGTCCATTCCTCCTTATAAGATGCTTACACTTGAGTTACATCAACTCAAGAAGTAGTTGGAGGAGTTATAGGAAAGGGGTTTCATCTGACCCAGTACTTCTCCATGGGTTTCTCCTGTCCTATTTGTGAGGAAGGCAGACAGTACCCTTAGACTTTTTGTGGATTATCAGAAGCTGGACCAGTTGACAGACATGAACCGATATCCCTTACCGGGGATTGATGATCTCTTTGATCAGCTTTGAGGATCTCGAGTATTATCAAAGATTGAATTGAGGTCTGGTTATAATCAGTTGTGTGTTAGACCATCACATATACCTCTTACAACCATTAGGAGAAGGTATGGTCTATATGAGTACTCATTTATGCCGTTCGATCTCACGAACGCACCAGCAGTTTTCGTGGGACTGATTAACCAAGTGTTCCATCCATACTTGGATACGTTCGTGGTGGTCTTCATGGACGATATCTTGGTGTACTCTCACAATCAACCCGACCATACCACACATCTTGAGATTGTTTTGAGTACACTAAGGGAGAATCAGTTATATACTAAGCTCTCAAAGTGCCACTTTTGGATGGACCAAATTCACTTCTTGGGTCATGTTATTTCAGAGATATGAGGATCAGTAGACCCAGAGAAATTGAGAGCTATATTTTCTAGGGAGAAGCTAAAGAACATCCTTGAGGTACAGAGTTTTCTAGGGATGGATGGATACTACAGACGTTTAATACATAACATTTCATGATTAGTAGCACCGCTGACAGGTTTGACCAAGAAGGGTGTGAAGTTATGATGGTTAGATTCTTATGAGTCAACCTTTTAGAAGCTGAAAGGGAGATTGACTTCAGCACCTGTACTAGTCTTTCCAATTCCAGACAATAACTATATTGTTTAATATGATGCTTCATGTATCGGGCTGGGAGTTGTGCTTATGTTGGGTGATGGAGTTGTTTCATATGAGTCTTAGAAGTTAAGGCCACATGAGAGGAATTACCCAGCGCACAATCTGGAGTTGGCAGCTTTTGTTCATGCCTTACGCTATTGGATACATTACCCTCTGGGGAAGCACTTTTTGGTTTTCACCGACCACAAGAGTCTCAAGTAAATCTTCACTCAGCATGATCTGAATTTGAGACAGCGCAGGTGGATGGAGTACCTACAATCCTTTGAGTTCGAGATTGGCTATATGCCTAGGAAAGAAAATGTTGTGGCTGATGCATTGAGCAGGAGGACTCAGATGCAGGAAGTTCAGGAGGCTAGCAGTGAGGTGAAACTTATGGCCCTATTCTATGAGATGCATTTGGAGGTATGAGATAGACATGGGGAGACTTTTCTATCTTTTGTAGCTGTTACCTCTACCTTCTTAGATTACGTGTGAATGAGGAAGCTATCAGACTCTGCAGGCCTAGTCCCACGAGAAAGAGTGTCAGGAGAGGACCCTTATCCTGGATGGACAGTAGGAGAGGATGAGATCTTGCGTTTCCAGGGATGTGTATGGGTGCCAGCAGATATACAAGAGGATATGATGCAGGATTTTTATTCCTTTGTTTGGGCAGTTCATACTGGTGTCACCAAGATGTATCCTAATCTTCAACACCAGTATTAGTGGTCATGTATGAAGATAGATTTTTTTCGTTTCATCATGAGGTGTTCTACTTGTCAGCAGGTGAAGTCAGAGAATCAGCGACCAATAGGTCTTCTACAGTAGTTACCTATTCCAAAGTAGAAGTGGAATGACGTCGCGATGGACTTCGTGACAGGGTTGTCGAGGTGACCTCGAGGGAATGATGCTGCAAGGGTTGTCAATGACAGGCTTATGAAGGTTTCTCACTTCTTACCGATCAAGGAGAACTTCAGTGTTGATGAGATGGGACGGCTTTATATCCATGAGATTTTACATCTATATGGAGTTCCACACTCCATTGTTTCAGACAGGGATGCACATTATACTTCTTGAGTCTAGCAGGGGCTTCTGAAAGATTTGGGTACACATGTACTTTTGAGTACAGCATACCACACCCAGACTGATGGCCAGTCTGAGCGTATGATTTAGGTGCTTGAGGACATGCTCCGAGCATGCATTCTGGACAGTGGAGGTTCATGGGAGAAGCATATACCCCTAGAGTAGTTCACCTACAATAATATTTTTCAGGCAACTATTCAGATGAAACCTTATGAGGCTTTGTACGGTAGGCCACGCCGATCACCCTTATGTTGGCTGGAGGCAAGAGAGGCAGCTTTGATGGGACCTTGACTTGTTTAGGAGACCACAGAGCAGATAGATTTGATTCTAAATAGGTTGGATACTGCAAAGTCTTAATATAAGTCTTATGATGATCAATGGAGATGCCCTCTAGAGTTCAGGGTTGGGGATCATGTTTTTCTACGTGTCACACCGAGGTTGGGGAACAGAAGGATCAAGAGACATGGTAAGCTTTCACCAAGGTACGTTGGGCCATTTTTCGTGTTGGAGAGAGTGTTGGTGGTTTCCTATCAGTTGTAGTAACCTTAGAGGTACCGGGCTATGCACGACATCTTTCACATTTCACAGCTCTGATGTTACTTTTCAGACCCGTCTGATGTCTTTCAACCTGAAGAGGTTGAGCTAGAATTGGATGAGTCATTCCAAGAGAACCCCATCTAGATTTTTGTTCGCAGTAGAAAGGTTCTCTGTGGCCGGTCTGTGCCACTAGTATAGATGCTATGGCAGAACGGGCTGGTACATAATGATACTTGGGAGAGGGAGGTTGATGTACGAGCATAGTGGCCGGAGCTGTTCGAGGTTTCTTCTTCTACACCGAGCTAGGGAAATTCGGGGAAGCATTTATCTAAGGGGGATGTTTATAAGAACCTGGATCTTCCTTTTAGGTTTGTTTTTCCTTTTCTGGTTGTTTTGAGAAAAATAGGAAATTTTGGAAATTTTCAAAGTACACGCCGTGAACATTATGAGTACACGCTGTGTACTTCTTTGCCATAGTTAGCCGGGTGCTGGCCGTGTAGAGGCCATGCACCGGGCCATGTGGGGGGTGTTTGGAGGCCACTTAAAGTGGAGTATAAAAATAGTTAGTACATACTGTGTACATTCTTATTTATTTCATTAAACACACTAGGGTCACGTCTAACGGATAGAAACAACTCTTTCTAGGTTTTGTTCCTCTGAGAGTGCCGAGCATCCACAGATCTTTGACAGGCCCTCGATTGTAGAGACCCAAAGCTTGACATACATGGACATTACATTAATTTTTCGTAATACATAATACATGAAAAAAGCAGATTCCCAAAGACCGTATTAGTTTAGAGTCTTTGGAAACTCGGAATGTAATATTCTAATCATGGTGAAAGATCTTCAACATCTCCCATAAAGATCTTCCCCTTTTGGTTTTCTTACCTAAAAACTTTCTTTATATCCTGGGGAAAAGAAAACATAAAAATGGTGAGCTCAAATGCTCAGTAAGGGTAAACATAATAACATAAAACAATCCATAAACATTTGAATGCAAAAACATGAACATAAAATCTAAACATCAAAATTTTGAGCAAAGACATAAATATTTTAAGTACGTAAGTAATATATCATAAGGCAACATCAATCCTGATAAAATAGACTGGGAAGAAAATATGTAATTGTGGAAAACCATTAAGCACTTGATATGATTTCCATAGTAGCCAAGGCATTGCTGCCAAGACTATATTAGTGGACAAAGTCCCTTTCTGACTCGAGTTCACTCCTCGTTTCAGTCCTGTAACATTGAACCAGATTAAATTACCATTCCAGCCATGTCTATCTCATGAGATATACATCTTTACCCAATGCATTTGAGGATGATATAGGTCCCACCAATCTCATAATGAAATCATTATTTCTTGTCCCACAATATAATCATAAATCATTCATCACAACCCAAAGAATCAAATGGGTTTCATAAACATCATCCCATCATAACATAATCCATATAAAACAAATGGATATCATATCATCAAAAGAGAAGTGAAACCATGTAAATCATAGAGGAATTATACTTGAAACATAAACATATGAAATAATGTCATCTTAGATGGAAAATGGTTTTGATAAAACACATGAAATGAATTATTGTGGAAAATATTCTTTCTTATTCAAAATCATTTTATTTTCACAAAATGCCATGAAATTTTAAAAGAAAAGGATTTTGTTGAAAATATTTATGAAATATTGTAGAGTAAGCTTCATGAAAATAAGGTGACATGAAACCATAAAATTCTGTTCATACTGTATAAGTTAAAAAACATTCCCCTCGTACTTTTTTCGGAAAAGTCAAAATGTTCCTCATTTGGTAAACAAAAGTAATATTCCTTTAATAACATGTGGTAAATTTAAAAAATGGGTAAAAATGACTTTAAACATAAATGAAAACATTTTTAGAAAACATAGACATGGATGACAACAATAAACCTAGTAAATACTTACATATAAGCAATCTCAAATAAAAATGAGATTTGCAAAATTATCCCTTACCTTATGTATGATATGCTTAGTATCTATCCGAACCTCATGTATAATGATTTAAATAATTTCATTTACTTATTAAAGAATAATATTCATTGTTATGATATCATATATGGTTCACTTATGACTTTATATTACCCGTTCTTTTGTAAATTCCAAGTTAAAGCTGCGTTTTGGGTAAAATTGTTTTATTTATCGTACATGTTTCGACTTGTTGTTCTTGATATTATTACTTATATCCTGATTTACTTAATTCCATAACGTAAAACATGATTTATATATAATATATATTCATCATATACATATATATATGATAGATCGATAAATGGAATGAAATACACCGTTCGTGGAGATAGTAGGCCGTACGTACGCATGAACGCTGTTTTCGTTTCCTTATTGAATTGAATGGAATTAAGTAGATGACATACATATATATATATATATATATATACATAAATACAGTATCATTATTATTTCATGCATTTAATTATTATTCATTATATATACTTTATAATCATTCATGAATGGTTAACAAGGATAATGAATCTCATCACATTATGGAGACGGTAGTCCGTACGTATGCACGAGTGATGATATCATTCCATTGATCGTGGAATTGTATTGAAGTATATGTATAATATTCCAGAATAAATATCAATTTACAAAAATCATATATAGTTATTTATTTTCACCATTATACCCATCCAATTATGGTGGTGGTTGAAAACATATTACACCACGGCGTGGAGAAGGTATTCTTTACGTACGCACGTGCGGTGATTTCGTTTTCCATAGGAAAGATAGAAGGTGAAATAGGGGTTTTTAAAATTTATAATAATATATAAGTATATTAGTGATACTGATGTTATTAATTTATAGTGAAAGAAATAATGAAGAAGAAGTATAAGAAGAAATAAATTGGAAAGAATCGGTAAAGGATATTACCTCTTCTTTGACGCGCCTCTTCTTAACCTCCCCTTAAGGCACTAGGGTTGGTCTTTTGAGGAGACCAGAACTTCCAGAATGTTTCTAGGGAAGTGGATCAGATAAATGGGTAGGGTTTGGCCAAGATTAAAGGCTCAAATGGGTGTGAATAGAAGAGGTAAGGGGTACCCTTTTTATAAGGAAGGATAGGGGAACCTTGGAAAAAACTTAAAATATTATTTTATAATAAAGTCATATTTGGTTTATAATTGCTCAAAATTTATTTATTTCGAAGATTAAGTGGGGATGAGTCGAAATACTCTCAACCAATTAGTTTACTATTTTAACATTATCTTTTAGATTTAACTCTATGTTAAATAATTTAACTTTTACTGTGTCTTCTTGTTTTCTTACACTATGTGGTTAATAAACTTACTATAACAAGGCAAACGAAACCCAAGTGGTTCATTATTAATATATACAACCTTATATAATTCATTTTCAGAACCTTATATTTTTAGGAATATTATAACAATTAATAATATAATATTTGTTTTAAATAACTATTTTATGTCAATTTTGACACTATTCGGTAATTGATTTTTGTGAAAATCATATCAGCATGATTATTTTGAAAAAAATTAATTAAATAAATACTAAAATGTCATATTAAAATTAGTGGAATTCATAAAAAGTATCAAATTACATTTATTTGGGTATTTATAATATCAATTATTTTAATATTTCATTATTTAGGTAATTACTGCATCACCATTGTGTCATAAATAAATTAAATTATTTAATGTCTAAAAATTATAAATAAAATACCATTAGTTTGGAAATATTTTTATATTTCTAAAGAATATTTATATTTGAGTTTAACTTATGTATAAACCTGTATTAAAAATGTTTTAGTTATTAAACTTTGATTTTAAATATTTTAACTCTTTTTTAAATAAAATAATAATAAATGTCATAATCTAATCCAATTGGAACTAGATGATAATATTATATTCTTAAGGTTGGTTTTGGTCGAATTATAATTATCCAATAGAATTATAAAATGTGTTTGGGTAATAATAATATCATTTTTACCCTTAATTACCCTATTTACTTTTAACCGTGGTAAATAAAAGTAAAAAGTTACTATTAAACAAAAATTATTTTTATCTTATTGAACCACATTTTACTCCTTGATATTAGCCGCGTCTCTTGTATTTTTGAAATTACACTCACAGAATCGGTAAAAATAAGTTTTATGTAAATTTTCAAATTCTCCTAGGGGGTGGGTAAAAGACAGTGAAAAGTTCAATAAAATATTTATATATCAAACATTATTATAAAATGAATCCAATGAATTAAATTATGTATCAATTTTGACCTAAAATAAATTTGAATAAAATAAATAAATATCTAAATAAAAAGTTGGTTTTTAAATAGTAACCCAGTGTTTTCACTATTCATCAAAAATTGAATGTTTTCAGAAAAATACCAAAAATACACCCAAGGCTAATTTTGATATTCTAAATCTAAAAATGAATTCCATTTTGAAAGATAAAATTTATAAAATTTCAAAGATTGGGTATTACTATTCATAACGACTAGTTCATAATAATATTATAATAATTTCTCGTTTAGTGAAACTTGGTATTGCGTACTACACACGCTATCGTAGAAGGTCTAGATTGCATTTAATGAAAGCCAAGTCAGGGATGCATGTAGTGAAATATTTGTTTAGTGTTGCGTAAAATATAATCAAAACTTTTTGCATTTATACATTAAAAAAAATCTATACTTAATGTTGTGTAGAATAATTTCCACAAAACAAACTTGAAATTGTGTATAACACGAGAAAAGAATAGTGTTGCGTATACTACAAGCTAATAAAATGTTTCTTATAGTACACGATAATCTTGGTGTAGTGTATAATAGAAGACATCAAAGAAATTAAAAGTAATATTTCTCATAAAATCTCGGGGTATTACATTCTACCCCCTTTAAATGAATTTCTCCCTCGAAATTCATCGGGGTTATAAATCGTTTACTACTTGAAATTTTCATTCATAAAAACCCACATCGTAAAAAAGAATACGAAATCATCCTTTTAGAAGGAAATTTAGAAACAAAATAGATACCCAAAGTAACTCATCACTTGGGGTCCCACATAGGAGTATATAGGTGAAAATATGGATATGGAAGAGAAATCTAACCGTCATGTTCTGATGAAGAATGGTAGAGAACATGGCTATGAAAAAGCCAAAAATCACAAAGCTGTAAATTTTTGATGATCAAAGGTACCATCTGATTCATCAGATATGAGAGTACTAGGACAACATTTTTGGTTTCCAAGATCATTTCACTAACATTGATGAACTTTTACATAACGATAAATACTTACTTGATTTCAGTGTAATATCATCATTGGTCATTCCATGAACAATTTCCAATTCATCTCTATTTAATGAAATGAAGATGAATTTTTGATTCATAAAGTGTTAGCAGGTCATGTGATAGAATGGTAAGTCATCCCATCTTTTTCTATCACAAAATGGTTAGCATAAGTTATTAAATATACATAAGTCCATCTATGGTGAGATTAATCATATATGATTCCAACAATGGACTTATACTTCATCTATCATACCACTTAATAAAATAAAACTAGTTCCTACTAACCAGGGACTTCCTGTAGGCCAGTGGTAGGCGATAAAGGCCTGTCGCACTTCGGTTGTGGGTTCGATTCCCACAGCCTTGACCGACGCGACGGGTTGTCGCCCATCCTGCAGGTTGTCCTTTTTATAAAACTATATTTTTATAAAATCCCATCAATAATATCAAAAAAAATTCTATCCTTAAACAATACTAACTTCTATCCAACATAATCCATTCCAATATTTAGGCTTATCTAAAATACTTCTGTCCAATTTTATACTATAAAGAAAACGATTACTAGAAATTTTATCAAACAAGCATGTGAATACCATCATTTATCCCCCATATATCATACGATATATCTTGTTGGTCACATTCCAAACATGTGAATACCTTAATCAAGTATTCTCTTGAAAAATGAATACCCATTGAACCTTAGTGAAAACATTAATGCTATCAAAAGTTTACTCTTTCCACATACCAAAATCCCAAAATTTCTATATTCTCAAACCATGTTATCAATCATGAGCTCATTTCATTTTCTCTTTATCCCTTCATTATGCGCATATCATCTTCTTTCAAAAAATATCTGAATAACCTTTCATGGTTACCAGTACCATTCAACATATACTTTCAAATACTTTATAAAAAAAAATAGTGTAACAATCCTTAGGTGTTTCTTTATTCCATAGTACCATTAAATTACCTATACAACATAACTCTTGATAAACATACAATCATTCCACTACCTTCTTAAACCATTGACCAAGCTTCAACACTTCTTCGCGTTCTTTGCGTTCTTTGCATTCTTCTCGAAGAAAGATGAAGATCTTCTAGCTTCAGAGATTTCTCCAAATACTCTAAACAAGACACCCTTCAAAAGACAAGTGTTGGTATTATTTTATTAACATGCCAGAAATTTTAAAACATGTTAAGAAACGAACCATTAATTTGGTGAATTAATGGTAACGACTTAACTGTCCATCTAATAGGAGCGTTTAAGAGTTTTAGAAAATTCCACAGTTGACTTTCATTAAAGAGGAGTTTTCGTGGGTGTGTTACTTAGAGGAAAAGAAACGGTGGGGCTCGTGCGGGCCCCACCTCACAAATTTCCTACCAAGAGGGTAGGATATTTTGAATTGAACCCTATCAGCTTCAACTCAGCTTAAGAAGCTTTAAGTGGCTTTTAAGTGGCTTTAAGTGAAATAAAAATAAAGTTGTCGCACTACTTTATTTAATTTCTTAACTTAACCCAAAAAATTAAAAACCACACCCGAGAAAATGAAACTCCAGAAGAAGCATTTATAAGCAAGTACCAGCGCTGTGATTCCATCGGTGCCCTTGGAATTCGATTCCGAGCACCAGTTCAAAAGTTAGAAAAACCCGTTCGTTCGTTCACTGAACGTACCCGAGCCAAACTTCGGAAAATGATTCCGGGCACACCGGGCCTCGAAATCACGTGCCGTCAGAAACTACATTCTTGTAAAATTCTAAATAAAATTAAGAAAAAAATTTCCTTGAAATTTTCGGGTCTTTACATCACTCCCACCTTAGGGCTTTACGTCCCCGTAAAGATTCATCATAAGCTAGGGAAAAAATGTGGGTACTGAGCATGCATCTCAGTCTCCCTCTCCCAAGTGCTCTCCTGGAGGTTCCCATGCTGCCATATGATGCGCACAAGAGGAATCGATTGTCTATGTAGGACCCGCTCCTGTCGATCCTTGATCTCCACCAGGACCTCCGTAAAATTCGCCCCATCATCAGCGTCCAGCTCCCCATGGTCAATGATATGCGTCGGGTCGTGCACGTATCTCCTCATCTGAGATACGTGGAAGACGTCGTGCACCCGGTGCAACTGAGGTGGTAGAGCCAGTCGATAAGCCACCTCGCCAATCTTGCTGAGGACCTGGAATGGTCCGATGAAGTGTGGAGATAACTTACCGCCTCAGCCAAATCTCTGTAAACCACGTCGAGGTGAGACACGTAAGAAGACGTTGTCACCATCCTCGAACTCTAGTGGCCTCCGCCTCCTATCAAAATAAGACTTCTGCCAGCTCTGAGATGTCCTCATCCGCTCCTGGATGACCTGGACCTTCTTTTTCATGGCCCGTACCATCTCTGGTCCCACAAGTGCTGACTCCCCAGGGTCTGTCCAGCACAAAGGAGATCTGCAAAGTATGATGTACAACGCCTCGTATGGTTCCATCTCGATGGTGGAGTGGTATCTGTTGTTGTACGAAAACTTTAACAAGGGTAGGTGGTCCTCCCAGCTGCGACCAAAGTCGATGACACATGTGTGGATCATTTCCTCGAGGGTCTGAATGGTCCGCTCCCTCTGACCATCCGTCTGAGGGTGAAAGGCGAAGCTCAGATGTAGCTGCGTCCCGAACGCCTCCTGCAACCCCTTCCAAAGCCGGGAAGTAAAGCGAGCATCTCGATCGGAGATGATAGATGATGGAACACCGTGAAGCCGTACAATCTCCTGAACATAGAGACACCCCATGCTCTCCACTGAGCCCTGCTCTCTGATGGGTAAGAAGTGAGCCGACTTGGTGAGTCGGTCGACAATCACCCAAATGGAGTTGTGACCTCTGGAAGTGCGTGGAAGTCCAATCACGAAGTCCATATATATCCCGTCCCACTTCCACTCCGGGACCTCCAAGGGCTATACCAAGCCTGCTGGTACCTGATGCTCCGCCTTCACCTGCTAGCAGGTGAGGCATCGTGAAATGAACTCTGCCACAACCTTCTTCATGCCTGGACACCTGTGCTGTCGTCTGAGATCCTGGTACATCTTCGCCACTCTAGGATGTAACGCTAATGGAGAAGTGTGAAACTCCCTCAGCACTTCCTCCCATAAAGAAACTGGTACAAAGGTACTTCCTTTGAAAAGGATGTCGTGCTCTGCTCCAAAGGAGAAGCCATCAAGTGCCTGTCCTGAGGATATCTGTGCACACCGCATCTCACAGTCCGCGTCCCCACGCTGTGCCTCTCTAACCCACTGTAGTAGTGGAGGGGTGACTGCGAGAGACTGAAGGAAGTCTGATCCATCCCTATCCACAAAGGATACCCGCAAAGTGGCTAGCTGCTCTGTCACCTCCTTGAGTAGCTGAATGCCCGTCCACCTACTGAGAGCATCTGCTACTACATTCCCCTTCCTAGGAGTATAGACTATCTCAAAGTCATAGTCCTGGAGGAACTCGAGCAATCGCCGCTGTCTCAGGTTCAGGTACTTCTGAGAGAAGATGTACCAGAGACTCTGATGGTCAAAAAAGACTCTAAAGCGCTCGCCCATCAGATAGTGTCGCCATGTCTTCAGAGCGAATACCACTACTGCTAACTCTAGGTCATGGGTAGAGTAGTTCTTCTCATGCGGCCTCAACTGACGTGATCCATAGGTGATCACCACCCACTACTGCATCAGGACACATCCGAGTCCGGTCCCTGATGAATCGCAGTAGACTACGTACCCTACTCCCTCCTCAGGAAACCTCAAGATAGGTTCACTGGTCAATATCTATCTCAGCTCCTGGAAGCTCTGCTGACATCTGTCTGACCACACAAAGGGTTTCCCATTCTTCGTAAGAGCTGAGAGTGGTGCTGCAACTCTGGAGAAATCTGGCACAAATCTCCAATAGTATCCAGCTAATCCCAAGAAACTCCGCACCTCCGTCACGCTCTTGGGTCTCTCCCAAGCTAGCACTGCCTCGATCTTCGTAGGATCTACTACAACTCCCGCCTCAGAGATGACGTGACCTAAGAAGTGGACCTCGCGTATCCAGAACTGACACTTATAGAGACTTCCATAAAGCTGGTTCTCTTGGAGTGTGTCCAGTACAACTCGCAAGTGATAGGCGTGCTCCTCCTCAGTCGTCGAGTATATCAAAATGTCGTCGATGAAGACTATGGCAAATCGATCGAGGTATGGATGAAAGATACTGTTCATGAGGCCCATGAACACTGCTGGAGCATTGGTTACGCCGAAAGGCATAAACAAGAACTCATAGTGGCCACGCCGACCTCTGAAGGCCGTCTTCTACACGTCCTCTTCCCGAACTCTGAGCTGATTATAGCTTGACCTGAGGTCTATCTTCGAGAACCACCGTGATCCCTTGAGATGATCGAAGAGGTCATCAATCCTCGGTAGCGTATACTTGTTCCTCACTGTCACCTGGTTCAAGCGACGATAGTCGACACAAAGTCGCAAGCTCCCGTCCGCCTTCTTGGTGAACAATATCGGGGAAGCCCATGGTGAAACACTGGGTCGGATGAAACCCTTTCCGTGCAAGTCCTCCAACTGTACTCATAGCTCCCAAAGCTCAGCGGGGGCCATCTGATATGATGGAGTGGATATCGGGGCTATCCGGGGGTACAGATCAATATAATAGTCTACCACTCTGCGAGGAGGTAGTCCTGGAATGTCGTCGGGAAAGACGTCCGCGTACTGATCCACCACTGCAGGAAAACTAGGACTCCGCACGTCAACATCTCCTAGGATGAGGCTAGCCATGTGATGAGTGATGTGCTGTCCTCTCCTCTGCGGAAGTCCATCCTGTGTTGCGAAGGCTCCCTTCTCGCCGGTGAAGGTGAACCTTCTCCCTTCGGTGCGTACACATCACACCTTGCGCCTAATACAGTCAATCTGTGCATGGACTGTAGATAACCAATCCATGCCCAAGATGACGTCGTAAGGCCTCGACGCCGCTACAAGAAGATCCCAGTCAAAGCTCTCACCTCCTAGAGTAAGCTCACACTGCCGGCACCAGTGCGTAATCGTCGAGTCTTCTTCCGTAGAAGTCCCTAGCCGTAAGGATCGAGTCGACGGCTCTGTCGGAATCTCCGAGCTCCGAACAAGGGCAGTGGCTCTGAAAGAGTCACTCGCTCCTGTGTCTATATGAACTGCAGCAAGGGTGGAATAGACATAGATCGTAACTCGAATCATCTCGGGTGCGCCGTGGTCATAGGCCTCCGCTGCCTAGAGCTGTGCCTGTCTTTGCCCGTCAGCTCCCTGTGGTCGGGGTGGACCTCCTGGTGGTGGTGGTGGTAGAGCCTCAAAGAGTCGCCCACCACCTGCTGCTCGGCCAGCTCCTCTGCCTCATCCGCTTCCTCCCTACAGACCGCTATGGTCGACCCTCTACCTCTGCTTGGGTGGCCCCTCAACTGTCTGCTGCTCCTCAGCACGATGGGTCAGGCAATCACGAGCCATATGGCCCTACCCGCCGCATGTGTAGCACTGCCTGCCTCTCAAAAGACTAGCTCCACGCTGTGTGCCCCGCACTGCTGAGCTAGTGTCCTGAGGTCATCTACGTGAGGGTCTGGTATGCCTGGACCCCTGATTCATCCATCGGCTGCCTTCTACAGAAGACTCTGCTACGTGCCGCCCCGTGGTAGGTCTCGCCACTGGAGAAGTCTCATCAAGAAAGCTCTCGATGAAAAGGGCTCGCTGTAGTACTCCTGCCTGAGTCGGAATGCTGAGGGAGATCAGCGATGCCCTGATCTCGTGTCTCAATCCCTGCTCAAAGGTCCAGGCCCGGAAGAATGGGTCCCGTACCATGTCCATCGAGTAGCGCGAGAGATCGGTAAATCTCGCCGAGTACTGGGCGACCGTCAAACTGCCCTGTCATAGCTGAAGAAGCTCCCGGATGCACACTGCACGGAGGGTGGCTGGGATGAACTCCTAGTAGAAGAGGCTCTCAAAGTCCGTCCATAGGAGAGATGCCTCATCGTGCACTTGGAGCATCAAGCTCCCCCATCGGTCCGCTGCCGCGTGCAGTAGGCTCACTGCGAGGATCACCATGAGGTCTGCTGGTGTCCTCACTAACCGGAAAACTCGTACCACCGCCTCCAGCCAGTCCTCGGCTGCCTGGGGTTCCATCTCCCCACGGAACCTGGGAGGTCGCTGGGACTAGAAATCATGCAGAGCTCCAAGGCGACGTGCATCTTCAGCGGCTGGGGCTGGAAGCATCGGTGGCTCGGCGGGAAGAGGTACCGCCGGTGCCTCTGCTGTCAGAGGGCCCTGTACCGAGGCCTCGTCGCTCGGTGGGCTGTCGTCATGCTAAACTCTCGGAACCCTTGCTGGCTACCATCGTGGGGCCATCCTGAAAAGAAACAGGAGCGCCATTGTCAGAACAATATACCTGGTGAGATGACACACAGTAATCACAAAGAAAACTTGAAACACACATGCAATCAATGTTTTCGTGCATTAAGTTGGAAATCAGAAGTCAGGGTCCTGGTGTACGGATACGTCGGCCGCCGCACCAACACTGGGCTCCCTGGACTAATAACCAAACACAATAAACTTAACACTATTTCTTCACATATAAGAAAGACCAGAGTCTGCGGTAGAACAGAACTCCTTTGATACCAATTTTTCACGACCCGTCCTTGGGGCCCGTGCCGTGACTACCCCAATCCCTCCTTCTATAGGTCAGGGGCTGGCGACTAGCACCAATGTGTAAATCTCAGTAAAAGGGAAGGCATTTCCTTTGTAAAGTAAACAAGCACCATAGAGTAAGAAAGCGGAAGTAAACACTAAGTAAAAACTGGTACAACAGTAAGTGTGGAAAAGTAAGTTGGCCAGTATACAAACCCAAACTGAAAGTAAAGTACAACTGGAAAAGGGAAAACAACAACTGAAAATTAAAGCCTCAACGTCGAGCTATCCATTTGAAATCCCACCTGAAGGGTGGGTACAGATATCCTCCACTGTTCCTCGGGTCTGGCCGACCGTTCCGAGTACGTTCCGCCCAGTGGTCCACCTCTAGGTACAGTCCTGCTCTGCAAGCCTCAACAACGATTAGCGCTGTCCGTCGTCTGCAACCAACACAACGTAGTGCAGGCATAGCCCATGCAGGGGTCAGTATAAGCTACTCAGTAGGGACCCCAAGAACCCTGAAGGTCTCCCAGAATCCACAAAGGATAATCCACAAAGGAAATATACAATCACGAAGTAACATCTGACACTACTTAGGTATATGCCCATACATATACCTAAGTCATCAAATCTCGTTCGGCTCCAACATCCGAGCTCAAGTACAACCCAGTCCACACAGGAAAGAAAAATGTAATTCCAGAAAGGATAGCACAACACAATCCACAAAGGAAAGCAAAACCGGATTTCAACTCACAGAGATATACTTCTTCATATGACGATAATGATGACCAGATATTACCACTGATTCATCTAAGCCGTCGGACCCACAAAGGATCTATAGGTACTAACCCCCGTAATGACACACAAAGGATCTAACCCACAAAGGATTGATAGGTAACTAAACCCCGCAATGACCAACAAAGGATCTGACCCACAAAGGATCGATAGTTAACTAACCCCCGCAATGACCCACACAGGATCAGATCCACACAGGATCTGTAGGCACTGGCCCACACAGGACCGCCGAGCGCTGACCCACACAGGATCAGACCCACAAAGGATATGTAGCACTGACCCACAAAGGATCGCTGAGTGCTATAGTCGTCGCCGTCGAATCCACTGAGGATCACTGCACAGTCGTCATCGAATCCACTGAGGATCTCTGTACTGTCGTCGTCGTCGTAGTCGCAGCCAGCTCTAGGGTTCCTGCACACAACAAGCTCGTTCGGGAGGGTCCGCTCCACGAGCCGAGAGGCTGATACATCAACTAACACATAGTCCAGATTTGATGTATCCAAAAGTTCTATATCGCCAACAGGAACTCAACGTCGCAGACGGCGCGTCAATCGGACGCCCGGTCTGAGAGTTATTGGCCTTTTCGTTCTAGGGGCCCGGGTGGTTTTTAAGGAAAAACCAACCCGGACGTACTCCACCTATATCCAAACCTCGGGCGGAGTAAGCCAAAAGATCTGTCTCACTTAGAGGAATTAAACAAAGTCGACGACATGTCAATCGGACGTCCGAAGCTCAAGATATGAGCGTTTCCGCTCCGAGGGCCCGGTTGGTTTCGTGTATGAACCAACCCGACCGAACCAATGTATTCCGAAACCTTGAGTGTGATATACCGAAACGACCATCTCGGTCCAAGGATCGCATCGCCGCTGACGGCGCGTCGTTTGGGGGCCCGTAGCTCAAGTTATGAGCCAAAGAACAAAAAGGTCCGAAAACGGGGGGTCTGGGCCCGGACCGACCCGGCCCAACCCCCATGGGTCGGGCAGAACCGGGTCGACCCGACCCGGGTCCGGGTTTGACCCGGCCGGCGCGGCCGGGCCCAGCCGGGGCGCGACCCGGCCCAGCCGCCAGGGTCGGCTCGGCCGGTTACGGTGGAGCGGCGCGGGGTATGCTGCCCCCCTGCGTGAAGGAGAGCCGCGTCTCCACGTGGGGCCGCTCGGTGTCACCGGACGCAGCTTTAGCCGCATCCCTCCTCCGTGGTCCCACGCGGCCGCGGGACCGGCCAGCACCACCCTGGCTTTAGCCGCGGCGAGTCTTCCCGGCGGCACGCCGGGCGCCGCCGCTTCTTGGTGGCTGGCCGCTGCGGGCCGCTGGCGCCGCCGTGCCGGCGTGGCGCGCCGGTGGGGGGTTCCGCGAACCACCGGACGCACTCCGGTGGTCCGATTTTCGCGCGGACTTCGCTAGTGCTCGTCCCAGGACTCGAAATTCACTACAAAGCCTTCAAAATTAACTTGCGGCCCCGTTTGTCATCGCCATTAAATCCGCGCATCAACGAAGAACTGCGGAGGGTTGTCGGGCCGTGTTTGTTTGGCCCGCACCCTCTGCGTTAGGTGATAACAATCGGGAAATAACAATCAACCCATGAAAAACATAACAAGGCAGAATTTTATGAAATTAAAATTGAACATTGATCCGGGTTCTTTGTTTTAGAAGGAAAAACCATGGGAATAAATATTATTCTCAAATAAAACCCATACCTCGTAGCTGTCGTCAGACGAGAGTTCTTCGCGGAAATGATCATCACAGATGAAGAGGATTGTTGTGTCATGGAAGGGCATCGCGTCGTCGCGGAAGGGCATCGCGTCAACGATCTCTGAGGCTTAAAGGAAACACACTGATTTAATTTCACGAATTAAATCCATGTTAAGGATAAAAATCCACAAAGGAAATTTAAAAGATTTGAAATCTCCTACCTCAAGAAGTTGATCGAAGATTTTTCGCGGGAGGAGAAACGTTGCAGAAGAACGTTGGGGAAGGAGAATCGTCGGTATCACAGTACACGGCATCGCGTCGTCGATCTCCGCGGGTTCAGCATTCTTCGTCGCCTTTCATCGAAGGATAGAGTTCTTCGCGTTCTTCGCGTTCTTCGCGAAAAAATATGAAGATCCTCTAGCTTTAGAGATTTCTCCAAATCCTCTAAACAAGACACCCTTCAAAAGACAAGTGTTGGTATTATTTTATTAACATGCCAACAATTTGAAAACATGTTAAGAAACGAACCATTAATTCGGTGAATTAATGGTAACGACTTAACTATCCATTTAATAGGAGCATTTAAGAGTTTTATAAAATTCCCCAGTTGACTTTCATTAAAGAGGAGTTTTCGCGGGTGTGTTACTTAGAGGAAAAGAAATGGTGGGGCTCGTACGGGCCCCAGCTCAAAAATATCCTACCAAGAGGGTAGGATATTTTGAATTTCACCCTATCAGCTTCAACTCAGCTTAAGTAGCTTTAAGTGGATTTTAAGTGGCTTTAAGTGAAATAAAAATAAAGTTGTCGCACCACTTTATTTTATTTCTTAACTTAACCCCAAAAATTAAAAACCACACCCGAGAAAACACAAATCCGGAAGAGGCGTTTCTGAGCAAGTACCGGCGCTGCGATTCCGTCGGTGCCCTCAAAATTCAATTCCGAGCACCAGTTCAAAAGTTAGAAAAACCCGCTTGTTCGTTCACTGAACGTACCCGAGCCAAACTTCGGAAAATGATTCCGGGCACACCGGGCCTCGGAATCACGTGCCGTCAGAAACTGCGTTCTTGTAAAATTCCAAATAAAATTAAGAAAAAAATTTCTTTGAAATTTACGGGTCTTTACAACAAAATCTTGACATACATGGAAATTACAATAATTATGTGGAATACTTAATATATGACAAAAATAGACGCCCAATGACCATATTAGTTTAGTGTCTTTGGAAACTCAGAACGTAATCTTCAAATCATGGTGAAAGATCTTTAATATCTCCCATAAAGATATTACACTTTTGGTTTTCTTACCTAAAACCATTCTTTATATCCTGGGGAAAATAAAACATAAAAATGGTGAGCTCAAATGCTCAGTAAGGGTAAACATAGATAACACAAAACAATCCATAAAAATTTGAATGAAAAAACTTGAACTTAAAATCTAAACATCAAAATTTTGAGCAAAGACATAAATCTTGGAAGTACATAAGGCATAAATCATAATGGAACATCAATCCTGATAAAAACTCATGGGAATAAAACATGTAATTTTGTAAAACCATTAACCACTTGATATGATTTCCATAGTAGCCAAGGCATTGCTACCAAGACCATCATAGTGGACAAAGTCCCTTTCTGAATCGAGTTCAGTCCTCGTTTCAGTCCTGTAACACTGAACCGGATTAACTTACCATTCTATCCATGTCTATTTCATGAGATATAAATATTTAACTAATTAATTATAGGGATATATAGGTCCCACACATCTCATAATTAAATTATTCTTACTTGTGCCACAACATAAACAAAAATCATTCATCATAACCCAAAGAATCAAATAGGTTTCAAAAACATCTTCCCATCATAACATAATCCATATAAAAAAAATGGATATCATATCATCAAAAGAGAAGTTAAACCATGTAAATCATAGAGATATTATACTTGAAACATAAAAATATTAAATAATTTCATCTTATATGGAAAATGGTTTTGATAAAACACTTGAAATGAATTCTTGATGAAAATATTATTTCTTATTCAAAATCATTTTATTTTCAGAAAATGCCATGAAATTTTAAAAGAAAAGGATTTTATTGAAAATATTTATGAAATATTGTAGAGTAAGCTTCATGAAAATAAGGTGACATAAAAAATCTGTTCATGTCGTATAAGTTAAAAAAACATTCTCCTCGTACTTTTTTCAGAAAAGTCAAAAAGTTCCTCGTGTGGTAAACAAAAGTAAGATACCTTTCATAACATGTGTTAAATTTAAAAAATGGTTAAATGGACTTCAAACATAAATGAAAACATTTTAGAATACATGAACTTGTATGATAACAATAACCCCAATAAATACTTATATATAAGCAATCTCAAATAAAATTGGGATTTGTAAAATTATCCCTTACCTTAGGTCTGATATGCTTTGTATGTATCCGAACCTCCTATATAATGATTTAAATAATGTCATTGACTTATTAAAGAGTAATATTCATTGTTATGATATCATATATGGTTCAATTATGAATTTATATTACCCGTTCTTTTGTAAATTCCATGATAAAGGAGCGTTTTGGGTAAAATCGTTTCATTTATCGTACGTGTTTCGACTTGTTGTTCTTGATATTATTAATTATATCCTGATTTACTTAATTATAGAATGTAAAAAATGATTTATATATGATATATATTCATAATATACATATATATATGATAGATCGATAAATGGAATGAAATACACCGTTCATGGAGACGGTAGGCCATACGTACGCATGAACGCTGTTTTTGTTTCCTTATTGAATTGAATGGAATTAAGTAGATGGAACACACACACACACACATATATACATAAATAATGTATAATTATTATTTCATATATTTAATTATTATTCATTATATATACTTTATAATCATTCATGAATGGTTAACATGGAGAATGAATCTCATCGCGTCGTGGAGACGGTAGTCTGTACGTACGCACGAGCGATGATATCATTCCCATGGTCGTGGAATTGTATTGAAGTATAGGTATAATATTTCCAAATCAATATCAATTTAAAATATTCATATATTATTATTTATTTTCACCATTATACCCATCCAAGTAAGGTGGTGGTTGAAATCAGATTACACCACGGCGTGGAGACGGTATTCCGTACGTACGCACGCGCGGTGATTTTGTTTTCCATAGGAAGGATAGAAGGTGAAATAGTGTTGTTTCATATTTATAATAATACATCAGTATATTTTTGATACTGATGTTATTAATTTATATTGAAACAACTAAATAAAAAGAAGTAGAAGAATAAATAAATTGGAAAGAATCAGTAAAGGATATTACCTCTTCTTTGACGCGCCTCTTCTTAACCTCCTCTTAAGGAACTAGGGTTGGACTTTTGAGAAGACAGGAACCTCCAGAATGTTTCTAGGTAAGTGTTGAAGAGAAATGGTAAGGGTTTTTCCGATCTTCAAGGCTCAAAAGGGTGTTAAGAGAAGAGGGAAGGGGTGCCCTCTTTATAAGGGAGGAGAGGGGAACCTTGGAAAAAACATAAAATATTATTTTATAATAAAGTCATATTCGGGTTATAATAGCTTAAAATTGATTTATTTAGAATATAAAGTGGGTAGGGGTCTAAATCCCCTCGACCAATAGGTTTTAGAAATGTTTAGGTTACTATTTTAACCTTATCGTTTAGATTTAACTCTAAGTTAAATAATTTAACTTTTTCAGGGTCTTCTTGTTTTCTTAAACTATATAGTTAATAAACTTACTATAACAAGTTCAAAGAACCAAATGTGGTTCATTATTAATATATATAACCTTATCTAAGTCATTTGGACTAAACTTAGATTTTTAGAAATATTATAACAATTAATAATAAAATATTTGTTTTAAAAAACTATTGTGTTGCAATTCTGACACTATTTGGTAATTGATTTTAGTGAAAATCATATCAGCATGATTAGTTCTAAAAAAGTTAATTAAATCAATAATAAAATGTCATATTAAACTATAAAATTAGTGTAATTCATAAAAAGTCTCAGATTACATTTATTTTTGTATTTATAATAACAATTATTTTAATATTTCATTATTTAGGTAATTACTGCATCACCATTGTGTCATAAATAAATCAAATTATTTATTGTATAAAAATTATAAATAAAATACCATTACGTATTAAATCATTTTATCATTCTAATGAATATTTATAGTCGAGTTTATCTTATGAATAACCCTATATTAAAAATGTTTTAGTTATTAAACATTGATTTTAACTATTTTAACTCTTTTTTAAATAAAATAATAATAAATGTCTGAATATAATCCAAGTAGACCTAAATGATTATATTATATTCCTAAGGTTGTGTTTGGTCGAATTGTACTTATCCAATAGAATTAGAACATGTGTTAGGGTAATAAAAATATCACTTTTACCCTTAATTACCCTCTTAACTTTTAACCGTGGTAAATAAAAGGAAAAAGTTACTATTCACCAAAAATTATTTTTATCTTATTGAAACAAATTTTATTCCTTGAAATTAACCGTGTCTCTAGAATTTTCGAAATTCCACTCACAGAAGTGGTAAAAATAAGTTTTATGTAAATTTTCAAATTCTTCTAGGAGGTGGGTAAAAGACGGTGAAAAGTTCAATAAATTTTTTATATATCTAAATTATTATAAAGTGACTCTAATGGATTAAATTATGTATCAATTTTGACCTAAAATAAATTTCAATAAAATAAATAATTATTTAAATAAAAAGTCGGGTTTTAAATAGTAACCGAGTTTTTTCACTGTTCATCAAAAATTGAATGTTTTCCGAAAAATACCAAAACTTCACCCTAGGTTAATTTCAATATTTCGAATCTAAAAATGAATTCCATTTTGAAAGATAAAATTTATAAAATTTCAAAAAGTGGGTATTACTATTCATAAGGGCTAGTTCATAATAATATTATAATAATTTATCATTTAGTGATACTTGGTATTGCGTAATACACACGCTATCGAAGAAGGTCCTGATTGCGTGTAATACAAGCCAAGTCAGGGCTGCCTGTAGTGAAAGCTCTGTTTAGTGTTGCGTATAAAATAATAAAAACTTTTTTCATTTATACATTAAACAGAATCTATACTTAATGTTGTGTAGAATAATTTCCACAAAACGAACTTGAAATTGTGTATAACACGATCCACGAATAGTGTTGCATATACTACAAGATAATACAGTGTTTCTTATAGTACAAGATAATCTTGGTGTAGAGTATAATAGAAGACATCAACGAAATTAAAGGTAATATTTCTCATAAAATCTCAGGGTGTTACACCAATCCTCCACGCACTCTCCAATTCGAGCACCATTGATTGTGTTGGAATTGCAGCGGTAAGCTCTATCTTCTTCCAGAGCATCACTTTCTAATTCATCCTCTTTTCCATGTTATCATGGGTTAATAATTTTATATGTTTTCATAGATATAAGATGTTTTAAGGAGATATAGGAATTTTGGTTCACGTATATTGATCTCCTAACCCCGAGGTAGGTGGTTTGTGCCTTTCTGTTGAAGGTCTTTGAGTATTTTGTGCGAATTTCACCAATACCCTTGAACGGGGTATTGTGTGTTTACCGTTTAGACCTATTGTTTGACTGCTTTTCTTGTATGCTTTAGTAGAGGTTATTGTTTGTGAATAGGGTAATTTTTCTATGCTTTGGATGTATTTCCCATGCATGTTTTTCGTGTTTATGACCGTTTGGTCTAGTTTTTGCCTGTTAAGCTATTGCCAGTTTCCATGCCTAGTTGTAGGATAGTGTGACTGTTGTTCTATTATGCTAATATGCCATAAAATGGTAGCCAAGTAGTTCTTGATGTTTACATGGGTAAATACACATGCTATACAAGTTTGACTTACGCAGGGCCGTGAGAACCTAGTGTAGTAGACCACAGGGAGAATGGACGTAAGGAATTCTCCAGAGTGTCTTTATAATTTTACAATGTGAGACCACATGGATAATTGATGTTGAGTTCTTCCTCAGAGTGTCTGTAGTTACTCGACGTGGTCCACATGGAAAATATATGTTGAGTGCTTCCCCAAACCACCTTTAGTATGATACGAGACTATAGGGAGAATTCACAGTGAGTGCTTCCGCAGAGAGTCTATACTTTAGCTGAACCAGAGGGGTGAGACTGTGTGTGCCTCCCATAGGGTTGCCGATACTTGTTGGTTGAACTAGAGGGGTTAGGCTGTGATAACTACCTAGAGGGTTACCTATTGTTTCTAATTTCTTGTTTAGTTACTTACCTGTTGTGACTTAAATTCTTGAAACTATGGATTGTTTACTGTTGAGTATTATCCTTTTTTACTATTTTTATATACTTTTACTTTCCATATTTTCACTAACTATTAGGAACATATCTCGTGGTGGTTTCCTGCTGGGATTTACTCTCACACCTTGTTTGGGTCATACTTTTGGGCCGAAATAGATTATATTGTTGCAGGAATAGACAAGGGAAAGCACCCTTCTACTTTAGGTACATGACTTGCTATGGAGCTGGAGATCATGGGACCAATATTTGACTTGTGATGCTGAGGAGTTCATCTGATTTCTTTCACACTTTGTTTTAGAACTATTGTATTCCAGCATTGTGACTTGTTTGGATACTTTCTTAGACTTATGTATCACTCATTATTTATATATGTGCTCCATTTGTTTACACTTTTAGTTTTCCGCTGTTTACTCTGGTATGGATGTTTACTACTTCTGATATTGTTTATTTGTTTCTCTTCCGCTGTGTACTCTACCAAATAGGGCATAGTTTCCCCACTATCACACCCAAGGTCCTAGATGCTAGTTGGCAGCCTCTGGCATTCGGGGAAATGAGCTTGAGGCCATGTGACCAACCGGGTACGGGGCGCCTCTGGGTGGCTTCCGGAACCGGGACGTTATAGCATGTGTTCTGTAATAACATGCACTAGGTTTCTAAATAGGAGAACATTGGTGGAAATTTAATTTATGGAAATAGAAGAAAAGCATATATAAGATGGAGAGTGACAAATTTCATTGATCACAATAATGTGAATGATCAATAGAAAGTTGAGGACATCAAAACCATAAATCTAAGATGAGTTAGAAGGACATTGTTTTGATCATAAATTATTTTAATAGGATAATATTTTTATTTCCTGATCCTTTTACTAGAGATGAAAAATTCATTTACCTTCTAGACTAATAACATAAATAAATATACCTAATTGATAAACATAATTTCACCATTTAATCAATTTCCACCATAATATCATATTTCACTCAAAAAGATGATTATTCGAAATGATTTTTTCTTGCCTAAAGAACTACATTACAATTTTAATGGATCACATAATCCAAAAAACGATAACATAATATTCCTCCTATCTTTATAAATTAACTAAAAACAAAACTTTTAGGAAGAGGAAAGAATTTTCAAAAAATTATTAAACCTTTAAACGAATAAAAAATATTTTAATCACTAAAAGTCAATAATAATACCCAAAACTCAATCTAAAAAATTCCATAAATGAATAAACCTACAACCCATGTAACATAAATAAACTAAAAATTAAAGAGTTTCCTAACCTCAATAGTTATCTCATAAATTTCATCTTACATACCAAAAAATATAGAAATTTTTTACATGACATCACATAGGAAATTGGTATGTTCTGAACCATTTTTATAATTTGGTTGTGTGTTTAATCCCCACATGCTTACAAAATACCATGTCTTGTTTCCCAGAATTTGGGTTGTACTTTTTTTAATAAAATTATATCCTTTAAAAATTCCAATAAATATGATTAACATCCTTAAAAATAACAATAATAATTGGAGATTATATAAATCCTAAATGTTATTAATACCATTAAACTTATAAAAAAAATTATTCCTAAAATAATAATTCATATTCAACCTATTGGTAACATATTACCCAAACCAATAAAACATAACCCAAAATGTCATTAATCATTTTAAGATATCACCACATAAAACATCAAAAGAGGTGTATAAGACTTTGATGTTTTGATCAATTTTAATATAATATACCTATGATGGAGTAAATAAATATTAAGGCAACCACTCATGAAAAGAAAATAATATACAAAGTTATATAAACCATAATCTAATTATAAATATAGTATCCCCAATCCCACACTACTAGATCTGGTGATAAAAACACCAACATTTCATTTATGTATTGATACTGGTAAAAGTGACCCAAAATTTTACATCTAAATATTATAGAAGAAAATAAAATAATGGATCAATTAAAATCCCATAGTCCTTTTAGGTTTAGGGTTTTATAGTATTTGATAATAATCATAACAACTTAGATTCAGAAAAAATGGTTCATAAAGGTCATTATAATCTCACATTATACCCAACTTCTCATATTCCATATTAAGTATTCAATATCTTCAAGAAACATCATCACATTAGAAATATTTATAGAATAAAATAATTTAATCATTATTCTTCATAACTGATGTAATGAGAAACATAAGACGTGTGATTTAAAATTATCAGTAAGGGTAAACATAAACATAAAAAAATGATTTTCATCTAGGAGAATTAGGAGAGAATAAGGGTATGATGACATAATCTAAGTGAATGAGTATAAAATAAGAATATTAATTCCCATAAATAATTGGATCATAAATCATGAAAATATAAAAAAAGGCTTTAAAAAAATAAAGAGTGATTATAATCAATAATCATGACCCATGTGATGTCAATATTGAACAAAGCAATCATTAAAAACCCAAAACAAGAATAGATAAAAAAATTAGGTAACTTGAGAAATTATATTCATAGAATCCTTACTAAACACTTACAGAACCCTTAAAAAATTTAACGAATATATTGTTTACTTCCATACCTAATGCATTAGACTGCAATTTGGGAACATCCATCGTATAAGATATATCAAGATCACCCGATGATATCTGAGAACACCCATTATATGACAATGTCCAAGAACCATAAATAAAGTATATATATATATATATGTAACAATCATTTCAGTATAAAAATAATATAAATAATCTACAATGGTACCATGGAAGAGAAATAAGTTCCATATTAATCAATTTGAATCATAATTAACCTGTGGAAAATAAATTTTTTTCATGAAAATCTCTTTGAAACATTGTTAACCATTGGAAAAGAAATGGGTTACATGGAAATATCATTTATATAATAAGAATAAATCTATAGAAAGAATGAGCATGGTATCAATAAAAAATATCGAAAGTGGATCATAAGTAACATCAAGTTCTTTTAACATCAGTGAATGGAAATGACATTAAAAGGCTATTAAAACATTATTAAGGAAAATAATAATTTAACTTTTGAAATCAATTTTCAAAACAAAAAATTCATAAAATATTTTTAAAATAATTTAATATTAAAATAATAAAGGATAATTTTAGAGGAATATTAAAAAACATTGATAAGATAGTAGTAAAATTAATTTATTCAATGCATGTTAGAAATAATGATTCCTTTCACATTTTGTTTTGTAAAAGACAAAAATTGCCCCATTTAGAAAATGATAGCAATACTATTGTTAAAGATTTTTTTAAATCAATAATTTTAAAAAATTAATTTAACAAATCTATGTATAACATTTTTGAAAACATTATTCTAAAATATGGATTTTAAAGAAAATGGATTTCTGATCGAAGGGAGAAATAACGTTAGATTTTATTAATAAACATTTACAAATTATTTTATGTAAAAAAATAATGAATAATGGAACTATTAATTGAATGTTTTATGAATAAAAAAAGTATGGGATAAGATATATGGTTTAATAAAATAATGGAATATGATCTCCTCTTAAGGAACCTTGAACATAATAAATCCTGAAAATAAACGAGATTGTAACATAAAGACTTTTCCACTTTGGTAACTTTTCAATCGTAAGGCTCATGAATGAATAACATCACATGAAATTTTAAATATCAGTATACTAAGAAGATCCATGTTATACCAAATAAAAGGATTATTAAATACACCTCATAAAAAAATATTGTTGCATATCATAAACATATGTCTCAATGAAAGGAATTTTGGATGACTGACCCTTACAAATTACACATCAATAAAATGACATTTAATCAATGGTGAGATTATGTGTAACAAATGTAAATCCATTTTTTTAAATATATAATAACAATATTAACAGATCAATTCACACATAATCATATAATAACCATGTCAAATAAGAATTATTAGAACATGATGAAAGGAAATTGAGTTATAAAACCCTTTAACACTTGTTAACTTTCAAGTCAAATCCACTGAGATGAAATAATTCAAATTGAAACTTAAAATAACATTAATTATTAATAATTCATGATATTACATGTAAGTGTGTAGTGTATACACCTTATAAAATAATTTTTGTGCACAACATTGTAATATTCCTCATTAAAGGAAAATTGAGGCGGAGTCCCTTATCTTGAGTCCATATATTCCTTACACGTACATTAACTAATGTATAATAAAATTATATCAATTAATTGATATATTAAGAAAATTTAACCTATTTAACTCCATATACTTGAGTCAGTTATTTTTATTTATTTTAATGACATATTTAAATATATAACCAGTTAAGTCCACAACGGGTGTTTTGAGGACGTTCGGTCCTTATTTTCCAAATGAATTTGGTTTATTGACCTTGGAAAAAGTTTTATTTGTTTAAAAATAAATAGAATGATAATAATGAAATAATTATCTTTTTTAGAAATAAATTATATTTTTATAACCATTCATGAAATATGGTTATGGAAACTGAACCAGTTTACAATCACAGAGATAGTAAGCCATATGTACTCATGGGAAATTTTTTCATTTTTCATTGATCATCATGGAAATATGGTAAGTAATTTTTTATCATAATATAGTGATAAAAATATAATAAATACCATATTAATTTGTTATATATATATATATCATCTATGTGTTTTGTTTATTATAAAATAATCACTTCTATTTGAGGAGGTGGTAGTCCACATGTACACATGACAGATGTTATCTTTTCTCAATGAATTCAATGGTAAATATTTGATGATATATTATATTTTCATAATGTTAAATATTTCATGAATATAATAATTATTTTATTTATATGAAATATATTCATAAAATGTTTCCTTATAACCATCCATGTAAATATTTAGTGTACAAATGAATCACATCGCTTTGTGAGATGATAGTCCACCGTACACACGAACGATTTTACCTTATTTCCCGAGGAATAGAAATTAAGAATGTATTTTTTATACACTAACTAAATAAGAATTAATATTATATAAATATATACTTTAATCCATCATTATATCAAGACATGATAGGTGATTATGTAAAATAAATGACATCGGTTCGTGAGGCAGTAGTCCGTTGTATAAACGAATGATGATGTCGTATCCCACTTGATTGAAGAGGAAAATGATTTAGATTATTATATTGACTTTGTAGAAAATCATTATAAATGATATAAAAGTTTTATTATATTTTCATAGTTTACGTACATTTTATATACATGGAAGAAGAAATAAAACAAAGACACATAGTTTGGAATTTTACATTTTCTTAGACAATCTCTTGAGGATTACAACTAAAGTATTCATAAAATGGATTTATGACCAAAAAAGGATTATAAATTAAATTTAGGGAATTTAGAAGTTATATTTTTAGTTCTCAATAAGTATAATGAGTTTTCTAACTATGATGAGGAGGGGAGAGTGGGCGAACTTATATTAGTGAGGCGAGTGGCACAATTATATTTTTTGAAAAGAAAAATCCATACCCCCATTTTTCACATGAAAAAATGATCCAAAATGGACCATTATAAAGAATATTAAATTAAAGGGTCAAAATATGTTCATAAAATAATTATTGTTCATGTTTTTAGGATATTTAAACCCTTATAGTTTTACCTTAACCCCTCATAAATTCATTTTCACCTTATTCGCGGTAATTATTTTTTAATAATTTTACTATTCATTATGGTAAAAAATTATGTTCAAATTATTAGATAATATAAATTATTCTAATTTCAAATTATATATCCATTTTCCAAATTAAACTCAGATAAGTGAAAAAAATATTTAAAGTAAAACCTCCAGAAGTGAAGAAAACAAAATTTTTCAATTAGTGTAGATTTCAAGAAAAAGATAATTTTATATTAACTCTATGAAATGTAATAATAATCAAATGAGTTTAAATAAAAATTTACATATTTATAATTTAAATGTTTTATTTAATTAATACTTCATATGGTTTTTTGAGAAATTAAAAAGAAGAAACATTACATAGATTAAAATAATTTTCATAAAAAGGCCTTTTTAAATCCAAGAATAAAATTATAATAAAATCGAATATACAAATTATTAAAATATCAAATATTTGATTAAATATATATATATAATACTTATATTACTTAAAATAATATTTAAAATATAATTTTACATTAAAATCAATTAATTAAATAATATGAAATGACGGTTTTACAAAAATTGATATTTATCACTATTTAATAAAAAACAATTTGTATTCTAAAATTCCCAAAATACCACCCAAATTTAAATTTGATATGATAATTTTAAAAATGAAGTTCATTTGATTAAATATATTTTCAAAATTCTCTAAAAATTTGTTTATAAATATATCCCATAAAAATCAATAAGGATCCTTTTTATAGGAAAACATTTTTGGATATTAAAATCACTTTACTAAAATTTGGTTAATTATTTTATAAGAATTTATCAATAAATATATATCTAATAGAATATATATATATATATATATTTAATAATTAGTTAATACAAATCATACATTCCAATTTAACTGCTAGGGTATAATGATCATATATTTTGGGAATCATTTATGATGGGTGTTTTGTTTCCAGAAGTAATAAAAGAGATTTTATTTATTCAAAAATAAATATATTATAATGTATTGGGGTGTTTCCTTATCGTATAACCTAAGTGTTACATATTATATACACTTTATAACATGATACAACTATTTTAAAACATTTTGGTGTTACACTGAAGGAAAATGAATAAGATCATAGGGAAAAGAATATGGTAATATTTTCAAGATGAAACAAAAATTTTAATGTGTTACTGAATGGGTGGTGAGAGACCAATTTTATAAGTTATGATAATAACATTATTGTAATTATAATCACATAATATAAAGGGAGAAAAAATTTTAAAATTTTATGGGGATAAAAAATGGAGAATAACTTTGTGGTAGATGAGGTATGGTTTTCCATTTGTCAAAATTCATTTTAACACAGGTTTTTATGTCATTTTCTCTTAGAATTTTCACTTTTTCCATTTCTGATTTTACTCTGGTAACAAATTTTTACCTAAGAAATTTAATTTTAATGCCTAATAATAATATGGAACTTATTATATAAATTGGACCTAATGAATATAAATATGAAATCAATTTTATTGGATAAATGTTATGTGAACTACAAATCAATTTTAACATTATCATATGTAACATGTAAAAACACGTTTTTTGAAAAAAAATTTATTTTTAAGCTTAAAATTTACATGTTGGGTAAAATTATCAATATGTTTAATTTTAATGATATAAATTGGAGTATTTTAAAATAAATAAATTTTATGAGCCATTAAAATCAATCCAAAATCAAATTTTACCAAAATAGAATTTAATTTAGAGAAAAGACAAAAAATATTTTTTGTAGAAAATTTCTTAAGTCCTTAAAATATTAATCATATATTTTATAATTTCATAATATTTATTTTGCAATGTATAATGATAATTTTAGATCTAAATATAAATGTAGATTCTCAATTATTAGAGGGGGGAGGGTGAATTGTATGTTTAAAAAACATTCATCTTTATCCTTAAGGGAAACTATGTTTAAAAAATTTAAACAAGTTAAATTTACAAAACCTAAAATAGTTCTATTAGAAAAAATTTCTAGGTTTCAGAAACATGGTTACAGAAAGTAAACATAAATAATCTTTACTTAGGTGAAGATTATACCTTAAATCATATATAATCTTATTTATCAGATTACATAAAAGAATTATAAAGTGTAATAAGGTTATAATTTATTCCTTTATTAAAATACAACAGAAATAAACTTCAATCAAAATAAGTAAAAAGTATAAAATCTTTTAACCAAAGAGTAGGGTATCCAACAACCTTGTATAAAGTTCCCTTGATTTATAATTTTAATAAAGTTTGTCTTACCCACACCTGGGCAAGCCCTCAACAGGAATATCAGAATCTGTCTTTCTATTCTCGTAATCCCTAAAACTTTAAGGTAGTTGTAACCTCTATCGTACTATCCATGGAATCCCTTGAACATTTAGGTAGTTATCACATTTGTCTTCCTATCCTGGAAATCCATCAATTGTCCTCAGAAACAATTAGTGTCACATGATGCAATCTAAACAATATGTTCAGTACGCACATGTTTTGAGAGTATCTCTCCCTAGAAACCACATCAACAACATGTAATATCGATAGTGATGGAACATTTATCCGATAATGATATCATTTAAATAAGATCTTAATTATAGGCACAATTCTAATGATCGACTCCCTCCTCCAACAGTCATATTTTCCCTTGAATCTCATAGGGACCTGTACACGTGTCATTTAACCAACGGTTAGTTAGAAAAAGATTACATGACATCGTTTCATAAGAATAACATGTTTTAGGAAATTGAAGTTTCTTAACGAAATCTATTTTTCAAAGTCTAAAGAAAAAATAGAATTCAAAGTCTTACCAAATAAACATTCAAAGTATATATGACATGGACATTTAGATTCTATTTTACAATGAATTCAATATCTGAATTCTACAGATTCTAGAGTTTTAATTCCAATGAATTTGGAATCTTAATTATAAGGAATTCAGAGTATGAATTCTGAGGAATTCAGAGTCTGAATTTCATGGAATTAGGAATCAAAATTTTATTGAATTTAGAGTATGAATTTCATAGATTTAGGAATATGAATTTCAATGAATTTGGAATCTAAATTTCAAAGAATTTAGTGTCTGAATTTCATAGAATTCAGAGTCTAAATTTCAGAGAATTCTAAGTCAAAATTTTAAATAATTATGATTCTGAATTTCAGTGATTTTAGATTCTAAAATAAAAACACTCTATATTCAAGGAATAATAATAATATTATGTTTTACATAACAATTAAAATTTTATACTTAATAATAAAAAGAGTTTAATTTGGATAGATTATAAAATGAAACAATGAAAACAAAGGTAAGGATAAAAAATTCATTATCGAAGAGAAATTTACCTTATGAAAATAATCCCAGGGAAATTTTTTTCCTTAATATAAAGTGTTTGTGATTTTCAAAACATAGAGGAATGTAAAATTCACAAGGAAACCTTGATGACTTAGCAATATCCCCCTTTTTGGAAAGCACAAACATCCTTATGAAAAAGAATATTTGGACAAAAAAATTTCATTATGAAAAAAAAATATCTCCCTTTAATTATGAATCATGGTGAATACGACTAACTCCCCCTCAGGTTTTGAAATCCCTAAATATTGTATTCTTGACTTTCCTTGAAGAGATTTTGATTAATATTGCATAAGGAAATCAACATTTAGTAAAACCCCCCTATATAGACTCCTTATTACTTAGGGAATTCTCTTCTTTACTTAGTATTCCTTTTTATCATTCCTTTCTCCCCATTTTTGATTTTCAGAAAGGAATAGAGAGAATGACAAAAATGTATTACCTGAAGTATTATAACAACATACAACAAAACTAATGAACCACAACTAGAGTTTTTCATTATGGTTGGAAATTTTTTTACAAGGAAAGTAAAACAAAACACCATATTTTAAAAAAATTCATCATTTTTTCCCCTTCGACATGAACTTCTTCACGATAGTCTTTAGCTTCTCAAGCTCCTTATGATCTTCTTTAAAGCACTTGAGGAGCTATTTTTGTTCCTCATTTTTCTTCACCAGAGCACTGATATTTTCATCCCGAGACTTTAATATTTCTTCCTAAGACTTAAAAAACTCTTCTTCCTTATTAATCTTTTCTTCGAACTTGATTCTGAAATCTCTTTACCTCTTTAAATTCATAGAAACTGAGTTTAGCTTCCCATTCAGATCATTGTCTTCCTACATCTGATCTGTTTGTTGTAGATTTATCTTCTCAGAAAAACTTTTTGTAACCTCCTCCATCCTCACATCTTCTCTATAAAAGGCATCTTTCATAGATTATTGAAAGTCATCAAGAATTATTAGATCTGAAATTGTATTCTTGGAACACTTAGTGACTTCCTTACAAGACATTTTTTGAGCATCATACTTGATATAGAAAGTTTCTAAATCAGCATCTATATTAATCAATTCATCTATAAGCATTCTAACATAATCTTATTTTTGATCAAATGAATGCTGAAGCATTTGACACCTCATGTCAACACTAAAAATCAAGGGAATGGTGCTAATAAATTTCTTCAATGATTGAACCACAATGTCCTTACCCAATGAGGATGATTATGAATCGAATTCCCTTGTTGGTGATGATTCTTTATCTATATCAATAGAATTTCTTTGTAAAGAACTACCAATAACTTTATTAGTTACCATAACTTATTTAGGTGTATAAACTATCACTTTGATTCCTTTATCAGCTTTAGAAATGGTCTCCGCATAATTTGGGGATTCATGTTCACTATCTAATACTTGAACCATTTTTTCCTCATCCACCTTTTCTTTCTCATAATCTGCAACAAGATCACCTATTTGAACAAAATTATGATTACAACTTTCATCATCAGATGGTTTATATAATTATTCTTGACCCTCATCACCTTTTCACATGGAATAATGTTTTGTTGATTCATCTTGATAAGTCCATATCGACAAATTTTCAGAAGGGATTTTCTTTTCATGATATTATACAGCATTCCTTATTATATTTTCAGTGTCATCACTTCGTTCTTCCTCTTCTTTTTTCACATCTTCTTCCTAAACAATTTCATCTTATTCTTTACGTTCTAGAATTACCATATTATTTCCTAGAGTCACTACTGTTACTTGTTCTTTGATAAATGATTCTGGTACTTGAATCTGCTCAGAATCTTTCTCAGTAGCCTTGAGAATAGATTGAAGAATCTCAGCTTAAGACAATTTCTTCTTTTTATTCTTCTATTTTTCTTATTATTTATACTCTTCAGTATCCTTAATTTTCAAAAATATTGCCTCAGAAGGATATATGAGAAATATAGGATCTCTTTTCTTCTTGTTCTTATTCTCTTCCCTCCACTTTCCAACGAATTCATCAATGTTGTTTTTTTGCTTCTAAGACTTTGGGGGTGCTGATTGAGATTCCTGAACTATAGGAGTTTTTCCTTTGACTTCTGGTTCCCTCTACTTTCTCTTCTTACCACCCTTCATAGACATCTCAGCTACTTCCAGATTCTTATATAAGGATTTTATTTCACTTTTGGATAATTCAAATAATTATCTGGATTTTCTGTTGAAGCCAACCTTCATCCTCCTTAGGGTATCATCACTAGGCAATATAACATTGAAATTTCTTAGCATAATACTACATAGGATTTTGAACGAATCTATAAATTGGAAAATGATTTTAGAATATACTACTGGATAGATGATGAGTTTAGATTTAAGGGTCCCATTCTTGATATTTGTAATTGTGAGCAAGATATACTGCACCAAAGTTATCTTCCTCATGTTCTCCAAAAAATCCAGAATATAGATACCACTCTTATTCAAAGTATCCTTATCACCATTTCTAAGAATGAGATATCCATGAACCCATAATTATAGAATTATGAGTTTTGTAGAAAGATGATTGATTTTTGGTGTCTTTACTTCTGTCAAACCAAGGAAATTTAAATCCTTCTGATTTAGAAAACATCCTAATTATTCGGGTAATTTATGGGTATAGAAACATGATTCACCTTCATACTAAATTACAATGATATTAGCTTCAATGTTAAAATAAAGGGGATATGTTTTCTTATAAAATTTGAATGAGAATTTATTTCTCCCACATTCATTAAAAAAACTTATTGACTTATGAGGAGACGCTTCCAAAAACATCAGAAGTTATGAAAATCAGAAAAGTAGAATGAACCATAAGTAGAGAGTCAGAGCATCGACATGAGAAATCATGAAAAATTATGTGAGATAAAGAATAAGGGACCTTTATATAGGTTTTGAAGTGAAGATTCATATTACCAGATTAATTGAATGTTTAAAACAAGAATGATATGATATGATAGTTTAGATGAAAGCTAAAGAAGGATTTTGGTAGCTTCTAGTTTTTTGAGGGTTTTAAGATAAAACTTTGAATTTAAGAAAAGTGAATCTAAAACATTTTCTGAAAACAAGATGAAAATACCAATAAGTAAAATTTTTAATTATGAAAACATAAGTAAGGAAGCATACCTTCTATAATTCTAGGAAAATTATGAATAATAAGAAAACTTCTTCTGAAAAAACATTAGATTTCAGAATTTTTTTAAGGAAGGATAAATTTTGATTCTGGATTTTTGAAAGAAAAAAATTGATTCTAAAAATTTTAAAGGAAAATTGATTAAAGAAATTTTTATTATGAAAAAAAATTTGATTTGGAAAAATTTCATTACGAAAAATTTTGATTACAAAATTTTTTGATTAAAAAAATTTGATTGACAAAAAAAATGTACTATCCTTATGAAAAAGAGTTTCTTAATGTAAAGAGATAAGTTTAAAAAATATTAATATGGAAGATTAACTTATGGTGATCATTCTTAACTTTTTTTAATGTTTTCAAATATATCAGAGGGTAAATATTTTGTAAAAATATATACAAGTTGATCTTGCGTTTGGATAAAATAAAGAATAATATCCCCTTTAAGTGTGTGATCCATAAGAAAGTGATGAATACTATCTATATGTTTTTCATTGGAGTGATGTGAAAGGTTTTTAATTAGGGAAATGGAACTAGTATTATCACACAATATATGTGTTTTGGTAAAACTTATACCATAGTATGTGAGTGTGTGTTTCATCCACAACCCTTGAGCACACCAACTTCCAGCTGCTACTTATTCAGCTTTTGTAGTGGAAAGTGCAACTGAGTGTTGCTTTCTTGCATGACCCTGGAACTAATGAATCTCTTATAAAATATAATTTTCCAGATGTACTTTTCTTATCAATTATACATCCACCAAAATCTATATCTGAAAATATTTTTAAAACAAAATCATTTCCTGAAGTATAAAAGTCCTAAATCCATGGTTCCCTTTAAATAGATAAAAATTATTTTCACTTATTTTAAATGAGATTACTTAGAAATATATTGATATCTAGCACATAAACCTACTGAAAACATTAATTCTAGATGTCTAGCTATCATGTATAATAAACTTCCTATCATACCTATAAATGATGTTTGATCTCTTGGTTTCCCAGCTTCATCAAGATCAAGAGAATTTGAGGTACCGATCGGAATACTTATACTTTCAGTGTTGTAAAATCCATAATTTTTTAGAAGATATTTAATATACTTATTTTGGGATATATAAGTTTCTTATGGTTTTTGAGAAATTGGAAAACCTATAAAAAATGTTAACTCACCCATCATACTCATTTCAAACTCACATTTCATTAAATTCACAAATGAATCAATTAAAGATTTCTGAGTTGAACCAAATATAATGTTATCAACATAAATTTGAACAATCAATTTTTTTTATCTTTCTTTATAAAAAGAGTTGGATCAGCGGTTCCCTTAACATAATTGTTTTGTAGGAAAAATTATGTATATCTATCATACAAGGATCTGGGAGCTTGTTTAAGTCCATACAAAGCTTTGGTAAGTTTGAAAACATGTCCAGGATGTTTTGAGTATTCAAAACTAGATGTTTGTTTAACATAAACTTCCTCTTGAACATATCCGTTAATTAAAGAACATTTTAAATTCATTTGAAATTTTTTTAAATTAAATAATTCTACAAAGACAAGTAGAATATGAATAGATTCCAGTATAACTACTATAGCATAGGTTTCTTCATAGTCTATTCCTTCTAGTTGATTATAGCCTTCAGAAACTAATATTGTTTATTTCTTACTATGATTCCAATTTCATCAAATTTATTTCATATGACCCATTTACTCCATTTATAGAATTTTTCTTAGGACTTTTAACCAAGGTATAGAATTTATTTCTTTCTAATTCATTTATCTAATCCTGTATGGATTTTATCCAATAAACCTCACCTAAAGCTTCATCAATGATTTTTTATTCTAAATGAGAAAGGAATGATATATGTTCCACTACATTTCTTAAGGAACCTATAGTCCTTACAAGTTGATTTACATCACCAATGATACTATCACTGGGATGATTCTTAAGAAACAACTAATTTGGGATTTGTAAAACCTATTCGTCAACATATGGTATTAAATATTCTTGGTTAAATGATTAAAAAGTATTTTCTGGATGTTTTTCCTTATCAGAAGTATATTCTATCAAGGGATGAAAACAGATCCAAAGATGTAAGTTGGGGTTGTTTAAAAACAAAAGGATTAGATTAATCAAATTTAATATGCACTGTTTCTTCAATAGTATACATGTTTTTATTAAAAACTCTAAAATCCTTAGAAGTCATAGAGTAGCCCAGAAAAATTCCTTCATTAGATTTGGGTGAAAACTTATGTAAATTATCTTTAGTATTCAGAATGAATACTTGAAATAAAATACTTTGAAGTAAGAAAGTCTAGGTTTTCTACTATTATACAATTCATAAGATGTTTTTTAAGAAAAGTTCTAATTAAGACTTGATTTATAGTATAACAAGCAATACTAATAGATTCATCCCAAAAAGTTCTTAGCAATAGAATTTTCACTCAAAAAGGTTCTAGTTTTCTATTGATGAATACTATTTCTTATTTCAAGAACACTATTCTATTGAGGAGCTCTTGGTCCTAATAAGTTATGAGTAATTCCTTTCTTACTTAAAAAAGTTTCTAACATAGAATTTTGAAATTCTTCACCAATATAAATATGAATAGTTATCAAAGGAAGGCTTTTCTCATTTTTAAATTGGGCTCTAAAAATTTTTTAATAAGAAAAATCTTTAAATTTCTTTTCTAGAAAATAGAACCACATATATCTAGTGTAATCATCAACTAAGAAAAATAGATAATATTTACCCCCAACACATATAGTTGTATTGGACAAAAAGGATCCATATGCACTAACTGTAATGAATCGGAAGATGAAACTTCATCAATTGATTTAAATCTTGATTTATATTTCTTTACAAATTTACAAGGATCACAAACTCTTGAATAATCAAATCTAAGATCTATTAGATCCATAAAAAGTATTTTCATTGTGATTTTTAATATGTTCCTAAGGTTACACTGTCATAACCTTCAATTCATAAACAAGATTTATTTTACATTGAAATGATTCAAGATATATCTTAGATCCTAATATCTTTTAAGTTTACTGTATATGTTCTCTTGCCTATGGGAAGAAAGAATAAAATATTCCTTGGAATTGTGTACTAAGCATTTATCATTCCTAAAATTCACATGGTAACCTTCATCACATAATTGACTTATGCTAATGAGGTTGTTCTTAAGACCCTTAATGAATAAAACATTTGAAATCAATGTCTTTCCAAGAAGAAAAATGTTACATATACCAACAATTTCTCGCCGAGCGTTATCTCCAAAGTTACTTTTCGTCATTTTGTATAGATAATATTTTCAAAGAAGTTTTTGTTACCTATATTATTCCGAGAACATTCACTATCCATATACCTTGTACTACTATTGGTACTATCATTATTTTTAAGAAAATAAATGATTTAGACTTTCCGAATCCAATCTTTCTTGGATGTGGAAATTTAAAAAAGTAAGATTTTAGAAATCTATTTTTTCATAGAAAAATATTCTTTAGGAAAACCTAATGATTTGGTTTTTTTAAAGTACATTTTATCTCCCAATTCCCACCACATTGGAATTTAGTGAAAAATAGATCAATATTGGGAACAAAATATTTATTACTAAGAACTGGTTTAGAATATGTATAATCATATCCATAAGGATTAATTAATGGAAGAGTTTTGGAATAAATATTTTCAAAGTTTTCCATACTAGAGGTAAAGTATAAAAAACATTTTCTTAAGGAAAATATTGCTAACTTTAGTTTAATAACCAAATTGTTATCCTAAAAATATTAGTTTTACAACTAGAGTTAGCCTCTAAATTATTTTTCTTAGAAATTACATTTTCAAGATTTTAATAAAGATTATTCTTATTAGAATAATCTTCATCAATGTTTCTTGAAACAATTTCGAAATAAAAAGTTTTCTTATCATGATGTTTAGAAAGGTTTGACACTTCTTTTGTTAAAACATATTTTCCTGAATTATCTTTTTATAACATATTTTTTATCTTACAATTTTAATTTTCCAGAAGTTTATCAAATCTATACACTTATTAATAAGAAGGTAAAGTATTATCTTCTGATGAGGAGGATTCACCATCTGAAGATTTATAAAATTTATTATCAGTATAATTTTCATTTAAAGATACATTAGTAATAGATTCAAAATTGTGTACATTAACCACAAACAATTATTTTCAATGGGTAGTTTGGCTAGTAGACCAAAATTCTTCTGACTAGAAGATTCATAATCTAAGGATTCATTAGATGAGTCACAACCATTGGAACTCCATGTGTCATTTTCTTTCAAAACATTCTTAGACTAATCCTTGTAATACTTCTTCCTATTTTTCTCAGAAATATTTTCATTTCTATCGTTTCTTTTGAACATGGGACAATCTGGCATGATGTGTCCAGCCCTTTTACATTCATTGAAAGTGACTTCCAAGTCTTTATTGTTTCTTTTTTAATTTCTTCTTCTTATATCTATACCAAAGGTATTTCTTTCCCACTATTGTTTTCATCCTTCCAGAAAGATTAACTAGCTCATTTTCATAATGTTCACTTTCATTAGATTCAGATAGAACAATGTCTTTGTCAGACTTGGATCTTGTAAAACTTTCTGAAGTCTTGAATTTAGTAATAGTAAAAGTTACACTTCCATTTCCACTATTTTTTTATTCATATTACCATCTCTTTTCATTCTCGTTTCATATTGAATAAGATTTCCAAAAAGCTCATAAAAAGTAATTTGAGATACTTTCTTATTATCATCAATAGATGTCCATTTTGATTCCCAATCATTTGGCATGATATCTAATATCTTGTCTACAAGAGCTTCATCATCAAGACCTTTCTCTCCCATATATTGTAGAATATTGAAAATGATCATAAATATTTGTTGCAATTTGTAAACTAGTTCTCTATAATGAAATAGAAATTCATTATATTCTTCTATAAGCACGCCTCTTCTAGTTTCTATCAATTTAGAAGTTCCAAAATGAGTAACCTCAAGTTTCTTCCAAATGTAGTTAGAAGCTTAACAAGAAGGAATTTGACTATATATATACATGGTCATAGAACATAAAAAAGTATTGCGTACCTTATAATTTAGTTGATATTATGACTTTTCGTGGTTGGTGAAGGTTTTTACTTCCCTTCCAAGAATTTTGTAATCTCCAGTAAGCATGAAACATTGTGTACTTCAGTTTTGATAAAAAAAGTAATCATTTGATCTCTATTGTAATCATAATCATTACCATAAAGAAATAATTTGTTTAGTATGATTTATATTGTCAATATAACCAAAATTAATTCTTTTCATTCTATAAGAAAATATCGTTCCCCTAATCTTGTTAATAGAAAAGGTTATAAATGGAGATAAAAACTCTAAGAAAAACTTAACCAATAAATGTTCAGCAAGATGGAATTTAGAATAAGGAAAACTTGATCAAGAAAACTTATATGTGATTATGTGTATTTTAGATACCTTTTCTGATACCAATTGTAGGATCAAAATATGAAAGTAGACACTCAATTACAAGATGGGGGGTGAACTATTAGTTTAAAAAACTTTTGTTTTTAACTATAATGAAAACTATGTTTAATAAAGTCATAAAAGGTAAATTCACAAACCCTAAAATAGTTAAATAAGTCAAAATTTCTAGGTTCTAGAAATATGGTTCTAGAAAGGAAACATAAAGAATGTTTACTTAGGTAAATATTCTCCCTTAAAGTGTATAAGAATCATATTTATTAGAGTACATAAAAGAATAAGAATTTATAATAAGGTTATAATTTCATCATTTATTGAAATAAAACGGAAATGAAATTGAAAAAAACAAGTAACAAGTATGATATCATTTAACCTAATGAGTAGGGTATCCTACATCATTGGATAAAGGTCCCCAAATTTATACTTTCAAAAAAGTCTATCTTACCGAAACCAGGGTAAGACCTTAATAGGATTATTAGAATCTATCTTGTTATTCCTGTAAGCCCTAGAACTTTAAGTTAGTCGGAACCTTAGTCTTCCTATCCCTGGAAGCCCTCCAACATTAAGGTAGTCGAAACCTCTATCTTCCAATCCCCGAAATACCTTGATTTTCGTCAGCAACAATCAGAGTCACATGAAGAAAGATGAACTAGATGTTCAGTACAAACAAGGAATGAGAGTCTCTCTCTCATGAAATCACTTCTACATCATGTAATATCTTAAGTGATGGAACATTTATCCGATAATGAGCTCATTCAAATGATCTCGTATTTATACGAACCACTCCAATGATTGGTTCCCTCCTCCAACGGTCATATTTTTGCTTGAATATCAGAGGGACCAGTACAGATTTCAGTCAACCATAGGTTAGTTATAAATAGATTATACTACATCATTTCATAATAATAACATGTGTAAGGAAAATGAATTTTCTTAACCAAATATATTTTTTACACTATAAGGAAAAATAGAATTTAGAGTCTTACCAAATAAACATTTAGATTCAACATGACATGGACATTCAGATTCTATTTTACAAATAAATTTTAATTTTAATTATATAGATTTAGGAGTATGAGTTCTAATGAATTCAGAATCTGAATTCTAAGGAATTGAGATCTTTAATTCTGAGGAATTCAGAGTCAGAATTCTTAGGAATTTAGAGTCTGAATTATGAGGAATTTAGAGTCTAAATTATGAGGAATTTAGAGTATGAAAATTAGAGAATTTAGAATCTAAATTTTATAGAATTCAAAGTCTAAATTTCATATAATTTGAAATAAGAATTTTAGAGAATTTGTAATATTAATTTCAGATAATTCAGAGTCATAATTTTAGAGAATTTAGAATATAAATTTTAGATAATTTGGAGTCTGAATTTTAGAGAATTTGGAGTCTGAATTTCAAAGAATTCAGAGACTAAAAACAGAACACTATGTATCCATGGAAGTATATGATTACGAGGTTTTACATAAGAATATTAATTTTAGGCTTATTAATAAAAAGAGTTTAATTTAGAGAGATTACAAATTGAACAATGAAAAAAAGGAAAGGATAAAAAATTCCTTAGAGAATGAAATTTATTTTATGAAAACAATTCTTAGGGGAAAAAAATTTCCTTAAGATAATGTGTTTTTGATTTTCAAAACATAGAGGAGAGGAAAATTCATAAAAAACCTTTATTTACGTAATATATAATTCTAAAATACATATTTTAAAAATTGAAATTATTTATACTCTTCTAGGTCTTTCTTATTAAGTTATAAAATTCACAGTTTTGGTAAAAAGTATACATTTCCCCATTCACATAAAAATTCAATTATTTAAGAAAATCACAAACATCTATCCTAGGAGAATATTTTTATTCTAATTAACAACTTTTTTTCATTTAATTTAATTGAAATTATAAAATTATAAAATTTATTTTTTATTGTAAAGAACAAAATTTTGACGAAAACCACTTTTATTGATAAACATGTAATTTTTAAACCTTAAGTGTTGTTAATATTATTTCATATAAACTTATCATTTAAATAATTTTAATATATTAGTTCATGTATAATGATAATTTAAAATTGTTAAATTTAATTTATCTATATAAAATATACAATATTTAATGAAATAGAAAAAATATCACTTTTATACAAAATACCCTTTAATGAAATACCATTAAAATTAAAAATTTATATTATAAAATATTATTTTAAAAATATATTGATATAAAAAGATTTACTTTCATTTGTTAAATACATCATATTATATTTTAATAAAATTATTATCAATACTAATACATGACATATAAATATATTTATTTATAATATTTACAATATTATATTTTAATTTCATTTTGTGAAATCTTATTCAAAATTTAGTACTAATAATCTAAAAATTCATATACCTATTGTATAAATGTATGTCTAAAAATCATATTATCAAAAACAAAATTTCCAATGAACATATATTTAATGACCATATTTACAACAACTATATTTCATTCCTATATATAAATGTTCAAGAATCATGTATTCCATTCTCACATTTTAATTCACACTTCTCCTTTTTATAATTTTCTTTTAAATCTCATGACACCCTTCTCCTTTAATAATGTTCTTCCTCATTATATTTTTTTTCTTTTCTATTGGTTATCCTTAATGGTATTAATGATATAAGAGATACCTTAGTGTTGAATAATTTATACTCACTACTAGAAATGTGGCCTTTCCAAACACTTATATACCCCCTTTCCCAACGGTTTGGCCAAACCGATGGGAAAGGGTAGGCTTTCCCAATGGTTTGGCCAAACTGTTGGGAAAGGTCCAATTTGTGGCCACTTTTCCCAACGATTTGGCCAAACCGTTGGGAAACCCTACCCTTTCCCAATGATTTGGCCAAACCGTTGGGAAAAGACTACCCTTTACCAATGGTTTGGCCAAATCATTTGGAAAAGTGGCCAGACTATCAACATCCCTCCCAAGTATCCAGGAACCTATACCAACGGTTTTGACAACCGTTGGTATAGGTCCTTTGATTTTTTATCAGATCCCCTTAACCAGAACATTCTATAAATCAAAATTTAAAATAATTATGATAATAAAAATATATATTTATGAAATTATGTTCAGAAAAGTCATCTTAGGTTAGTGGTTAGGTCATTCATTGATAAACTGGAGGTTGTGGGATCAAATCCCAGTGAATGTTTTTTTGGAAATACATATACCAAGAGTTTTATGGAACCATTGGTATAGATTTTTATATTACTTATACCAACGGTTTTCAAAATCGTTGGTATAGGTCTATACCAACAGTTTTCCAAAAACCGTTGGTATAGACCTATCTGAACTGCTTACTTGCCTACGGTTCTCCAAACCGTTGGTATAGGCTATACCAATGGTTTGGAGGCCTATACCAACGGTTTCAAACTGTTGGTATATGTTAGTTTTCCAGTAGTGACTTCTCTATATATTTTCCACTTTTAATTTATGCACTTTTAAAGGATAGAATAGAAAATTATTAATAATAATCAGTTTTATGTGATATTATTGTATCATTTTACTATGAATGAATAAATTTTTGTTAGTATAATTACAATATTGTATGAAATATTATGTAATCAATTTCAATTCGATTGAAAATAAGTTTAGAATTACAAAAATATAGTTTATGGAAAGAATATTCTTTCTCAAAACCTAGGGTGTTATATCACCCCAATATAAATAAATGTTGTCCTAAAATTTTTAACCATCGCTTAATTATAAAATATTTTAGGATGTCCTTAAGATATAAATGACCCAAGAAGTTATTTCAAAATAGGTATCATCCTCGGTAATAGGGTAATATCTAAGAAACTCATTTATTCCTTCATAATAGACATTTAAAAATATGAGGGTTCTTTATAAACAATTTAGATAAATAATCCTCATGATTGGGGTAAAGGCCTATATAATGGAATCAATTTTCTAAAAGAGTTCGTAATTATCCTTATAGTGATAGGTGATCACAAGTTTATTAAAAATTTGAAATATGGTCTTTATATTTAGTTTCTATAATTTTTATGTCGAGATAGACAATAAATTTTGAAAATCACTTGAAATTAATATAGTGGAAGGATAATAAGATTTTACTATGGTTCATTCCTATAAACATAAAATTGGGATACCATAGTGGTACTGATAATTTTTTTTAAAAAAATTAATATTTAGTCATCTAAGTGATTATTTGAGGTTCTTAAAAAACACACTAGGTATAAAAGAGTGGGTTCAACAAGAAAAAAATAAAAAACTCATAGTTCTTGTGTGGATGATTGGTGTTCATTAATTAATATCATTTTAAGAACATAATACTATATTTATGGTTTCATAGTATTTATCTAGTTGCCTTGGTCATGGAAATTTCTAATGTATATCATCCTTATTATCCCTTATATTAAGGACTTGATTTGGAAAATTCCCAAGTTATCCACATTTATGACATTGAACTGTTAGTAATACCTTTGGAAAGGCCTCTTTTTCTTTTCTCCATTCCCATTGAGATCTTCACTTATACTTGATAATTAGTTTCTATATTTCTTCCTAATTCACATGTAAACCATCATTCTATTCATTTGAGATAATACCGTAGTTTTTTCTTACCACATTTTTGACGTGAAGAAAATTAAATCTTCATTCCATCATCATCTTCATCACCTTAAATTCTATGAAACTACATCATACTATTATTTGATGTGTTTGGGTACTCAACTATGTTAACATTTTTGATCATAATTATTTTTAAAAAGTATATGATATCAAAATATTTTTCACCCTCATCAGTATCCAATTGGATTTATCATAGGGACATCTCAACATTGTCCATGGTATCCCTTATTGATTTGTTTTATTTTGGATTCAGCCATTAATAAAAAAACTGGGTCGACATGAGTGATGAATAATTAAAATCATAATAGAATTATCATAAATGATATTATGAAAAACTAATCCTCATAATTTATTACTATATAAAATTATCACATGTGCTTTTAGAGAAACCTATGTTACTTTATGTTTAATATAAGTTTATTTAGGTTGGGTTCTATCACATTCCACAAAAAAATTCCTTAACATAATAAATAGTTTATAATGGATTTTTTATATAATTTTATTGACTAAATCCACCCCACATGAGTTTCTTTCTAGGTGTTTAGTCTTATACTCAATCATTGTGCATGAAAATGAATATTGATTTGATACTCAAACAGTCTTTTTTAGGGTGATTTCCTTTAATCGAATCTATGATATATCCAAATACAATTTACAGTATCCATATAGGGACATAATTTATTTGGAAAAACACAATATCTACATTATAAAAACTTTTTGATGTTATCCTACACTTAAACACATTTTTAGGGTTTTCACCAAAGTTATCTAATCCTAATCCCCCAGAAGAACTAAAATAATCCTCAAAACAACTAAACCCTACTATGATTTAAACTATATAAAACAAAGAATGAAATACCTTTTTTAAAATATTTATATAATTTAAACATTAAAATCTAACATATAAACACACAAATCCCATTAATATAAGGTTCAGTGTATTTTAGGACAAACTATATCTGTATTTTTTTTTAAAAAACATGTGAAAATTTCCCCCAAATTTTTCCACACTAGACTCCATATATATTTATCATAACTTATACTCATCATCATAACTTGGGGAGTGAAATTAATACAATGGGGGAATCTCAAATGATCTGTAAGTGAAAACTATTCAACATGTCATCAAGGGTGAGTTTAAAAGCAAATGAGACAACATGAAAATGAGAAAAATATAATATCATAAAAAGTGATAATATTAAGATATAAGTTAGAATAAAAGGATGTGAAATAAGAACAAAAATAATTAAATTATCAAAAAGGAAGATTCATAGAAATAACATAGATTAGAAACATTTAACATGAATCTTAAATCCTGAGAGCATAAGATAAATATACAGAACATATTTTAAATTTATCAAAATAAATAATATAGGGATCATTAACTTATTAAGCCACACCATTAGTGACCTTGCTTACATGAAACTAAAATACACTCTTGAATGCCTATATGATGAGATATAAACATCCAACCAATTAATTAGAGGGTGATATACAACCCCTCCCATCATTCATCCATACATATGTATGCTATTGGAAATAAATTATTCATCATATCATAAGAAACCCATGGGAAGAAAAATGGGTTACATTAATCACATCAAAAAGAATCTATGGAAAGAAAAAGGTTATTAATTTCCATTTCAATTGGATCTATATATGGAAATCATTCATAATTCCATTAGTAATTATAATATGATAAAATCATCCAAAATAAAAGGGTATCCAAAGAGATTTAGTAATATACTAGATAAATACCCTTAAATCAAGATAATAAATAATATAGTATTTAAACCATATAGATAATGGATATATAGTTATGTCAATAATTTCTACAATTAATCAATTTATGAAATCTTGTTGAACACCCATCAATCAATGAATGGAAAGTAGAGTATTCAAAAATAACATGCATTGGAAGAAAAGTTATCCATATTCATTATGGATGGTTAGGTAAGACAAAGGTAGTGATGGATCATATCTTGGATAAGAATGAATATTATACAATCCATCTAGAGAAATAATCTTGATGGTAATATATTAAGAATATCCTATTAAGCATAAGATATGTCAAAGGGAAGTCTCAGAGATGAAAAATACATTTTAGGATTTTTATATAAATCAATTTAAAAATAAGAAATATGTTTGATATTTTGAAATTATTTAAAAATAAATATTTTACAATTCTAAGAGTAAAATAATTTATTTTATAAAAAATGAAAAAGAAGACTCTTATAACAGTTTGATGAAAATGACACATACCTAAAAGTTTATGAATTTATTTGAATATTTTTAAAAATATAATGTAGTAGATAATGACTTTAAATAATTATTGATCCATAGATAAGTCGTGAAATCTTGACTTGGATACCAATTAAACAATTCCTCATGGTGGTGGTCCAGATGGCCATAATCCCATAACCCCATATGTGAAAGGATGATGACTAGTAGCGAGGTTCCAATGTGGTACAATGGGGAGACTATACACTCATGATAAGTGTAACATTATAGGGAAATAAATAGATAAGTAGTGGAATCATAATAAATTCCTCATAGAAGAATGTATAGAATATATCTATGATAAATAACAAACATATACTGTCATATAAAAAAATGATATGTTTTATTTCAGTCAAAAAAGATCAGGAAATCATGTTATAAAATAATTGTATCCAAAGGATAAAAAGTTAAAAAGTATATCTCCAATAGAATTATGAGAAATAGATCGGTCCTATACATCTCAACTCCCATGTTATAAGAAACTCAAGTACTAACCACTGGGTTATTACCCATGTCCCTACCTACATCTACATAATCTTTCAGGGTACCATCGTCAACCTATACAATGTTTGAGATAAACTCAATAGCCCCCACCAATTTTATCTATAAATATCTAGTCAATACATATACTATGACATTGTAAAGGTGAAAATAAATGATAATCATCAATAAAATCTGAAAAGGGGATCAACTCTAGCTTGTGAAAGATTCCAAGATGACACTACCGACTTCGGCCCGTGATGGATAGTCTCTGAATATGTAACCGTGTTTATACACATACATGGACTATACACATAGCGGTGTTTACATCCATATATGAGGCTACTACTACTATCCTGGACAAGTGGAGTAATATAGGCATCCACAAGTTATAGCATAAGTCTCACAATAGTATGAAGGGAAGAAATTCATGATATCACAATAATAGGTGATGCCATGCCTAGTATCATAGTAGTAGGGTTAACATACCTGAATCATAATAGTATGGTCACTATGATGATTATCATATCTCATAAGGGTCTCCAAGCCCATTCATTATTATTCATAATGGTTTCCATTTCCATGTGTCATTATATGGAGATTATATTCCTACATCACAATATAAGGATTCCATTCCCTTATCAAAATATAGCTTCCCCATGACCATCTCAAAACAGTAGTACATAGGACACCATGCCTATATCATATTAGAAGGGTCACTAAAACTATATATAATAGTAAGGGACATCATGCATGTATACATTATTAAATAGGGTTTTCATGCCAATGGATAACAATAAAGAAAGGGATTCCATGCCTATATCAACATACAGGGCCACCATTCGTATATCATAATATTAGTGTAAGGGACACTATGCTTGTATTATATTACAAGGGAAACCATGACAGTATATACTAGTAAGGGACTCCATTCCCAAACATCATAATCTACAATAAGCAGTAAAGCCTTTAAGAACATCTAATTACAATATTCATAATCAAATAGAATTTCTATTTAGAATGGGGAATATCCATTTTCCTAATTAATAAAGTGATTTAGTCAAACCACTGACATTCCACTTAAATCTATATAGTTTGGTAAAAGTTCTTGACATGATAGACCACTACGTTCATTTAGTTTTAATAATGACTTCACCATTTATAAATAGTTCCTAACCAACCGATATGTGCTTTGTCTACATGACCATGAATGATAATTAGGACAATAACGGGCACACCCAAAGGGTTGTAATATATTGAGTTTGATGACCTCAAACATCTCTTGGGATCTGAAATGGTAATTTGGTTCTAGAATAAGGAAACCAATTTAATACAGATTAAATTTAAGGATAATTCATGGTGGAACTGGTGTTTTTATATTGAAATACAATATAAATCATCTAAATTAGAGGGATAATTACTAAAAAATATTACTTATGCCTATAAAGGATCACTCATCTGGTATAACCCATGGTTTGGTATAGATAAAAAAAATGAAAAAATTGACAAACACCTTGGAAATAGGGCATATGATCCTACACCTAAATAAATCCATTTACATAAATACTAATAAATTGAAACATGAATGAAGATATTACAAATGAACATCCAATGAGATGAATGGAAGTTGAATTGGATTTTGAATAAAAGAATGACTACAAACCATATATATATAAGCTTCAAGGAAGCTCAAAGGGAGGAGTGAACTTTCTCTAGGACAGAACGAGAGGAGAGAGGGTTGAAAAATAAATTGGGTACACCCATTTAAAAAGAACCCCATGATATTTAAAATTTGTTAAAATAATTTACAGATCATGTAAATATTGGAACTTCACTTTTAGGGAATGTAAATTACACATTGTGAACTTGACTGCCAAGGGAAATACATTTTGTGTGTTGAATACATGTCTTGTATTCCAAATACACGTCATGTACATGGAAGATATCCATCCTTTAGTCCCATATCTACCCCTTTCCAAAGACAAAAGACACGCCCTAATTCACCATTTATTATTTTATGCCATAATAGGACTACAAGAATCTTTTAACCGAAAATTAAAAGGATCCAACCCTAAAGGGAAAAAAAGGTTCTTACAGTCTTTCCCTTTTAAAGAAATTATCCCTGAGTAGCCTTTATGAGGGTGGTTAGAATATGTTTGAGAAAAATATGACTACTAAACACCTACATCAGCCTCAATCCCCCAAGTCTCATTATGTACCCTACCGTGTTTCCATAACACCCATTCAAAAAAGATAGAATTTCCTCATAGAGACTTCATGTTCTTATTAAGGATGTGTATAGGATACTCCTCAAAAGAGGCATAAAAATCTAGCTCAACATCATATGGATTATAAGTATAAGATAAACTAGTAAGATAATGACGAACTTGTGATATGTGGAAGACATTGTGTATTGAAAGGTACCTTTTAGGTAATAACAACTGATAGGATACTAAACTGGGTCTCTCCATATTCTTAAGCGGCCCGACATAATGAGGTGAAAACATCTCTTTCCTGCATATCAATATATTCACAAGTAGGAGTGATACCATTACGAAAACACGATCGATGAACTTGAACTCAAGATGACGTTGATGGAGATTGACGTGTGATTTTTGTATAGGATGAGAAGTAGACATACAACTTCTGATTAACTGCACCTTCTCCCATTTCTCCTACACATAATGAGGACCCATTAGCACTGCCTATCAGGAACCAAGATAGAGTAACATCTTACACAACTCCTGGCCCGATCAGTGTCATGGATTGAATGGTGTTCCCGATCCCCATGGGATGGAAACAAGTGATTGGGTATCAAAGATATCCCATGGTAACAATTTCACCCATTTCCATAAGCATAAATAAACAAAAAATTAAATAATACATAACTGAATAACCATAATTAAATATTACATAACAATTTTCAGATTCAATGATGACAACTCCAACCAATGAACATACATGATACAACAAAAAAGAGAATAAAAAAACTTTCCCAAAAACCTCTATGAAAAAAGAGGAGCATCCCCCTCAAGCCACCACCACCAACACCTACATGATACAACCACTATCAACCCAAAACACCATGATGAGACATATTTCATTTACCTAAGTCAAACATTACCAAGTCTGTATACACCCAAAGGTATATGCAGGGTTTGAGCCAAATCCTAGTTGTATTCCACCCAAAAAAGAGATATTCACTTCCAAAACATTTTAAGAAAAATTAACATTCATGTTTTATAAAAGGAAATAGAGAACAATTTTTTAGAATTAATATTAAATAAAAACATGAATTGACTTTGGATTAACCAACCAAGTGCACCGTACGCTGATAATAATAATGTTATCACAAAAGTGAACTAAGTCAAGGGAAATCACTATAGGAACTAGATAAATGAGACAATAGGTACCTTACACCTCGATGAAAATTGGTATAGAAACCATAATTATCAGTATCTTTATGCATGAACTACTATGGAAGAATCTATCCAAAATTCTAGAAGTCTCCAACCATCATAGTTTAGTTAGTGTTTTATCATCAATCCAGTAAGAAAAAACAAGGCCTTTGTACCACTGATCCAATTATAATACTAGTAATTGTCTGTCCACCTAGTCACCTTGGATTCCATTTTTGCTCAATTTTCACTTTACACATCACATAAATCACCACTTCACATACACATGTCGTGAAATATGATCATATTTAATAAATTACCATTTCCCTACCCAAAACCACATTCATATTCAAATACAGACCAAAACCACTTAAAATTATGTTTTAAACCACATAAAAATATTATTAAACTACTTTTACACTTTATAAAACACAATTAAGAGGCACAATATGGGTTTAAACATGCAACAAAACCAGTTTACTTTTAAAAACCATTACCAACATAAAGGTACTTTGAATCATTCAAAAAATCATTTAACAACTCATGATAAAAACATATAACCAAAACAAGAATCCAATAAAGAATATAAAAATAACCAAATAATGTTTAATCCTAGAGCCACCTACATTAAGTGAAGAAACATCCAGATATTATTGATAAACCACAATATCACCACCAAGGGATCCTATAAAGGAATTATTGAACCAAAAATATTAATATTAAATTCTAATGAACAATATCAAACCCTAAATAGGTCACCCAACATTTTGGAGCTATGAAACCACAATAAAGAAGAGGATAAACCCTAGAAAAAGGGAAGAAATAAAAAAAGTGGGACTAAAATGGAGTTACTTGAAGATTTCCCACTAAAAATCACCACTAAAGAGGAGGTACACTAGAGAAAGGTGGATAGTTTGGAGGGTTCTAGGGATGGAAATCCTGAGTGGGGTAGAATATGGATGATCTGGGGTTAAATCCTAAGATGACACATATTACATTTTAAAATATTTAATAAACAATATAAGACACATAGTTTACCCACATGGTTTTCCAAACTGTGAGGAAACCATGCAACCCTTACTATCTATGAAGAACATGCCACACAATCAGCTCACAAAGTTTAAAAACTATGTGCTATCCATGTGATTAGCCACTATCCAAAAAACTCTACTTGGACAAATGGTTACCTGGGAAAGGGTATACGGTTTTCCAACCAATGCGCCAACCATGTTCCACCTACTGTTAACTAAAATAATTTATTTTTCTCCATAAAAATAAAACCTAAAGTTAAAAATTATAGATAAAAAATAAATAGAAAAATACATACAAAAATAAATCACCGGTGTGATAATTCTCCCCACCATGATAACATTCATCCCATATAAAGTCAACTCAAAGCATTATCAGAGAATATAAATGGATACTATTTATCAATGCATGAATTCCACTCTCAAGCCTCATTATCATAACTCCCATGATTCCAAAGAACTCAGACGATCAGAATAGACTTCCCATGAAGCACTTTGTCTTGGGAATATACAATCCAAACTAGCTACTCAAACACTAACAAATCCGATTCCAACTCCAACTCTTCCCAATTCAAAAAATGGGAGGAATCTAGTTTATATTTCATCAACTAGGAGACATGAAACACACGATGAATTAATGTTAATTGCAAAGGTATGTCTAACTTGTATGTCACCTTACCATCCCACTCAATGATCTTGAGAGGTTCAACATACCTCGACATTATATTCCTTTGCTTACCCAAATGATGATGAACCAAGTGAGGTTACACTTTTAGGAACACATGTTCACCCACATAAAAATCAATATCTTTGTTTCTCTAATTGGTGTGACGTTGAGCTATCAACAACTACTACCTGATCAGTATGATATTTTCAGACATCTATTTCACTAAGATCAGCCCAAACAATGAGGTCTCACCTACATAATCCCAATACAAAGGAGACCAGAATGTCCAACCATAGAGTAGCTAAAAAATAATCATTTGAATTAAGGACTGGTAACTATTGTTATATGATAACTCAGACAATACCAAATAGATATCCCAAGAATCTCCAAAATCAAACACACATGCTCAGAGAATGTCTTCCAAATTTTGGTTTGCTCACTATGTCTGTCCATTAGTTTTAGGATTGTATATTGTGCATAACTTGAACTAAAATACCAATGATTTATGAAGGCCTTCCCTAAAAGATGATGTAAAATTGGGGTCCCCATCAAAGAAAATTATAGACATCACACCATGAAACCTCACAACCTCTTGAACATATATCTGGCTTAACTCATCCACCTTTTCTGAATCTTTTATTAGAATGAAATTGGAATATTTGGTCATCTATGAAGTCCATGGTGATACCATCCATATCTTGGTAGGAATAGGTAGTGGATGAAGAATACCATAGGGTATTTGGTTCTCTTCTTTCACCTGCTAACATGTATAACATTATGATATAAATTCATCTTTATCCCACCTCATACCTGGACACTAGAACTTCGGACACACATCATAATACATCTTGGTATCACAAGGATAAAAAACTCACTAATACCAGGGACTATATTACATTACCAGATTTCTCAATGACAACAAAACTACAAAGTTACGTTTACAACATAAAAATCATTTGGGAGAAATCAAAAATTCACAAGATGTATTCCTACTATGATGAAACTATTTTGAATTTTGGAACAACTCATTAAAATGATCTTCCCCATGAAACAATCCCATAAGGGAAGGTTACAAATTGAAAGTAGTCATTAACACACCTACACTATGCTATTTGGTCCCCAAGTGAATCTGATTAAAGAGATACATTAAGTTCTACTCGTCATAGGACTCTTTGAATGCTTGTACTGTCACCTTTCTTCTCAAAGCATCTACCACAATGTTACCTTCTTCTAGGGTATAGATTTCTCAAAATTAAATCCCTGAAGGTACTCAACCCATCAATTCCCCATCATATTTATATCATTCAAGGAGAAAATATAGGCTAATATCTTATGATCAGAATAAACCACACATTTCTCCCCAAAAAGATTATGATGCCATGAATTTATGGCATGCATCACCTCTTCCAAATCCAAGTCATGGTTTGGGTAATTATTTTCTTGTGGTGAAATTTGTTGAGAACTTTACACCACCACATGGTCATTTTGGATCATAACATACCCAATACCCATACCTAAGGAATATCAATAGACTATATAAGCAATTCTTTATTATGGAAATATCAATGCAGGGGTGGTAGTCAACCACTGTTTAAGCTCATCAAACGATGTCTAAAACTCTAAGATCTATTAAAACTTCATCCCTTTTTGAGTGGTCACCATCATGGATGAAGAAATATTAGAGAAGTCTCAAATGAACCACCTATATTACTATTCCATTCCTTGAATTATCTAGATCTCAAACACATTATTCCGATACCCACATGAACATAATTCACTAATCTTATCAGGGTCCACTAAAACCCCTTGTTCTGAGACAACATGTCCAATAAAGATCACCTTCCTAATCCAGAAGGCGCACTTTAAGAACTTTTCATAAAGTTTATGTTACCAATGATTACCTAACACAATTATAAAATGCAACCCATGCTTTTACTTGGTCCAGGAAGAGACCGAGATTTCATTAACTAATACTAGGAGAAAATAATAAAGATACTAGTAGAACAACCTATTTATAAGAACCATGATGACTGATGGAAATTTCATTAGCCCAAAAGGCATGACTAAATACTCAAAATATCCATATCTACTTTTTGAATTCTATTTTTATAACACCGAACTCGTTTACTCTGAGTTGGTGATAACCAGAACCCAAATCAATTTTTGAAAACCACATCTCCCCTTTTAAATGGTCAAACAAAGCATCAATTCAAAGAAAAGTATATTTGTTCATGAACATTACCTCATTCAGTTTTCAGTAATCAATACTCAATTAGAGAGATCCATCATCCTTTTTTCATGCATAAAACTGGGGTGCCCTAGGAGACACTCTTAGGAGAAAGAATCATTTGGGTTCCAAATTGTCCAGCTATACATTTAATTATCTCAAATCAGTGGGGGCCATATGGTTTGAGAAAATATGTATTGGCTATGTTCATGGTTCTAAATCAATAGAAAACTCCACATCACGCTTCAGAGGTGAACCCAAAAAATCATTTGGGAAAACTTTTGGGTGTTCATCCACCACCAGAGGTAATCCACCCTATGAAGAACCACTCTTTTCCTCCAACATGAGAGATGATAATTGAAAAATGATATTACCAAATATTGGGAGTGGTGGTTTAGCATGACCAGACCAAGGATTCCATTCTCCTAGAAATACATTGTTACATTTACTAGGATCCATGAATCTCACCCACCACCAATAGAAATTGATATGTTCCTAAAAGTGTACCATCTAGTCCATACTGAGGATTACTTCAAAGAGATCTATCTCTAGAACAAGGAAATCCCATTATAACTCAACTTATGACATTGTGAGTGAAAAAAAACGGGCACTTGAGACCCTTCTCTCACTTCTTACCAAGCAGTGTTACCAACTCCATCACATATGGAATTAGTTAAGTTGGGAAATTCCACATATTCACATTAAGGGCAGGGAAAAATGATAAAGAATCACCAGTATAAAAAAATAATGCATAGAATATGCAATAAAAATGTTAACTCGAACTGTTGTAGGTCCTTCATCTACATCCACTGGTTCTTGGTGCACAAAATGGAGGTGCATCATCTCTAACTAAGTATATATATGACTGATAGCCTATGGATCTACCTTGAATTAACTCTGTCCAGAAGAGGATCCAATCCTAACAAAATGACTTCCAAACTGAGATCCCTCCATCCTGGAGGGATATGAATGGGCTTACATTCTTCTAGAAGCTATAGATCTTGAACCACTCTAATAAAAACATGTGTCCCCACAAAAACACTATAATTGAACCACATGTACTCACCAGTGGCATGATCTAGGTGGGGATGTATATGTTTACCACACATTCCCCAAATTCCCATACTGATAGCACACATCTGATCCAACATCTGAAACTAACGACGATGAGATTTTATAGGGATGACCTGATCTACCACCTACCTTCATTTTTCTATTCATCCCACTTACTCTTCTTCTTGTGTGAACTACCAGTTACCACTATTAACACAAAATCAAGGAAAAACAATTTCCCTTTCAATCAGTATCCAACATACAAGCATAGTTAACCATATCTGCATTGGTTTTTAGCTATAAAAATAAAGACTTGAGAATAAATATTTGGCCATAAATATAGATACCCGATCGCTTTACACATATCATTACATGATTTCAGACATAATTAACCATCAAATTATAACCCAACAATTATAAAATCTAGTGTCTTTGGAAGATTAATTACAAAATTGAACAACATGAAATAAAAATAGAACAACATTTTATTTAATATTCACACTGAGAATCCTAACTTTCATTGAGCGGATACATTATCATAGGATAACTGGGGGAATACATGGAAAACGTTATGATAAAAAATGCCAAATAAAAAAATAAGTACAAGAATAAAACCTAGTATAAGGGTTAGAAGGCATAACATAATGGAGTAAAAGGAATGGAACATGAAAACCATAAGTAATAATAACATGTATAACATGGGAACATATAATAATGACATCATAGAAATGAGGAAAAAACATATAACATGACATAAACACAAGTGAAGACTAACTTTCAAGATTATATAAGATGGTGGATAAAGTCCCATAAATGAATAAATTTCAATACCTATCCCATCATGGAATCTTAAGAGACTAAATAGTACCCAATTAATTGGATCACTTTCATGGGGAACCCATCATAACATGTTCATGAATATGTTAGCCACATGGCGAATAAATATAAGCGATACCCATGGAATGAAATGAGTTTCCTAATCATGTCATAAGCCATAAAAACGAGGATATCATAAATGTTTCCCTAAAATAAGGGATTAAAAACATAAATGTACATTCATAATGGAAAATATGAATGGATCATTATAATTTATTTTTAATTAAAGTGAAAACATTAAAAGGAGTGTTTAAGAAAATTTAGAAGTAACATATTTTATTATGATTTAAAGAAAATGTTAAAGATAATTTAAAGGGAAAAATCCATATTAGATTTCATAAAACAATAAATAAATAATGGTAGTTTTTCATAAAAAATGGGTGATTTTATAAAAATAATTTTGGATTAAAATAGATTATGTAAGTTACTTGATAATGGGTAAGAAATCTGGATGTTACCTTGAATCAAGATTTCTTATAGGGAATAATTGAAAAGGGAACCTTTTCTCCAAATCCTTTTTTTGATATTTTCTAGGAGGAACTTTAAGGAAAAGTGGTAACCGTAAAACACAAAATATATCACAAAAATTCAGAAACTGCACCACATACAAAAACTCAAATATTTCCTTTTCCAAAGCCAAAGTGCCACACCACCACAAGAGATTTCAAATTAAAAATTCATAAACAAAAACAAATTTCCAATCCACGTGCCAGCCATCATCATTCTGAGTTGATCCAAGATCCACCTTGAGTCACGTAGTCACCGAGTCACTCACCCACCTCATTTCGAGTCGACATCGTAATCATCATCCAATCACCTCCATTATCATCTCTTCTCAGAGCCACCACCGTCTTCATCGCTGGAGATTCCGTCACTGGCATTGCTGGAGCTTCCAATGCCATCTTCGCAGTACTTTTCGCTCGACACCAACATCCACTTCTTTGACGTCTACCACAAAAGTCACCCTTCACCTTTTACTTTCAATCCACACACAACGTAAAAGAACACACACCCCCAAACAAGACACCTTCGATATCACCAAAATGACCGAAAAGAAACCAATAAAAGGATCCACCAGTCCCGACTCCATGGAAACCCCTCCACTCACAAAAACACCTCTCAACACCTCCTCAGAAGATACCATACCCAACCGACCTGGGAGGTTGTGAAAAAACTAGAAACCATAGCAGAGCACAAGCATCAGGGTCTCCTCAATAAATGACAGAATTGCCTCCCAGATTGTTGTTGACAACTCGAGCCACACCTCCAAAAATTCCAAATAGACCATCACACTAGACTGACCTAGAAAGGGAGATGGAACTTGAAGACAGGGAAGGATTGAGTGGATGAAGGAAAATCCATCCAACACCATCGATGATGGAACTGCACCATCTTCAATTTCATTGGGGATCGTAGCAAACCGAACAAATGACTTAGCTTTCCTCAAACCCCATAAGTCCTTACACACCACTAAAATAAAAATATGACTCCACTACACCATTGAAAAGCTACAACAGGTGAGAATACCCATGACTCAGATCGATGTTGACAAAGTGTGTGCCCCTAGAGCTCCTTCAACCGAACAAACAACACCTCCCAAAGCCTTCTTGAACCACCACAGAAAAATGACTAGGAGAGCAGAGAATGAACAAAGAAGCTAGTGCAGAGCAAGAGCGGAAGGAACACAGAGAAAATAAAGACCCCGCCCAGACTACTGATCCCAACCGACGAAGCCTCCATTGGGAGAAGACACACCTTCAAAAAAACCAGAACACTGAAGCAGGGAAAATAAGAAAAAAAGAAAAAAAGAGCAAGGAGGAGGAAGGAAAGAAGGATGAGAAGAGAGAATAAAGAGAGAAGGGAAAAGAGTAGGGGGAAGTGGATACACTTTTGGAAGTAGTGCAAAGGCCTCCCCCTCCCAAATTTCCGCCGAAAGAACCACTAGCATGGGAGGGAGGGGAGAGGGAAGCCGCTCAGAGGCTATCCCTCCTCAGATGAAAATCACCAAGTGTACATAAGGGAACCTTTCAAAAACACATATTACCCCATTAAAAAGGGATGATATGATATGTATACAAGTTTTTGAAACATATTAATAAAATTTAAAATAATTACATAAAAATAAATAAGAATTACATTGGGGTAAAGAGAGAGAAATAATATCCTGGGGGAATAATGGATGTTCGGGTAGAATCCCTTACCTTACGTCTAAAGCAGTTCTTCCCTTGATCTTAACATCCTGGATAATCATATTAAATCCATTAAATAAAATATTAATAACCATTTATAAATGAAAATGATTTATTATATTTTTATTATGTTTATTTATGGCTTTAATTATGATTCACAGTGTCCAATTTCATCATTTAGGAGTGCTCCTTTTCTTAGTTTTCATGATCGGTTCACTTATATATAAGTATGAAGGTTCTTGTAAAATGGTAATAGAAATATAGAATTAAATTTATATGTTATTAATGTAAATAAATAGTATTAAATGGTTATATAATTCATTTTTTAATTTTGGGTGATGTGAATCATCAAATAAGATGTTAGTGAAAATCATTTGGATGTTTTTGGACAGTTTTCGATCACAATGAATTTGTTTTATTTTATTATTTGACATCATGTTTATATAAAGAGTCTATAACATTACATTTTCTGTAATAAATATATTATAAATTTTAACCATAAAAATGGTTTTAGGACTATCCTTGAAGGCATTAATGTAAAATGAAAATTTTTTTTCATTGAAAGTGATAAATTAACACATAATGAATGACATTTTCATTTTTAGAATAAAATGGAGAGGAGAGAGATGTAGTGATGTATGATTACATTATCATATGAAAATTATTTTATATGTTTGGTACTGAATTTATCATACCATTTAGATAAAGGTTGTTGTAGAGAGAATAAGGAAATAAGTTGAAAAGAAAATTAAAATAAATGGAAAGTGGAATTTACCTCTTGAATTTATCCTCCTTGAAAACCTCCTTAGGGAAAATATTTTGGTATTTTGATGAGAAAAATAAATATGGGAAGTGGGGTATGGTCTTGGGAAGAATATAGAGTAGAATTTGGACAAGGATCAATGTTTTTAAGTTGTGCGAAGAAGTGGTGGTGAGGGGTGGTATTGATAGTGGAGGGGAAATGTGTTTTGTCATTATTTTATTCCTTAGTTTGTTACTTTTCTAAAGACAAGAAATAGTGAGGATTATTTTGAATAAATATAGTAACTTGTGAATGTTACTTTGAAATGATGGTTTTACCTCACCCTTACATAAAAAATGAAAAAAACTTGTATTTAACATTTATCATATATTGTCATATTTTACTATTCAGAAAAAAATTCAATTATTTTAAAAAAATCCTAAAAATTAACCCTAGCCATTTTTAAATACATAGAATTAAAAAATAGACTCCATTTTATCAAAATATATTTATAAATATGATAAATTTAATTTTTAATTAAAATAATCATTTACTTGAGAAATGAAAAATTTAAAATTATAACTCATTTTATAACGCTTTGAAAAATTAAATATGGTATTATAATTTTTTTAAAACCACAATAAAAAAATATTAATTTTTGAATACATTTTATAAAAATATTATTTTTAAATAATTATATTAATTATAAAATTATGATTAAATATTTATAATTTAAAAAAGTATCAACACTTAATTAATAAATTATAAAACATTTATCTACTTATACTATGATATAATTATATCAAACATTAATTTATAAGATTTAAAAATTTTATTTATAATTTCATGGGTGAGGTTACTATTTTATTGGTAGGTTTACTATTCATAAGGTTCATATTACTATTCTAAAGGCCATGTCACTATTTCATCGGAATATGTTCCTTAAATTCTAGATATTATTCTTATTTAATTAATAGTCAATTTATAAAGTTTTTATGGTATTATTAATATTATATTATGGTATTTATACTATATGAAATAATTATAAGAAGGGAATTTCCATTGATATAATTTTCGGCTGTTACATACTTCCCCTTTATGAAATTTTACCCTCAATTGTTTTTACATTCTTTATTTAAAATAGGTATGGGTACTTCTTCTTCACCGCTTTCTCTGGTTCCCATTTTTTCCCTTCATATGTATGGTTACACCATAGTACTCTCACAAAGTGAGAAATCTTTTTGTGTTGAACATTATCTTTATGGTCCAAGATCTTTACTGGACACTTCTATTAAGAGATTACATTATCCAATTTTACCACCTATGAATTCAATATATGTGAAGGATCTGATATGTACTTATTCAAGGGGGATACAAGGAATACATCGTGTACTTGAGACATGGTAGGTGGAAGTGCTAGTAGATAAGACACATCTTCTACATGATCGATAATCTTGAAGGTGATGAAGTTCCTAGGACTCAACATTCTATTCTTCCCAAATATTATGATTTTATTACACAGAGATATAGAGGAGTACCATTTCCCTAGCCTTAAACCCAAGCCCCACATCAATGATTGTCTTTATAGATGTTTTTCTAATTTGGGATACCTTGATGTGATATTGAATGATTTTCACCTTTTATACTATTTCATTAACCATTTCTGGTCCTAGAAGCTTACGTTCACTGTCTTTATCCTAGCATGATAGTGTTGAGTATCTTTTCCCATAAATGGCCTTTTATGGATCTATTGGGATGCTTGAGTTGAAACTATTGTTGTAAGAGTACTCAACTAGAGGAATATGTTGGTTCCACCCCCTTAAAGCCCATAGAACATGCTCTCGACACATCTTTCGGTGTCTGAATAGATCGTTCAGATTGGCCATCAATTTGAGGATGATAGGATGTACTGAATTTCAGCTCAGTTCTTAGAGCATGTTGGAGACATTATGAGAACTTGAAGATGAATCTTAGACCTTGACTAGATATAATAGACAGGGGTAATCAATGTATCCTTAAAAATTCTTTGATGTATATCTATAATAGTTGATCCAATGATAAGTCCTCTTGAATTGAGATAATGTGATCGGTCCTCGTAATACTATCCACAACAACCCATATAGCATTGTTCTCTTTGGATTTCCCTGGATGTATAGTAAAAAATTAAATGTTAATGTTCTCTAAAATTTATGTTTGTATGGATATTGGTTTCATCATACCCTTATACTTCTTTATTTAATCATTCACTTTCAGTAATACCAGGGACTTTGATGTATATTTAGTGATATCTTTTTTCATATTTTCCCACAAATTGTTCTCTTGGAGGTCTTTGTATATCTTTGTTCTACCTTGTAGAATAGAGAAGGTTAAAATATGTGTGTCTTTCAGAATCTCTTTATTAATCTTTGGATTGGATGGTACACATAGTTTTAACCCAAATATTTTGACTCCATCCTCATTGATCATGACCTCGAAGGACTTCCCATTTATGATTGCTTACACCCTTTTATTAATTTCCATATAACTTCTTTGAGAATACGTTATTTTCTCTATGAGGGATGGTTTGAAAATCATTTGAGAATATATTGATTATGTTCCTTACATAATTATTCCCTTGTCAATACTTTGAATGTATAAAAATATTGGATCCTTATAAATTCCCATTATCGATAAAGACACATGATCCTTTATACTTAGAGAATCTTCCTTCTTATTTTCCTCTTCAGGATGTTAGTGCATTGATAAGTTGTAATATTTTATGAGATCAAACCATTTTCACTGGCACCTATTAATTTTCTTTTTTGTGAATATATATTTGAGACTCTTGTGATCAGTATATACCTCACACTTCACCCCATAGAGATAATTCCACCATATTGTTAACGCAAAGATCAAAACTGTGAACTCCAAATCAAGCATGAGATAGTTTTTTTCATGAAAATAAAAATTACATAGTCTATCAATTTATTATTTTACCTCAGTTGAAATCTTAATACCTCATTTAATCATCACTGTACACCACAAAGAGTTCCCTACTTATTGGTAGTGTGAGCACCGGTGTAGTGATAATCCTCATTTTCAACTCTTTAAGGTAGTATTAACATTCATCGGTCCATAAAAACATTAATCCTTTTTGAGTAAACAAGTTTAGTGGGTTTTAAAATCAAGAGAAGTTCCAATCATATCATTGGTATAACCCAGCTATACTAAGATAACTATATATCTCTATTACATATGTTGGCCTGGGATAATATTCAATTGAGATTGTCTTGGATGGTTCCATAGATATCCCTTTTATGGTAGTTAGATGACCCAATATTGATACTTCATTCATCCATATCTAAAATTTTCTATACATTGAACAATGTTTCTCCCTTCAAAATTTCTTTAGCACAACATTCAAATAATACTCATTTTTCTCTTTATTCTTAGAGTATATCAGAATATAATCAATAAATACTACCAAAAATTTGTCAAGGTAATATATAAAGAATATATTCATTAAATAAATGAAAATAACTTTATAATTAGTGAATTTTAATAAAATAACTATGAACTCATAGTTCCCATACCTTGTTTGAAAGGAAATATTGTGAATATCTTTCTCCCTCACTTTTAATCGGTGATATCCTGACTGAAGGTCTACCTTACCGAAATAACTGCTCCCATGTACCTGATCAAAGAAGTCATCTCTCTGTCATAGGGGATACATGTTCTTTCATTCTATTTTTTTGAGATAATTATAATTAATATAGATACACATTTATTAGTCCTAGTTTTTGATGGCGAGGATGGAAACACCACATGGTCAAGCACACTGACATATAAAACACTTTCATACATTCTTGTGTAACGGATTCTTTATTTATTCCATCTCAACGATGAAATTTCTTTAAGGTTTATTTGATATAGGTAGAGAACCAAGAATAAGTTCAGTTGAGAACTCAACCTCTCGATCTAGAGGAAGACAAATTTTTTTGGGGGCACACATCAGCGTAGTCACTCACAATGGGAATGTCTTTGGAAATGATTCTCTACTCTGTCTCAATAATTTGAGCTAGATATGATTTCTTATAAGGACACACTTTCTATGATTGAGATGATGATTCTAAAAGAGATTCATACTCTTCCATAAACTTTTGTTGAATTTAAGGATACTTCAGCATGGGAAGAGTGGTATCCATTTCATGATAGTTTATATTAGATTTATATAATGATAACTAATCCATTCCCGAAATGGCATCAAACTCTATCAAAGGGAGTATGACAGTATTTTATATGAGGTTTAGTCCACAAACATTAACCTATGATGAGTCATATACATTGGATGCAATAATTTCTCCACTTTTTATTCTTACAAATAGACCAACTTCCAATTTTTTATGTGGTGATTAAGTAGTTCTACAAAACTTTCAAGATATAAAAGAATGCATAGAAACAGAATCAAATAGTACATTCACTATTCTTGAATAATAACCATCATACCTATGACCACATCATTTTCGAGTTCTACCCTAGAAGTAGTGATAGATTATTATTTGACTTACTACCTTAGTGGTTGTTGTTTTTGATTTAATCCAACAACAATTGGCTTATAGAAATTGCTTATGTAATTCCCATTCTCCTTGCAGTTGAAACAATTCAGTACAAGATGATTGATAATTGAAACCATCCTTTGTTCTTCCAAATTAGTGGGATTCTTCATATCTATTCAGTATTTATTAGCTATATGACCCTCTATTATACATTTTATTCATCTCTTGGTTCTCATTAAATATTATCTAGGATGATTCTTCCCACACTCCTGACATGTGGGATATATGATTCTCCCTCTATAATGGGATATTTCACACATACTAAACTATATTTTTATCTTTTTAACATTGGGCCCATGAGACCAATGAATTATATATATATGACTAGAGTATACATGGATATAATTAATTAATTAGGTATATGAATAAATCCTTTTAGAAATTTATGGAGTTCAAGAAAAAATAAATAACAATCTTTTTAAGAAGATAATAAAAATCTACTCAAAATAAGGTGGATAGTATATTAAGAGAGAGTTCATTGACTATTTTTGGGAATTTTTTATTCTATCCTAATTCACTTTACCTTATACACCATAGTATAATGGTTTTAGTAAAATGAGGAACCAGACCTTATGGTAAATGTTGAGGTTAAGGACGAGTCATACAGATATTAAAATATCCTCTTGGGGAAATGTGTTGTAGACTATTTTGTACTGACGAAATCATGTTCTAAATAAATTATACAATACGATTCCATTATATTTATAGAGTGGAAAGAAACGTATTTTTTCACAAAATCATGTATGGGTTGAGGATAATTTTTAAGGATATATCTGGAAATAAACTAACGTATATAGGCATAAATGTATTTTTTTGATATCCCAAGGATACAACGGGATATAACATAAATAATTCTTCAATTAAAAATGTAATAGTGAAAGAAATTATATATTAACTGAGAGGGAAAAAATATCCAAAATAGAATAGTGGGAGGAAGATTTACTTCAATGAAGTTAATTCTAAATATACACAAGAGTTGGAATATAAAGAAATTACCCCAGGTCATATGAAAGAGGTATTACCAGAGACACCAATACTACATATGAGAACTATAAAGGTTATATATCCATAAGGATATGGTATTATAGTCACCATGTATAGTAAAAAATTATTTATTGAAAATGATGAAAAATTTTACTATAATGAATAAGTAATCAACTCAAAAGTTTCTTGATGGAAACAATCCCTGAATTTGGGAATGAATTCCATTTATCAACATAATTAATGGGTTCTGGTAGATCCTTTAGTTGATGTAAATAATGTTAGGTGTAAAATTATAATCATGAAGAAACTAGATTTGAAGGAAAATATAATTCCTATAAGAAATGACTAATGGAAAACAAGTTTAAGAAAAATCAAGCTAAAGACTATGATGAAACCATTTCAACTATTTCCATGCTAAAATTAATTAAAAATTTTTATGCTATAACAACATACCATGATTATGAAATTTGGAAGATCGACATAAAAAAATTCCTTTTATAATGGAAACCTTATAGCATATGTTAATATGTCACAACCAGGGGGTTTGTAAATCCAAGAGATTACAATGAGGTAGGACAGTTGTAGAGATCCATTTATGGGTTGATGTAAGAATTCCAACCATGTTTCTTTAAATTTGATGAATCAATAAGGTAATTTTGTTTCATAATGAATTAATGTGAGCCTTTTGTCTATAAGAGGGTTAACAAGAGTGAATTTATTTTTCAATTAGTATATTTTGATAAAATATTACTAATTGGAAATGAGATACAATAATTATGGTAGATAAATCACGTCTAAACACGTGCTTCTTCCTTAAATACATAGGTGAAGTAGCTTAAGGTTTTTAGATTAATAATACCTTTGATATATATAAGAGGATACTATGACTGTTATAGGTTTTATAAATTGATAATATATTAAATTGATTTAGTATTAAGAATCCAATGTGATTTTTTCCAATATCACAATGTATAGATATATCTAAGAAAATGTGTCCTCAGAAAAAATAGGAGAGATAGAGGATGACCAATATTCTTTGTGCATCACTCATAATAAAATTCATGTATTTCATGCGATGTACTAGGCTTGATGTCACATATACCTTCAGCATGGTATAAATATAACAATAAGATCCATGATACCACAATTGGGTGTTACTCAAGACTATCCTAAATTATCTATGGTGTACTAATAATATGTTATTTCTTTATATAGGATATAAAGAGTTTGTCATCAGGGGATATAATTAATCTAGTTTACAAAGAGATTAAAATGATTTGAAGTAATAACCAAAATATTCCTTCTATCTTAATAGAAGATTCATGAGCTAGAAAATATTAAAGATACAAGGGGTTGATGGTCAAAAAATGAAGTATGAGTATATTACAACTTATAATGTATCTAAATAAGTAGTGTAGATTTGATACATTTTCTAAATGATTTACATGGTGACAATATGTAAAGATGTTGTCATATTGTTTTTTATAGTACTATAATGAAGACTCTTTCCAAGGATCGGAGTCTACACCAATAGAAAAAAAAATCATATTTCATAAGTATAATCAATTAAAGGATTTTTTTTCAAAGGGGTGAGGTAATTTTAGGAAAACGTTTCATGAAGGAGAACATAATGGACAAATTTTTCAAAGACGTATCCCAATATAAGCATGAATATAATCTAAGAGCTATCATGATCAAATTCATTAATAGTGGGATCTAGTGAAAGTGGAAGTCTATTGGATTTTGTTCCCTAGAACTAACCACATTGTGAATTTGATTAGATTTATTTTTAACTATTTTTAATATTAACAAATATCATATCATATGATGAGTGTTATTGTGTGTATCATTAATCTGATAATGAAGTTAGAGTATCTTTTACTTCAAAAGGATGTACAATTTTCCAACTATAATGACAACCTTGTAGTGATATGAAATTAATCATTAATATATATTGTATTTATTTATGAAATAAATGTTTTTGGAGACAGATAATGTTGGAAATTAGGTTTTGGGGGTCTATACTACTTTTATACTTCTTCTCATAATGATCTCACATGATAATCTCTATGAGAGGAGGTTATAAAAACAAACTGATCATTAATAATTCGAAGTGTTATATGTATTATTGATTATTCATATTTGAAGATTTCTGTATTGGTACTTATACTTGAGATTGTTATTAATGTATATCATGAGTCATGCAGTTTGATGTATTGATAAAAACCATAAGTATATATTCTCGTGACGAGGTAGGACACATTGGGCATGATAGAAGTGATTTAAAATTAATAAATATATCAATAAATTATTTTATGTTCTGAGTTAATGTAATTAAATATCTCATTCCATTTGATTGGAATGGAACTGTTTGATTAAGTCCATGAACCTGGTGGTTTAATTAATGTATTTATTTCAGGAGTTCCAATGAAATATTTATCATTTATATAGGTTGATTCTCTATGTTTTCATCCTTCTTGGTGAGATATTGGGACAAAGAGATTATATTACATGGTGAGCAACCACACAAGGATTTTATTATAGTGATATTAATGAAATTTGGTGTGGGTTACTTGATGTGTTTCTAGACATAGATCTTGTCAAATAGGCCAGTCATCCTAATGCCACTAAGAAAGAAGCCTAGTGGGTCATACATTAAGTTTATACACAGCCTTAGTCAAATTATAAATTAATTTAATATTTAAATAAAAATTAATCTATATTTATAATGAATAAAAATTATACAGGTTATGACGATCACATAAATATTTATTGACCAAATAATATAGTGATATTTATTTGTTTAAATAAATATTTATTATTCTATGAATTATAAATTTTGTTCACTAATAGTGAGAGTGAAAGAGTATGAAATAAATGACATCTAACCATCTACGAGTTTATCACATATCAAGGAAATAAAAATTATAAAATTTTTGTTATTATTCAATATGGGGTTTACTTATATTTAAGATATTGGTTAAGGGACATTTCTAAATAAATAATTCTCCATCCTAATAATATAACATAATTTATGTCATTTCTAGAGTGAATCATTTTTTTGAACAAAATTTATATCCATAGAATTATATCAAGTCGAAAATGAAACTTATCTAGAACAATTTCATAAATGGAGAGGATAAATCCTCCTCCATTGTCTCAATTCTCGAAATTACTATATGGAACACTTTTAGATCTTAGGGTATTCTTGTTTCAATCAATGAGGGTGAAGAAAGGTAATCAATGTTTGTTTTCTAGAACGAAATGATCTATTCGCAATGTTATGAGGTTTTTAGAGCTTATGTGGTCACTACTAGAGGGATTATATCATTTTTCCATTCATCATAATGATTATATTACATGAAAGGTCATCTAATTTGATAATGAATAATGAATTTAAATCAAAGGTAATTCTAATTAATATAAATTGATTATAAATTATATGTGAAAATATACTCTCTAAGAATATTTTAATGTTTCTATCATATAGTTATTAGAATTTATTTTTAGAAGATCATAAAATCTATTGTTTATAATTGGAAAATATCACTTCCATTGAACCTCATAATCTTCATCTGTTTCCTTTGTAATAAACCTTATTATGTTTTGTAATGACCCTTAATAAAATTTCTTTATCCAATTTTCAAATTTATGTAAACCTTACAATGTTGGAAATACCTCTAAGAACATTGAGACAACATTATGAAGTTTTAAAATGAACCATAAAAAGTTCATACCTTAGTTATTTTATCATAATTCTTCTCAACATCAACCTAAGAAGTTCAAAAATAAACCTTATAATGTTTCTTACTATGCAATTTTCGTAGATTTTTATTAAGAAAAATCTCCATAGGTTTTAAAAATCAATATTATGAAACTAGTAATAGACCTTATAATATTAATAATTTATAAAATTCAGAAAAAATATATATTATAATTTATCCAACACTCCTAACACATCAAAAAACATTTCATAGTCATATAAACACATGAAATCAATTCTAAAGGTTTATTATAGAATATTTAAACTCTTATTGAGTAAATTAAATATAGATTCACTATGATTTTACTAAAATTTAAAACTTATCTTATTCCAATGTTCATCCATTGGATATTTAACACTGATCATGACAACCATGTAATCCAAGCCAATAACCTCACTATTATTTATCCATCAATGTATGAGAAAATCTATATTCTCATAATTGGGATATTTTTCAATCACCATATCTCAACACACGTTTAATTTTATACATTCAACTATTTGGAAACAAATTCAATATCATCTTCATTAATCTAATTGGTTTCTTAAAAATAAATTTAAAAATTTTAGTTCCATTAATGTTTTTAATAATAATTATTAACAATTTTGAAGATAGAATATTCAGGTTTAGTATGAAATTTAGAATATAAATTTATTTCACATAATTTCATGATGACTAATAGTAAAGTACAATTAAATTATAACTATACTTATATAATGTGACTGCTCAACTATTTTCGTATATTTATCTAGGTTTTGTTTATAGTTTTTTTGCATTGAAGTATCACTTCTCTTAGGAGTACCCAAGATAATTTTTTTAAACCTATTTGAAATGTTTTCATTGATTTTAAATATTAAAATTTACACTTTGATATATTTAGAAGATAAATAAAAAATATTTACCCCCTATTTAACTCATTTGAATTATTTTTTTTCATAATATTGGAAAATTAATCACATAATGAGTTTTGGGAAAATAAAAATTTATATGATCAACTTATATATATATTTGTTTGTTTTCAATATGGATGGAAATAATTCGGATAAAATATTGAAATTACTTGAACTTTGGAAGAAATATTTCTTCAAAAGAAAATTTGAGATCCAATAATAGAAATATATATAAAATTATATTATGTTAAATAAAGATATAAAAAGCTAAAAAACTATTGGAAGTTATCGATTTTGAAAACTATGGAAGTTTGTAAAAAAATATTCTCATTAGTAAAATTAAATGGAAATTATCTTATGCTATCCATGTGATAAAACATTAAATTTAGATTTTCAGTAGAAAGAGTTTTTATAATATATTATTTTCTAGATACTAGGGTAATGGATTCCTCACTAAAAATACCTTTTATATACCAATAACATTATATGTATATTTTCGATTTATATTTATTCACTATCCGAGTTTGATCTAGATTATTTCTAAAACAATCCATTGTATATAATAGTAATTCTATTATTACATTTATAAAATAATTACCACACTATGTTTTAATGAAAATTTATATATTATTCATATATAAAAATGAAATAGTATTCATTAGTAATAAATTCAGTATTTCTTTTGGGTTTAGGTTGTTACATGATATCTTAATATTAAACAAAATTTCAAAATGAATTAATTTTCTATGGTTCCTTTACCATGATAACCAATGAATCAATCCATTGGAATGTATTTTGGGGCTTTACTAACTCTTTAAAAGGATGATCATGGTTGTTACTAGTTTTAGTGATAGTTAGGGGTTCCTATTTTGACCACTCCATTGTGATTTTTCAAAAGAAGACATTTTTCATAGGTGATATATTGATTATAAGAATTAAAACATCATTTATGTAACAATTAATGTAACATCCTAATATTTTAAAAGGAAACATTATATTTTTAAATGAACTACTAAATACTATTTGACAATCATAAACTAACCATTAAACAAAATTTCTCCACTTCTGTAACACCCGAGATTTTTATGAGAAATATTTTGTTTTTATGTTATATACATCATCAAAGGAATATTTCACTACACACAACACTATCTTGGCTTTCTTTACACGCAATCGCGACCTTCCTCGATAGCTTGTGTTGTACGCAATACCGAGTTTCACTAAACAACGATTTGCTATTAAAATATTATTAAAACTAACCGTTATGAATAGTAATACCCACTTTTTGAAATTTTATAAATTTTATCTTTAAAAATGGACTTCATTTTTGGATTCGGAATATCTAAATTACCCTAGGGGGAATTTTTGGTATTTTTCTGAAAACTATCAATTTTTAATGAATAGTGAAAACACTGGGTTACTATTTAAAAACTAACTTTTTATTTAAATAATCATTTATTTTATTTAAATTTATTTTAGGTCAAAATTGATACATAATACCTATATATGTTCAAGGTAATTCATTGGAGTCATTTTATAATAATTTTAGATATATAAAAATTTTATTGAACTTTTTCCCGTCTTTTACCCACCTCCTTGGAGAGTTTGAAAATTTTCATAAAACTTAATTTTACCGCTTCTGTGAGTGGAATTTTGAAAATCCGAGAGACACGATTAATATCAAGAAGTAAAATGTGGTTCAGTAAGATAAATGTTTTTGGTGAATTGTAACTTTTTACTTTTATTTACCACAGTTAAAAGTAAATAGGGTAATTAAGGGGAAAAATGGTATTATTATTACCCTAACACTTGTCCTACTTCTATTGGATAAGTTTAATTCGACTAAAAACATCCTTAGGAATAAATTATGACCATTTTGGTCCACTTGTATTAGGTTAGGACATTTAATATTATTTTATTTAAAGAAGAGTTAAAATAGTTAAAATCAATGTTTAATAACTAAAACATTTTTAATACAGGGTTATAAATAATATAAATTAGACTATAAATATTCATTATAAATCTAAAACGATTTACTAAATAATGGTATTTTATTTATAATTTTTAGACTTTAAATAATTTAATTTATTTATTGCACAATGATGATACAGTAATTACCTTTTTAAGGAAATATTAATATAATTGATATTATAAATACCCAAATAAATGTCATTTGAGACTTTTTATGTATTACAATAATTTTATAGATTACTATGACATATTAGTATTTATTTAATTAACATTTTTTGAACTAATAATGCTGTTATGATTTTCAAAAAAATCAATTTCCAAATAGTGTCAAAATTTACATAAAATATTTTTTAAAATAAATATAATATTATTAATTGTTATTTTTCCCTAAAAATACAAGGATAGGAAAAATGACTTAGATAAGGTTATATATATTAATAATGAACCACTTTGGGTTCATTTGTCTTGTTATAGTAAGTTTATTAACCATACAGTGTAAGAAAATAAGAAGACAAGGTAAAAGTTAAATTATTTAACTTAGAGTTAAATCTAAATGATAAGGTTAAAATAGTAACATAAACATGTCTAAAATATATTATATGAGAGTATTTAGACCCACCCACACCTTATATTTAAAATAAATCAATTTTAAGCTATTAAAAACCCAATATGACTTTATTATAAAATAATATTTTATGTTTTTCCTAAGGTGCCCCTCTCCTCCCTTATAAAAGGGAACCTCCTCCCTCTCCTCCTCACACCACTTTGAGCCTTCAAGATCGGAAAAACCCTAAATATTTCTCTTATAAACTTCACTAGAAATATCCTAGAGTTCCTGGTATTCTTCAAAGACCATATTTAGTGCCCTAAGAGAAGATTAAGAAGATGTGCTTCAAAGAAGAGGTAATGTCCGTTACTGATTCTTTCAACTTTTTTTCTTATTATACATCTTCTTATTTAGTTGTTTCATTATGAAGTAATAAAATAATTATCACTAATATACTGAGATGTTATTATAATGATGAAACAAGCCTATTTCACCATTTATCCATCCTATAGAAAACAAAATCATCGCGTGTGTGTACGTACGAAATACCGTCTCCACGCCGTGGTGTAATCTGTTTTCCAATACCACCATACTTGGATGGGTATAATGGTGTAAAGAATAACTCTATATTATTATTGTAAAGTGATTTTGATTCTGATATAATATACATACACTTCAATACAAACCACGATCATGGGAACGATATCATCGCTCGTGCGTATGTACGACCTACCGTCTCCATGATGTGATGCGACTCGTTCTACATGATCTTCAATGATTAATGATTATATAAATGAATTTAATGAATAAATATGATATATATTACACTAATACCATTCTATATATCAGGTATATATTACCTATGAAGAAGAATAAGAATTTATTCGACAAAACACGCATAAGAACAAAAACCAATAAACACCCGAATACCAAGTAACAATGAAATATTACTAATAAGAAGCTAAGAATATGACCATATATGATATCATAACAATGAAAAATAATATGTAATAAGTCAATAACATTATTTAAATAATTATACAGGAGGTTCGGACACGTATGAAGAAAATTAGACCTAAGGTGTGGGAAAATGTCACAATGTCATTTTTATCCGAGATTGTTTATACTTTGGTATTTATTGGGGTGTATTTATCATCAACATACATGTTTCCTCAATATGTAATATTATTTATATCCTCATAAATTTTTTTAAATACAATTTTACCCTTCAGTGAGTTTTTAGTAAAAGATATGAAAGGAATCTTTTGTTGTTTTTAGTACGTGGTACTTTTTGACTTTTTCGGCCAAAGTACGAGAAGAATGTTTTTTTATCTTATACGACGTGAATGGAATTTTAGAACATTATATCCATGAAGCTTCCTTTACAAGTTTTCAAGTTTATTTTTAATCAACTTCTTTTAGTTTAAAATTATATGACATTTTAAGAAAGGAAAAATGTTTTTGAAGTAGAAAGGATATTTTCCTCAAGAATGGAGTTCAAGCATTTTATCAAAATTATTTTCCATCTACGATAATATAGGGATATATTTGTATCCCTATTTTTACATTGATTTGATTATGTTATTATGGAATTATTTTTATGATGTACTTTTATCTTATATGGATTATGTTATGATGGAATGATGTTTAAGAATCTCATTTTTATTACATGGGTTATGCTATGATGTATGATTTATGATCTTATGGCACACATAAGAATGGTGTCATTATGAGATAGGTGGGACCTATATGTCCCTCTAATGAATTGGGTAAGGATTTATATCCAATGAGATATACATGGATGGAACTGTAGGTCAATCCGGTTCAGTGATATATTACTGAAACGAGGAGTGAACTCGGTTTCGAAATGGATTTTGTCCGCTAAGATAGTATTGGAAATGAGTCTTGACTACTAAGAAATTATTCTCTATGATTATGTGTGTATGACACAAAGTTTCATGTTTTAAGTTATGATTATTGGGATTACATTTCACTACTATGATCTATCCCATGTCATGAAATTATGAACTCTTTTGCAGGTTACGATTTACAAAATGTCATGTTCTTAGGAATATGATGTGATTGATATTTCTTTTGATTACCCTTAATGATCATTTGAGCACATCCTTTTGTATGTTTTCTTTTCCCCAGGTCAGGAAGAAGGGTATTAAGTAAGATATGCCAAAAAGGGATTCTAGATATGATGAAATAAATGGGAGACAATGTAGATGTTTTATGAACCAGTTGTTTATGTTTCCCAGTTTCAAGAGACACTATACCTATACGGTCCTACCGGGTTTTTTTTATATGTTGTAATAAGTGTGCTTCAATTTTGAAGTAATAATAATGTATGTAAATTATGGGTCATTATAGTTGGTATCAGAGGAAGGGTATAGTCAACCTTTAGATGCTAGGATGTGAAAGCCTTACTAAGAACCCTAAGGATATATCTAAGCATAGAACACAATCTTAGTGTTTTAAAAATTTCCATGAATATCCTATGATAAGACCTTAAGTGTGATTTTTTTTATTATGTGGTTTTCCTATTATAATTAGTGTTTCTCACACTATTATTCTTGGTTTTAGTCAATGGCTGGAACCCAAAAGAACCGTGTTAATGAGGAATGCGACGAGCAAGGCAATGATTATCCCCCTGAGAAACCAAATGTTATGGGAGCTGGAAAGAAAAATCTTGTAGAAATTATCACACAACTTTCTGAAGCTATGAATCATGAAGGACTTCCAAAAGAGAAAAGGAAGGAGCAACATTCTGTTTAATCCTTCATGAGGCAGCGTCCACCCTCATTCAGTAGGTCTACTGATCCACTAGATTCTAAATAATGGATCAGTACTACTGAAAAGATACTTTCAGTTCATCAATGTTCTGAACATGATAAAGTCATCTTAGAAATATATCGTTTGGAAGGTGAAGCTGATCAATGGTGGAATCTTATCAAGAATACGAGGCAAAGAGATGAAATTGAATCCATGGAATGTGACGAGTTCAAGAAATTATTTTTCAATAAGTACTTCCCTTGTATTCTTCAAACAAAGATGGATAAAGAGTTTCATGAACTAAAGCAAAAGGATGATGAATCTATTGGTACCTACGAAGCAAATTTTACAATACTTACAAGGTACGCTTCCTGGATTATTATCTAACCAGAGAGTAAGATAGATCGATTCTTTAGTGGCTTAAAACCAAGTCTTCGAAGGGCGCTAGAAATAAGGGACTTCAATAGCTACGAGGAAATATTTCGATGTGATCTCAAGGTTGAGATGGATATTGGAGTAACCCATCAGTCATATGGGTTTGATAAGAAGAGGAAAATGGAATTCAAAGGGAAATCTAAAGAGCACACTGAAAAGAAGATGAGTTTTCCCATATGTTCAAAGCATGGAAAGAAACATGGATGGAGTTGTCTTAATGGGAAAAGTAAATGTTTCACATTTGGAAAAGATGGTCATTAGGCATTTGAATACCGCAATGATGGGAAGAATATATCTATTGATGCGAAGAAATAAAAGGAAACACAGAGTGAACATCTTACACTTCAATGTTACAAGTGCAAGAAAATGGGGCATTATGTCAATCAATTCCCTAATCCAAGGGTTTTTGACGATGATCGACGTCAAAAAAATCTTGAGGACAAAGACAAAGGAAAGTCACATGCAATTTCTATCAGTGAAGTGGAGTATGATAATGAAGTGGTGAAAGGTACACTTATCATCCACTCTAAAGTAGCAAATGTTTTATTTGATTTTGGACCCACCCAATCTTTTATTTCTGATGAATTTTCTAAGGGTATCACCGTATTACCTCAACAATTAGATGTTGAGTTAGCTCTTACAACCCCCAATGGCACAACAGTCGCATCAAAATTATATAATTCTTCTCTTATTGAAGTTTGTGGGAAAGTGCTTCCTGCAAATCTTGTGATCCTTCATATAGTGTAATATTATGTGATTCTTGGCATGGATTGACTTTATTTATATAGAGCTCATATCAATTGCCAAAGAAGGGAAGTCACATTTCATATTCCAGATTAATCTATGATCGTCTATTGATGCAAGGATGAACATAACCTTCCAGTGGAAATTTCTTCCATCTTATGGGTCTTGATTACACTAAATAAAGTTATTTATCTCAAATAGTTGGAGATAAATTCATGATTAATAATATTCCCATTGTATGAGAGTTCGATGATGTCTTTCCAGAGGAATTGCAAGGTCTTCCACCAAATCATAAAGTTGAGTTTTCAATTGAACTCATACCGAGTGCTATGCCCATTTCAAAAACACCTTATAGAATGGCTGAAATTGAGTTGCAGGAATTGAAGAAGCAACTCCAAGAGAATCATGATAAGGGATTTATACACCCTAGTGCATCACCTTGGGGAGCACCTGTTATGTTTGTTAAGAAGAAAGATGGATCAATGAGACTCTTCATTGATTATCAAGAACTTAATAAGATCACTATCAAGAACAAATATCCTCTCCCACACATTGATGACTTATTTGACCAACTATGTAGAGTTCAATACTTTTCCAAGATTGATGTTCGTTCAAGGTATCATCAATTAAGGTTCAAAAGAGAGGATATTCCAAAGACAGCTTTCCGTACAAGTTATGGACACTTTGAGTTTATAGTGATGCCATTTGGACTTACTAACGCCCCTGCTATCTTCATGGATCTAATGAATAGAGTCTTTAGAGACTATCTTGATCAGTTTTTGGTAGTCTTTATAGACGATATTTTTGTCTATTCAAAGAGAAAGGAAGAACATGAAGATCACTTGAGAATTTTATTGAAGACCCTAAGAAAGGTGAAGCTTAATTCCAAATTTACCAAGTGTAAATTTTGGATTCAAAAAGTTTCATTTTTAGGTCAAATAATCTCAAAAGTGGGGATATCTGTGGATCCAGCAAAAAAAAGAGGTTATTGAAAGATGGTCGAGGCCAACAACAGTAACCGAGATACGAAGTTTTCTTGGTTTTTCTAGATATTATCGAACTTTTGTGAAAGATTTTTCATGATTATCTAATCCACTCACCAGGTTGACTAAAAAAGGAGTTAAGTTCATGTGGATGGAGGAGTGTGAAGAGAATTTCAAGGAGTTGAAAAGAAGTTTATCTAGTGCACCTGTGCTCACACTGCCTTGTAGTGGAGAAAGGTCTGTGATCTACAGTGATGCATCCAAGAAGTGATTGGGGTGTGTTCTCATGCAAAACTATATGGTGATAGCTTATGACTCACGACAATTGAAAATCCATGAGAAAAATTACCCAACTCATGATTTGGAGTTAGCTGCAGTAATCTTTGCATTAAAGATTTTGGAGGCATTATCTTTATGGTGAAAGGTGTAATATTTATACTGATCATAAAAGTTTAAAGTATATTATCACACAAAAGGATCTGAATATGCGTCAAATAAGATGGTTGGAGCTAATTATGGATTACGACTACTCAATTCATTACCTCCCTAGGAAAGCAAACAAGGTGGCAGACGCATTAAGTCGACAAGACCATGCTAGTTTATCCATGATGCGGATCACAAAAGATCCAATATTTATGCATTTACAAAGGATGGATCTTGGAATTATAATGGATGGGGAAAAATATTATCTTTCTCAAATTAATGTTCAATCATCTATATGTGTGAAGATTAAATAGGCACAGAAAGAAGATATAGAGTAACAAAATAATGTGAGAAATGTTCCTGAATTCAACCTTGATTGTGATGGGATAATAAGGTTCATGAATCAAGTTTGTGTTCCTCAAAATCCCAGAATTAAAGAAGGAGCTGCTGGATGAGGCTCATTGTTCTTCATTCTCTATTTATCCTGGAAGCATGAAGATGTATAGGGACCTGAAAGAGTACTTCTGGTGGGATGGCACGAAAAGAGATGTTGCTGAATATGTCTCTCGATTCTTGGTTTGTAATCAAGTTAAAGATGAGGGACAAAAGTCTTAGGAGATGTTACAACCATTACCCATAACCCAATGGAAATGGGAAAACATCACTATGGACATTGTCACCAGACTTCCTAAAACATCCAAAGCAATAATGCTAGCTGGGTCATAGTTGATCGTCTTATGAAGTCAGCACACTTCATTGCTATTAGAGAAGATTTCTCTCTTGATCATATTGCCAGGATATATGTGAAGGAAGTGGTAAGATTTCATGGAGTACCACTTTCCATTATATCTGATCGAGATCCGAGGTTTACCTTAATGTTTTGGCGAAGTCTTCAGCAAACTCTTGATAGAGAGTTGAGTTTCAGCACTGCTTGTCATCCTCAGACAGACGGTCAATCTGAGAGGACAACTAAAACTCTAGAAGATATGTTGAGAGATTGCTCAATGGATTTCAAAGGTGTTTGGGATTAACAACTACCTTTGGTGAAATTTTCTTATAATAATAGCTTTCAATCCAGTATTCAGATGGCTCCTTAGGAAGCTCTCTATGGAATGAAATGCAGAACTCCAACTCGGTGGGATGAAGTTTGTGAAAGAAAGCTATTAGGACCTGATCTTGTTGATGAGATGTCAGAATAGGTTTGATCTATTCAACAACACATAACGGCAGCTCAGAGTAAACAAAAAATTTATGCCGACAATCGAAGAAAAGACCTAGAGTTAGAAGTGGGTGATAACGTGTTCTTACGAATATCTCCTTGGAAGAGAGTAATGAGATTTGGAAAGAAGAGAAATATGATCCCTTGGTATATCGGTCCTTTCGAAATACTGGATCATGTTGGGAAGGTAGCTTACCGATGGGAACTTCAACCAAATCACTCTCAAGTTCATGATATGTTCCATGTATCTCTCCTGATAAAGTACATACCCGATCCTTTAAATGTACTCAACTCAGAAGTTGTACCGCTGGAGCAATATCTTTCTTATGAAGAAGAACCGATAGAGATTCTGGATCGCAACGAAAAAGTTCTACATAACAAGATCACTCACTTGGTAAAAGTTTTATGGAGGAACCACCAATTAGAAAAAGCTACATGGGAGCTTGAGGATATGATGAGGGAGAGGTATCCTCATCTGTTTGTTACAAAGTGACGAATTTCGAGGGTGAAATTCATTTCAAGGGGTGTAGAATGTAACACCCGAGATTTTTATGAGAAATATGTTGTTCTTATGTTATATATATCATAAAAGGAATCTTTCACTACACACAATACTAGCTTGGCTTGCTTTATACGTAATCATGACCTTTCTCGATAGCTTGTGTTGTACGCAATACCGAGTTTCACTAAACAATGATATGCTATTAAAATATTATTAAAACTAGCCGTTATGAATAGTAATACCCACTTTTTGAAAATTCATAAATTTTATCTTTCAAAATGGACTTCATTTTTGGATTCGGAATATCAAAATTAGCCTAGGGTGAATTTTTGGTATTTTTCAGAAAACTTTCAATTTTCGATGAATAGTGAAAACACTAGGTTACTATTTAAAAACCGACATTTTATTTAAATAATCCTTTATTTTATTTAAATTTATTTTAGGTCAAAATTGATACATAATACCTATATACATTAAAAGTAATTCATTGGAGTCATTTTATAATAATTTTAGATATATAAAAATTTTATTGAACTTTTCACCGTCTTTTACCCACCTCGTAGGAGAGTTTGAAAATTTACATAAAACATATTTTTACCACTTCTGTGAGTGTAATTCCGAAAATATGACAGACACGGTTAATATCAAGGTGTAAAATGTGGTTCAATAAGATAAAAATAATTTTTGGTGAATAGTAACTTTTTACTTTTATTTACCACGGTTAAAAGTAAATATTGTAATTAAGGGTAAAAATGGTATTATTATTACCCTAACACATATCCTAATTCTATTTCATAAGTTTAATTCGACCAAAAACAACCTTTTGAATAAAATATGTCCATTTAGGTCCACTTGGATCAGATTAGGGCATTTAATATTATTTTATTTAAAGAAGAGTTAAAATAGTTAAAATCAAAGTTTAATAACTAAAACATTTTTAATATCGGGTTATAAAAAAGATAAATTAGACCATAAATATTCATTAGAAATATAAAACGATTTCCTACATAATGGTATTTTATTTATAATTTTTAGACTTTAAATAATATAATTTATTTATGACACAATGATGATGCAGTAATTACCTTATTAAGGAAATATTAACATAATTGATATTATAAATACCCAAAAAAATGTGATTTGAGACTTTTTAAGAATTAGACTAATTTTTTAGGTTAATATGACATATTATTAGTTATATAATTAACTTTTTTGAACTAATAATACTTTTATGAGTTTTACAAAAATAAATTACCAAATAGTGTCAAAATTGACATAAAATAGTTTTTAAAACTAATATTATATTATTAGTTGTTATTTTATTTCTAAAAATCTATGGTTTGGTCAAATGACATAGATAAGGTTATATATATTAATAATTAACCACTTGAGGTTCGTTTGGCTTTTTATAGTATGTTTATTAACAATATAGTGTAAGAAAACAAGAAGACACGATAAAAGATAATTTATTAAACATAGAGTTAAATCTAAATGATAAGGTTAAAATAGTAACCTAAACTTTTCTAAAATCTATTGGTTGAGAGGATTTCGACCCATAACCACCTTATATTTGTAATAAATCAACATGGAGCTATTTAAAACCGAATATGACTTTATTATAAAATAATATTTTATGTTTTTCCTAAGGTGCCCCTCTCCTCCTTTATAAAAGGGAACCTCCTCCCTCTCCTCCTCACACCAATTTGAGCCTTCAAGCTCAGAAAAACCCCACCAATTTCTCTTCTCCACTTCCCTAGAAACATACTAGCGGTATTGGTCTTCTTCAAATTCCATCTTTAGTGCCCTAATAGAAGACTAAGAAGAGGCACTTCAAAGAAGAGGTAATGTCCATTACCGATTCTTTAAACTTTATTTCTTCTTTAACTTCTTCTTCTTTACTTGTTTAATTATGAAGTAATAACATAAGTATCCCTCATATACTGACATGTTATTATAAATATGAAACAACCCTATTTCACCTTCTATCCATCCTACGGAATATGAAATTACCGTGCGTGCATATGTACGGAATACCGTCTCCACGCCATGGTGTAATCTATTTTCCACCACCACGTTACTTGGATGGGTATAATGGGGTAAAGAATAACTATATATTATTATTTTAAAGTGATATTGATTTGGAAATATTATACATACACATCAATACAATTCCACGATCATGGGAATGATATCATCGCTCGTGCGTACGTACGGCCAAACGTCTCCACGATGTGATACGACTCGTTCTACATGATCGTAAATGATTAAAGATTATATAAATGAATTGAATGAATAAATATGATATATATTACACTAATACCATTCTGTAAATGAGGTATCTATAACCTAAAAATAATAAGAAGAATTTATTCGATAAAACACACATAAGAACAAAAAGCAATAAACATCCGAATACCTAGTAGCAATGAAATATTACTAATAAGAAGCTAAAAATATGACCATATATGATATCATAATAATGAGTAAGAATATATAATAAGTCAATAAAATTATATAAATAATTATACAAGAGGTTCAGACACGTATGAAGCAAATAAGACCTATGGTAAGGGAAAATCTCACAATCTCATTTTTATCTGAGATTATTTATACTTTGGTATTTACTGGGGTGTATTTATCATCCACATACATGTTTCCTCAATATGTAATATTATTTCTATCCTAATACAATTGTTTAAATACAATTTTACCCTTCGGTGAGTTTTTAGTAAAAGATATGAAAGGAATATTTTTTCATTTTTAGTACGAGGTACTTTTTGACTTTTCCAGCCAATGTACAAGAAGAATGTTTTTTAACATATATGGCCTGAATGGACTTTTAGAACATTATTTCCATGAATCTTACTTTAAATGTTATAAAGTTTATTTTTAATCAACTTCTTTTAGTTTAAAAGTATATGAAATTTTAAGAAAGGAAAAATGTTTTTGAAGTAGAAAAGATATTTTCCTGAAGAATAGTGTTCAAGCGTTTTATCAAAATTATTTTCCATCTAAGATAATATAGGGTTTGGTTTCTATCCCTATTTTTACATTTATTTGATTATGTTATGATGGAATTATTTTTATGATGTCCTTTTATATTATATGGATTATGTTATGATGGCATGATGTTTAAGAATCCCATTTTTTTTACACGTGTTATTCTATGATGTATGATTTATGATCTTGTGGCACACAGAAGAATGGTATCATTATAAGATGGTTGGGACCTACATCTACCTCCAATGCATTGGGTAAAGATTTATATCTCATGTGATAGACATGGATGGAGCGACAGTTTAATCTGGTTCTGTGATACAAGACTGAAACGAGGAGTGAGCACGGTTCAGAAAAGGACTTTGTCCGCTAATATAGTATTGGAAATGATTCTTGACTACTAAGAAATAATTATCTATGATTATGTGTGAATGACACAAAGTTTCATGTTTTACGTTAAGATTATTGGGATTAAATTTTACTACTATCATCTATCCCATGTTATGAAATTATGATCTCTTTTGCAGGTTAAGATTTCCAAAATGTTATGTTCTTAGGAATATGATGTGATTGATATTTCTTTTGTTTACCCTTACTAAGAATTTGAGCTCGCCCTTTTGTATGTTTTCATTTCCCCAGGCCAGGAAGAAGGTTATTAAGTAGGATATGTCAAAAATGGATTCTATATATGATGAAATAAATGGGAGACAATGTAGATGGTTTATAAACCACTTGTTTATGTTTCCCAGTTTCTAAAGACACTATACCGATACGGTCCTACCATGGTTTTGTTATATGTTGTAATAAGCATGCTTCAATTTTGATGTAATAACAATGTACGTAAAGTATGGGTCATTATAACTTCTGTGTTTTGAATTTCGAAAAATGGATCAACACTATTCCGGTTAGTAAGTTTTTTTGGAGTCTAGTAGAAAAAATTATTTTTGGGTGAATATTAACCTACCCATATGAATAGTAACATTACCCTTAAGAATAGTAATGCACCATTATGAATAGTAAGTTAACCCTAATGAATAGTAATGTGCTCTAATGAATAGTATCTTGAACCTTATGAATAGTAGTGCACCTTTATGAATAGTAAATTCACCAATGCAATTTTAAATAAACTTTATCCACCTTATAAGTGTTAATATGATTTAATAACATAAGTCAATAAATATTTTAAAAATTATTGATTTAATGGTTGGTATTTTTATAAGATATATATATATATTTAATTACAAATTTATGATTAATTTAATAATTTAATTGACTTTTTCTTCATAAAATATATTCATAAATAAGTATTTTTATGAAATATTATTATAAGATAATTTTATGTAACCATATGTAATTTTTCAAAGTGTTAGAAAATCAATTTTAATTTTATAATAGTATTTTTTAATAAATTATGATTTCATGTAAAAAATAAATTAATAATTCTTAGAAAATTATTTTCAAAAAATGGAGATTATTTTTTAATTATATATGTCCCAAAATAGTTAGGGGGAATTTTTTGTACTTTTCTAGAATACTTTAATATTTGGGGAATAATAAAAAATATGATTTTTTATAAAATACAATATTTTTTATAAAATGTTGAAGACACAATTATGATATAAAATATATTAAAATCATTTAATAACTAAAATATTATTTAATAAGATTAAATATGTGTATAAATTATTTAGAATATTTTTGTCATAATTTTTTTCAAGATTGGTATAAATTTTTTTTTTGTGTTGACACAGTGCTTGCGCAACATTGGCATTGTCAATTTTTTTTATTAAAAAATTATAATTGGATTATAAAAATTATATTACAGACTCATTTATAAATTATTATGTATTATTTTGGTTTTTGGAAATTAATTTCTAATTTTATTTTTATATAACAATTATCTTGTCCAAATGAATGTGCAACCCTTACAGAGGGAAAGAAATGACAAAATAACAAAATTAAGAAGTTATTTTGACATATATATGAGTGAATATAAATAATTAATGAATCTAGAATATTATTTAAAATCTAATTTATTTTTTGTTTTTATAATTGAAATAATTAACATTAATGCATGTGAAATGCTGATGCGGTGCGTGTGCAAGCATAAGAAAAAAAATAAAATGTTTTCATTATAATTTTAACAATTATTAAATAATCTAAATTGTGGATAGAAAATTTTATATAAGAAAATGTTGACCCTTATCCTGTTTGGATTTAGATTTGAGATATTTTTGGAAAACATGAATTATATTAGCCCCTTTAAAACTTTTAATGAAAAGAATGATAACTTGTTCACACAATAAATTTCAATTAGTTTAATATTTTAATGACTGAGTTTATAAAATATTATTTCTTACATAAATATGATTTTGAATGCTAAAAGATTAATCATTCTCATAGAAATTTATTTTTAATTTTTATGTAATAAAGAATGATATTAATTTGTTGAACAATATTGATGTTGTAAATATTTAATTAAAGAATAAATCAAATTAATGATATTAAAAAAGAAAAATAAATATAATTTAGAATTTTAAGTCATTTAACTATTTATATAGGTAAATATAATGTTCATAAGATATAATAAAAAATTTAATTTGAATTGTAAACTTTGTTTTGCTGTGTCTAAAGTCTTAATTGTGAATAGTTTTTATTTTGAAAAAATTGTTTTTCCATGAATAAGTTAGTTTATTAAATTTTTGAAATATCACAAATTTTTTTAGAAGTAAAAAAATTACTATATTCCATCTAAAATGTAATCTCCTTTTTTTAAGATTTGTTAAGTCTTAAACCCTATAAAATGTCATTATATTCAATTAATTTCAGTAATTCCTATGTTACCCATCACCTCAAATATAATAGTAGGCTCCCTCATACAAATATTTTTATCAAATCAAGACATATTGGTCGGCTAATATATAAAAACATATTTCCCCGTCATCCCTTTCACCATTATTTAGCTCCTGGTCTCACAAAAAGACAACTTCAAAGATCCTTAAAGAGGTTCCCAAGGAGGGACATTCATGAAGCAAAGTTCCTTTTTCTTCTATTTTAATTTATTTTCCACTAACCCATTATCCACACCTCTTTTACAATGCATTAGGAAAACTCCACTGTTACATATATTCTGGAGCATTTTGGTGTTTTTTTAATAAGCATAATAAAATCATGCATTGTCTCATTTTTTCTTAAATAACGAAATTGCCATTCGTGGTCCGTTAATTCATCACCTTCTTGGATGATGATTTTCCATTTCCATTTCACCAAAATAATTGTAAGGTAAAATTCACATGTAATTGATAAAAATTTACCAAATATATATTGGTAATAAATTTTTGTTTATTATTTAGGTTTGACATAGAAGACCATAACAAACAGACTTTTGTAATCATGAAAAGAACACACCCAAAACAATTGAAATAAAAAATGTTGCTAATAAATTGGTGGAAAATATTATAATAAGATTATATAAGGTATTATAAACAATATTTTAGTTCTATGATTATTTAATAATACTATTAAAACCACTATACAAGAGTTTTACACACGTTTGAAGTTAGACAAACCCAAGGTAAGGGAATTTATAACCCAATTTCTATTCTTTGTGTTAACCTTCTACTTCAATAATTGTGTGGTTTTAAGATAATTTTTTGGACGAAATTTTGTTTATATTATATTTTATTATGTTTATTTATAGTTTATACTCATATCCTTTCAATTATATTAATTATAACTTCAATTATATTTTCAAGGGACTTTCCTTTTAAAATAAATTTAAAAGTATCTTTAACGAAATTAAAAAAGATTGTTTATATGGAATGGGTAGTTATAATGATTTCATGATGCTTTATTAATATGATGATTCCATTATAAGTTGACATGGTACTTTTTTATGAATATAATTTCATTATTATGTGCACAATTTTTATATTTTAAAAGTGATTTTTTACAAAAAAGGGAATTTTGAAAACATTAACGTGTTTTACTTAAGGGTTCAAATGAGTTATCAATTGTCTTATTCATGACAAGTTCCTTGGGCATATTGTTTTTCTTTTGATCCAATTATAGCTCAAAATATGTTGGTTTGATCCCATTATAGCTCAAGATATGACATTTGAGCCCCATTATAGCTCTCTAATGCATTGGGTACTCCGAAGATGGAAGTTGATAGAATGGTTATTCCATGTGTAATGGTAATTGTAAGAGTGATATAGTAAATATGTCCCAAGGTGAAAAAATTATGTTTTTATGCATGCCTATGAGTTTTTGAGAAAAAGGGGTTTAAAGGGTTTTCATTGGACTAATGGGGTTTCATTTATTATATCCCTTATTGAGATTTTTTGTGCTCATCCCATGTTTTTAAAATGTTTTTACAAGATTTATGAGATGTTTAAAGCACTGTTAAGGTGAAAATGTAGATGAATCAAATTAGTTATATTTAATTTTTTTTTAAAATGTGATTCAATATATATAATCTGTTGTCCAATTCTCTAGAACCGAGACCAGAAAAGGTCCTCATTTGTATAATGTATGGTGTATTTTTTAGTTATCCATTATACAAAAAATACAACACATATTTTAGTACGGAATCCGAAAGTGCGGGTTCGGGGATTTAAAGTTTGTATCCAAGGAACAGTCCATAAAACTTTGGAGGTAGAACTTTTCGTAATTTTAGAAAATATTTTGTGATACTATTTACTTTTAATATTCTTGTTAATTAAGTACACATAAGAAAATAGTTTCTGTTAATTATTGATTTGTAAATTCAGAAATATAAGTACAATGAATGAATTGAAAGGGTGAAATTACATTAAAGGGGGATAATGTAACATCCCTAGATTTTAAAAGGATACAATACATGCATAAATGAACTATTAAATACTATGTGACCATTATAAACTAACAATTAAACATAATTTCGCTTCTTTGGTGTTTTAAATTTCGAAAAAACGGACATAAACAGTTGCAATTTGTATTTTTTTTGGAGTTTGATAGTGCATACTTAATTTTTGTGAATAGTAACCCACTGGTATGAATAATAACAAGACCCTTATGAAAATTATTGTACCTTAACGAATTGTTACTCGACACTAATGAATAGTAATGTGCCCTAATGAATAGTATCTTGAACCTTACGAACAGTAATGTACCCTTATGAATAGTAAATTCATGAATGAAATTATAAATAAAATTTATCCATATTATAAGGGTTAATATGATATAATAATATAAGTAAATAAATATGTTAAAAATTATTGATTAAGTGATGGTATTTTTGTAAGTCATGTATATTTAATTACAAAATTATGATTAATTTAATAATTTGAATGAAAATTTATGTTCATAAAATGTATTCACAAATAAGTATTTTTATAACTTATAATTTTAAGAGACCTTACGTAAATTTTCAAAGTATTAGAAAATGAGTTTTAATTTTAAAATTGTATTTTTCAAGTGAATTACAATTTTATGTAAAAATTAAATTAATCATGTTCATTAAATTATTTTCAAAAAATGGAGTTCATTTTTGAATTTTACATGTCAAAAAATTGTAAGGGAATTTTTTTGAGTTTTTTTGGAATACATTAATATTTGGTGAATATAAAAAAATACGGGTTTTTATAAAATACATTATTTTTTATGAAATATAGAAGACATAATTATAATATAAAATCTATAAAATTTGTTGAATAAATAAATTATTATTTAATAAGAGTAATTTTGTATGGAAAAGTTTTACAATATTTTTGTTATAATTTTTTTTCAAGATAGGTATAAAACTTTTTGTCAGTGATGACGCAGTTCCTATGCAACATTGACAATGCCAATTTTTTTTATATATACTAATTGAGTTATAAAAATTATTTTGAAGACTCATTTAATAAATAAAATGTATTTTTTAATGTTTTTTGGATATTAATTTCAAATTTTATAGTTATATAACAATTATCATGTCCAAATTCATGTGTAATGCTTGCGGAGGGAAAGAAAAGACAAAATAACATATTTAAGAAGTTATTTTGACATATATATGAGTGAATAAAAATAATTAATGAATTTAGAATTTTATTTTTAATATAATTTCTTTATTTTCAGGATATTAATTTATTGTTATTTTTTATAATTGAAATAATTAACATTAATGCATATGCAAGGCTCATGAAGGGCTTGTGGAAGCATAAGAAAAATAAATAAAATGTTTTTATTAAAATTATAAGATTTAATAAATGATGTAAATTATGGATAACACATTTAAAAGAAATTCTACCCTTATCATATTTTGATTTGTATTTGGGATTTTTTGGACCCACATGGACCACATTATCTCCTTTAAACTTTTATTATTAAAACGAATGACAACTTGTTCACACAATAACTTTAAATTTGTTTAATATTTTAATGAATGGTTTTACAAAATAGTATTTCATACCTAAATACTATTTTTAATTATAAAAATTTTAACTTTTCTCTTATATTTTTTTTTAATTTTTTGGTTATAAATAATGACATTATTTTTTTGAACAATATTAATGTAGAAAATAATTAATTAAAGTATAAATAAAATTTATAATTTTACAAATATTAAAGTCAATATAGTTTGATATATTTAAGTAATTTCACTGTTTATATAGTCAAATATAATATTACTAAGATATAATAATAAATTTAATACTAATTAGAATATTTTTTTCGATGTGTTTAAAGTCTTAATTGTGAATAGTTTTCTATTTTGACAAAACATTTTTCCTATGAACTAGATATTTTATTAAATTATTTATATAGAATAAATTATTAAAAAAACCCAAATATTATGTGATTCAATTTAAAATTTAATACCCTTAATTTTTATTCTTTTTTAAGTCTTAAACACAACAAATAAATATTCTATTAAATTAATTGGTGTAATTCCTATGTTACCCCTCACCTCAATTATAAAAGGAGGCTCCCTCATTAACATTTTTTCATCACCTCAAGCTATCGTGTTTGGAAAATTTATAACATGTTATATCCTTCCCATACCTTTCCACATTACTGAGCTCTTGGTCTAACAAAAATACCACTTCCAAGATCTCTAATGAGGTTCTCAAGGAGGAACTTTCAAGAAGTAAAGTTACATTTTCTTCTCTTTTAATTTATTTTTCACTTATACCTTATCCCTAAATCTTATCCAATGGTTTTTAACAAATCCATTTTTAATTATATATTAGAGTATTTTTTTATATGTGTCATAAAATCTCACATCTTCTAATTTTATCTTAAATAAACAATTGTCATCCGTGGTGCGTTAATTCACTGCCTTCGTGGACGGCAATTTTTCATTTCCATTTTACCAAAATCCTGGAAAGGTTAAATTCACATGTAATTTTTCCAAATGACATAAATATATATACATAATAAAATTTTGTTTAATATTTCACTTTTTCAAATAAATCTATAATAAATAGACTTTTAAAATCAGGAAAAGAACGCACCTGAAATAATTGAAATAATAAAATATTGTTAATAAATGGGTGTAAAATGTTATAAGAAGATTTTTTAATGTATTATAAACATTATTTTAGTAATTTAATTATATAATAATTATATTAAAACCATTATACATGAGTTTTAAACAATTTTTAAGTAATAAAAATATGAGGTAGGGGAATTCTTACCCAAATTTTCAATTTTTGAGTTAACCTTCTACTTTAACAGCAGTTTGGTTTTAAGATAATTTTTGTGATGATTTTTTTATATTATGTTGTATTATTTTTATTAATAGTGTACAATCATATACTTTCTGTTATATTAATTCTCACTTCAATTCTATTTTCAAGGGACTTTTATTTAAAAAACATTTTAAAAGCCTCTTTAATGAAATTTAAAAAATAGTATATATTTCATGGGTAGTTATAATGATTTAATGATAATTTATTACTATGTTGTATTTATTATAACTTTACATGTTAGTTTTTTATGAATATGATTTCATTATTATGTGCACGATTTTTATATTTTATAAGTGTTTTGTTTTACCAAAAGAGAATTTTGAAAACATTAACATGTTTTACTAAAGGGTTCAAATGAGTTATCAAGTGTTTTATTAATGATATGTTCCATGGACATAATTATGTTAGGTTGAGCCCATTATAGCTCAATATATGTTGGGTTGATCCCATTATAGGTCAAGATAAGATGTGTGATCCCCATGATAGATCTCCGAATGCATTGGGTACTCTAGAGATGAAAGTTGGCCGAATGGGTTTTTCATGTGTAAGGGTAATTGTATGAGTGATATGGTAAATATATCCCAGAAAAACTACATGATGTTTCTATGCATGCTTTTGACTTTTCATGAAAAGGGTTTTTAAAGGGTTTTCATGTTTTCACATGACTAATGGGTTTTATTTCTTTATATCCACTGCTGTACTTTTTGTGAAAATCCCATGTTTTTAAAATGTTTTTCAGAGTTTTCCTTGGATGTTCAAAGGACAATTAATGTTCTAATATAGATGAATCCAATTAGTTATACTGAAATATTTTTTTGAAAACACTGATTCAATTTTTGTAAGTTGTTGTCTAATTATCCAGAACCTAGATCAGAAAATGTCCTTATTCATATAATTTACTGTGTATTTTTCTGTTAGTTAATATACAAAATTATACACAATATGTTTTAGTATTGAATTCAGAAGTTTTGGTTCAGGTATTACAATTGGTATCAAAGGAACATTCCAAACAACTTTGGATATTTGACATTGTTGTTTTTTAGAAATATTTTATGTGATAGTGTTTACTTTTAAACTTCTAGTTAATTAGGTACACATAAGAAAATAGTTTTTCTTAATTATAGATATGTAAATTCCAAAATATAGGTAAAATGAATGAATTTTGAGGGCATAATTCCTTTAATGAGGGATAATGTAACATCCTGAGATTTTTAAAGGAAACACTATGTGCGTAAATGAGCTACTAAATACTATGTGACCTTAATAAACTAACCATTAAACATAAGTTAATTGCTTTTGTGATTTAAATTTATAAAAACAAATATACACAGTTACAATTAATATGTTTTTTTGGAGTCTTATAGAAATAACATATTTTTAGTGAATAATAACATACCATTATGAATAGTAAAATGACCCTGAATAATAGTAATGTACCCTTATGAATAATGACTTGCCCCTAATGAATTTTAATGTGCCCTAATGAATAGTATCTTGAACCTTTTTAATAGTATTGTACCCTTATAAATAGTAAATTCACCTATAAAATTATAAATAAAATTTATCCATATTATAAGTGTTCATATGATATAATAATATTTGTAAATAAATATTTTAAAATTTTATTATTCAGTGTTGGTATTTTTGAATGTCATATATCTAATTTCAAATTAATGATTAATTTATTAATTTAAATGAAAATTTATTTTCATAAAATCTATTCATAATGAATTATTTTTATAACATATTATTATAAGATAATTTTAAGAGACCATAAGTAATTTTTGAAAGTGTTAGAAAATAAGTTTTAATTTTAAAATTGTATTTTTTAAGTAAATTATGATTTTATATAAAAATAAAATTAATCATGTTTAGAAAATTATTTTCAAAAAATGAATTTATTTTTCAATTCTAAATGATTAATAATAGTTAGGGTGAATTCTTGGGATTTTTATAGAATAATTTAATGTTTGGTGAATAATAAAAATACAATTATATATAAAATGAAGTATTTTTTATGAAATCGAGAAGCCATAATGATGATATAAAATCTATTAAATTTACTGAAGAACTAAATTATGATTACATAATAGTAAATTTGTATAGAAATTATTAAGAATATTTTTTTTATTTTTTTTTCAAGATAGGTATAAAAATTATGATTAGTGCTGATGTAGTACTTGCACAGTATTAGCAATATCAATTTTGTTTATTTATAAATACTAATTTAGATTTAAAAATTATTTTAAAGACTCATTTATTAATTATTACTTATTATTTATATTTTTTGGATATTAATTTCTTATTTCATAGTTATATAATAGTTATCTTGTCCAAATGCATGTGCAATGCTTGGGAGGTCAAAAAAAGACAAAAATAACAAATTTAAGAAGATATTTTGAAATATATATGAGTGAATATAAATAATTAATGAATATAAATTTTTTATTTAACCTATTCTATTAATGTATATGATAATTTTTTTATTTTTATATATGATATAATTTAAATTAATGCATGTTCAACGCTGATGGAGTTCTTGTGCAACCATAAGAAAAATAAATAAAATGTTTTTATTAATATTATAATAATTACTAAATGATATCAATTGTGGATAAAACTTTTTATATAATAAAATATTGACCAGTATGATGTTTTGATTCGTATTTGGGATATTTTGGACCCACATGGATCAAATTTTCTCTTTATACATTTTTATTGTAAAGAATGACAACTAATTCACACAATAACTTTCAATTAGTTTAATATTTTAAGAATGGTTTTATAAAATAGAATTTCATACATTAACAATCCTTTGGAGTCTAAAATATTTATCTTTCTCATAGAAATTTATTTTTATTTTTTAGGTAATAAATAATAAAATTAATTTCATGAACAATATTGATGCAGAAAATATTTAATTAAAGAATAAATCGAATTAATGATTTTAAAAATAGAAGAAATAAACATAATTTGACATTTTAAAGCCATATACCTATTTCTATAAGTAAATATAATATTTATAAGATATAATAAAAAATTTAATTCTAATTGGAAACTTTGTTTTGATGTGTTTAAATTCTTAATTGTGAATAGTTTTTATTTTGACAATTTTTTTCCATGAATAAGATATTTTATCAAATTATTTTGAAATCAAAAAATTATCAAAAAAGTCCATAATATTATGAGATTCCATATAAAATATTATCCACTTTAATTTAGGAATTTTTAAGTCTTAAAACCTATAAAAGTTTTTATATTTAGTTATTTTGAGTATTTCCTATGGTACCCATCACCTCAATTATAAAAGGAGGCTCCATTATTCAAAACTTTTCATCACATAAAGCCATATTTTTCAGATAAACTATGAAAACATACCTCATACTCGTCCATTTAAACATTCTTGAGCTCTTGGTCTCCCAAAATACCACTTCCTAGATCCTTAAAGAGGTTCTCAAGGATGAACTTTCAAGAAGTGAGGTTCCTTTTTCTTGCCTTTTAATTTATTTTTCCCTTATACCTTATCCCAACCTATTTTTAAATGTTTCATGACCACTCTATTGTTACATATATTTTGGAGTTTTGTTGGGTTTTTTATATGAATCATAAAATCTTCTATATTCTCATTTTTCTTAAATAACAAAATTTTCATCTGTGGTGTGTTAATTCACCACATTTGTGGAAAATGATTTTTCCTTTTTCCTTTTACCAAAATTAATGAAAGGTTAAGTTCACATGTACTTTTTCAAAATGAACTAAATATATAGGTATTAATTGTTTTTATTTTGTTTTTGAGAAATAATACCAATATAAACAGACTTTTGAAATCATGAAAAGAACACACTCAAAACAATTGAAATAACAAAATATTGTTAATAATAGGGTGGAAAATGATTTAAAAAGATTATGTAAGGTATTATAAACATGATTTTAGTTCTTTAATTATTTAATAACACTATTAAAACCATTATACATGAGGTTTAAACAAGTTTTAATTATGAAAAATATGAGGTAATGAATTCTTAACCCAATTTCAATTCTTTGGGTTAACCTTCTACTTCATTAATTGTGTGGTTTTAGGATAATTTGTGTGATTTTTTTTAATATTTTGTTTTATTATTTTAATTAATATATTATACTCATATCCTTTATATTATAGTAATTCTCTATTTAATTATATTTTCAAGGGACTTTCCTTTCAAAATCCATTTAAAAGACTCTTTATGGGAATTAAAAAGATTGTTTATATAGAATGGGTATTTATACTGATTTCATGATTATTTATTACTATGATGTTTCCATTATATATTGAAATGGTATTTTTTTATGAATATGATTTCATTATTATGTGCATGATTTTTTATATTTGAAAAGTGACTTGTTTTATAAAAAGGGAAATTTGAAAACATTAATGTGCTTTGATCAAGACTTTAAATGAGTTTTTATGTTTTTTTATTCATGATATATTACATGAACATATTTATGTTGGTTTGAGCCCATTATATCTCATGATATGTTGTATTGATCCCATTATAGATGAATATATGATGGGTGAGACCCATTATAGCTCTCCAATGCATTGGGTACTCCGGAGAAGGAAGTTGACCAAATTGTTATTCCGTGATTAAGGGTGATTTTAAGGGTGATATGGTAGATATGTCCCAAAAAACTACATGATGTTTTTATGCATTCTTATTAGTTTTCGATAAAAGTGTTTTAAAGTGTTTTCATGTTTTCATTGTACTAATGGGTTTTCATTCTTTATATCTCTTACTAAGCTTTTTATTCTAATCCCATGTTTTTAAAATGTTTTTCACAGGATTCCATAGATGTTCAAAGAACAGTTAAAGTGATAATATAGATGAATAAAATTAGTTATATTGTAATTATTTTTTGAGACTATGATTCAATATATGCAATTGGTTGTCTAATTCTATAGAAAATTGACAAAAAAGGTCCTCATTTGTATAATGCACTGTGTATTTTTCAGTTATCTATTATAAAGAAAATTCACAGTATGTTTAAGTAATAATTTTGAAGTGTGGGTTTAGGGTTGTTCAATTAACATTGTCATGGGTGGTAAATTCATGAGGTAATTTTCTTTTTTAGTCTAGAGTAGGGTTACTCTGATGAATTGAGACCCAAATTTGAATTTAGTGCATTTTAACATCTTACAAGGTTGTTTCTAGTCCTGCATTGAGGCTCAAATGGTATCCTAGGTGATTATATGGATGTTTGGGTGGGTTCAAGATATCCTGATTACTGATAAAAGTATAACAATTAAATGTTACACCATCTATCAAGTGGTTAATTCCTTGAATGTGGTCAGATTCAGGTCATAATATATTTTTGGGGATATTTTTTACATACCCTATATGGTTCACATTGTAAAAAACTAAAGAAAATGGGTTTTACCCTGACATATAGTCAATCGTGGAATGATCCCCCTAGTCATGTCGTAAACAACCTAAATTTTGGGTTTTCTTAACGAGACAAGTGATGTTCTTAGGGGTTCTAATTTAGAACCCATTTAGTATTTTGATGCGGGTTATATGTGTAGAGGGGGGATGGATCACCTTCCCCCTTTCATTTATTCATTACTCCCTTTAATTTGGTTTATTTAGGAGTGGTTTATCATTGATATTTGAGATAATATCCCTCCATCTCTTCCCCGTATTACACTTCTTCCTTTTAGACGAATTTTCATTAATCCTTATAAATATTTTTAAGGATTATTTAACACTCTGAATCCATTAACATAGAGTTACATTTATCTTAATAAATTAGGAAAAGATACAAGAGATCATATCCTGATGGTTTAAACACTTATATAGTTCTTGAACTAAATACATATATCATACTTATATGCCATTTGAAAAATGAAATAAAACGTAAAATTCTAGTGAAAACAGTATTATTTCATTTATTATATTCTAGATATCATTCATAGAACCATTCTTGGTATCTTGGGGAATGTAAAAAAATAATAAAGGATGAGTTTAGATGATAAATTAGGGAAAAAATAAAATAGAAACTATCAAATAATAATTAAAACATGAATACTATAGAAGATAAAACTATTGTTCGGATATTAAATTTAACTAATATAATAACATGGACATAAATCCATGGATGACATAAAAACATAAACTATAAAATGGATTATTGTAGCATGTTTCATAATTATAGAATTCATAATGTCAGTGACCATAATCTTATATTCAATGCCTCATTCAAAGACATCATACCTAAATAGATAACATGTTTTCCAAATATGAAGAGTATTTTGTCTTATGCGACCTCCTAATGCATCGAGGGGATATAATAAAAACTTTATTCCACTTATTATGTCTACTAGGTTCATTATATGAAATAAATAATTATAAATTCAATACATTATTATAATAAAAATTTGTATTGATATGGTAAAATATGGAATGTTACTTTTACCCCATTCGATCACTAAAGAAACATGATCATAAGATATATAAATTAATATGGTGGATGGTATCATTAGATTATATTTCCAGTAAATCATATGATTCATCAAAGTTTGTTGAAATAGAAGAAAAATAGTTTAAAATATTAGTGAAACCTTTCTAGTGGAAAATAGAAATTTCATTTTGAAATAACTTATTCAGAATTTTAAAAATTTCTAAAATATTAGACAAAGTGTTTTCTATGAATTTAACCATGAAAAAATGTGAAGGATGATTAAAAAAAATTAATTCATGATGGAGGAAGTATCCATTCATGAGTTAAATGTTAAAACAAAATATTCATTCACAAATTTGGTAAAATGTACCTCATTCATAAAATGATGAGAATATTTCTATTAAAATTTTTGAGAGAATGTAAAAAATATATCAGACCGATTAAAAATCAAATTTCATTTTGCATAAAAAAATTGTTATAATTTCTAAGTTCTTAGAGGGAGGAAAACAGAAGGAAAACATATAATTTCTAGAAATAAAAATTCTAAAATAAATTATATGGGTTTTAAGATCAAAACATCATATAAGTCCTCTAATATAAATATAAACATAAACAATCCAAATAAAGAGATTATTAAATAAACCCTTATCGGTTTGATAAATTTTCAATAATAAACCCAATGAATGAAATATAATAAAATAAAACATTACACACCATTAATATAAGTATATAAATGATATTTCAAAACAAAGGGTCTGTATATACATGTCATGAAAGAAACAAGTGGTGAATATTATTTATGTCTCACAGAAACAAAAGTGAAATGAGAAACCCTTACCATTGGTTTGACATGAATCAGAAGTGATTTTTACATACTTTATAATAAAATAAAATTTATTATAATTATATAATATAATAATATTCATACCTATAATACCATAAATGGTTTATTTAAAAAAAATTATCACCCTTTCAAAAATAATATTAATTTTCATCATCATTTTTGGTGTTAACGTATTTGTTTTTTTTGTGTGTTTCGATTCAGTAGTTTTGGTTTTTGCCTCATAATCATGGTTCAATTATCTAAAATATGTTTATCATGATATAAATACCATATATATCAATTATATACATTTTTATATCCATTCATAAAAGGATTAGAGAGAAAAATTTATTACATGGTTTAGGGATACAGTAGTCCATAGGTCCACACGAATGCTCTTTCTATTTTCTAATGAAAAGAAATAAAGAAAGATAAATAATATTTTATCATTAAATAATTATAATTATATCATAAATATCATATATATATTTATTAAATCCATCATTATATCAGTCAAGGATATTTGGTCATGAAAAATTAATCATATCACTATGTGGAGGTAGTACACCACCCGTACGCACAGGCGATACATTCATTTATAATTTTATGGAAATGAGGTGGAAAATAGTTATAAAATAATAATAATAACATCTCATTAAAATAAGGATACCTGATTTATTATTTTAGAATGGATAAAATTGATTTATAGTAAGTATAATAGGAAATAAAATTTGAAAGATCCATGTAAGATAAATTCCTCTTATTTAGAGGCCTCCTTTAAATTACAAATTAAGGCTCTATAAGGTTGTATTAGGTTAAAAATAGGGCCTTCATAAGAAATAAAAAAATATAGTATGTTTTTTAATAGTCATTGAAAAAGATATAGGGATCCATATTTGTGAATAAGGGTAGTGAAAATGAACCATTTTATAAGTGAGTTGAGTGACACACATGGAATTATTAAAAAAAATTAAATAATATAAATTCATTTTAACGAGAAAGTGGAATAGAATATATAATAATTAAAAGTTAAGATAATATAGGTGGATGTATATTTATCCAATAATATTTTTCCAAGTTTCAGTTGAATTTTTACCCTTATTTCTTATTTAAACCCATGGATTATCCCTTTTAACCTAATCAGTGGTAACAATTTTTTTACTGTGTTTACTATATATAATGACAAAAGATAAGTTTACCTTATTACTAAATATTAATTATTGTAATTTAAATATATAATCAATTTTATAAGATAAATGTTTCTAAATTGGAAAACAGTAATTTTAATATATGTTCATAAAATTCAATGAAAACCATTTATATATTTTTTTTGCGTAAAAGTGATGTTGATTACAATGGATTTTATTGGTCTATGTAAAATCAAACAAGGATTATTTTTTTAAAACCAAATCAAAATTAAAAGTAACCTGGTAAACACTTGATTTATATAGAATACCCAAAAACTATTTTTATTTGAAGAAAAATATTTCATAGATTTCCAAAATGTTAAACATTGATTTCTGAGTTCAAAAATATATTTTTATAGGAATTATATGAACTATTGATTAAATATTTATTCTTGAAAGATGTTTTCCTAAAATTTTAAGTTATTCTTATATAATTATTATTTCAAAAAAGTAATTTTTTTTATAAAATCTATATTTTAACTATTCACATAAAAATGAAATATTTATGAAAGATATAAAAAATTCATCATAATATAATTCTTATATGATAATTTGAAAAATTAAGTTCATTTATTAACCTAAAATTTCAAAAAATGGAATAACTTGATTCTAATTGTATCTACATAAAACAAATAAACACATTTTTTTGAAGAATATATTCTAATAACATAAAATGAATTTATTATTATACCTTTCCTAGTAAAAAATATCTGAATAATGTGAACATTTTTTATTGAGTCTGATATTTTTAGTAAGGAACTAGTTTATTCATATATTTAATAATTTAGTTATTCCTATTCATACCCGACAACCCAATAAGTAGGTTACAATAGTAATATTTAAATAATATTAATTTTTAGTTCTTTTATGCTCATGGTTACATGTGATACATGATGCAGATTGAAGTATTAATTTAATAGAAACTAAAACATTAGAGTATTATAAAATATTTCATCGGAGTAGGGAATAATCATTTTTATTTATGGAGGTTTTACGTGTGGCTCACACATGGGGTCTTGAGAGGATAGTTTCAAGATACTATTTTCCATTCATCTTAAGATATGATTCTTCATGAATTTATTTAGGGGTTTTGAGTTAAATTGGAAATTGAATCAACATTATAATTCAATCATCTTTGTAGAATAGTTCTGGGTGGGTGTCGAGAGAGGACTGTACCCCATTGCTCATGGATTCAATCTCAAAAGTCCGCCTAGTGAGTTTCACTTTGGTTAAGTAATCTTGATAATTTAATTTTAAATGTTTAATATATTTATTTTATAATTTTTATTAATGAGATATGTTCTCACAGACCCAAATTATATTTTTACGATATTGTGATAGATTATGGACCATCGTTTGGGGTAGGTGGCCCAAAATTTATTTGAGTATCTTGGTTATGTGGTGATTTTATATTTTCTTCTCTCAATAGTTATATATTGCAACATATTGCGTGAATATATATTTATTTAATAAATTTGGATGGGATTTTATTGTCCTAATATTCAACAAGGACTACACAAATTTCTAAATGGTTTGATAGAGGTTGCCTCGTTTAATGATTATTTGTGGCCTTCCTTATATATTTCTTGGGGACTTGATTTATTTTAAAAGAATGAGTAATTTACTTCCTATTATGTTATTATAAAAAAAATTTAATTGAAATGAAATTTAAAATAAATTGAGTAATTTAAATAATGGGATTTGAAATGATATATAAAATTAATGTGGAGGTTTTATAAAGGATATTTTATGGGATTTTGGGAAAGGTCCAAGAATGATTAAGATGGAATGTGATATATTTTTAAATGATTTTACATGAGTATTTTGTATCTGTTTTTTTTTGAAAAACTAGAGATTCTTGGTTAAGTTGTTGTTTTTTTCATTAGACCACATTTGGGAGATAACTAATTTTCTAAATCACTTGTTCTTATTATGATCACAAGTTATTATTTCATTGGGATTATTTGTTTTATGATAATTAATGTAGTTTGAGTATCCATATAATAACTTTTAATTTAGTTTCAAATCAAAATATTGATATAGACATATGTGATAGAACCCTTAGTGGGTTAGGGTGGTTATTGGGATATGATCAGATGTATAAGACTAGTTCATGAGAGACTAGTTCAATACTGGTTAGTTGGTGAGATTGTGACATGGGATGTATTACCTATTCATTATTTTCTATTGGTTTTGGATTCATAACAATGACAGGTGATAAATTATACCTATTCATTATTGTCTATTGGTATAGGATGCATAACAATGAAAGGTGATAAATTACAATGAGGGAAAGGGTACTAGGGTCTTTTCCTGAAATTAGATGCATGGAAATTATGGGTTTGTTTTGAGATGGAGTCTTTACTCTATGCGATAGCAGGCCCCTCTATGAGTGATATGGTTAGCATGATCATGATGGTTCATCCATGAGTTAGTTGGTTGGAAATGAATAAATGATGTTGGGTCGGTAATGTGTTAGATGACTAAACCCAATATACATGATTGAATGGTGAGACATCCATGAGTGAGATGGAATCCATGATGTGATGAATTTCAGATTGTGGAAGTATTTCCGTACCTTTTGTGAGAAGGTAGAGCCTTTTGGTGATGTAGCATCCGTTGAGTGAGAAGGGATGGTCAAATTCTTGGTATGAGATGAGACAATAATGGAAACCTACCAGAGTCCTTAGGTATGGGTTGAGATTATTGTACATGGTGAGTCTTTCTACCAATATTCTATGAAGGAGGTATGCTGGTAATTTTTCATGGTGTCCTAGTAAGCAGATGATGAGAAAACATGTGTAATTTTTTTTAATTGTGTGTTATGTTTCTATGTGGGTGAGACTTACCAACACAACTCAAACTATTTATATGTATTTTATTTAAATAAACTTGATCAAATTATCACATAGTATTTTTGAGGAATTTTGTATTCCAACTGGTTTTTTTAGACTCACCCATTACCTACACATACAAAATGGGTTTTGATGTAGATGTTAAGACATTCCTATTTTCTCTTAGGACATACATTTCACTTAGAGCTGGACATGCGGTACATGTATGACATGTTAATGAAGGCATAGTATTTGAAAAGATAATTCATTGAGTTGGGATAGTGGTTATGATATTTTATGTTTTAGTTATTGTTTAGTATATACCAACTAGTGTTCTTTTTTTAAAATTGGATTATTTTTATTCCATGTTTTTATTTATATGATTCTATTTTTTATTGATATATAATATAGACTTTTTTACCACCTTATAATCTAAAATATAGGGAACCTATTTGGCTCCCTATTATTTTTCTATGTGTTTTTGAGATGTGCATCATATAGATGAGATAAACAAAATTATCATTAGGGTTGAGCATGATTCTCAAGCCTTGATTTGAGAGGGAATAATATATTTAAGTATATATTATACCCTCACCAATATTCACCATCCTTTTTAATGAGGGGAGGAACATCTAAAGTCATGTGGTGACCTCTATTGTGTAACATTCAAGAAATTTGGGATGGGGCCTTATAATTTACATGTTATTTAAAATTTTGTTTGGTCTAATGTGGACATATTTTATTAAATATTATATAGTGAGATTATTCACAATCGTTTGTTTTATTTTATTCGAAAATGTTTATAATTTATATGAGGTAGAATAAATTAGTAAAATTACATCATATGTTTTTTAAAACAATAATCTCTATATTATACATAATATTGAAAATAAATACATTAGAAACTAAAAATAAAAAATTAATTTACATTAATATTTTTTACATAACATATTTTATGTGGATTTATCCTTAAATGGGGTATAATAAGTGACTCATTAATAATATATAAAATTTTAATATGAGAATAAACCAGAACATAATCATAAAATCATAATCATAGATAATTATCTAAGAAATATATTTGGGGTTATATTTCTCCATTAAATAACACAATTTTATAAAGTTGTTCTGGCAGTAGATAAATTATTACTACAACCAGGTTTTGAGTAGAAGGAGTCAAACACTTGGTTTCAAAATCATAATCATAATAAACTATGTGGGTATTTATTATATGTCATAATGGTTCCCAATAATCTTTAAAATTTATGAATGTGATCACATGCCTCAATTATGTAAGGTAGAAAATTAAACAAGACATATCTTGAGATTATGAGAAATGAAAATAGATATAGTTCTCTTCACATATATGAGAAACTAGGAAAATAAATTCTTGGGGTTTAGTGGTAGAATCTACTTTATTTATAGAAAAACATTATACTTCTTACTCTTTTTGTAACAAGATATTTTAACATATATATTTCCATTTTAAACCTAATTTTCCTATTATCTTATAATGGATGAAAAAATACAAAAAAACCCATGAATTTCCTTATAAAAATAGATCAACATGATGTTAAACATAAATAGGAAAATTATAGTAATAATAATGCCTTAAGTAAATAAAATGATAGTAAAATTATCTATTATAAAAACATATATTAAAATTATATATATATATATATATTTAATTTTTTAAAATAATGATTAATTTATTTTAATACCAATTAATTGATGATGTTTTTTTAGAAGACAAACAATTAATGAAATGTGATTAAAATTATGAAACATTAAAAAGAAATAACTTTTCATGAACTATTTTTAACACAATGTTCATTTAACCCAATCAATTAAATTGGTTTATTTTAAAATATAATTCCCTTAGTATTCAATATTTTAAACAAATATGTCAACAATATGTCAATTAAATATTTATATGAAATAATATTTTTAAAATTTATTGTTTGAAAAAAAAAAGTTTATAGAAAAAATTTTTTCTTCATATTTTGTATTTTTAGTAAAAAGCTAAATTTAGAAATTTTAGAATTTTAAATGGTTTAAGTAAACGTGATTGTTAAATTTAATAAGTCAAAATTATCTTAAATTAATGTTTTTGTATTTTTCTCAAATAGTTTTTTATGGGAATAGTGAAAATATTTTTATTATTAATAATGTAGAGATTTTTAATTTTTTTATGATCTATGAATGACATAAAAGTTTTTTTGAAGACCATTATCTTTTTAAGGATTATAATGATTAATTTGAAAATATTTGTTTGAATTTATAAAACCATGAAAATAAAGTAGAAATTTATTCTAATAAAAAACTATTTTTTCCATTTATTGTTTTAGAAAATTACATTTTTTATTTTAGAATATTGAAATAATTTTAAGCTGATTTTTTGTTTTTTTCTAAAATTGTTGATATTTTGGTGAATTGGGAAAAATTCCGACTTTACTAAAAATGTTACTTGTATAACATTTTTTTGGTATAGAGATGAATTGTAATATCATAAAATGATTTTATAGACAAAATATATATTTAATATGTAATATATTGTATTTAGAAATATAATTTTAAACCTTTAAATCTATGTTTTACATTTTTTTAAAATATCGATAATATTTTATTCAAGTAAAGAATATTTTTGGTACTTCAATTTTAATCAGGTATTAACAAGTACCCATTTAGTTTTGAATTAGTTTGGAAGTAAAATAATTCAACTTTAATATACATAATCCAATTAATTCAATGATAATGAATATTATACTTTATTTCTATATAAAATGTTTATATGATTAAATCATAAAATTTTTTAAATGGATTTTTTTATTTCATTTCAAGAACTTATATTAAAATTATTATTTAACACCTCATGAAATTGAATCCCGGGAAATTTATTTTACATTTTTAATAAATATTTGGAAATTATGTTATATGTTCAATTTTATTTTTTGTTTTAATAAATAGTAATTAGGGTTAACTTTTATCACCACAATAAATGGGGAATGGGTAAAATGGGGATAAAAACATTGAATAAAATGTAAAAATAAATCCTAAACATTAATTTATTTCATTTTATGAGTGTATTTTTACCTGAATTTATATAACCTGAGTTTTTTAAATGAAAAATATATTCGATAACATTCAAAACATGCAACACCAAGTGTAAAAAAACCACAAAATAGTATTATTTAAATGTTCCCATTATAACCTTGATATTAAATTGGTGGGTATGAATAAGATCAAATAATTTTTGAGATATATACATTTAATATTTTGAATCAATAAAAATTTATAGATTAATTCATAGAAAATAGGCACTCAACTTTCTTTAAAACCATTTTATTCTTCAAGGAATTGTTTTCTTCAAAAAATAGAGTTTTATTAATTTTTGTGTGAAAATAAAATAATTAATTTATCTAAATTTTAGAAATAATATTTTATCAAATAAATACTATATTGTAAAAAATAATAATAAAATTTTATTATGGTGATATTCTGAAATTATTCTGAAAAGTATTATTTTTTGCTAAATACGAAAAATATTGATTTTTATTGAAAAATTATTTTATTTTAAAATTTATTTACTATGTAAAATTATTGTTTGAATAATTTTCAAAATATATTTTTTTCTTATTGATTTAAGAAAATACAATTTTGGGGATAAAAATAAATTTCTTTTACATTAATGTAGTATAGAAACATTTTATATTTATAAAGATTTTTTTCGGTAAAATTGTTTTTCATCACATATTTATGGTTTAATATAAAATTAAATTATTCTAAATGTGATTTTTGAACCTTGAAAAATAGATTCAATATTTTTAATTAAGAGTTTTATATTTAGTTAATAGTTTATTTTTATTTTTGGTTAATATGAATAGCGAAATTAGTACTGTTTATTACCATGGTAAAGGGTAAACCAGGTAATTAAAGTTAAAAATATAATGATAAGGACTATAAAATGACACAAATACGTATTTTAATTTTATTTTATGAGTAAATTTCGTCCATAGTCATCTAATATTATGTTATTTTTCTTTTTTCCTATTCGGATGTGATTATAACATGTTTATTATTTTATTTAAAAAAAAGAAAAAAAAATTCACTCTTATTTTTAATAACTCCAATATTCTTAACATAAGGTTAACTGGAAGATATGTTAAGATATAAATATTTTTTGAAAATATAAATTATTATATTCAAAATGTAAATTTAGTTTTAATTATTAGTATGTATATAATTAACTTAAATATTTATACAATGCTGAAATAATAATTATTTAATTAATGAAAAAAATCAAATAAATGACATTAAAATTATTATAAGGAATATAATTTGAGATATTTAATGCGATAAAAAATGTTTACAGTTTAATATGACATGTTAGGGTTGTATTTAGTGATTTTGTTCTAATTTTACTTATTGTATTTGTTTTATTAAAATCATAGTAATTAATTGTTATACAAATTAAAATTAATGATATGTTATAATAAATAATAATTCCCTAAGTGATATAATATTCATAAATATATTAGATTTGGAATATTTTTTCAATATATGATTAATAATATCAACCATGGTCCATTTATGGCTTGTTTTTTAATTTATAGTAACTATATTGTCCCTCAAAGAGTAAAGATCCTTATAGTCATGGTAAGTGTGAAAGGGGTTAATGTGGTGTGAAATCAAAATGATAAGGGTAAAAATGTAACAAATAATTATATAATTTTTATTTTATGAGATTTTTTTGATCTATAATCATATTATATTAGAATTAAATATGTTTGGAGCCATTCATAATTGAGAATTATTATATATTAATCTTATGTTTTAGTAAATTCCAAGAGTGCCCCTCCCCTCTCTTATAAAAGGGAATATGTTTATCCATGTACTTTACAATACAAAAATCATTTAATCAGTAATACATACCCAAATACCGTAATATAATCCCACAAAGCATTCTAGAGGACCTTTTTAGGTATAATACTAACCCTGTTGGGATTAATTTGTTAATCAAAGAAGACTTTCCAAAGAATATGCATAGCTTTTAACCACACTGTTAGTATTATTTATTCCTAAACATACATAAAATTTTACATAACCATTATAATATAGTATCAATAGTATATTAGAAATACCTAGGTGTTTTAAGTAAATTTAATAACCTATATCCATCTCCACTTGCATCAAATTGCAAACAAAACCATTGTTCAAGTGTATTATAAACTACTTCCTCACGAACAAATGGGATTCATTTTCCATCACCATATATCATGGATAGTTATAATGGTTGAATTAATTAATATATATAGGTGATATTCAAGAAATATTTTTCAATTTTAAAATATAATATATCATTTATTTTCTTACATTCCCAGTCAATAAAAAATTATAACATCGTTCAAGCGTATGTGTCGACTGCCAACTCCACAAATTGATGTGATTTTTTTCATCACCATCTCATATTGTTGATATATATAAATATATATTAAATAAATATTTTTTTTAATTTTTAATCATAATTTAAAATAAAATTAAACTTACCTTCTTTCCATAACGATCACTGAAAAATGGAACCATTATTCATGGGTATATACAACACGTTTTCTCCATGATTTTTATATAGTACATTTTTCATAAATTTCTTTCATGTTTTATCATAAATGTAAATTTGAAGAATAGAAATTATTTTTATGTCACTATTATTATTCTATAGATGATGGAATAATGACCCTTGGACCATAGTTGACTTAGGGAATCCATTTTTGACTTATGAAATGAATATCGTCAAAACATCCAATGTGAATTTAATTAATTAATTAATTAAATATATCAAGGTAAGAGATAAAAAATGGAATAATAAAATTGAAACAGTTTTATACACCATTGAAAAATTTCCCTAAATTTATTATTCTGGAAGATAAAGAATGTATGTTATGAGTTGGACTGGAGGTAAGGGTCTTCTTTAAAAATACATTTTAATGTTTTTATTAAAACTAACTTTTTTCTTCCATGTAATTTTTTTTGAATTTTTTGGGATGTATTTATATTTAAATAAAATAATTATAAAATAAACTTCATTTCACTTTTTTTCTTTAAAAAGTTTTTAAAATTAATTTTTATGTAATATTTTGATGTTCTTTACAAAATGTAAAAATGAAATGTTCTATTTAAACATATTCGGTAATAGTGAATTGTACTACCACTATAAAAATTATTTGGTGTTTGTATTAATTTATAAGATTCCATCTATTCTTCAAATAAGAACCCTATTTACCTTTATATTAGGAATTTTAGTTTTTAAAATTTGGTTTTAAATAATATGGACATTTCCATACCTGAAATTATTATCTTATGTATAAAAAATGTTTTTATGATGATAGTTTTTAAATATTCTATTGTGGTTGTTTGGAATTGTTTATGATGATGGGTGGTTCCATTATAATCCAAGGGAAGATGATTGTATTATATATCTCAGATTCATTGGGTAAAAGGGTAGAATTAATAGATTAGGTTAATCCTAAAAGATTATGGGAATAAACTGCGATGATTATTCCAAGTATAATCGCGGTGGTTATATGAAGTGTATCTATGATGGTTTCTCTAATTATAACCATAATGGTTATTCTATGTGTACATAATTGTGATATAAAAATGACTTTTATAGTTACCTATAGAGTATATCTGTCCTTGATATGGGATTTTACAGTTCTTTAATGTAAAGGAATGTATATTCTATTTATATAGCTGAAAATCACAACTTTGTGAAAATGTGATTGTGGGTTTTCAATTATTTAAATAAAACCATTATGAGTTTTATTTTACCTTTATTATTTCATATGAAAAGTTTTATTAATATATTTGGGCATAAAAGGTGATTTATTGTGTAATAAAATGTTTATTTTTAGTTGAAAGTCTTTTTAAAAAAGGAAAATTTTTATAAGTATTCATGTAATAAGGGTATATTTATTTTTTTATTCCCCTTAGTGTGATTTTTATGATAATCCCAAATTTTAAAATGTTTGTATTGTTTTTATGGATGGGTAAGTAAAAATAATAAATAAATTTAAAATTCATGAATATTTCCATGAAAATAAAAAATATTTCATTTTAAATGTTTTATATTATGGGATGTTTGGATACTGATTAGAAGTGTCCAATTTGTAAAATATGGGTTTTTATGTAATATTTATTACCTAACACTCAAAAAATATAAACCTAAAAAATATTTGTCCATATAGGATTATAAATTCTACTTTAATGTCACTAGAAGATGTAATGTTTAAGGACGAGTCCATATAGTTGGTTTGAGAGTAGGATCAAGATAACTTTAGTAGTGAAGATGTTATTTGAACATAATTTAAAATTATTATATAAATAAAAATTTTAATAGGTTATGTATAACTATTTTTATATTGGATAAATATAAATGAGTGGATGATACCATGGTTAAGGATATGTTACTATTTATCATCCTCAAAAGATGATTTATTTTTATTTTATTGATTTGATAACTCTAAAATTTATTATTTTTTTAAATGGATGGATCTAATTGGAACCAAAATAACAATGGATGTGAAGGAAAATATGGTGGTTGTTTGAATGAGAAACTAAAAAAAAGTGAGTAATAATGAAAAATGATGTGGTAATTATTAACTTTAAATCACAAGTTATGATTAACAATACGATGCTACGTGAGCTTCCCGACTCATCAAATAAAAGATAATTAAAAATCTATTGAATTTAAAGAAATAAATATCATAAAGGTAAAACTGATTCAATTAATTATGTGTCAATAATGATAAAATAAGAACAAAATAAAATGTCTTATAAGAATAGGATAATGTTTTTTATGTTGTAATGTAGGGAATTAAAAAATAATATACCAAAAAATAGGAAGATTTAATTTTAAATGATGGGGAGGAATGAAGTTATTTCCGAGTAATCGATTGAATGCTGTAAATATAGGGAGTATTGGAATTTTGAAAATTGATTTTCTAAGGGGAAATCTCATGAATGAGATCATAAAGTTCACAATGATGAATACTTAGTAATTCATAATGCCATTATTATTGAAGATGAAGGTACTTATAATGGAATATGAATGTCATATATTATGTTATGGATTTTTTTTTTCATATTTTTAAAACATAGTAAATAATTAATATTTTTTAGGAAGGATTTATTAATGAATAAGATGGGAAAACATTATTAATAATGAATATTGAATGATTAAATTTTCTACATATAGGGATTCAAGAGTTATAATGCAGCAGTATATCATATGTTCAAAGTCTTAGAAACCCATTTTAAGGTTTTATGTTATGGGCATAATTTGGAAGACATTTATTGAGTTTTGTTATATTTTTGACATATATGTAACCCTTAATTTTAATACATGATTTTTTTAAGGATGAATTCTCTTTCCATTTTGTATAAAAAAGTTTAATGATATTATTAAACTTTTTTGTTTCTATGATATTTGGGAGTTAATCATATTTTTTAGGATATTCAGCATATTTTTGGGAATTTTATTGGAATTATATTCATATATTTTTGGTAAAAGGAATACCCACATGTTAGTGAAAACTTGTCACATCTGGCAAGGCCATGGGGCCTAAACCCACAACCAAAGGGCTACAAGGGTGCAACACATACCATTGGTCTATGAGGTGTCTTGGTTGGTTTGACACAATTTTTTTGAATAATTTTATAGATAATTAATATTTTTTATTTTTAAAATATGATTTATCATAACCAAAACATTGAAAAGTGATTTGGTGATTAAGTAATTTTGGAAGAAGATCATTGTAATTTATTAAAACATTATATCATATTATGAGAATATATTTGTGGAGTCAAAATCATATTATCTTTTTGTAGTATGTATGATCTAATTGTGAATTTATTTTGATTCAGGTTATTTTTATAAAGTATTATATTATATTTGAGATAATATGATTATGGAATATATATTTTTGGTATGAGACATTATGAGTGATTGATTTTATTTGAAGATAAATGTTAAATTTATAATGGAATAATGTAATGTCAAATAATTATATCATTTGGGTTTTAATATTACTCAAGAATATTTTGAAGAATTTTATGGTTATTAATTTATTAAATGATCTATGTTAATATTTTGTTGTGATTTTTTAGGATTTGGTGATTAATGTTGTATTTATTCATATGAATGATAATTTATTTTTGAATTATCTTACCTTGTGATAACCATTTATATTTTAGTTAATGTCTAAATACAAGAGGAATAAATTTCCGTCATCTTATGAAATTATGTGTCCCGTTATAAGTTTATTGTAGTGATTCAGGCATGATAATGTTATCCTGAATACACATCATTTGGAGCATAAGTTGAGTTTTTTCGTAGAAATCAATGAAATGATTAAATTCAACATGTAATGTAAATATGTTTCTTTATTATTAGTATATATGTCAATGAAATTCCTCAAATATAGTAAACTGATTTTTAAATAAAATAGATTATCATTTATTCTTTTGGAATTGAGTAATGAATGGCCTTTTAACCCATCACATATTTATAATTTCGTGATGGTTAACATTCTCATGACCGAGTTATCTATTACTGTATATTAGCGTTCATGTGATATTTTTTCTTCCATGTTCATCGTTTCAATCCCCACCAATGTATTTATACATTTAAAGTATGTAATATGTTATTAAAAATGATCTTTTTAATTCAATTTCTCTCTTTTCATATAGAAGAGTAATTAACCATTTTTACATTGTGGGATTAAAAAAAGGTATTATTACATGTAAAACATTTGGTTTTTGAACCCAAAATCAAATTAAAATGAACAAATTTACAAAATAGATGGATAATAGAATATCCTGAGTTTTTTAAAAGAATACTATGTTCGATAGTGCACAAAATATGCAACACAAAGCATAAACTAATTTAGAAATATTATTATTCAATTGTGACTATTATAAGAAAGTCATTAAATTTATGTGTATGAATAATATTAAATGATTTCAGAAATATATACACATAAAATTTCAAATAAAAAAATATTTATAGATTAATTATTAGAAAATAAGCACTCATTTTTTTAGTATATCCTTTTTATTATTTAAAAATATGTTTTCTTCAAAAAAAGGATTTTATTTATTTTTGTGAGAAAATGATATAATAAATTTATAGAATAAATAGAAATTATATTTTAAAAAATAAATATCATTTTTTAAATTATCATATTGAAATTAACATAATGTGAAATTTGATTTTTTTTGAAAATATTTTTTTCATTGAATAGTAAAAAATACTATTTTTTAATGAAATACATTTTTTATGTATTTACGATGTAAAATTATATTTTTCATTAGTTTTAAAATTTAATTCATTTCTTTTGATTTATATTTATCTAATATTTGTAATTGGAAATTTTTATAGTTTAATTTTGTATAAATACAATTTTATATTTAAAAAGTGCCTTTTATTGAAAACCATTTTTAATCATATATTTTTCAAATTAATTTCAAACTAAATTTTTAAAATTATGTGTTTTTAATATCAAAAAATGGATTTAATATTAGGAATTATGAGGTTTAAAATTTTTTATATAGAACCATTTTATTTTTTGTTAATAATAATAGTAACCTTAATATTTTTTTATGGCCACTACCCAATTCGAGAACCATACCACACAGTTACCACACTATGTCCCTAAACATGTGCATGACATATTCTATTCACAAAGAACTAAACTCAATTCAAATGGTTACCTGGGGGAATCCAAATGGTTTCCCCTAACCGCGTGCTAATCGTGCGCTACTTGCGTCAAATCCCCAAAACACAACTTTTCAACAAAAACTCAAATATTTAAACCGAGACTCAACTCAAACCTCTAATAAAGGATAAAAATCCAATAAAGAATAAAATAATATGATATTTAATGTTGGGGTGAGAAATTATTAGTTGAGGATAATTAAAAACAACTGTTTTTGATGTTGATGAATGGAAATGACCATAAAAAATTAATAAAAACAATTGTGAGGAAAATAATCTTTAAATATTACAAAGCATCCCATACCAATTTAAAACATTTGAATAATTTACCCCATGAATGGAATAAAAGTAAATAAATATCTTGGGAATAAATATATTCATGATATAACATTTCAAAAGGGCAGTATATAAACCTTATAAAATAAGATAGGTGTAGTACATAACAAATGTCTTATAGTTGGAAAACTGTGACAAAAATCCATTACCGCTTCTGTAATTTTTAAACCATAAACACAATGAAATATATATCATAAATATAATATGAAAAACATTATTTATTTAAGGTTAATAATAATTAAATATATTCATGGGAATTATATACACCACATAGCCAAAATAATATGTGAATATAGAATATATCTCATAGAAACAAAAGTGAGATGAGAAAAACCATTAAAAGATTGTATCACTGGGGTGAGAATAAATCAATTAAATAATTATTTTTCAAAAATTTAAATCCATAAAATGAAGGTGTAAATACATAATAATAAAATAATATATCATTTCACACATATTCTTGGAAAAACATAACCAATGAAATAAAATCATAACCTGATGAGTGAAAATTGAGCTAAGAAATTCCATACTACTTGAATAAATTTTGAATCATAAGATCCGGGAAAGAATAAATTAAATAAAAAAATTTAATATAATTTTATAAATTAAAATCATGATATATAAATTCAAAATTCATTAGATACACCATATAAAAGTATATAGGTGCATAATAACAAATAAGTCTCAATGAAATGTATATTGAGACAAAACCCCTTACCCTGAGGTCAATTTTTAATTCTTGTACTATGTGTTACTAAATAATAAAATCACGTAGAGTATATAATTGCTTCAGAACGTTTTAAAATATTATTATTACATTAATTTCACTTATAAGGAATTTATATACAATTATATAATCAATAGTGTATAATTCATATGTTTTAACCGTATGTAGTTTATGTGTCAGAAATAAATTTGGCAGGTCATATATGGTCAAAAAAGTCATTATTCAAAAATATAGTTAATAATAATCAGGACATAATTATCATATTAAAACTTCAATTATACTTTTAAAACTAAGAATCAATGGTTGTTATGGAAAATTAACCAGTATTACAACCATAGTGATGGTTGATTTAACGTACGCATGAGAAACATTCCCATTTTTTGATGAACATTATGGAATAAAGGAAAGTAAAATTTATATTTTAAGAATGATAATTATATCCCTAATAATATATTATTTAATTATATATATGTATTCATAAAATTCTTATGATGTAAAAGTAATCACATCAATTTGAGGAAGCATTTGTCCATACATCCATGAACCACGTCATCACTTTTCAATGTGCGAAAAGGTGTTAAAAATGATATATTTTATTTTTTGAAATCAAAATATGTTACTATTATCATATATATTTCATTTATGTTACATATTTTTAATTAAACCCATAATTAATAAATTCCATGTAAATTATGAATGTATCACATCGCTTTGAGGAGGCAAGTTTACACATATCCACAAACGATGTTATCATATTCTCACAAGATGGAAAGAATGAATGTATGGGTTATATAAAAAATAAAAAAGAATAAATAAATCATAAATATCTTATAAAATTATTAATTCCATCATTATTACCAACCTTGAAATGTGGTAATAGAATAATGAATTACATCGGTTCGAGAGGCAGTGTTTTACCGTACACACGAATAATGGTTTCATTTCTAATTTGAATGAAGTGTGTGAAGGTGTAAGTAACAAAAATTAATATAAAAAAATATAAGTATAATTATGAAATTGAGGTTATTATATAATCATGGAATAAGAATAACGTAATTTTTTTTAGAATTATATAAAAAAAGAAATAATATAATAGTTTTACCTGATTTTCGTGTTACTCCTTCAGGTTTACATGAAATGAATTACTCGGATGTTTTTTTGCTCATAGTGAGGATTCTAGGATAAGAGAAGATATTTTATGATTCTGTATGATCAGGGGTTTTATTAGAAAAATGTTTTGATAGGTTTTAATAGATGAGGAGTAGATGATACATTTTTTAAGTGGAGGGAGAGGACACACATGGAATTTTTGAAAGGAATTGTGTGATCCCAAATTTTTTACCTTTACTGAGGCTTAAAAAATAGATAAAATTGGATCAAAGAATAGGTTGGGTCTAAATATGGACATAAATTGGTTTTGGATATGTTTAGGGAAATTTTTATAAATTAATATTTAAGTTTAACCACTAAGTAGTCTTGTTTTTACCTTAATCGATGTAATTAATTTTAGTGAGTTTCACAATTTTTTTCACAAAATAAGTTGTAATTTTTATAAATTAAAAATTATTCAGATTAAAAATAATGAATCAATTTTTATAAATTTAATTCACAAAATTTTAATAAATTAATTTAAAAATAATTTGATAGACATGATGACACATGATGCTTTTCATGAGAAAAGTTAAAAAGTTTGAAAAGTTTTTATGTCAAATATCAATGTGAAATTGATTATAATGACCAAAATTGGATTATATGGTATAAAATTGATCTAATTATAATTTAAAATAAATTTAAAATATAATTTAACCCAAATTTAATTTTTATATCTTTATTTAAAAATTAAATTTTATTTTTCAAATGAAAATTATAAAATATCAAAAATTATTTTTAAAATAGATGTGCAATTATTAGGTGGTAAAACTATGATTTTAAAAATATAAAACTTTTTTATGCTTAAATTTTTATTTATTTTTTCCCAAACCCAATATAACTTATTGGATGATTTTAAAATTTTTTATTAAACATATAATTTTTAAACTACATTAATATTTCATACTAATACTTATTAATTTTATTTGTCAAGATAAAATTCCACTGAGGTCACAAAAACATTTTTTCATAAAAATAAATCCTTTATATCCAATTTTTTATTATTTTCACTTATAATTATTTCTTAACCAATGAAATAATTTTATAAACTGTGTAACTATACTTTTCATAATTTATTTAATCATATTAATTCAAATTATTCTAATGGCTAGATAATAACTGTTATTTTTAAAAAATAATATTAATAGTTTATTGTTGTTGAGTAAGACTCAAGATAATGTGAAACAAAATTCACCAATGGGACTATATATTCCATGAAACACAAGATAAACTTGGTGTTGCATGTGATGAATGATAAACGATCAATTTTTGGTAACATAATATATTAAAAAATTTAAATTAATTTGAATGAATACATTTCATAAAAAATTGGCATGTTACAAATTTTTTCAGCCACAAGATTAGGATATTTTTGATAATATCATCCATGATAAATTTTTGGGCCATTTTTTATTTCAATTAACTATATTGACCCCCAATGAGTAAAAATTATTGTTGTTACTGTAAGTGTAAAACGGATTAATGAGTGGTTAAAAAAAATATAAGAGTAAAAATATGAGAAAAACTTTTCTAATATTTATTATATTAGAGGATTTATATACATACAAACCCTATCTGTAATGCCCCGACCCCAGCTACCCAGAGTCGGTGCATTACTTCGTAACATTGGCATGATCACAAAAGATCAAGTCTCGAAAGACCGATTAGTTTAGTAGCCTTGGAAACACTAGATACATTCTTAAGTCTTTCATTACATCAAAATTAAACAAACTACAATAACATGGTCTTCATAGTCCACACACATATCTTCACTGACTATCCTTGCAAGTCAGTCATAATACACTTCTTCACATCCTGGAAAATATTTAAACATTGAAAGGGGTGAGCTCAGATGCTCAGTAAGGATAACAATATTGCGGAAGCGTTTATAAGAAAACATAAGCATTTAAGGCAATGTATAACTAAAACAAAAGCCTTATTGAACTTGAACTTCAGCATAATATGGCAAAAGTAAAATAAAATAATGCCATTACTTACTCACATGGATATTCTACTAGACGAATAATCACATGAAATATAAATAACCACTTTCATAATGAGGGAATGTATAATGCCAGACATTCTGAAACATTTTGTCAAGGCCTCGGCCAAGACGTCTAAAATGATTAAGGCCTCAGCCAAAACCATAAATCAAATTGGGAAAGGGCCTCGGCCAATTCCACGTCTAGTTGTCTCATGAGACCTACCGATGCATCGAGGAGCTATAGCGGGCTCCACCCGTCACATATTAAGTCCAATACATTCCTCATATGAATAGGTTTAAACATAACATAAATATTCGTATTAAAAATAGCATACGAAATGTAAACAATTTCTCCATAAACTATGGATGATATAAAATAACACATCCACAGTCAAATATTTCACAAAATGTTCAATGGAAGTTTTGAATCATAAATCAATTTCAATTAAACTTAAAACCCATCAAAGGATGTTGACATGGATGAAATCAAAGCTATTTGAGAGAAATATCTCTCATTTTTGAAATCATTTAAAAGTCCCATAATTATAAAATAATACATTTACCTTGAAAATATTCTTATAAGCTTGTTAGGGAAGCTTCGATGAAGTTATAATGGCGGAAAATAGCCGCACCCGCCGTATAAGTAAAAAAACATTCTTACCTTAAATTTGTCAAAAAGGTCAAAAAGTACATTGTTTGGAAAACGACGGTAAGATTCCTTTCAAAAACGTATAAGGGTATAAATGACTTTAACCCATTTTCCATTTAATAGTAAAAATGCTTTGAAAGACATTTTTAAGAAACATGGATGTGGATGATAACGAGGTCCCAGTAGATAATTATGTATAAACAACCTTGGATAATGAAGAGGTTGTGAAGTAAACCCTTACCTTGTACCTTTCCTTGGTTGGGGTAGGTTAACCTCCTGTATAATGGTGAAATAATTGTTATTAAATTATACAATAATCATATACATTCATATGATATCATATATGATCTTTTAACACTGCTTTGTTAACAATATCTTAGATTTATCGTTGTTTCGGGTGTTAACTTACTCATTTTCTTTTATATGTTTTGTAACGTAAGTCATGTTTTTCATGGATAGGTTGTATCTTAATAATATCCAGAATGATATCATGTCTTTAAACATTATTTTTATATCATAAAATGATAATTATACTTGAATGGATACGACGGAGAATGAATCTCATCCCGTTCGTGGAGACGGTAGTCCGTACGTACGCACGAGCGACAATATCATTATTTTGATATTAAAATAATATATAATTGGATAGTATATCATATATACAGAATCATTATCATGTTATATTTATTATTTACATGAATTACATATCATTATTATACCCATCTAAATAATAATATATTGAATAACAATTACACCACGACGTGGAGACGGTAAGCCGTACGTACGCACGTATGGTGACATGTCATTCAAATGATGGGTAGAATACTGAATATGGTTGTTCCATATTTATAATAACATCACAGTATATAGAAGATACTGGAGTTATAATTTTAGAATTGAAATAATGAACAAAGAGGGAGTGGAAGAAGAAAGAAACTTGAAAGAGGGTGATGAAAATGTTACCTCTTCTTCGGGTTATTCCTTTTTATTTGATCAAAAGGACTCCATAGGATGTCTTTATGACTAAAGTAAAGCTTCTAGGATTAAGGGAGAAAAGTTGGGAGAGTATTTGGGCAGGGGTTGGCCGAACCAAAAGGCTTGGAAGTGTGAATAAGGTGGTAGAGGTGGGGGCCTTTTATAAGAGGAGAGGAGGGGAACTTTTGGAAAGATTGAAATGTTACATTATTTCACAATGCTTTTCGGATTCTAAAGGTCCCACACTTATATAATTCGAGGCTAATGTGATAAGGTTTCTAAATCTCCTCATCCAATAGGCTTTGGACAAGTGTAAGCCTTGGATTTTGCATTATCTTCTCATTTTATTTAAATAATTAAATAATGAGGTCATCGCTGCATCATAATGATGTCATAAATAATTTAATTTATTTAAAAATTATATAAATAATTCTATGATGTAAGAAATCTTTTTAGCTTTCTAATGAATATTTATAGTCAAAATTTGGACTTGTGTAACCCCACTTAAAAACTGTTTTAGTAAAATAACTCATGTTTGTGTCAATTTAATTTTAACATTATATAAATATATATTAATGCCATTTTCCAACTAAAGTGGCTCCATGGGGTCCCCAAGTTGACCCATGGGTTGTATTGGTCGTCCATGACTCATCCAATAGGAGTATGACAAGTGTCATGCTCATCACATATTATTAAAACATCATTTGTACCTTAAACTACATTAATTATCTCTAATCGCGATTAAGAACTTAAAAGTTACTATTCACCAAAAAATTATTTTAATCTCATTGAACCACATTTTACTTCTTAATGACAACCATGTATGTAGGATTTTTGAAAATCAAATCACAGAAGTGGTAATATTTCATTTTAACGAAAAATCAGTTTTTAACAACCACTTAGTGGTTTCACTATTCATCAAAAATTGAAGTTTTTCAGAATAAGGCCAAAATTTCACCCTAAGCTATAATTGATATTCCGAATTCAAAAATGATGTCTATTTTACAAAATTCCAAACATATAAGTTGTATTAATTAATTTTATAATTAATTCCCGCTGTTACAACAAATAGCGTGTTTTTAAGAAACAATTTATATCAAAAGTTTGGCAATTGTTTATGTCTAATTTCAATGTTAAATTAATTCTAATGACCACCATTGGATAAAATGCTAAAAATATATTCTAATTATACTTTAAAACCACTAAATATTATAATTTATCACTATAAATTATTTTGATTAAAAAAGTTGTTTTAAGTATTTTTCACTATTCATAAAAATTTAGAAGTTCTCAGAAAAATACCAAAAATTCAACATAGGCTAATTTCAATATTCCGAATCCAAAAATGAAGTCCATTTTGATAAATAAAATTTATAAAATTTCAAAAAGTAGGTATTACTATTCACAACGGCTAGTTTAATTAGTTGTGGTGTCTGTTAGAGCTCGAGGTTGCGTACAACACACGCTATTGCATTATTCGAAGGGAAACGTACAGTGGAAGCTTGGGGTGTTACATTCTCCCATCCTTCAAATAATTGCGTCCTCGCAATTTCTAGGGTATTACTGCATAAAAAGACTCGGGTGGTTTTTCATCATAAATTCCTCAGGTTCCCACGTTGCCTCTTCCATTTTATGATTTCTCCACAAAACCTTCACCAGATGAGTCGTCCGGTTTATCAGCACCTGCTCCCTGACATCAAGAATCCTGAAGGGCTCTTCACAATAGGAAAGATCGGGTTCCAGTTCTAATTCCTCATAGGTGAGTACATGCGTTGGGTCAGGCATGTATTTCCTCAACAGAGATACGTGGAACACATCGTGAACTTTGGAGAGACTTGGCGGCATTGCCAAACGGTAAGCTACAGCCCCAATTCGTTCTAGAATTTCGAAAGGTCCGATGTACCTGGGACTCAATTTACCTTTATTACCAAAACGAATGACTCCCTTCCATGGAGATACCTTCAGGAAAACATGATCACCGACTTGAAATTCCAAATCCTTCCTTCGATTATCGGCATAGCTCTTCTACCTACTTTGAGCTTCATTGATGTGATTTTGGATTACATTCACCTTTTCCACAGTTTCCTCCACCAGTTCTGGGCCTACAATTTTTCTTTCACCAACGTCATCCCAATGGGTTGGTGTACGACATCTCTTTCCGTATAACGCTTCATATGGTGCCATCTGAATACTCGAATGGAAGCTATTGTTATAGGAAAATTCTACCAGTGGTAAATATTGATCCCACATACCCTGAAAGTCAAGAGAGCATGATCTCAACATGTCTTCTAAGGTTTGAATAGTCCGTTCTGATTGTCCATCTGTTTGAGGGTGATAGGCAGTGCTCAAACAAAGTTCAGTATCCAAGGCCTTTTGAAGACTTTTCCAGAATCTTGAAGTAAAACGAGGACACGATCAGAAACAATCGATAGGGGTACTCTATGAAGTCTTACAACTTCATTAATATATAGTCTTGCTAGACGTTCAAGTGGTAGATCCTCCCGTATAGCCAGAAAATGTGCTGACTTAGTAAGTCGATCAACAATGACCCATATTCCATCATTCCTTCTAGGAGTCTTTGGTAGTCCCATGACAAAGTCCATTGTAATATTATCCCATTTCCACTCAGGTATGGGAAGAGGTTGCAATACTCCACCAGGAAGTTGCCTTTCAGCTTTCACTTGTTGACAAACCATACACCTCGACACAAAATCAGCAATCTCCCTCTTCATATTGTCCCACCAAAAATGTTCCTTCAAATCTCTATACATTTTGGTGCTCCCAGGGTGTATAGAGAAGTTGGAACTATGAGCATCATCCAGCAATTCCCTTTTTAGATCAGGTATATCGGGAACACAAAGTCTCTTCCCGAATTTCAAAATTCCATCCTTATGCACAAAGTCCCTCAATCTTCCATCATTCACACCTTTAATCTTCTTCTGAAATTCTTCATCATTGGTCTGAGAACTCTTAATCCTTTCTAGTAATGATGGTTTGGAAACCATTTGAAAAAGCATTGATGTTTCACCTTCCCTAGTTATTCCCATGTCCATATTCACTAGATCCAAGAAAATTGGATCCCTTTCAATTCTCATCACATTCAAAACTCCATGGTCTTTTCTACTCAAAGCATCTGCCACCTTGTTTTCCTTCCCCGGGTGGTAATGTATCGTGCAATCATAATCATTGAGTAGTTCAAGCCATCGCCTTTTCCTCATGTTGATTTCTTTTTGTGTGAAAATATACTTCAAACTCTTGTGATCAGTATAAATCTCACATTTTTCACCATAGAGGTAATGTATCCATATCTTTAAAGCAAAGATCACAGCTGATAACTCAAGATCATGAGTATGATAGTTTTTCTCATGAATTTTTAGCTATCGTGATGCATAGGCAATGACCTTATCATTCTGCATAAGGACACAATCGAGTCCTTTCTTCAATGCATCACTATAAATAACAAACCCATCTTTCCCCGATGGTAGAGTCAATACAGGGGCATTGACTAATCTTCTCTTTAGTTCTTCAAAACATTCTTCACACTCTTTTGTCCAGACAAATTTAATCCCTTTACGTGTGAGTTTTGTCAATGGGTTAGCCAATCTGGAAAAATTCTGGACGAAACGTCGATAATAACCTGCTAAACCAATAAAACTGCGTACCTCATTTATACTTGTCGGTGCTGGACATTCTTGGATTGCCTTGGTTTTAGAAGGATCAACGGAAATTACATCCTTAGAGACAATATGGCCCAGAAAAGAAATCTCATGAATCCAGAATTCACACTTGCTAAATTTCCCATATAATTCATGTCTTCTAAGAGTCTTCAGGATAATGCGTAAGTGATTTTCATGATCTTCGTGGCTTTTGGAGTATACCAAGATATCGTCAATAAATACCACTACAAAGTCATCAAGATATTCCTTGAAAACTCTATTCATTAGATCTATGAAAACAGAGGGTGCATTAGTCAATCCAAAAGGCATTACTGTAAACTCGTAATGCCCGTACCTTGTTCGAAATGCTGTCTTTGGAACGTCTTCCTTCTTCACACACAACTGATGGTATCCAGACCGAAGGTCAATATTTGAAAAGTATTGAGCTCCATGCAGTTGGCCAAACAAATCATCAATGCGAGGTAGGGGATACTTATTCATTATTGTTATAGCATTGATCTCCCTATAATCAATGCACAACCTCATAGATCCATCTTTCGTCTTAACAAAAAGAACAGGGGCTCCCCAAGGAGAAACACTAGGGCGAATAAATCCCTTATTACTCAATTCCTCTAATTGTTTCTTTAGTTCAACTAATTCCATAGTGGCCATTCTATAAGGGGTCTTCGATATGGGCCTTGATCCAGGAATTAAATCAATGGAAAACTCAACTTCTCGTTCTGGAGGATGTCCAGGTAAATATTCCGGAAACACATCAACATATTCTCTCACAATAGGTACATCCTCTATTTGAATATTCCTTTCCTCATCCTCAGTAATTTCCTTCTCTTCCTCCCCAATAATTGAATTTAGTTGAGCTACTGGGGGTGGATCTAGATAAGAATTATATGGCGATGATTCTGCTCTAAAGATAAGGTGTTCCTTATCATCATCATCAAGAATCGTAACCTCTTTCCTCTTACAATAAATTTTTGCATCATGGTCCGAAAGCCAATCCATACCGAGGATTATATCAAATTCAATCATGGGTATGACGATGAGATCAGCAGGTAAAGAACATTTAGGTGCTCTAATGGGAACTAATCGACAAAACTTTGTTGCAACAATACTTCCCTTAGGGGTTTTGACTGACAACTCCCTTGTTAAATCAAATTGGAAATATCTAAATTTCTTAGCAAACTGGGAAGATATAAAACAATGCGATGATCCAGAATCAAATAATGCATTTTCTAAACTTGAGGAAACCATTAAATTACCTGCCACCATGTCTTTCGGAGCTTCCACCTCAGCAGTAGTGATAGCATAAGCCTGGCCTTGATCCCTTGGCCTCTTCTGAGGTAAGTTCCCCTGACGCTTAGGACTTTCATTTTCATAATGTCTCTTCTCTCTACAATTATAACATTCCACGTTGACAGCCGCTTTCTTTCCCTTGCATTCATGAGCTTGGTGGCCTTTTTCACCACACTTGTAACATACTCCTTTTCCTTTTAGACAGGAACCATGGCGCTTTTTACCACAATTATCACAGGGTGGAAATTCATTTCTACCCTTCTTCCCTGTTTCCTTATTTCCTTTCCCAGAGTTTTCAGCGGATCTCTTCTTATCTTGCTTTGATTTAAAGTCATAAGACTTAGAGAATTCCTTTTCCTTCTTGATAGCGCACGAGACAATACCTTCGTATGAAGAGAAGGTTTGTGATACTAAAGCTCGACGGAGAAATGGTTTCAACCCATCAAAGAAACGATCAGTCTTACTTCTTGGGTTACGTATGTAATCTGTAGCATACCTTGCTAACCTTGTAAAGTTAGCCTCATACTTTGCGACATTCTCATCCTCCTTCTGCCTCAGACTCAGAAATTGCCTTTCCATATCCACTCGATGGTCTCGAGGAAAGTATTTTTCTAAGAACAGCTCTTTGAACTCCTACCATTCCATGTTTGTTAATTCATCATCTTCCTTTGTGTTTTGAATTATTGACCACCATTGATCGGCATCTCCAGTGAGGCGGTAAACTGCCATGACAACATTCTCCCTTTCACTACTCCCCAAGGCATGGAATATTTTCTCTAAGGAATTTATCCATTGCTCAGCTACTATAGGATTTGTACTCCCATTGAATGTTGGCGGTTGTTGCCTCATGAAACGGTCTAGAATTGATCCTCCACGTTGCGGATCAGGGTGCTCCATACGAGTAAGGTTGTTATTCATAACCTGCGTGAGTTGTCCCAGTACGGTGAGAAGCTGATCAGAACCAGTTGTATCACTAGCTCCACCATAATTATCCTGAGCAGGAGGGCAATCCCTACACGGAGTGCGTGCATTGATATGGTTTCCATTCCTTCCACTAGGCGCCATTTCTAAATAATGGCATAAACTAGATTAGTTCATGAATCAAAATACATATTTCCATAATTGAAAAACACTTAACATAAATTGAACTAATTAGGGATATAATCTATAATTATAAAAATGTTTTCTTTGAGGAAGTATATACTCGTAACCCTTCATAGTGGTTTGTAAAGAAAATGGGAATTATCCAAAGCATATCCCCCGGGAGTGTCGTAACCAAGAGTGTAGCAAGGCCCGTTGTCGTGCACCCGTTCCCGTTCGAGTCTAGCTCAAAGCGGTGTTTTTGGGTTTTACCCCTAGGTACATCTGTGCCAGAGCCGCCTCTACCTGCTCGTATCCAGACAGGGATGTATTGCTCGGAAAACTCACAACATCTCTACAATACCAAAATTCTAGGAAGTTCTTCTATACTAATCCTCAAAGTCTATCTTCGGGATATGTGCTCTAATCAGAGTTTATCTAAATCTAGCTTCCAAGGTTAGTACTAAACTGCCTTTGATACCAACTGTAATGCCCCGACCCCAGCTACCCAGAGTCGGTGCATTACTTCGTAACATTGGCATGATCACAAAAGATCAAGTCTCGAAAGACCGATTAGTTTAGTAGCCTTGGAAACACTAGATACATTCATAAGTCTTTCATTACATCAAAATTAAACAAACTACGATAACATGGTCTTCATAGTCCACACTCATATCTTCACTGACTATCCTTCCAAGTCAGTCATAATACACTTCTTCACATCCTGGAAAATATTTAAACATTGAAAGGGGTGAGATCAGATGCTCAGTAAGGATAACAATATTGCGGAAGCTTTTATAAGAAAACATAAGCATTTAAGGCAATGTATAACTAAAACAAAAGCCTTATTGAACTTGAACTTCAGCATAATATGGAAAAAGTAAAATAAAATAATGCCATTACTTACTCACATGGATATTCTACTAGACGAATAATCACATGAAATATCAATAACCACTTTCATAATGAGGGAATGTATAATGCCAGACATTCTGAAACATTTTGTCAAGGCCTCGGCCAAGACGTCTAAAATGATTAAGGCCTCGGCCAAAACCATAAATCAAATTGGGAAAGGGCCTCGGCTAATTCCACGTCTAGTTGTCTCATGAGACCTACCGATGCATCGAGGAGCTATAGCGGGCTCCACCAGTCACATATTAAGTCCAATACATTCCTCATATGAATAGGTTTAAACATAACATAAATATTCGTATTAAAACTAGCATACGAAATGTCAACAATTTCTCCATAAACTATGGATGGTATAAAATAACACATCCACAGTCAAATATTTCACAAAATGTTCAATGGAAGTTTTGTATCAAAAATCAATTTCAATTAAACTTAAAACCCATCAAAGGATGTTGACATGGATGAAATCAAAGCTATTTGAAAGAAATATCTCTCATTTTTGAAATCATTTAAAAGTCCCATAATTATAAAATAATACATTTACCTTTAAAATATTCTTATAATCTTGTTAGGGAAGCTTCGATGAAGTTATAATGGCGTAAAATAGCCACACCCGCCGTATAAGTAAAAAAAAATTCTTACCTTAAATTTGTAAAAAAGGTCAAAAAGTACATTGTTTGGAAAACGACGGTAAGATTCCTTTCAAAAACGTATAAGGGTATAAATATATTTAAACCATTTTCCATTTAATAGTAAAAATGTTTTGAAAGACATTTTTAAGAAACATGGATGTGGATGATAACGAGGTCCCAGTAGATAATTATGTATAAACAACCTTGGATAATGAAGAGGTTGTGAAGTAAACCCTTACCTTGTACTTTTCCTTGGTTGGGGTAGGTTAACCTCTTGTATAATGGTGAAATAATTGTTATTAAATTATACAAGAATCATATACATTCATATGATATCATATATGATCTTTTAACACTGCTTTGTTAACAATATCTTAGATTTATCGTTGTTTCGGGTGTTAACTTACTCATTTTCTTTTATATGTTTTGTAATGTAAGTCGTGTTTTTCATGGATAGGTTGTATCTTATTCATATCCAGAATGATATCATGTCCTTAAACATTATTTTTAAATCATCAAATGATAATTATACTTGAATGGATACGACGGAGAATGAATCTCATCGCGTTCGTGGAGACGGAAGTCCGTACGTACGCACGAGCGACAATATCATTATTTTGATATTAAAATAATATATAATTGGATATTATATCATATATACAGAATCATTATCATGTTATATTTATTATTTACATGAATTACATATCATTATTATACCCATCTAAATAATAATATATTGAATAACAATTACACCACGACGTGGAGACGGTAAGCCGTACGTACGCACGTATGGTGACATGTCATTCAAATGATGGGTACAATACTGAATATGGTTTTTCCATATTTATAATAACATCATAGTATATAGAAGATACTAGAGTTATAATTTTAGAATTGAAATAATGAACAAAGAGGGAGTGGAAGAAGAAAGAAACTTGAAAGAGGGTGATGAAAATGTTACCTCTTCTTCGGGTTCTTTCTTCTGATTTGATCAAAAGGACTCCTTAGGATGTCTTTCTGACTAAAGTAAAGCTTCAAGGATGAAGGTAGAGATGTTGGGAGAGTATTTGGGCAGGGGTTGGCCAAACAAAAAGGCTTGGAAGTGTGAATAATGTGGTAGAGGTGGGGGCCTTTTATAAGAGGAGAGGAGGGGCACTTTTTCGAAAGATTGAAATGTTACATTATTTAACAATGATTTTCGGATTCTAAAGGTCCCACAATTATATAATTCGAGGCTAAGGTGATAAGGTTTCTAAATCTCCTCATCCAATAGGCTTTGGACAAGTGTAAGCCTTGGATTTTGCATTATCTTCTCATTTTATTTAAATCGTTAAATAATGAGGTCATCGCTGCATCATAATGATGTCATAAATAATTTAATTTATTTTAAAATTATATAAAAAATACTATGATGTAGGAAATCTTTTTAGCTTTCTAATTAATATTTATAGTCAAAATTTGGACTTGTGTAACCCCACTTAAAAACTATTTTAGTAAAATAACTCATGTTTGTGTCAATTTAATTTTAACATTAAATAAATATATATTAATGTCATTTTCCAACTAAAGTGGCTCCATGGGGTCCCCAAGTTGACCCATGGGTTGTCTTGGTCGGCCATGACTCATCCAATAGAAGTAGGACAAGTTTCATGCTCATCTCATATTATTAAAACATCATTTGTACCTTAAACTACATTAATTACCTCTAATCGCGATTAAGAACTTAAAAGTTACTATTCAACAAAAAATTATTTTAATCTCATTGAACCACATTTTACTTCTTAATGACAACCATGTATGTCAGATTTTTGAAAATCAAATCACAGAAGTTGTAATATTTCATTTTAACGAAAAATCAGTTTTTAACAACCACTTAGTGGTTTCACTATTCATCAAAAATTGAAGTTTTTCACAATAAGGCCAAAATTTCACCCTAAGCTATAATTGATATTCCGAATTCAAAAATGATGTCTATTTTACAAAATTCCAAACATATAAGTTGTATTAATTAATTTTATAATTAATTCCCGCTGTTACAACAAATAGCGTGTTTTTAAGAAACAATTTATATAAAAAGTTTGGCAATTGTTTATGTCCAATTTCAATGTTAAATTAATTCTAATGACCACCATTGGATAAAATGCCAAAAATATATTCTAATTATACTTTAAAACCACTAAATATTATAATTTATCACTATAAATTATTTTGATTAAAAAAGTTGTTTTAAGTATTTTTCACTATTCATAAAAATTTAGAAGTTCTCAGAAAAATACCAAAAATTCAACATAGGCTAATTTCAATATTCTGAATCCAAAAATGAAGTCCATTTTGATAAATAAAATTTATAAAATTTCAAAAAGTAGGTATTACTATTCACAACGGCTAGTTTAATTAGTTGTGGTGTGTGTTAGAGCTCGAGGTTGCGTACAACACACGCTATTGCATTATTCGAAGGGAAACGTATAGTGGAAGCTTGGGGTGTTACACTATCATCTAAAGAAATTATTTTTAATGATTTTTAGTAGAAAATTAATTTATATTAATTTAATATTTTTATAAATTCGAAGAGTGATCCTCCCCTCACTTGTAAAATGTAATAACTTTTTTCCTTTACATAACACTCCAAACCCAATTTTTAATAGACAATTACATAGAAAATACCTTCCTATAATCCCAAAACTAATTATATAGGTCTTTTTTTAGGAATAATTACAATACCATAGGGCTTAAGGTGTTAATAAATAATACTTTCCCAAGAAGAGGTATAGTTTTTAATCATATGTTTTAGTTTTATTTCTTATTCCAAATCATTTAAATATTACATAAACAATATTATATAATAAAAAATGTATATTCCACAAACTTATGTCATTTTATTTTAATAGAACAACTTATATCCATATCTTATTCCATCAAATGGGAAACAAAACCACCATTCATCTCTATGGAGGACTACCACCTCACAAACCTATGTAATTAGTTTTCCATAACCATCTCTCATGAATTGTCATATTTATTTAATTAATAGATATATAAAATATTAATGATATATTTATCATTCATAAGAGATATTTTAACTTTTAGTTTCTAAAATCTCAATTCACTGAAAAAAGATAACCTTGTTCATGAGTTTGTGTGGACCACCAACTCCATGAAGCGATGTGATTGGTTTTTCATCACCACATCACATTGATGAAATATGTAAGTATAATTAAAGGAAAAAAAATATATTTATGTTATGATTATAATTCTAGAAACACAAAATTATACTTACCTTCTTTCCATAATGAACGTTGAATAATGGAATCGTTACTCATGCGTACGTATGACCTATCGTTTCCATGATTGTAACATCATTCATTTTTCCTGACCACCTTTCATGATTAGTTAAAAAAGTATAATTTATGTATAAAAATTATAATTATTTCTTGATTATTATATTTGATTTTATAGAATAATGAAACCTTAGAACAAAATTTACTTACCAAATCTATTTTGGACTTATGAAACAAATATCGTCGTAACATCCAATGTGAATTTAATTAATTAAATAATTCAATATGGAATGATAATAGATAAAATAAAATAAATAATAAAATTTAAAAAGGTTATTAAGAAATTAAATAATTAATTTATGTTTATTATTTGGGATGATATATAACATACATGATTATTGAAACTTAATGTAATGTAATTTCTTTTAAAAATCCTATTGTAATGTTTTTTATAAAACTCATTTTGTTCCATTTTTTTAATTTTTAAAAGTATTTTTTAGATTTTTTATATATACGTAAAATAATTATATTTTATATTTTATTTCTCTTTTTAATTTATTTCAATTTTTTTTTAAAATGACTATTTTTACATAACATTTTGACGTTCTTTACAAAAAGTCAAAAAGAATGTTATTTATAACATATACAACTAAAAAAACATTTATTTCCACAATAAGCATTATTTGATTTTATTCTTCCTTTATAATCATGAATGTATTATTCAAATAAATACCCTCTTTAACATTACTCTAGGAATTTTAGTTTCTAAAAATTGTGTTTAAAGAAAAGGAAAATTTTAATATAAAAAATGCTTTATTACATTTACAATGAATGTTTTGATGCTAAATAGTTTTATATATTGTGCTATTGTTCATAGGAATTTTGTATAGCGATGAGTGGTTCCATTATAAACATGGTTAAGTTGAACCCATTATAACTCTGCATATAATTTGTTTATGAGACTGAGTTAACTGATTAAGTTTATCTTAAGAGACTATGGGAATATAATTTTAAGGTTATTCTATGTGTAACCATGATTGTTATATCAAGTTTAAATATGATTGTTACTCAAAGTACTACCATTATGGTTATTAAATGTGTACGTAATTGTGATATGAAAATGAAATTTCAAGTTGCGAACATGATTTATCGATGTTTGATATGGGTTTTATGGTTTCACAAGGTAATGTAAAGTATATGTTACTTTGTAAAGTTGAAGAGTATAAATATCTGAAAAAGGTTATTTTGAGTTTTTCATTATTTCAAAGAAATTTTATGAGTTTATTTCACCTATAAGATTTCTTATGAAATTTGTTATTAAATTATTTGGTTAGATAAGGTTATTTATTATGTAAGAAAATATTTATTTTGATCCCAATGTTTATTTTGAAAATAAAAATATCTCTAAGTATTCATGGACTAATAGTTTTATTTATTATTTTTATGTTCTTTACTAAGGATTATATACTCATCCAATGTTTTAAAATGTTATTCATAGGGTTTAAGGATGGGTATGAGAAAATACGAATTCATGAATTTTGTCATGAAATGAAAATGTGTCTCAATTTAAAATCACTATATTATAGAAAAAATGGATACTAATTATATGTTTTCAATTTGTAAAATATTTTTTTGTAATGTAATAGTTTTTACCTAACTGTCTAAAAAAATAAATCTAAAAGATAGTTGGTAATGTACGGAACTGAATTTTTGTTTAAAGTAACTAGAATTTATAATGTCCAAGGATATTTCCTTAAAACCTCAAACTATCCCTATGTGTATAATTCAAGTTCCTCAGGAAGGTTTTTTCATTACTTTCATTATTTCTACAGAATGAAATATTTTCTATCACATTTAAGTATAGATAGGGACAACAAGAGGGTTAAACCAAAAGATAAGGTTTAAAATGAAACATTGGCATTTATAAATTTAATTGGATGATTATATTTCAACATAATCCCATTTATCTTCGGTTATAAGGTAGTTTGAATCCATTTAATATATAAAATAAAAAAATTATATATTAATGCTTCAAGTGTTTAATATCCCCCCCCAAAGCTCTTTTAAAACATAACCTCTTCTCCTCTTTTAATAACACCATTTGAGCCAATTATATTGACTAATATCCACCAAAATACCTTATCATATCTTATATGTTTATTTTTAACTAAAATACCAACCTATAAGTCTTATGGTTTAATCCAAGGGATGTTTCTTGAAGAAGGAGTATAATACTTAAAATATAGTTTTCATGTTTATTTCTTCTAACACATCCTTAAAATATTATAAAACCATACCCATATAATAAAATAAGTATTTTCATATAATAAAATGTTATTATGTTTATGGAACACCTTATATTCAACTGATTTTACATCATATGGGAAATGATAACATTGAATGTGAGTACATGTGAACTACCACCTCCATAAAGTGATGTATTTAATTTTTTTATCATCATCTTTCAAGGATGGTTATTATAATGGAATTTAAAATTTTAATTTTAATTTATGAAATAATTAATATTCTAGCTATTAAATATATCATCTACCACCTTACCCTTACATTTGTATAAAATTTATAATGTCACTCAAATGTATGTGTGGAATATGACCTTCACAGAGCGATGTGATTAATTTTTATATTTATCTTAACATAAATGGAAAAAAGGATGGTTTTAAGAAATAATATTTATTTAAAATATCATTATGATTATTTAATATTAGTAATTTCTAAATTTTATTTCCTTTTCATCCATAATAAAAATAAAAACATCAATCGTGTGTATTTATAGATTACTATCTCCATGAAGTAACATGTTTTATTTTTTATGAACACCATTCATCGTTGAATTTAAATTTATATTTAATTTATAATATTGATATATATTTCATGAATAATCTTATAATTATGATGAAAAAAATACTCCTTTGACCAATATTAAACTATTGAATTTGTTATAAAATTATGAAATGAACATCCACCACACATACGACACGTACTTAATTAATTTAGTAACTATATTAGACATGTTAATAGATAAAATAAAAGGAATAATGATATTCACATGGAAAAGGTTTTTAATAAAGTATATAACAAATATAATTTTATTCTTTTGGAGTTAAAGAACACATGATATGAGTCGAGAGTCAAGGTAATAGATTTATTATCTCAATTTCTATTCATTTAGATTCAATCCATGTTTACCTTATGTTTTATTTTTATGGTGAATGTATATACATAGGGATTTATTTTATCATTCATTTAATTAAATTCTATTGGTTTAAAAATACTTTTCATGTTCTCTCCTTCCATGATATTTTTATTTAAATATTATCAGAATGGGAAGTGTTTATCCTACAATATCATTTTTGTTGGGGACTATTTATGTTTTTACATACATTGAAATAAAATATAAAATATTTATCTATTTATATTCCATTTATTTTATTACACTCTATCTATATACTATATTTACATTTTTTACTTTCATTTTCTATTATTTGTTAATTTCGACAAATAGGAAAATGATTTCAAGGAAAAATAGCCTTATTTATGGTTTTTATCATAAATTATTATCCTTTTTATCCATGATCTATAAAATATTTCCGTGAATGTTTTTACTATTATACAGTGAATTTTTATAGTCATATTTATATATATTTTAACTTCCATTTTTAGTTTTAAAAGTAATATTCTTTTATTTTTACAAATGAGGTACATTTTACTTTTTACCAAAAGTGTGAAAGTAATCATTATTTTTAAATTTACTAACGGAATGAATTTTACCACCATCATAAATATTATTTTATTATTTATTTAAAATCTTCAATTTTTTATTTTTAAATAAATGTTTTTTCTGAATATTATGAAATTCTTATTTTTAATTTTTTTTCCAATGAAATAGATATTTGTCCAATTTTAAAATGATTTTATTATATACTTTTAAAATAGATTTTACATATATGTAAACATAATTTAAGGATTTATATGTTTCACTTCGGGTATTATCTAATGATATTATGAAAATTATTTTTACAGATGGGTTAAGATCTTGTTGTTCGAATTGTTTATTGGGGAAAATATTGACAATTCTGATGCATGTTTTCTTAATATTATGGTTTAGATTGATTATGAATTTTGTTTTTATTCAGTTATTTTATAAGATGAATGCACTGGACATAATTAGTTATAGTAGGGGAAATTTATAGCCCCTCAATACATAGGTATGTCTCATAAGACAATCTAGATTGTGTATTTGGTGCATGCCTAACCTTTTTATATATGATGTACTGAAAAAAGGCATTGATTTTAAGAATATGATGTCTAGAATTATAAATTATATAATTATGAAACTACTTAAAGTTTTCCATGCAATTATTTATTTTTCTATTTCATACATGGATTTATTCTCCTTTCATGATTTTTTATATGAAATATGTGATTATTTGTTATCTCTTCCATATGGTTTTATATTTATATGTTCATGAAAGTGTTCAATGAATAATTTAACTTTCCAATAATCTGTGATCACACATTATTATGTTTAAATTTCTCTAGGTAATGAATATTAGTTATACAAATGTTTTATTTAGAATAGAATTATGTTTGGGAAAATTTTTGTGGAGAATCTAAATAATTATTATGGAATAATAATTGCAAGGTATTGTTAAAACAATTTCCATTGAATGAAAAAGATATGGCTTTTGTTAAGAAATGATTTTTTTAATTATCTAAATCTCTAAATCTAAAAAGTTCTATGGTATGTAAGTGAATCAACTATTTTGGTAAATAATTTATTTATAAATAGTAAAATTTGGGTTTCTCTAGCCGGAATTAAATCCATGAAGTAAATAATAAGTTTTTAGCACTAGATTTAAGGGTATGTATCTAAACTACTATAGTTGGTATCAATGTAGGGTTAGGTTAAAATTAGAGGTTATTATGTAATCAAATTATGCTAATTTAATAGTTTTAGCTACAAATATAAGTTAAAAATTATAAGGTTGATCAAAAATTTAAAGGTATAGATAACCAATTTAGGCTTTATCTAGAGGAAGTTTATGATAATAAATGAAATTTTTGGACATATTTATTGAATTTTGGGAATGATACATGATTCAATTATACACAAACCTTAGGTTTAACATATTGTTTATTATGAAGGCTATTTGGAAATAATGTTATTATACTATGGATGACCATTGTAAGGTAAAGATAACCTCTTGGGTAAATGAGATAATTGATATTGAGGTAATTAGAGATTAAAAATTAATATATTATTTAGATCATATATTTTTCACAAAGATAAAATCATATTTTAAAAAGGTGTTATTTGTTGATTATTTGGTTAAATTTATTTTGCAATAAGTTCACTATATGTTTGAAAAATTTATTCAAATTAAGACAAATGGGAAATTATTGGCTAATATGAGTTTTTATGAAAAAGTGTTTGAAATAACATTAAGAATAGTTTTAGAGTTATCTTTTAGAATAATATATGAGGGTTGTTATATGTCATGGTGATTAAGGTTATTTTGGGAAAATATAATTATATCTTAGAGATTATATATCTATGGAATATTAGTATTTTTTATGTGACTTTATGAGTGATTAATGTTGTTTATAGATAAATATTACGTTGATTATTGTATAATATGTGATGAAATGTTAAAAAATTTTGAGTTTTGAAATTGAGAAAGAATATTGTGAAATGTTTTAGGGTTTCGTTAATTATGAAATGATTTAATATGAAGTCTTGTAATTTTAAGAGAATAATATATTACTTCTTGATATGATGGTTTATTAATATTCAGTATAATATTAACTTGTGATACCCATTTTTGGTTATAGTAAATTTCTAGATATAGGGGGGTTAAACATTCATCTATTTTTTGTATCTTATGATCTATTGCGTTTAGAGTATCATGCCTCAAAAACTCACCATTACATTTAGAATTTAGAATATGAGGTGATTCATAGGTATAAAACATCTCAAAACACAACTAGAGGATAAAATTATACATTTGTAATGGAAAATGGTTTACTAAGTCATATGTATCATTCTCAAAATTGTGTTAAAATAATTCCTCAACTTAAACAAGAGGAAGATAAATATTTCAAGGCTTATGTGAAAAATAATTCTCATCAATTAAGTTTTTATTTTAGAAAACAATTCCAAAATATAAGTATTATAATGAAACACACAATGGTTAAAAATAATAAATATATTCTAAGTTTCTTAAGAGTAAGTTAGAAAATATTTATGATGATAACATCTATATCTATGTTTAAAAAAATGTTAAGATACATTCATTTTCATGAGAAAAAACTAAAATTTCAAGGATATAATTTATAAGAGGGGAATAATTTAACATCATGAAATTTAAATATGTAATTACCCTTTAAATGAATAAAATGTTCGATATTTTATACCACAAACAACATGGATATTAAAAATAGCATAAAAAACTATATAAATATTATAATTTAAATATGAATATTATAACTTAGTGGTTGGTTTTGAAGGTATGAATATAAGTAAAAAAATTATGAAATATAAGAGTAATGTTTTTCTAATAAGAATTTATTAATTAGTTATTAGGATATAAGTACTCATTTTACAATGATTATAATGGAATCATATATGTTTAATGTAAGATCATGACCTTTTCTGGAGATGTATCGGGATCATTTTCAAGTATTGTTTTTTGATTTGTTTGATAATAACTTGATTTGGGTATTTCCTTGAGGTGAGTTTCAATGAAAATTAGATTTTTTTTGTAGGATGCGGGAATGAGAATGTTTGGCGCACAATTTTCCCAAATTGTGTACCCTAGCCAAAAAAACCATGCGAATGTAGACATAAGGGATTCACACGACTATTGTATAGTTTATAAAACCATGTATGAAAAAATAATAAACCATACAACCCTAGAAGATGAACATGGTTAAGGCACATGAATAGGGGAAATAGTGTTCCCCTGCCCATAAAACAACACGTGAGATTCGAATTAACGCAAATATTAGTTTTAAAATGTATGAACCCCCTATTTTAACCTCTAATCAAACCACATTCTACCTTAACCACTCCTTCAAAATTAGGGATTATTGAAGGCATATTCTGAGCCTTCCTGACTGCTATTTATGTCGAATCTAAGGGAGGATTGATGATCTTAACCTCTATGGGATTCTAATCTAGATCATGTTCTTCCTCACCTTCTTTATTAATCTGTTTTGAATTTGGGATTCTTCCATTGGCGAATGTTTTCAACAAATGAAGGCAGTTGGTCTATTATTTAAATCCCATAGTCATTATTTCAATTACATGTATGTAATTATAGAGTTTCTAGAGTTTTTTTTAGAAATTTAATTTTCTAATTAAAATAATTATTTTGGTAAATTAATTAATTAAGGTATTGGGAATTCAGGATAATTAATTATTAAGATAATTATCAGAATATTAAAATTTTGGGAATTGGGGATAATTTATTGTTCAGTTAATTATCAGAATTTTGATATGTGATTTAGAGATAATTAATTTTTTAGATAATTATCTTAATATTGAACTATGATTTGGTGATAATCAATTGTTGAGTTAATTATCAAAATATCGAGAATGTAATATATGATTAATTAATTCTAGAATTAATTATTAGATTTGAGATTTTGAATTTTTAAATTAATTGTTTAATTAAATAATTGAATTTATGTGATTAGTTAATTGTTTAATTAATTAATGAAATATTTTCTATATGAAATTATTGATTTTGGTTAATTAATTGGGGAATTAATTATTGTGATAACCATATGTGGGACATGGTTTACTGTATCAAAATCCCATAGTGTGATATAAAATGATGAAAGATAACAATTTAATTATTATCTGATAATTATGTGCGGTACATGGGAAGTTGTATAAAAATATCATAATGTGATAAGAAATGATGAATGGTAACAATAGAATTCACATGTAGAAATTATGTGTGGAACATGGTCTACTCCATCAAAATAATATAGTCTAAATTGAAATGATGAATGGAAATAGTGAAATTCTTATATTATTTGAGATGAAGAATAATAAAAATGGAATTCTGGGATATGATATCCCTTTGGGATTGTTCAGACTCTGGTATGGGCCGAAGTAGGTACCGAGAGTTTGGGTGTCCTCTAGAACCTAGGTGTTACGTGGTTAAATAAAGAGTAATTGAAAAAGTGTAAATTATTTTTTCTTAATTAATTTTATTTATTATTCATAAAAATTCCAACACTTTTAATTGAATGGATATTATTTTAGACACCATTTTTGGTGGCCTACTACGTTTTACCCGTACCCTACTTGGGATGTGAGATCAGTACCCGAATAGATTTCATGTTTGTAAGATAAGATTAAGGAAAAAACCATATGTCATACGGCTGATTTGGGATGGATCTATAAAGAGGTAACCAAACATTGTTTTAGACCGACTTAAGTGTTTTATGTTTCATTACTTTTGGGTTTTCATTTTGACAGTTGGAAATTTCTTGAGCACATAATATCTACTTTCAGTTTTGATATTGTATTTATAGTTTTAATCATTTTCTAATGCTTTTATTTTTTTGGTTATGGTTATATGTAATTTGGTTATTTATTATATAGTTATAATGTGGTATTTATTTGATAATGAGGATACATTCTCTCCAAGATCAACATTATACCCTCGATTCTAGTTATATGATTTCGACATATTAGGAGGCATTCCTTAGCTTACGTAACCAACTATCTTGATGCATCGATGTGTGTCACCGAGGATGGGATGTCACAAATTGGTATTAATGGATTTTTTTTTATTTTTCTTTTGTTATACTATTTGGGAATGGTAGATAAGAGAATATGCTGATTTTATCCTTGGTTATGAGCTCATTCATGGTAGCTAAAAACCAATTAATGGGGTAAAACCCACGTACCCATAGTGGGATTGATATTATTGATGTGTGTTGTTAGAGTTTGAAGTTATTTCGGCTTGGGTGATTCAATTTTTGTGTGATTTTATAAATGATTCAGATATTTTCAATGATTTGACATGTGGATCAGTATATAATGAGTGTTGAGTAATCATGCATCATTATAGGCACATAATATTATTTTGTGACATTAATAATTTTAGTCAGGCATGGGAAAATAGGTTTTGGGTAAGTTTTCAAACTTAAACTATTTTTCCTTCTTGTAAAATTTAATTGAAAATGGTGCTTATTATGAAATTGAATGTGGTAAGATAATGGGAAATGTGAATAAATGGGATTATAAATGAGAAAAGTGAATGTTGGAAATGATTTTACCATTTTTTTACCATGAAATAGATGCAGGATGGTTATGGGTAGTGGTAACGCATTGTTTTTACAGTGTAGCGAGGGTTTGGGTGAAAAATACTTTTTGTTCCTTGTTGTGATTTCCTCTTATGTATATATGATGAAGTGGTATAATGTATCATGAGATGTTTATTTGGAATTTTGCATATATTCCTCTGTGATGATGATTTTTGGATGGACTATAGGAGGATATGGATACAGATGATATACCAATAGTGGAACATGATGCATTGATAGTTCTTGGTGAGGAAGAATGATAGAAGTTCCAAGTGAAATTTTATCACATTATATAATTCATGGAAAGAGACCTAGAGATGGTTGTAAAGATAATTTATTACTTAATGCGAGAGTTTTAGTTAAAACACCCTTTCTATTTTACTAGGGAGGGTGGAACTGAGGTAGATGAGTTTCGGATTGAGGCTATCCAGAATATACTGGACAAATTGGAAACTCTGCTGAGAAGAGGGTCAAGTCACCTGCTTAAATGATGAGGATCAGTGAAGTGCGGGTGGGATTTTTAGGTTCAAATTGGACATGTTGATGGTATGTTATCAAAGGGGTTCTAGGAGATGTTCTTGGAGAACATCTATCTAGAGATGATGAGGTAGGAGAGAGGAGTTGAGTTCATATAATTGAATCAAGGAATTATGTTTGCGATGGAATATTCAAGCTTCTTTATAGACTTGAAGCACCTTGGTACATCATTTTTTGGGGATGAGATAGCTACAATGAGACATTATCAGGATGAAAATAAATGTGAGATTAACTCCCAGCTTAACCTTTTTTTGTTAAATAAGTTTTTCTAAGGTGGTGGATCAGGATCTCATAGATAAGGGGAACTTGAGGGAGGATTATAGTATAGGGAAGATGGTATCTACTGAATGATCAGGAGGTACAAATTATAAAAGCAAGAAGTATTCCTATAATAATGTTACCTAGAATATCGGAAATAAGATTACACGAATATAGGGATCAATTTCTCTGGATCTTACCCAATTGATATGTCACCAGTGTGGAAGGCACGAACACTTCCAGAGACTATTCCACCAACCACCGGTCAAGTCTTTATCATCATGAAAGATGAGACAACTACAGAGGTTTTTTTATGAATCCATGATAGATTGGTAGTGATAGATGATCTTGCAAGAATCAGGGTAATGGAATGGGATTTTATGTACCATTTTTGTTCGATAGTAGGAGTTCCAATATATGTGGTGGTAGAGGTAGTGGATGTGGTGATTCTAGGAATGATCACCCATATAAAAAGAGTTGTGAAACCTATGCGACTCATACTGCATCATGTAGAAGAGGGGAATGATAGTTACGTCTCATTAATCCTAAACATGTAGATAGTGAGGCAGGATAATCGATAGTAAGAGGTACTATTCATAAAACTTATACAATTTATAGTTTCTAATTTGATAACGGTGCTTCTCATTATTTTAATTCTGTATGACTCGTGAATGGTTTAATCTTGTAAGTGGATCTAATGAGCATGATATTGACGATAGATACACCGTTGGGGAGGGTGGGGGTGGGGGTTAAATATAAGGAAATCTATTTATGAAATGATTTTTCTCTCGAGGTAGGGGAGTTTCATTTTCTATAATATCTTTACATCCTTAACATGTTAGTATTTGAATTATTTTTTCTATGAACTAGTTAGTAGAACACCAAGCCCACATTGATTTTTACCTTAAGAGAGTGACTTTTACATATACTATGGGTGAAAACTACATTCATCATGGAGAGAGGGATATCTAGGAAGGATTGGCATGGAAAAATACTTAGAAAATTAGAGAGCTCATTGCCTTGGTTGCTAGTCTATTTTTAGAAGATGGGGGTGTGATTAACAAATTCTTTCCACTCACAGTAGACCGGTTTTAGGATGTATTTATTGAATAATTCTCAAGGCTTCCACATGAGATAGACACATAGTTTTTAATTGATCTCATGACGTAGGATAAACCAAATTCTATTCCATAATACAAAATGAAACTGAAATAGTTTCAAGATATCAAGACTTAGCTAGATGAGTTAGCGAATAATGGGTTTATCATTCCAAGTATTTTTCCTTGGGGTTATCAAGTTTTGTTTACTAAGAAGGACTATGATATTTTATTCTTGTGTGTTGATTACCAGATGTTGAACAATATGATAGTGAAGAAATGGTTTCCTCTTTTATGTATCGAGAATATATTTGACAAGCTCAATGGAAACATATGTTTTCTCCATGATTAGCTTGAGACCAGGGTAACATCTATTGAGAGTTTTAATTTCTGATATACCAAATAATGATTTCACAAGAAAATATAGATTATATGAGTTATTTTTAATGCCACTTGGGTGGATGAAATCATCAGATGTGTTTATGGAATTGATGAATATAATCTTCCATCGGTACATGGATTAGTTTTTGGTGGGGTATTTGGATGGCATCTTTGTGTACTCCTAGACTCATGATGGTCATTCCCAACATTTTCTCATAATACTAAGTACACTGAGAAAAAATTAGATATATTCCAAGATATCCAACTGTTTATTTTGGATTGACCAGGTACACTTCTTGTGTCACATAATCTTGGAGGAAGGTGTGTTTGTGAACGCAGAGAAAGTCAAGGGCGTGGTTTTTTTGGGGGAAGCCATAGAATGTTTTCAATATCCATATCTTTCTAGGATTAACTAGATATTATCAGAGGTTCATTCATGGATTTTCCAATTTTGAAGCACCGATTTTGTGCTTGTCCAAGAAGGGGGTAAAATTTGAATGATAAGAAGCATGTGATAATTCCATCCATTAGTTAATGAAGGAGTTTACATAAACAAAAATATTGATCCTCTATGATTCAAGTGAGGAGTAAACAATGTATTGTAATTATTCTAGGATTATAAATGGAGTAGTGTTGATGCCGAGAGATCGAGCTATGGTGTATGGGTCCCGAAAGTAGATGCCACATGAATAGAACTACCCTACAGACAACCTCTAGTTAGTTGTAGTTGTTCCTAATTTGAAGTGTGGGCGAAATTATCTATTGGGTGAAGGGATTAATATGTATACATATCACAAGAGTTTGAAGTATATCTTTTCACAATGATATTTGAATTTTTGGGAGTGGAGGTGGGTTAAGTATATGTAGTCATTTTATTTTTTGATAATGTATATACACAAGAAGGGGAAGAATGTGGGTGATAATTTGATCAAGAAAATCAGACTTAGGTAGTTCAATAGTCTAGTGATGAGTGGGAAATTATGAATTTTCTAACTGAGATGCGTGTGGTGTTTCAAGAGAGTTAGGATCATATGACTCTAATATCAATTTCTATAGAGTCTAAACATTTGATTTGGATTGTAGATGAGTATTTTAAGGATCCTAGGTGTCTGAACATGAGGTAAATATTTAAAGGAGGGGACTCACCATACGATAGGACCATAGACAAGGATGAGATCATCTATGTCAAGAATTAGGTTTTTGTGCCTAAAAGTATGTGGGAGGAGCTAAAGCATGAGTTTCAGGACTCAAAGTTGGGTGAATATCCAGGTGTGACCAAAATGTAACATGACCTACATAGAAAATTTTTGTGGATGGGCATGAAAAAGGATATATCAGGGTTTATTACATGATGACACAACTTCCAACTGGTGAATGAAGAGAATAAATGACTTAGTGGTTAGTTTCTTCCATTTCCCATTCTGGAGTGGAAGTGGGATGATGTTACTATGGATTTTTTATGGGTATTTGAATAATTCCTTGAAAAATTTATTCTATTTGGGTTCTTATGTACATGCTATAAAAGGTACCACATTTCTTTCTCATATGAGATATTTTCTTAGTATATCATCTATGAGATTTGTATGTTTGGAAAAAAAGTACTTATTCACGGGGTTATAAAGACTATTGCTTTAGACGACAATTCATGATTTACTTCGTGATTATAGTAAGGTTTTCATGAGTCACTTGTTACAAAGTTTTTTATATGTATGAAATTCATCTCACAGATAGATGGGAAGTTAGAGCATACTATACAAGTGCATGAGTATATATTGTGTGTTAATGTTATTGTTTTTAGTGGGTATTGGGAGAATAACCTTGATTGAGTGAAGGTATCATATAAAAATAGTTATCATGATAAAATAAATCTGTAACCATAAGATTATATTTATGGAAGTCCATATCATCCACCTCTATGATGGAGGTAGGTAGGTGAGGCAGAGATGTTGGGACTGAGTCACATGTAAGAGATGTCAGAGTGGGTTCAGTTAATTTGATAGTGTATGGATATAAATAAAAGTATAAAGATGTCATATTTAGATAGATTTTGATGAACCCTATAGTTCACAGAGGGTGATTTTGTATTAAATGAGGTGTTTCATAAATTGGGTCACCATAGGATATAGACGAAGGTCAAGTTGGATCCTATGTTCATTGAACTTTTTGAGGTTTTGGAGAGAATTGAGCTGGTGGCGTACTGATTGGATATTACATAGAGATACATTAAAATGCTTAGAATTTTCTATCTGTCAAAACTTCAATGGTATTATCCCGACTCTTCTCATATTATTGATATAGAAGATATTTATAATGAGATATATTCATCCTTTCAGAAGCATCAAAAACATGTGTTTGATCATAGTGAGAAAGTGTTGCATGGAATGAACATGCTGATAGTTAATGTATTGTGGAAACATGGGTTTGTGGAAGAAGAAACATGGGAGAGAGAAGCAGAAATGAGGGCTCAGTGGACTAATATTTTTTACTCAGAAGCTTCTAGATGCTTGGCAGTACAGCTCGATGATGAGATATTATAATTTTGGGAGATTATAAGATCCGAAACATTTCTAGAGATATATCAGGATAATGTTTTAGGTATTCAGTTTCTCTTTGTTTGAGAATACTTTCATTTTTATTATTTGGGTTGTGTTTAGGTGAAAATTTTTAAATTTTGGAAGGAGGTGAGAATGTGAATAGTTGGCACATGGTTTTCCCAACCTGTGATCCCTAGAAAAAAAAACTGTGCAAACCCGGGTGGATTGGATTTTCAGGGCTGGTTTATGGTTTTTAAATCCATTCATCCTAAAAGGAGAAACCATCCACCTCCCTAGAAGAGACACATGGTTAAGGAAAATTATTAAGAGAAATGGTGTACCCTTCCAAGAAAACTATGCATGAGATTTAAATTAACCATAAAATTAGATTTCAAATTACCAAACCCCATTTTTAAACCCTAATCGACTCACATTCGACCACGAACTATCTTTCACAATTTTTGAGGCTCCCAGTTAGATTTGAAGTCTCCTCAACCTCTGTTATTGGTGAATTAAATGGTAGATTAAAGATCACCACCTCGATGAAATTCATATCTATATTGTGTTATTCATCACATTCTTGATTAATCTACTTCAAATTGGGGATTCTTTCATAGGCGACGATTGTAAACAAATTGAGGTTGGTGGTTTATCATTAAAATCCAATAGTCATGATTTTAATTTCATGTATGAAAATGTAGAGTTTATAGAGTTTTTTATCAATATAATTTCATAATTGAATTAATTAATTTGTTAAATTAATTATTTAAGGGATTGAGAATTGAGGATAATTAACTGTTTAGTTAATTATCGGAATAATAAAATTGTTTTAATTGGGGATAATTCATTTATTATTTTATTATTATAATATTTAATTGTGATTTAGGGATAATTAATGATTGATGTAATTATCAGAATATTGAATTGTGATATGGGGATAATAAATTGTGGTCTTAATTATCTGAATATTGAAATTGTAATATATGAATAATTAATCGTTGAATTAATTATTGGATGTTGAGATTTTGAATTGATTAATTGATTATTGAATTAATTAATAGATCTTATGATATTAATCAATTGTTTAATTAATTTAAATAATTATAGGTATATTCAATTAATGAATTTGATTAATTAATTATAAAATTAAGTAATGTGATAATTTTGTGTGGGATATGGTCTACTGCATCAAATATCCCATAGTGTTTTAAGAAATGATGAATGGTAACAGTGGAGTTATGATGTGATAATTATGTGTGGGATATGGTCAATCACATGAATAGACCATATTGTAATAAGGGAGGATGAACTGTTAAAACAACATTCACATGTGATAATTGTCTGTGAGACATGTTTTGATGCATCAAAATCCCATAATGTAAATTAAAATGATGAATGGAAAAATTTACAGTCAGATATGAATTGATATTAAGAATGGAAACAATGTCTTATTGAGATATGATATCCCTTATAGATAGTTTAGATTTAGACACAGGATGAAGAAGGTATTGAGAGTTTGGGTGTCCTTGAGAACCTAGGTGTTATGTTGTTAAATAAATAGCAATTGAATAAGTGTAAACTTTTTACTTTATTTCTTTTATGTATTATTTATACCAATTTATACACTTATTATTGATTGGATATTGTTTTTGACACCATTGCTGGTGGCCAGTTGAGTTGTACTGACATCATACTGAGGCTTTCTAAATATTACTTGAATAGATTTCATGTTATAGAACATGATAAGAAAAAATACACTACGTTTGATGAATAATTTGGTATGGAACTGGGAGGAGGAAACCAGATGTGGTCTAGGAACAGTATGGGTGTTGTTAGTGTCTTTATTTTGGGTTTACATTTTTACACATAGAACATATTCTACTGTGAAATATCTAATGTTAGTTTTTATATTGTGTTTCCAGTTTTATTCATATTTTAAATCTAGTATTATTTTAGTTATGGTTATATGTGATTTGGGTATTGCATATTTATTTCCTCTATGGTATTACAATGATAAAGAGGGTATAGTCTCCCCATGATTGGAATTAGACCCTTACTACTAATCAGTAGCCTCTGGAGTATCTGGATGCATGCATGGGGCCGCATAACTGAATGGCTTGGGGCACCAATGTGTGGCACTAGGGGCAGGATGTGATAGTAAGGATTAATTAAAGTTTAAAAGGGTCATTTTACTATTAGCGTCATTTTACTGTATATTTCATTTTCACATTTAAAAGATAATTTTTCACATATTTTAAATTGAATTTTATTAAAACGACTTAATTTTTGGATTTATAATATCAAGGTTAGCTTAAGTTGTTTTTTTTTGATTTTTCTTAAAAAGTTGATTTTTAGGTGAATAGTAAAAAACAATGATTTTAATAATAATGACACTTTTATGAAATATTATAAAATAAAAATTACATGTAAGTACATGCAACCATTTTTAATACCAAATATATATTTAAGAAGTATTATTACTAATTTAAAAATATTTTTTGAAACATGAAAATCTTTTTTTTACATTTTGAAAATATAAGTAATGTTTTTATTCAAATAAAAATGATTTTTTATTCTTTTATTTTAATCTAATTTTCAATGGATAAATTTTAGTTTTGATTGGTTTTATAGAAAAATAATTCTCATATTATGAATCAAAATCAAATTCATTCAATGAAAATAAAAATTATACATGATTTTTGTATAAAATCATATTTATACTTAAAGAAAACAATTTTTTAAAAACAAATATTCATTGGTATTCATATACTTTTTATGAAAGTAAAATTTACCACTTGAAAAAATTAAATCCAAAAAACCATATTGCACATATGAAATTATTGTATTAAAATTATGCTAAATTTTAAATTTCATTTTTGGCCATAAGAAAAAGTAACCATGGTAAGTATCTTTCCCCACAATAAAGGGGGAAATGGGTAAAATGTGGTTAAAACAAAGGGATAAGGTCTTAAAATCAATCCAAAACATTCTATTATTTATTTATATCAGTTTATTTTGGAATTCCTCAATTATCCTTTAGATTTTGAAAATATGATTTCATTTTCCTTTTTTAATTACCAATATATTATTTTTAGTAAAGGATAATTACAATATTCCACTCTCCTTCAAGTCAATTTTTTTAATTTTATATAAGACACTTTATGGAATTGTCTTAACCACATACATTATAATTTAAATACGTCAAAATTAAAAAAAATTAAAACTTCACCAATGAAAAACACAAATACCAGATTCAAAACACTCAGAGTAACATGAGAGAAAAGTCATCTCATTGTCAACACCATCAACCCATCACTATCAACATGTCATATCCATCCACATCCCAAATCAACCACTTAAGAAAATCTTTTAAATTCTATATTTTGAAATTAAAATTAAAAAAACACCATCATACCACCTCATTCAAAGATCCACATATCACCACACACTAAGAACCAGCATGTACACATCAGCCTCACCATTGATGGTAAAAACCACCCACCAGAATCCCTTTCAATCATAGAAAAAATAGAATCATTACAAAACTATAGAGAAATATTAGACGAAGAAGATCCACTAGACACTATGTCGTGCACCCACATGCCTTTATCACCATAACCAATGGAGTTATTGACAAAATAAGACATATTCAGAGAAAAACATCTCATAGACCGGTGAAAAACAACTAGAAAATAATGAAACTAACATCCCACTTAATCTATATCAACATAATTACATAAAAACAACCTTTATAATATCCAAACACTCCTAAAGATATAACACATTGACCAAAGTGGAGTCTTTCATATTGTGACAGGCTGATATAGCAAGGAATAAGAGGGAGATGCAAGGCCACTCTAAAGAACCATAACCAAGGAACCATTACCAGAGAAAGTTTTAAGGGACATAGACACGTAAGATCATTCACCTTTAACCTAAAATGACACTTTAAGATCCTATACCAAATATTTTTGGTGACCCCCACACTAGATCAAATGAGAGTAGAGTGATTGAAACTAAACCTAGATTATATATGGAAACATAAGGATAAAATATATCATCCTAGAGAATGTCATACCTCTTTCACCTCAAGGATCACCGATGGCAAAACCAACCAAATAAACCAAAAAAACCAAAAAACCAAAGCAATCAAAGAAACAGATCCTCAATCCTCCATCAACACCCCAAGATGAATTAGGCACCATCATGATACGAAAAAATGGGGTCTAACATGATTGTAAAGACGAAAAGATAAAAATAAGGTATGGGAAATAGGGTTAGTCCATATGAAAATCTAAAGAGAATGAACACTGTAGAAATAGATGATAAAGACACTAGTCGAGAATGGGAAGATATTATGAGACAAAAAATCTTGATGGAGAACCATCACTAAAAGAGGAGAAAGCCTAGAATAAAGAGATGGGTATGTGAGAGAACCAAAATCCAGGGGAATGTGGATCCATCCAATATTTAATTCTATTTATTATAATATATCTAATATGGTTTCCATTGGACTCAAAGAAGTTATGAATGATTCTAAATGGTTATTTTTTATATGAATAAATTTTATGATATTATTTTATTTCTAATATTTATAGATGATACAATTAAAATAAATTATTACCCAATGCATACACAACAAATATACTAGCAATAGAGAAATATTGTAAATTATTTTAAAAAAATTCCATGTAATTTGTCTTGGATAAAATATGGGGTTAAATGGATATATTGGAAAATTATAATATATAACAGAGGGTAAAATATTTTATATTTTAGTTCAATTATTGTTTTAATATGTTTGATGTCAAATTAGTTTAAAAAATGGCATTAAATAGAATTTAATGTTTAAATTTATTGTATTATAAAATAATAAAATTAATCTAATAAATCAACTGGATGAGAAATTTTATAGTATATCATGAATGGTCCATGAATTTTCTACTTATAATTTTTAAAATTACTTTCATGACCATTATATTTTCATTTTTTTACCATTATTATTGTTAAATAGTGTTAACAAGAGGCTTAATCCAAAATATAGGGTTTAAAACGACACTTAAACTAATATAAATTTGATAGTTTGATTATATTTATACTTTATCCAATTTATATTTGAATCTAAGGATGTTTGGAGCCATTTTACATGAGTATGAAAATATTATATATTAATGTTTCATATATTAACTTGTTTGGGACCCACCTCAGCTATAAAAAAGAACCCCTCTATTCATTACACTATTTTGTCCACATATATCAAAAAATATCTTCCAACACCCCATACAGAACTATAAAACTAGATACTGGAGATTATGCTATCACTGAAAATCTATCCTAAGAGGATTAATGTGTTTGTCAAAGGTTGTTTCTCAAATAAGAGGAATAACATTAAACCGTGTGTTTCCTTGTTTATTTTTTCTTCCACCTCTTTCAAATATTCTATAACCATGATCATGTAAAAATTTATGTATATTAAATATATAAAAATTTTATTATGTTTATGTAAAAACCATTTTAATTCTATTTTTCTATTCTAAGAGAATCGATAATGTCACTTTTGTGTATGTGTGAACTACCACCTTTTTAGAGTGATGCATTTCATTTTACATCACCATAATTCATAGAAGGTTATTATGATATATAAAAATTAAATATATTATTATTTTAAGTAATTATTATTTTGTAAATATAATATACCATCTACCTTCTTACCCATTCATCCATTTGAAATTGATAATGTCAGACATGTTTATGTGTGGAAAACCACCTCCACAAGGGGATGTAATATATTTTTTATTTATACTTTATATTGATGTCAACAAGGTAAAGACCTCGACCCCAATTTCCCAGAGATGGTGCATTAATTTATTACATTAGTGTTTTAAATAAGCAAGTTAAATCTCCAAGATCCAAATAGTTTAGTAATTTTTGAAAACGAGATACAAATATATGTTTTACATTACAAAATAAAAGGAAAAACAACATAACAACACCATTAGAAACATACATAACTATTAGATCATCACTAGAAATCACTCATAATATACATCTTCATATCCTGGGAAAAAATAAAACATAAGAAAGGTGTGAGACCAGATGATCAGTAAGGGTATTTAATACATTAGAATCTAATATAGACAACAAATCAAGTTGAATGAATAAAAACAAATGTCTTTAGAAAATATCCTTGGGCATAATATAGAAAGAATAAAATTTGAATAAATAATAATTAAATGAGAATGAAATATAATAATGGATATTCTAAATATAGAATAATGACATGTATTTTCAATTAGTAATATCATAACGAGGGAATGAAAATGCTGGACATCATAAAAATATCATTGAGGCCTTGGCCAAGTCATCTGAAAATAAATGGTGAAGGCCTCGACCAAATCCATTTTTGTTTTGTCTCATGAGACCTACCGATGCCACGAGGGGATATAGAAGTCCCCACACCCCACTTAGTAAGCCCAATTTATTCATAATATGAATGGTGTTAAGCATAAAAACATATACATATGAAATGTAAAAAACATTCCCCAATCTATAAACATAATCATTAACCATTCAACGTAGCATGATGCATGGTATCAAGATAGCACATCGATAGTAAATATGATAATAAAACATTTAATAAAGTATGGTAGATGATTATCATAAAAGAACAATCTCAATAAATCATAATATTCAACAGAGGAATCAAAATATATAAAAATACTATAATAAAATCATCGAGGACTTCTTGAGAGAAATACACTTTTTTCATTACAAAGAAGAGTTTTTTTGGGAAAATTATTTTTATTTGACATAATAGTTTTTATAAAATCACAAATGAAAAAAAAAATTTTTCATGATAAAATTAGTGATTTTATAAAAATAATGGAATCATAAAATAGATTATTGATGGTAATAGAAAATGGGTAAGAAATCGAGAAGTTCCCTTTAATTAGTCTTGCGTACCAGTAAGAATTGAGAATAAAACCTTCTAAAAAATTTATTTTCCATAAAAGAAATATGAAATGATCTTGATACATGAGTTTTTAACATATAAATAAAATTTATATGAATTTTATAAAAATAATTAAGAATTAAATTTGTGTAAAGAGGGAGAAATCATAACCCATTATGAAAACAGAGGATTAATAATAAACCCTCACCGTATGTCAGAAAGTGTTCTTTACTTATACATAATATCATAGACAATGAAATTAGATTAATTAATAAATTAAATTATGACCTATTGAATATTTCATTGATTTATTAAAATTTTAATAAGTTAATTTATGGCCATTTTATGAGTTATGAGTTTCAAATTCATCATTAGGGAGTGTTCTTTTCCTTGGTTTTCATGATCAGTTTACTTTTACATGTATATGAAAGATCATGTAAAATGGAAATAATTATCTAGAACTGAAATTATATGTTATAAATTAAAATAGAAAATATTTAATTTTATTATATATTATATTTTTTCTATATATGATGATGATTCATTAGATATAACTTTAATGATAACCGTTTAGATCATTTTGGTGGTTTTTCAATCATCAAAAACTTTTTTTCTTTATTAATTAATGTAATCTATATATACATGTTAAAAATTATTAAATAACTTGTTATATGTATAATAAAAAATGGTTTAACCATAATTATGGTTTTATAACCTTCCATTAAGGTGGTAATGTAAAATAATGTCGCATCATCCACAATGACAGTAAATTGGCACATCACAGATGATGTTTTCATATTTAGAATAAAAGGGGTAGGAGAAGGGGATTGATGATAAATATTACACTAAAATAATAAAATTATAGTATAAATAATATATTGGAGTTATCATTCATGTTTTTATAGAATAATAAGGGATAAAATACAAGGAAAATAAACAAAAAGAAATTGAAAAAATTGAAAGATAATGAACAATTATTTACCTCTTGAATTATTCTCCTTGAGAACATCCTTAAGGAAATTTAAAATGATTATTTGGTGATAACAGAAAGGCTATAATTGGTATAATTTAAGAAATATTATAGGCTTTGGAAGTGTGAGGAGAATAGGTGGCAAGGGATTGTATTTATAGTGGGAGGAGAGAAGTGTTTTTGAATATTTTATTATTTTGTTTATTATTTTTGGATTAAAGAAATGAATAGTTTTATAATGATCACTATGTATAATAAAATATTGAATAATAGTTCATGATTATGGGATTAAATCAACCATAAAATATTTATTACTCAATAAATCGGGTATTTATTAAATATGATAAATTACCCTATTTCACTATTCACTAAAAAATCATGTATATTACAAAAATCCCAAAATTATCCCTAAAGATTTTTCAACCAAAGTAAATAAAAAATGATCTCCATTTTATGAAAATAATTTTAAAAATATGAGAAACCTAATTTTTTCAATAAAATCATTATTTACTCGAAAAATATAGATCTTAATATTTTATGTGTTTTTATGACTCTTTGAAAAATTAATTATGGCCTCATAAAACTTTCTTATAAGAATAAGATAAATATATATTAATTTATGAGTCTATGTTATGAAAATATATTTTCTATCAAATAATTATATTAATTATAAAATTATAATTAAATATTTATGAATTATAGAAATACCAACACTTAATTTATCATTTTAAAAACATTAAATAACTTATCCCATGATATAAATATACCATATTTTCATTTATAAGATACCTAAATTTTATTTATACTTTAATGAGTGATTTTACTATTCTATTGGTTATTATAGTAGTACTAATGATCACATTACTTTTCTAATGGTCAAATTTAAAATTATATTATGGTTTTAAACTCAGTGGTGTGTGAAGCATAAAATATCAAGGATGCTAAATTCTAAAAGGAACATACTATAAGATATTTGGGTTTTACATTCTTCCCTCATAAAAACATTTCATCCTCTATATTTCCATAATTTCACCTCCTAAAAATATTTTGGTAGTTCACAAAAAATTCCCCCGGTTCCCATGCCACATCTTCAATTTTATGATTTTTTCAATGTACCTTTATAGCTGATTCATATGATTCCTCATCACATACTCACTAGTGATAATAATCTAGATAGGCTCTTTACAGTAAGATAAATCATATTCTAATTTCATTCCTTCAGATGTGAGGACATGGGTTTACTCTGATATGTAATTATTTAATAAAGATATGTAAAAAAAATTGATTATGTTAGAATGGATATGTGGAATTTGAAAATGATAGGACATAACTAAAAATCATTCTAGGATTTAAAGAGGTCTAATTTAACAAGGGATTAGTTTCAGTTTCGTTCCAAATTTTATAACTACCTTCCGTAGAGAAACTTTTAGAAAAACATTATCTCCCACTTGAAACCCCAAATCCTTTCATTAGTTACCACAATAGCATTATGTCTAATTTGATCCACTTTGATATGGGTTTGAATAGTATTAACCTTTTTTGTTTTTTTCTCTACAAATTATGGGCCTACATGCTTCTTTTCACTAACTACATCCCAATAACTTGGTGTATGATATCTCTTTTTATACAATGCCTCATATGGTGCAATTTTAATGATATATAGAAACTATTATTTTTAGAAAACTCTAAAAAAGGTAAATTTTGATACCACATAACTTGAATGTCTTGTGAGCATGATCTCAAAAATGTGTTCTAAATTTTGCGTCATCCATTATAACTACCAATTTGTTTTAGGGTGAGAAGGAGTACTCAAATGAACCTCAATTTCCAAATATTTCTAAATAATTTTATAGAATTTTGATATTAATCAAGGATCAAGGTCAGAAAAAATTAAAATAGGTTCTCCATAAATTATTAAAACATTATTAAGAAATATTCATAAAAAATTATCCAATAGAAAATCCTCCCTTATAGTGAGAAAATGTGCAGATTTTCTATGTCAATCCATAATTACCCATATTGCATCATTCTTTCATAAATTTTTGGGTAATCCAGTTACACAACCCATTGTAGTATCATCCAATTAACATGTAAAAATAGGAATAAGTTTCATGATTTCTCTTGGGTGTTTCATTTTAGTCTTCACCTTTTGATAGACTAAATAACTTGATACATAATCAGAAACCCCCCTTCATATTATCCCACAAAAAATGTTCCTTCAAATCTCTATACATATTATTTCCTTTTTGGTTAATATAGAAATTAGAGTTGTAAGAGTCATCGAATAATTCCCCATTTAGCTTTTGTATTGAGGGAATAAAATTTCTCTTTGAAAAGTTCAAAATTCCATCCTCACAAATGAATTCTTTTAACTTCCCATAATTTTAAGCTTTAAATTTCCTTTGAAAATTATCATCATCAGTCTGAGAAATTTTAATCATTTGTAATAAATATGGTTGGGAAACCAATTGAAAATGTAATGGTGTTTAAACTTACTTTATAATTTCCAAATACATCTTTTATAGATCCATGTATACAAGATCCTTATCAATCATCATCTTGTTCAGAACTCCATAATCCTTCCTAATAAGTTCATCTGCTACCTTAGTGGACTTTTAAGGGAGGTAGTGTATTGGAAAATCCTAATCCTTGAGTAGTCCAAGCCATCAACTTTGCCTCTTGTGGAGTTATTTATATGATACGATATATTTGAAACTGTTGGGTTCTATATATATCTCACATCATTTACCATAGAGATAGTGTCTCCATATTTTTAGAGAAAATATTATAGTTGTTAACTCAATATCAAGAGTCGGATAGTTATGTTCATGGATTTTTAGTTTCCTTAATGAATAGGAAATAACTCTGTCATTATACATAAGGACATAACCATGTACTTTTTTTGATACATCACTATATAAAAAAAATTCACCATTTCATGATGGTGGAGTCAGGCTAGAGAATTCACTAATCTCATCTTCAATTAATAAAAAAATTCTTCATATTCTTTTGTCTATATGAACATAACACCTTTATGGGTAATATTGGTTAACAAATTAGCTAATTGGGAAATATTATGAATTAAATTATTATTGTAACATACTAATCCAATGAAACTATGTACATTGGTTATGTATGTTGGTGTAGGCCATTAATGGGTTACCATTGTCTTCACAGGATCGACAGAGATTCCATCCTTAGATAAAACATTGGAAATAAAAGAAATTGTACGAATCTTGAATTTAGACATGATAAAATTCACATAAAACTTTTTTATTATAAGTGTCTCCAAAACATCCCACATGTGGTTCTCATAGTCCTCATATATTTTAAATCACATGAAGATATCATCAATAAATATAAACAAAAAATCAAGATATTCATCAAACACTTTATTCATAAGATTCTTAATAACAAAGGGTGTTTAAGTTTGTCTAAATGTCAATACTCTAAACTAATAATGTCCATACCTGGTTCAAAATTCTGTCATTTGAATAACTTTCTTCCTCAAATGAAATTGATGATATCCAGATCGAAGGATAGTCTTCAAAAAATATTGTGATCCATGAAGCCAATCAAATAAATCATCAATGTGATGAAGATGATACTTGTTGTTTTTTTAACAGAATTGATTTATCTATAGTCAATATACAACTTCATGGATCTATATTTTTTCATAACAAATATAATATGGTCTTCCCATTAAGAAACACTAGGGTAAAGAAACCCCTTATATCTCAATTACTCTAGTCCTTTCTTCAACTCTTCTAATTCCACAATGTCTATTCCATAAAAAGTATCTAATATAGTTCTTGCAGTAGTAATTAAGTCAATAGAGAACTACGCTTCCCGCTATGGAAGATTTATATTAAATAATTTGAAAATAAATTAATGTATTCTTGTGTAATAGGTGTATCTTCAATTTGAAGATTTACTTCCTCTACCATATGTGATTTTTTTCATCCTCCCGCCAAAATTACATTTATAAGATCTAATAGTGGTGGATCTGTATAAGAACAAGATGATGGTGTTTCTGTTCTAAATATAAGGAATTCTACTTCTTCCTCAAAAATTGCAACATCCTTATTCTCACAATATATTGGTGCATAATAATTTGAAATATAGTTCATACCAAGGACTATATCAAATTCAAACATTGGTATGATAATAAGGTTTGAAACTAACACACATTTATGTATTATAAATGGGACCTATCTACACATCTTTTTTTCAATGATTCATCCCTTAAGAGTTTTTACATAGAAATAATTTATTAAATTTAAAGGGAAATATATAATTTTCATGGAAAACTAAAAAGATATAAAAGAATGTGATGATCCCAAATCAGATAAGTCATTTTATATGTATGAGGAAATGATTAAAGTACCTACCACCACATAATTAGGAATTTAAACCTCTACAGTTGTGATTACATAAGATTTCCCTTTCTCCCATTTCCTTTTATAGGGTATATTTCCTTGAATATTTAGACCAAAATATTCATAGCTTCCCATATCCCTAAAATTATATCATTGAACATCATTAGTTTCTTTATTTCCTACTCAATCACGATTTAGGTGGCCTTTTCAACACACTTGTAACAAACTCATTTTCATTTAAAGAAGTCACTAGAGTGTTTTCTTCCAAAGTATCGCAAATTGGAAAATTCCCTTTTGTATTATTACCTTTATCCATTCATTCATCTAACACCATATTATTCTCTTTATTTTCCTTATGTTTGTTGGTGTTATAGAATTATTTCTATACATAAATTGTACATGACACTATATTGTCGTATGATAAGACATTTGGGGAGGACAATGCCCTTCAAATGAAAGGTTTTAAACCATAAATGAATTTATCAAACTTTCTCCTTGGATTATTTATGTAGTCCACAACATTCATTTATTACCATGTAAGGTTGGATTCATACTTCACACTATTTTCATTCACTTTTTTTATTTCTAACTCATGAATTTCCTTTCTATATCTGCTTTCTTTTTGTGAGGGAAATATTTTTCTAGGAAAATTTCTTTATAAGTTTTCCATTCCATATTTGAAATTTATTTTTTTGAATAAATGACCACCATTGACCAGCATATCTTAAAAGATGATAAAAGACCATGATAACCTTCTCCCTTTCATTATTTCCCAAATCCAGAAATATCTTCTCTAGTGAACTTATCCACTACTCCACTACAAATTGGGTTGTAGTGCCATTGAATGGTGGAAGAATTTTTCACATAAAGTGGTCTAACATTTCTCTTCCAAATATTGGAGTAGAATGCTTCATATAGGTATTGTTATTTTTCATAACCTGAGTTAGTTGTCTTAGTATAGTTATAAGTTTCTCAATACTAGTCACAGATCCAATACCAACATCATTATCTTGCATAGGAGGAAAATCTCTACATGGGATATTCGTGTTGATATAGTTTCCATTCCATCTACTTAGCACCATTTATAAATAAAGGAATATAATAAATTAGTTAATGAATCATAATTCATAAATTTGAACTATAAAAACACTTATATAAATTTAAAATTTATGCATAACTAATCTCACAATACTAAATATTGTTTTTTGGGATATATTTAATTTTAAATCATTTTTAATGGTCTGTATAAAAATGTGAATTGTCTTAGGAATATCCCCTAAGATCATCAAAATAGGTGCATAGAAAGACCTGTTGTTATGTACTAGGTTATGCTGAGTTAGGCATGACACACATTGTCAGAGTTTTTAGACCTATGTACAAATATCCCAGAACCATGTACACTTGTAGTATCTAGGATTTAATGTATTTCAAATAATACCAAAATAATCTATACCATAACAACTTCTAGGATGTTCATATATGATTATCATCAAATTATATCATCGGGATATGTTCCCTAATATTTGTTTTTCTAAATCTACTTTCCAAGGATTTTACTAAACACCTTCTAATACCAACACTAAAGACCCAAACCCCAGTTTATTTGATCCAATGACTTAATTTCTTAAATTTGGAAAATAAAAAATGTATTCACACCCCAATAGACCATAAATATTAGTAGTTTTGGAAAACAAGATACAAAAATAAGTTTTACATTACAACATGGATGGAATTACAACATAAAAACTACATTGGAAACATCCACACATTGTATATTGTCCATATTAGTCATTCTTAATAAATCTATTTACATCGTAGTGAAAAATAAAACATAATAAAAGAGTGATCGCAGATTCTAAGTAAGCATAAGTAATATTTTCAAAGCTAATAGAAATAATAAGGTGTAGGGAATGACTAAAAAAACATTCCATTAGAACATAATCTTGAGCATAATATACATATAATAAATGATGAATAAATAATTCCATATAAATAATCACACGAGAATAATGATTAAACATGGAAATTATACTAGTCTAATAATCACATGGATTATAAATTAATAATATAATAATGAGGGAATTTATGATGTTGGACATAATAAACATTCTATCGATGCCTCGATGAACATGTAAAAAAATGAATGGTTAAGTCCTCAACTAAATCCATTTTTTGTCTTATGAGACTTACTAATGCATCGAGGGGTTATAACGGGACTCAACCATCACTTATAACATCCACTGAATTTCCCATATTAATGTGTTTAAACATAAATAATACATGAAAAATATATTTAATTAACATTCCCCAATCTATAAACATAATATCTTACCATTCTGAGTGGTATTGTTAAATATATCAAGATAGCACAACCACAATCAAACTGATCTTAATCCATTTAAAAAAATATGGTAAATGATAATCATATGATATAAATATCATTAAAGTATATGATTAAATATTGGTTTTGAAATATAAGAAAATACGTTAACAAAATAAATGAATAATTCTTAAGATAAATTCCCTTTCTTATATTGTAAAGAAGAGTTCTTTTTGAAAAATCATTCTTATTTTTAATAATGGTTAATATTAAATGAGAAATTAGAAAATATAGTTTTTAATGAAAAAATTATTTATTTTATAAAAACAATGGTGTATTAAAATAGATTAACAATGGTACATGAAAATGGGAATGAAATTGAGAAGTTCTATTTAACCAGGCTTGTGTATCAAAATGAATTAAAAAGTGGACCCTGTAAGACATGTTTTTCCCATAAAAGAATGAATAACTAATCTAGATAAACTATTTTAGAATATATAAACATTATTTATAATATGAATATAAAATAATGAGTAATTACATTTTATAAAGAGGGAGAAAGAATAACCCAAATGAAAATGGAGGTTTGGGAAGCAACCCTTCACTTATGTTTGAAAGTGTATTGAACTTGTACTTAATATCAAATATAATGAAATTAGACTTGTTAAAAAATGAATTAAGAACCTATTTAACATTTATTTGATTTATTATTACTTTATTAAGTTAATTTATTTACTTTCTGATGAGTTAAGATATTCAATTTCTTCTTTGGGAGTGTTCTTTTCATAGGTTTTCAAGATTGGTTTACTTTTACACGTATGTGGAACATCTTTAAAAATGAAAATAATTATCTAGAATTGAAATTATATAATGTTAATAAAAATAAAAAATATTTAATGGTTATATATATATATATATATTTCCAATTATAAGGATGATCAATTAGATAGAACTTTGATGATAATCGTTTCGAATATTTTGGCTGGTTTTCAATTGTCACAAACTAATTATGTCTTATTAATTAATATCACTTACATATATAGGGTTTAGATGACTAAATAACTTATAATAATTATAATATAGTATGGTTTAACCATTATTATGGTATTATAAATAAACATTAAGGTGGTAATAGAAAACAAAGTCACATCATCCATGATGGTTCTAAATCTGTATATCACAGATAATATTTTCATTTTTAGAATATAAGTGGGGAGGATATGGGGTTTGATGATAGATCATCCATTAAATAAAATAAAATTATAGTATATATAAGATATGAGAGTTATAATTAATGTTTTTAAAGAACATATATGGATATAATAAGAAGAAAAAAATAAAATAAAATGAATGAAAATGAATAAACTACCTCTTGAATTCCTCTACTTGAAAAGATCAATAAGTAACTTTGAAATGGTCTTTTAGTGAGACCAGAAAGACCATAATTTTGGTTAGAGGTTTTAGTGAGTAAATGGTTATAATATAATAATGCTTCAATTCTTTGGATGTGTAAGGAGAATAGGTAGTGAGGGTTGGTATTTATAGTTGGAGGAGAGGAGTGTTTTTGAATTTTTTGTTCATTGGTTTATTATTTGGCTTAAGAATTTGTATATTTTGAGAATTTTCTCTAAATTCACTACACCATAAAGTATTTATAAATATTATGGGCTTAAATCAGAGTTATATTATCTTTGAATAATAACTCATGTATTTATTTAATATTGTAATTTAATATATTTCATTATTCACAAAATTCATGTCTTTTAAAAGATCATAAAAATTCACCATATCCATTTTTTAATGGGTTAAATTAAAAAATAAACACTATTTTATAAATATAAATTTCTAAATATGTGAAATTATATTTTTAAATAAAATCATCTTTTACAAAAAAAATAACAATATTAATATTATAACTATTTTTATGACACTTTAAAAAATTAATCAAGGTCTCAGAAAAATATATTATAATCATACCACAACAAAATATTAATTTATGAGTCTATTTTATGAAAATTTATTTTTTATTGAGCCATTATATTACTTATAAAACTGTAATTAAATATTTATTACTAATAAAAATAAAAACAATTAATTTGTCATTTTTGAAAAGTATATTTACTTAATAAATAATATAAATATACTATATTTTCATGTATAAGATACCTAAATTTTATTTATGCATTAGTGGATGAGTTTACTATTTTATAGGTTATATTACTATTCCTTATGGTTACATTACTATTATAAGGGTCAAATTAAATAGTATATTATGGTTTTAAACACAATGTTTCATGAAGCATACACTATGAAAAATGTTAATTTAAAAAGGGACATATCATACGATTTTGGGGTGTTACAAACAAGTATGTATTTAATGAATAAGTATGATTTTTATCATATGATTTTTATTATATAAAATTAACCTTTTTTATATTTTATTTCATTTTTATCCACTAGTAAAATGAAAATGTTGTTCATATGTACATAAGGTCTACCCTTTACAGAGAGTGATATGTATAATTGTTCATGAATATCTTTCATTGTTGATTATAAAATTATATATAATTTATAATAATTATAATTATTTTAGGAATAATACTTTTGAGATAATGTAACCATAACCTTTTTGACCATGTTGAACATAACAAAGTGTTTTGGGATTATAAATCCATCATTCCGAAAAAATATGGCAAATAATTAATTGATCTTGTAACTATATAAGACTTGATAACAAATGAAAGGAAAGTATAATTGAAATGTAAATGTTTTTTATGATTTAAAGAAACTAATATAAATTTATTACTAAGGATTTAGATAATGTATGAAACAATTTGAGGCTCGAGGTAAGGGATTTATCATCTTAACTTCCTTTCATTGAGACTCGTTCCATATTAAAAACATTTTTATTTTGTGTAGTATATGAACAAAAATATAGATATATTTTATAATTTATTTACTGAAATTGATGTGGTTTAAAAATCCTTTTCACGTTCTCTCTTTCAATGATCTTTTGATTAAATAGTCACTAATGGATTAAGGGTGTATTCTATAATCTCATTTTTATTCAAGATTCTTTATAATTAAACATAAAATTTAGGAAATTATAATTTATTTTTATTTATAAAATAAAAATAATTTCTTATACTCTTTTTATCTATTTATTTTAAATTATTTACCATTATTTTCTACTATTAGGCACTTAAAAAATTTAAGAAAATGTTTTTAAGGAATACTGACATTATTTCTCCTTTTGGTTGAGAATATTTTTTCTTTATACCCATGTTCTATAAAATGTTTTCATGAATTTTCATATTATATTCTAATGAATTTTTAATGTCTTATTCAAATATATTTAATATTCTTTTCAAATTTTTTAAATGGAGTCTTCTTATCATTTTTTAATGAGTATGTTTTGAATTTTTTTATCGAAAGCGTGAAAGGAATCATTGTTTTTAAGTTTAATAATTGAATGAATTTTTTATGCACAAGAAAAATTAATTTCATTGAAGCATACTTTACATGTTTCTATATTTATTTTCAAGTAAATTTATTTCTTAATATTCTAGAAATTATTATATTTAAAATGTTTTGAAAACAAAATGATATTTCTTCCAATTTTAAATTTGAATTTCTAATGACTTTGTAAAAAATATTTTTTCATAAATGTTATAATTATTTATGTTTTAATTATTTAAAAAAACATATTATTTAATTATTCCATACACCTTATATATATAGATGGATTAAGATCATATTGTTCTAAATATTAACTATATAATAAATTGAAATTTTGTTTTCTAGTTTTCTAATATGAACGCTTATGTTGACTATGTATTGTGTAATCATTAATTTCATTCATATGATAAATTAATTGGACATAATATGTGATTGGAAGATTAGTTTTAGTCCCTATATTCATTGATATGTCTTATAAGATATGTTATATTTCATATTTGGTGTATTACTTTCCTATTTATGTATGATATCACGTCATAAGGTCTTGGTAATAAAACTATAATCTCAAACATTATGTATTCTATTGTTATGGAACTGGTTAATGTTATCAACATAATTACTAATTTTTTATGTCATACATGAATATATTCCCTATTATATATTTTTGTTATATGTTATATTTTATTATAGTTTGTCTCAATCATATTTTTATTCTTTATGTGTTCATGATTGATTCCATTAAATGTTTTTCCTTACAAAACTTATTACATCACCCCATCTTGTATATCGATTACTCTAAGTTATGAAAATTATTAATACATAAAATACTTCTAGATGAGTATTATGTGTGTATAATTTTATAAGGGATATTTTAAAGATATTATAGAATAAGAAAATCCTGGTATAATATAAAAAAATTTATCTAGAGAAAAATTTATTGGTTTTGTTAAGTAATGATTTTTCTAGTTTTAGAAAGATCTAAACCTAAATGTTATTGTGTATATAAGAGATTTATTTATTAAGATCAATATTAAATTTATAAAGAGATATAATGGGTTTTATCTTGTTAACATCAAATCCATTGTGTAAAGTGTATTTTTTTTGAACCAGGACCAGATGTTTGGGTATAGGATAATAAAACCTCTTTCCAATAGAGATAAGACACACCACTTTCAATAAGTAAAATTTTCGCAATATTACTCAAAAATTAATTTATTTACTAAAGAAGAACATTTTATATGAATTTATCATTTATGAATCATAATTATTGATCCCATTATTTTCAAAGGTAGTTTTCCAATCCAACATTTGATAATTTTATTCTATTTTCCGACCAAATCATTTTGATTATAACAACAAATTCATTCCCAAATAATTGATGGTATCTATTCATGTAGTCATTAATATAATATTTTCTTTATATAAACATCAAACATTCCACTTTACTATAATTATAAATGAAAATAATTAAGCACCTATGTATACATGTTATATCTATTTTCATTAAGTTATACATATCAATATAAATCAGAATGATAAAATTGAATACCCATTTGTTCTATAGTTGAAAGGGATTTCAAGTAATAATTATCTACATGTATACATGAGATTTATTTTTTAGATAACAATTCAGTTTGAGAATTTAATGTATAATCTTTATCTTGGAAAAAGTTTCTATTATCTTTTGATAAATATAACCTATCATTATATTCCAAAATGTATTATCCTTCTCAACTCTTAAGGGAAATTTACTATCATGAGCCTATCTAGGGTTCTATCCAACTCAACATCCAACTCGGCCTATGGAATTTCCCGAATGGAATTCCTAATCCCTATGGGAAGGAAACTAGTGTCTGTGTATCAATAATAACATTTTACAAATGATTTCTCTAATGATAAATATACAAAAGCAATACTCAAAATAAAATATCACACCGTGTTCAATATACATATCCAAAAGGGAATTCAGAATTCAAGTTAATAATTTTACAACATTTACCAAAAAAACAAAATAAAAAAATAGGGAGGGGAAACAACTATAAAACTCAATATCCATGCAACAAGAGGGCCAAAAACATCATTACACCTCCATCATCAACAACATGAAAGGGAACTACTAGTAACCAGATCCACCTTCAACACCAAAAAACATCTTTATTTTACCTGGGTCATACATGAAAAACTCTACATTCACCCAATGGTGTATATAGGGTGTGAGACAAATCCCTGTAGGATGCCACAAAAAAGTGATATGTGAATAAAATAATAAGATAAAATACATTTAAGTTTTAAGAATGATATTATAAACATTTTGAAGAAATTTTTTTCAAAAGAAACATGAATTGAATGTAAAACGAAAGTAAGATCCACCCTATACTGAAGGTAAGAACCACGTCACAAGAGAGTACCACATCCTCAAAAATATATATTGGTAATAAAATTATTGGGACCATATAAACCTCTAATTTTGATGATAATAGTATAGAAACAATGACCCACACCATCCTCATGCATGGGGAAATAGTGTGGTATCCATACAAAGGTATAGTGGTCTCTAATCAACATCATAGTTTAGTTAGTATTGTAAAGTCAATCCAGCTAGAAGAAACCTGACATCAACCCCACCAACCAAACTAGCATACTAGTCCTAGTACATCCACCTTAATACCTATGAATCCCTTTACCCTAAATTTCCATTTCACTTGTCACATAGGTCACCACTTCGACATACCCACGTAAAAAATGATTAAACCTAAAAACAAACTGTTTTCATAGGAAAACCCTCTTTCAAAACCATATGCACAAAAAATCCATTTTGAAGCACACTTCACACTACTTACACAATTTATGGAACACATTTGGATGCATAAAAAAAATCACATATGACACACAATATGTTTTTTAGAAACACATATTTTAATCCATACACGCATCAAAACCTTATCCAAACACATTTAAAACTATTCACTCAATCAATAGAGCACATTCAAATAGAAATGAATGTATCTTAAAATCATATAATAATGCTAATACATAGAATCACCTACCTAATGCTTGGAATCTTCTAGAATTAAATGGAAAACCAAAACAACACCATAAATAAACTATATAATGGAAATATCAAACCAAAAACATCAAAATTTTACCCTAAATATTCAATTTTTAACTCTTATTAGGTCAAAAAATAAATTCGATAACGAATAACCTGAAAAAAGAGGGAATACAAACCCTAGAAGAAGGATAAAATCAAGAGAAGAGAGTCTTACATGATTATTAATGAATATCCTCATACAAATCCACAAAATATTGAAGGTCCAAGATATTAAGAAGGAGTAGGATATGTTCTTTGGATATTAATCCAAAATGGGGGAAGAAATGGGTGAAAAGGGGGTTAAATCAAGGGAGGGTAGAAGGTCAAATCATCAATTTTAATGATCTAGATAGGCCATATAGTTAGAATTCATAGTTTTCCAAACCATAAGGTCTTATATTTTCAAGAGGAAAAAAAGATACAAGGTTTCCTAAGGTATTTCACTCACCATTGTGTTATGCTGTGCGACCAGGATAGTGACACTATCTTAGGAAAACTATTTCTTTGGGGATAAGAAACATTTTCTACTAATAATGCACAGATAGTTATAGGGTCCAGAAATATCATTTTATCCAAAAAAAACTAGAAAAAATGTGGGACAAATACAAGATCAAAAATAAAAAATAATAACTCATTATAAAATCACGGGTGTGAAAATTATCCCCACATGGAAAACATCTTATGCCAAAAATTCACTCTAGAGTCTGATTAGAGAATACAAAATGAAACTACTCTTCAACCCATGAATTATGCTCCCACATCTCATGATCATCATTACCACGATTCTAAAGAACTCAGGCCAACTGTATAGAATTCCATCAAATCACCTTCTCCTAGAAATCCACAATCCATACTGGACACAAAAACATTGAAATATCAGGTTCCATTTCAATATCTTCTCAATTCAACACATATGAAAGATGAAAGTTATACTTCATTAATTGGGATACATGGAACACGTCTTGAATTGACATCAACTAAGGTGAAAATGTTATCTGGTATATAAACTTATAAACTCTCTTGGTAACCTCAAAATGTCTGACAAAACTTGGCATTGTATTCCCATACTTATTGAACCGATGGTGACTCATATGAGGTGCCACTTTTATAATCACATGGTCACCCACAAATAATTCTAAATAATTATGCCTCTAATTGATATAAGATTTATGTTGATTCTACACTATTAAGAAACTCACCATGATTAACCTTACTTTATCATATGTTTCCGTCACAAAGATTGGTCCCAACAATGAGGTATCACCATACTCAACAAAACACAATGGGGATGGGCATGAATAACTATAAAGAGCCTCAAAGGGATCCATTTGAATTTAATTTTTATAATTTTAATTTTACACAAACTAGACCATCCCCAAATGGATACACCATGCACCTCTGAAAACCAACAGACAAGTTCCGAGCATGTATTCCAAGATCTGATTTTTTGGCTCTACTAGACCATCTGTTTGAGGATGGAATGACATTCTCAACATTACCTATGAAACAATTTCCTTATGAATGCGTTCCCAAAATATTGATGTAAAATGGGGATCTTTATCTAAAACTATTGTTAATGAAACTCTGTGAAGCCTCATTATCTCTTTCACGTATAAAAAACACAACTCATCCACCATGGATGAATCCTGGATAGGAATGAAATGAGTTGATTTGGTTAGACGGTCAATAACTACCCATATGGAATTCCTTCCATGAGTTGTCTGAGGAAAGCCAGTAATTATGTTCATGGATACCTCATCCCACTTTCAGGTGGGGATGGGTAATCTATGAAGGAAACTAAAGAGTCTCTATTGTTATTCTTTAACCTACTACCAAACATAACACCGAGATACAAATTTTTCCATATCTCATCTCTTAAGTGGCCACCAGAACTGACGATGCATGACATAAAATATATTGGTGGTCCCAAGATGAAACACCCACTGAGACAAGTAGTTATCCTGCATCACCACCTTCCACAATGACAACCACACTATGAAGCATCCATTAATTCACTAAGATCCTCTAAGATACAATAACTATTTTCAAGGAACCTCCCCACAATTTTGGAACTCCATTGATTGCTGGCACAAATAATCACAAGACTTATCCTATCAAATCAGCTCTATAAGTGAAGGTTTCCACTAAACACTAGGAAATAATGAACCTCCACTATATTCCTTGGCCTTAGATTTATTTGATTAAAAAGGCACAAACAAGTCAACTAATCACTAGAATCATTAAAATATTTCACTGGAAATTTTATATTCAAATAATCTACTACCACATTAAATTTACCTAGGGATTAGAAGATATAAAAATAGAACCCCTGAAGTTACATGACCGAATAATGATTACATATATTCTGTGCCTTTTGGGAGTAAATATAGTCTATGATCTTATAATTTGAGAATACCACATTTCAATTTACATATTATAACAAGATCAAAATATTGGTTGTGGTCAACAACCTCTTAATTTCCTTAAAGGACTCCTTCCATTAAAATATGCATTAAAACTTTACCCATTTTTGGGGAAGCTCCATAATGTGTGAAGGAATCCATGAGAAATTCAGAACAAACTTCCTGTAAAAACCTTTTAAGCACAAAAATCTTCTGATTTAAAAAACATTATTTGGATATTTCCATGAAATCACAACACTACTCTTCTTGGGGTCCACTGAAACCCCTTGTTCCAAGATCATATGACCTTAAAATTCACCCACCTGATATAGAAGATACACTTTGAAAACATTGAATTGAGGTAATGGTCTTCAATAATTCCCAACATGATCCTTAAATTCTGTTCAAGATCCTCCTAAATTTTGAAATAAACCAATATTTCATCGAAAAATACCAAAACAAAAAAGTTGAGATACTGGTAGAACACCCAATTCATGAGCACCATGAAAACCACTAGAGAATTCATCAACCCTAAGGACATGATCAAATACTAAATGTGAGGGTACCTACTTTGGATGAATATTTTTAGAACATGTGCCTCTCTGAATATACCATGGGGATAAATAGAACACAATTAGTTCTTAGAGAACCAAATAAACCCTAATTTGATCAAAAAGTTCATCAACAGAGGGAAACAATTATCCATTCTTATTTTTTACATTTTTCATCTTCTAAAACTCGATACACAATTGGTGACATCAATTGTCCTTATTTCCCAAACAATATAGGGTGACCTAAGTTGAGATGATTAGGTGAATGAATCCATTAGATTCCAAATCATCCAATTGTATCTTTAGTTCCATCAACTTAGTGGGGACTTGTAACAACCGAAGATTTCATAGTACGTTATTTCTTAAAAGTAATTCAATAACTTTCACTACACGCAACACCGAGTTCTAGCGCACCATGACTTACCAAACAAACCGTTAAAAAGCGGTAATGAATAGTATTAACTGAATTTTAAACATTATATAATCCTTATAATTTTATAATCCATATTATGAGTTTCTTATACATAATGTAAGAACAAATACATTTTTTTATATGAAATAAATATTTTTCAAAAAATGCAATTTTACAACCTTTGAATGGAGAATCCTTTTTAAATCCAATATTTGAAACTTTTATATATTCAATTTGACAAAATGAACTTATTATTTAGAATCGGGACATAAGAATTTATTTTCAATAAGGTTTTTGTGTTTTTCTGATAACTTTCATATTTGGGTGAATAGTGGAAATAATATATTTTAACTAAAAACAACTTTTTTAATCAAAATAATTTATATTGTTATATTATACATTTTAATTGTTTTGAAGTATAAATAGATTATATTTTTACCATTTAATCGAATGATGGTCATTTTAAATAATTTCACTTTGAAATTGGACATAAACAAGTGTAAAATATTTGATAGTTATAATTTTTTCAAAATACACCTTTTGGTTTTGACAGCTGGAATTAATTTTAAATTAATAAATGAAAATTTTGTGTTTTTAATTTGATAAAATAGAATTAATTTTTTGGATTTTGAATATCTAAATTAGCTTAGGGTGAAATTTTGGTACTTTTATGATAACTTTCATATTTTGATGAATAGTGAATATTACAAAATTTTAATTATTTTTTTTTAAATTGAAATAATTAATAGTGATAAATTATACATTTGAGTGATTTTAAAGTATAATTAGATTATAATTTTACCATTTAATCCAATTTTGGTCATTGGAGTTAATTTCATATTTAAACTAGACATACAAAAATGTCAATCTTATGATAGTTGTTATTTGTTAAAAACATGTTTTTTTCTTCAACAACAGAAATTAATTTTAAATTAATTTCTGCCACTTATGTGTTATGAGTTTAGAAAATATGGGTAAAAAAATAATATTATAATAATAATAAATTACCCTAAAACGTGTCCTAAACCAATTGGTTCATAAATTTCTGACCATGGGAATCTTTGGGTTGATTTTGGGACCCCATGGATCCTCTTGTAAGTGATAATGACAATTTATATTAATTAAGTTAAAGTAAATACAAAAATGTCATAAGCATATAACTTGTAGAAAAACAATTTTTACATATAATTATATATGTTATACTTTAGACTATAAATATTAATTATAAAGACAAAAAGATTTCCTACATAATTTAATTTAATTTATAATTTTTAGACATTGATTAATCAAATATATTTATGACATAATAATGATGCAGTATTTTACTTATTAATGAAAGAGTCAAATAATTGGTATTATAAATATTAAAATAAACAAACTTTGAATGTTTTGATGACATACACGAATTTTATTGGTTAATATGACATGTTATTATTGCATAAATGAATTTGGTTTGAATTAATAATGTTTTTAAGACTTTAACAAAAATAAATTATTAAATATTGTCAAAATTGACCTAAATGAGTTTTTGAAACAAATATTATATTAGTAATTGATATTATATTCCTAAAAATGTATGGTTCAGACAAAGGACTTATATAACGATAGGTGTATCATTAATGGACCATTTTGGGGTCTCTCGAAAGTATATATTAATTTTATTAACTATATAATATAATAATACAATGTGACATGGTAAATGTCAAACTATTTAACTAAGAGTTAAATCTAAAAGATAAGGGTAAAATAGTGAACCAAACATGTCTAAAACCTATTAGTTGAGTGTTTGTATAACCATACCCACCTTAGACTTTAAATAATACAGTTTGGAGCTATTATAAACCGAATATGAATTTATTATAAAATAATATTTTAAGTTTTTCCTAAAGAGCCCATCCTCCCACTTATAAAAGGACACCACTTCTAACTAATTCCTCACACCTCTCAACCCATTTTGGCTCGTCCAAACTCATCCCAATTAATCTCCCTACATCCATATAATCCTCCTAGAATCCTTAACTTAGTCATAAGTCACTTAAAAAGTCTTTTTGGTTCAATCCAAAGGGATTTACCCAAATTAAAGGTAACAATTTCTCTTAACTTCTTTTCTTTTATTTTACTTCTCCAACCCCTAAAATATTTTTATTCTTTTTTTTCTAAAAAAAAAAGTATCCTAAATATGATAGAGTGTTCTAATGAGATGTATTCTAACTACACATACACACACCTCTATCTAATGGGTGAAGAACATAATGGTTCTGTAAATGACAACCAAACGCCTCACGAAACGATGATTGTTCAGATTATCTCCTACCACCTCTCATGGTGGAAATTATGATAGAAATGTAATTAAATATGATATTCATCATATTTATTATATATATAAGCTTCTGTAATTCCATTTTATAGCATACCTATATTTTTTTCATGTTGTATATATATACGATAATTTCATTTGAGGAAGTACGGACTACCGCCCCCTCGAAGTGATATGGCCTGTTCATACCATAAATGGAACATATAAAGGATGGTGGTAATGAAATTAAGAAACATATATAAAATATTATATTATACTGGAATAATAATATACCTATGTATCATTTTGTTTTTATTCCTTTTAGAATCAAAAATGAAATGGAAGTAGCGTTTGTGTGTACGTACGGATTACCGCCTCCACGAACGCGATGAGATTCATTCCCCATCGTATCCATTCAAGAATAATTTCATTTTACGATTAAAAATAATGTTTAATGACTTTATATCATTCTGGATATGAATAATATACAACCTATGGATAACAAACATGGGTTATTTAACAAAACGTATAAAAGAAAACGAGTAAGTGAACACCTGAAACGACGATATACTAAAATATTATTAACAAAGAAATATTAAAATATCATATATGATATCATATTTATGTATATTATTCTTGTATAATTTAATAAAAATGATTTAACTATTATAAGGGGGTTAACCTACCCTCGACCAAGGAAATGTACAAGGTAAGGTTTAATTCTACAATCTCTTCATTATCCAAGGTTGTTTATACGTAATTATCTATTGGGACCTCTTTATCATCCACATCCATGTTTCATAAAAATATATTTTAAAACATTATTACCATTTAAGAGACAATGGGTTAAAGTCATTTATACCCTTATTTGTTTTGAAAGGAATCTTTCCGTTATTTTCCAAACAAGGTACTTTTTATCCTTTTCGTCAAATTTATGGTAAGAATGTATTTTTTAACTTATACGGCAGGTGCAATTATTTTCCACCCTTATAAAATCATTGAAACATCCCTTAAAAGATTATAAGAATATTTTAAAAATAAATGTTTTCTTTATAATTATGTTACTCTTAAATGATTTCAAAATAGAAAGATATATTTCTGTAAAAAGGGTTTTGATTTCATCTATATCAACATCCTTTAGTGGCTTTTAAGTTTATTTGAAATTATTTTATTAAGATACAAAAATTTCCATATTTTATTAAAGTTTTTTTGAGATGTTTGATTGAGGATGTGATATTTTTATACCATTCAGGGTTTATAGTTAAAGTATTGACATTTCATATTATAGTTTTAATATGGATGTTTATGATATGTTTAATCCTTTTCATACGAGGAATGTATTGGACTTAGCAATTGATGGGTGGAGCCCGTTATATCTCCTCGATGCATCGGTAGGTCTCATTAGACAACTAGATGTGGAATTGGCCGAGGCCCTTTCCCAATTTTGATATATGGGTTTGGCAGAGGCCTTAATCATTTTTAGATGACTTGGCCGAGGCCTGGAAAAAATGTTTCAGAATGTCCGGCATTATACATTTCCTCATTATGAAAATAATATTGACTGTTCATGTAGTCATTAGACTAGTGGAATACCAATGACTATGTTTTATTATGGAATTAATTACTCAGCTCATTCTCCTGCCACAAAAGTATTCATGTTTATTTTTGGTAAAGGCATGTGGTTTCAATTATTCACAATGCTTAATATTTATGTTATCTTCCACTGTATTTCATAACTTGATTGAGTGTTTGAGCTAACCCCTTTATTATGTTTCATTTTCCCAGGATATGAAGAAGTTAGTTATGAGTGACTTACATGCATAATCTCAGAGGCTTGGATGTTCCAAATAGAATAAATTCATGTTGTATTTATTTTCAAGTTGTAAAGTTGAACTTATTTTTTAATCTTGTTTCAAAGGCTACTAAACTGATCGGTCTTTCGAGACAATATTTCCTTGTGATCATTCCAATGTTATGTAACATTGCACCGACTCGGGGTAATTGGGTACGAGGTGTTACAGTTTGTATTGGAGGAAGTTTAGTACAAACCTTGAAAGCTAGATTTAGATAATATCTAATTAGATCAAATAGACCTAAGATAAACATTTAGGATTAATATAGAAGAACTTCCTAGAATTTTGGAATTGTAGAGATTTTGTGAGTTCTCTGAGAAATACATCCCTGTCTGGATATGAGCAGGTTGAGGAGGCTCTGGCACATATGTACCTAGGGGTAAAACCCAAAAACACCACTTTGAGCTAGACTCTAATGAGAACTGGTGCACAACAATGGGCTTTACTGCACTCTTGGTTACGACACCCCTAAGGGATATGGATTGGATATTCCTCATATTCTTTACAAACAATTTTGAAGGGTTTATGAGTATATAATTAATCAATGAAAACATTTTTATTATGGATTATATCCACAAAATGTTCATTCTACATTATGTATTTTACACGCTTGGAATTATTCATTAAAATTCATAAACTGACATAGTGTATGACCTTGTTTTGAAATGGTTCCCAGTAGAAGGAATGTGAACTCCAGCAATATGTATGATCCAAGGAGTAAGAAGGATCATATCTTTCATTGTATTAATCCAACATTTAGTAGGGAAATAGTCTCCCATGTATTCTCAACCTATGAAGAAAAAGTATCATGTGTTAATAAGATAAGTAAAGAATTCTACGAGTCTAATGGCTTTGAAGGGAAGTAATAGAAGAAAAGGATGGAAGAGAAAAAGATTGATAAAGGGAAGAGGGAGAAGAATAATTTTATAATATGTGATAACTTTGGGAAGAAACACCCAGGAACGTGCCTGAAGGGAATGAGAATTTGGTATAAGTGTGGAGAAAAAGGACATCATGTACGTAACTGCAAGGGTAAGAAAAATGTTTCATATGTACAATGCTTCATCTGCAAGGAGTTGGGACACTATGAGAACCAGTGTCCAAATCATCACAGTATGCCCCAAATGATGCTATTGGATAATAATCAATTTATGATACTACCACATATGAGGAGGAATGATTAGATTTCTTATGTTGTTATTAGAGAATTATGTCATCTGAGTGTTATATCAACAATATACTAGTTATAATAATTATAGAGTATATAAGGATTTTACTACAGTACTATTACATTAAGGACTTGAGATTGTGTGGAACCAAGAAAAGTGACTCAATAGTAGGTCGAATTTTTGGAAAATATATGGTTTAGAGAAAGATAAACCATAATATGGTTTTGATAACAAGGTAGTGATTTCAGAATAATACATGATTGATTTGGATAAATTATATTGGATATTCTTGATTACCTTGAAACTGATTAATGATTTGTATGTTCCATCATTGTTAGAGTTTACAACATTTTTGGATAGAAGGAGTATATCCAGTATTCTATAAGTAATAAGGGAACGTGAATGTAATCAATAAGGTTTATGGTAATTCAAGATGTTGCACTATTTTAAAAGAATTCATGATGACGGCGTTCACATGTTATTACATAGAAAAAAGGATCTTCATTGTTTTTAACTTCCCTATAAATTTTGGACTGTGAGTTTGGATAGAAGTATTTTGGATAAGTCTAGTTTGATATTTTTTTGGATTTCCATAAAAAGGATAACCTGCAGGTCAGGCGATTACCAGTCGTGTCTGACAAAGCTGCAGGAATTGAACCCACAGTCATAGTGTGACATGCCTTTATTACCTACCACTAGCCTACAAGAAGTACCTGGTTGTTAAAAAATAGTTTTCATCATTTAAATGGTATATGTTTATATTTGGAACCCTATAAGATTAAGATAAATAGAGTATTTTTAAGTTTTATTATATTTTAGAGTGAATGATGAGTTTGTGGTAGAAATTATTTAAAGGATGGAACTCTACTTGTTAGGTATATATATATATATATATATATATTTGTCTTCTCTTATTCTATAAAGAAATAAATTCTTAAACTTTAGGTAAGGGATCTTAAAACTGAAATGTTTTATCCCAATACCTTATGTTTTATTGAACTGATGGTATTTTAAATGATCATAGAGTTGATGGATTTGAGGCCCTCAATTGTATACTTCTTTGTGATTGATGACTTCAATAACTACCTATAAATATTTATTTTTTCCCTCCAATTATATATCTCTATTTTCTACCAATGTTCTCCTAATCGAGTTCATAATTTGGTGGTGACTTTTTCATTCCCATTTTCCTCTTATTAAGACTAAATTTTATTAACCTAATTTCCGTTGTTGGTTTTCCCAAAGGTATTTTCTATTTTCAACCATTTATTTTTGAAAAATAATTTCAAATTCTGAGGACACAATTTATTTAAGGAGGGAAGAATGTAACACGCCAAGATTTCATAGTACTTTATTTCTTCAAAGTGATTCAGTAACTTGCACTACACGCAACACCGAGTTCTAGTGCACCATGACTTACCAAAAAAGCCGTTAAAAAGTAGTTATGAATAGTATTAACTGAATTTTGTACTTTAAACAATCCTTATAATTTTAGAATCCATATTATGAGTTTCTTAGACATAATGTAAGAATAAATACATTTTTTAGAGAAAAGAAATATTTTTAAAAAAATGCAATTTTACCGCCTTTTAATGGAGAATCCTTTTTAAATCCAATATTTGAAACATTTATATATTCAATTTGACAAAATGAACATTTTATTTAGAATTGGGACATTATAATTTAGTTTCAATAATATTTTTGGTCTTTTTCTGATAACTTTCATATTTGGGTGAATAGTGAAAATACTATATTTTAACGGAAAAAACTTTTTTACTCAAAATAATTTATATTGATAAATTATAAATTTTAATGGTTTGGAAGTATAAATAGATTAAATTTTAACCATTTAATCCAATTATGGTTATTTTATGTAATTTCACATTGAAATTGGATATAAACAAGTGTCAAACTTTTGATAATTATTATTTTTTAAAAATACGCCTTTTGGTTTTGACAGCAGGAATTAATTTTAAATTAATAAATGAAACTTATATGTTTTGAATTTGGTAAAATAGACTTCATTTTTAGATTCAGAATATCGAAATTTACTTAGGCTGAAATTTTGGTACTTTTCTAATGACTTCAATATTTTGATGAATAGAGAAAATTAAAAACATTTCATTAAAAACATCTTTTTTAATCGAAATAATTAATAGTGATAAATTATGTATTTGAGTGATTTTAATGTATAATTAGATTATAATTTTACCATTTAATCCAGTGTTGTTCATTGGACATAATTTCATATTTAAACTAGACATAAGAAAGAGTCATTCTTATGATAGTTATTATTTGTTAAAAACACGCTTTTTTGTTTCGACAACGAGAATTAATTTTAAATTAATTTCTGCAACTTCTGTGTTATAAATTTAGAAAAATAGATTCCATATTTAGAATAAGAAGGTCTAAAATTTTAAAAAGGTTACTTTTATTTTTAGTCATTTGGAATAATTCGGTAAATATTTTATTTACCATGGTTGAAGGGTAAATCCGGTAAATAAAGGTAGACAAATAATATTATAATAATAATTAATCCCCCTAAAACATGTCCTAACCCAATTGGTTCATATATTTCCGACCATGGGCATCTTTGGGTCGATTTTGGTACCCCATGGATCCACTTGTAAGTGATAATGACACTTTATATTAATTAAGTTAAAGTAAATACAAAAATGACAAAAGCATATATCTTTTAGCAAAACAATTTTTACATATGGTTATATATGTTATAGTTTCGACTATAAATATTTATTAGAAATATAAAAATACTTACTACATTATTTTATTTTATTTATGATTTTTAGACATTGATTAATCAAATATATTTATGACACAATAATGATGCAGTATTTTCTTTATTAATGAAAGAATCAAATAATTGGTATTATAAATGTAAAAATAAAAAAACTTTTAATGTTTTGATGACATCCAAGAATTTTATTAGTTAATATGACATGTTATTATTTCTTAAATTATTATGTTTCTAATTAATAATGTTTTTAAGACTTTAACAAAAATAAATTATTAAATATTGTCAAAATTGACATAAATGAGTTTTTAAAACAAATATTATATTATTAATTAATATTATATTCTTAAACATTTAAGGTTCATCCAAAGAACATATATAAAGATAGGTGTATCATTAATAGACCACATGGGGGTCTCTGGAATGTATATAGTAATTTTATTAACTATATAATATAAAAATACAATGTGACATGGTAAATGTCAAACTATTTAACTAAGAGTTAAATCTAAAAGTTGAGGGTAAAATAGTGACCCAACCTTGTCTAGAACCTATTGGTTGAGTAGTTTTCGACCCATACCCAACTTATACTTTAAATAATACAGTTTGGAGCCATTATAAACCGAATATGAATTTATTACAAAATAATATTTTAAGTTTTTCCTAAAGAGCCCCTCCCCCCTTATAAAATTACACCACTTGTAACCAATTACTCACACCTATAAAGACTTTTGTATCATCCAAACTCTGACCAATTAATGTCCCTATATCCCTCCCCTTCTCCTAGAATCCTTTCCTTAGGCAGAAGGCACATCAAGGGTCTTTTTAGTTCAATCCCAAGGGAGTTACCGAAATTAAAGGTAACGATTTCTCTTAACATCTTTTCTTTTATTTTAATTCTCCAACCCCTAAACTCATTTTATTCTTTAATTTATTAAAAAACCCAGTATCCTCAATATACTAGGTCTTTGTTATGAGAATTATTCTATCTACACTTACACACACCTCTATCTAATTGGTGAAGAACATAATGGTTCTGTGGATGGAAACCAAACACCTCACGAAACGATGATTTTTCAAATTATCTCCTACCGCCTCTCATGGTGGACATTGTGATGGAACTATAATTAAATATGATATTTATTTTATATATAATATTTTTTTAAGTCCATTTTATAGCATACCATTATTCGTTTCATGTTGTATATATATACGATAATTTCATTTGAGGATGTGCGGACTACCGCCCCCTCAAAGTGATATGACTCGTTCATACCATACATGGAACATATAAAGGATGGTGGTAATTGAATTAAGTAACATATATAACATATTATATTATACTAGAATAATAATATTCCTCTGTATCATTTTGTTTTGATTCCTTTTAGAATGAAAAATGATATGGAAGTAGCGTTCATGTGTACGTACGGATTGCCGTCTCTAAGAACGCGATGAGATTCATTACCCATCGTATCCATTGAAGACTAATTTCATTTTATGATTAAAAATAATATTTAAGGACTTGATATAATTTTGTATATGAATAATATACAACCTATGGATAAAAAACACGGCTTATGTAACAAAACATATACAATAAAACGAGTAAGTGAACACCCGGAACGACGAAAACACTAAAATATTATTAACAAAGCCAAATTAAAAGATCATATATGATATCATATTTATGTATATGAATCTGGTATAATTTAATAACAATTATTTTAATATTATACAGGAGTTTAACCTACCCTCGACCAAGGAAAAGTACAAGGTAAGGGTTAATTCTACAATCTCTTTATTATCCGAGGTTGTTTATACGTAATTATCTACTGGGACCTTTTTATCATCCACATCCATATTTCTTAAAAATATATTTTAAAACATTTTTACCATTTACTAGACAATGGGTTAAAGTAATTTATACCCTTTTGTGTTTTGAATGGAATCTTTTCTCCATTTTCCAAACAAGGTAATTTTTAACCTTCTCGACAAATTTAAGGTAAGAATGTCTTTTTTAACTTATACGGTGAGTGCTGTTATTTTCCACCATTATAAAATCGCCGAAGCTTCCCATAAAAGCTTATAATAATATTTTAAAAATAAATCTTTTCATTATAATTATGTGACTCTTAAATGATTTCAAAATAGAAAGAGATATTTCTCTAAAAAGGGTTTTGATTTCATGTATGTCAACATCCTTTGATGGATTTTATGTTTATTGGAAATTGTTTTATTATGATACAATATTTCCATATTTTATTGAAGGTTTTTTGATATGTTTGATTGTGGATGTGATATTTTTATACTATTCATGTTTTATAGTTAAATTATTGACATTTCATATGCTAGTTTTAATACGGATGCATATGATATGTTTAATCCTTTTCATACGAGGAATGTGTTGGACTTAGTAAGTGACGGGTGGAGCCTGCTATAGCTCCTCGATGAATCAGTAGTTCTCATGGGACAAATAAACGTGGAATGGGCTGAGGTCCTTTCCCAATTTTGATATATGGTTTTGGCCAAGGCCTTAATCATTTTTAGACATCTTCTTCAAGGCCTTGAAAAAATGTTTCAGAATTTCCGACATTATACATTTCCTCATTATGAAAATAATATTGATGGTTCATGTAGTCATCAGACTAGTAGAATACCAATGATTATGTTTTATTATGGAATTAACTACTCATCTCATACTCCTTCCATAAAAGTATTCAGGTTTATTATTGGTAAAGGCATGTGTTTGAAATTATTCACCATGCTTAATATTTATGTTATCTTATGCTATATTTCTTACCCTTACCGAGAATTTGAGCTCACCCCTTTCTTATGTTTCATTTTCCCAGGATATGAAGAAGTTTGTTCTCAGTGACTTGCAGGAATAATCTAGGAGTCTTGTATGTTTCTTATAGAATAAATTCATGTTGTATTTCTTTTCAAGTTGTAAAGTTGAACTTATGTATGAATCTTGTTTCTAAGGCTACTAAACTGATCGGTATTTCAAGATATGATTTCCTTGTGATCATGCCAATGTTATATAATAATGTACCGACTCTGCGTAACTAGGGTCAGGGCATTACAGTTGGTATCAGAGAAAGTTTAGTACAAACATTGGAAGCTAGATTTAGATAAACTCTGATTAGAGCACATAGACCTAAGATGGACTTTGAGGATTAGTATAGAAGAACTTCCTAGAATTTTGGTATTGTAGATATTTTGTGATTTTTCCGAGAAATACATCGGTGTCTGGATAGGAGCGGGTTGAGGCGGCTCTATAAAATATGTACTTAGTGGTAAAACCCGAAAACATCGCTTTGAGAAAGACTCGAATGGGAACTGGTGCATGACAATGGGCCTTACTGCATTCCTGGTTACGACACTCCCAGGGGATATGCTTTGGATAATCCTCATTTTCATTAAAAACCATTATGAAGGGTTTATAATTATATACTTACTCAAAGAAAACATTTTTATTATGGATTATATCCATAAACTGTTCATTCTACGTTAGGTATTTTACAAGATTTGAATTATTCATTACAATTCATAAAATGACCTAGTGTATTCCATTGTATAGAAATGACACCCAGTAGAAGGAATGTGAACTCCAACAATACGTATGATCTAAAGAGTAAGAAGGATCATATCTTTCATGGTGTTAATTGAACATTTATAAGGGAAATAGTATCCCATGTATTCTCAATATATAAAGAAATAGTATCATGTGTTAATAAGATAAGTTAAGAATTCTCCGAGTCCAATGCCTTTGAAGGGAAACAAGATAAGAAAAGGATGGAAAAGAGAAATATGGGTAAAGGGAAGAGGGAAAAGAAGAATTTTACCATATGTGATAACTTTAGGAAGAAACACCCTAGAACTTACCTGAAGGGAATGTGAGTTTGTTATAAGTGTGGAGAAAAAGGACACAATGTTCGTAACTGCAAGGGTAAGAAAAAGGAGTCAAATATAAAATGCTTCATCTGCAAGGAGTTGGGAAACTACGTGAACCAATGTACAAATAATCAGAGTATGCCCCAAATGATGATATTAGATAATAAAAAAGTTATGATACTACCACATATGAGGAGGAATGATTAGAGTTCTTATTTTGTTATTAGAGAATTATGTCATTTGAGTGTTGTATCAACAATATACTGGTTCTAATAATTATGGAGTATATAAGGATTTTACGGTAGTACTATTTCATTAAGGACTTGAGATTGTGTGGAACCAAGAAAAGTGACTCAATAGCAGGTTAAATTTTTGGAAAATATATAGTTGAGAGAAAGATAAACCATAATATGGTTTTGATACTGAGGTAGTGATTTCATAATAATACATGATTGACTTGGATAAATTATATTGGATATTCTTGATTACCTTGAAACTGATTAATGATTTGTATGTTCTATCTTTGTTGGAGTTTACAACATTTTTGGATAGAAGGAGTATATCCAGTATTCTATTAGGAATAAGGGATCATGAATGTAATCAATAAGGTTTTATGGTAATTCAGGATGTTGCACTGTTTTAAAAGAATACATGATGAAGGCGTTCACATGTTATTACGTGGAAAAAAGGATCTTCATTGTGTTTAACTTCCCTATAAATTTTGGACTGTGAGTTTGGACAGAAGTATTTTGGATAAGTCTAGTTTGATATTTTTTATATGGATTTCCATAAAAAGGACAACTTGCATGTCGGGCGATAACCCGTCGTGTCGGACAAAGCTGCAGGAATCGAACCCACAATCATAGTGGGACATGCCTTTATTACCTACCACTATCCTATAGGAAATCCCTAGTTGTTACAAAATAGTTTTCATCATTTAAATGGTATATGTTTATATTTGGAACCCTTTAAGATTAAGATAAACAAATTATTTTTATGTTTTATTATATTTTAGAGTGAAAGATGAGTTTTTGGTAAAAATTAGTTAAAGGATGGAACTCTACTCATCAAGTATATATATATATATATATATATATTTCTTCTCTTATTATATTAAGAAATTAATTCTTAACCTTTAGGTAAGGGATCTTAAAACTAAAATGTGTTATCCCAATACCTTATGTTTTATTGAACCGATGGTATTTTAAATCATCATAGAGTTGGTGAATTTGAGGCCCTCAATTTTATACTTGTTTGTGATTGATGACCTCAATAACTACATATAAGTATTTATGTTTTTCCTCAAATTATATATCACTAATTTCCACAAATGTTCTCCTAATCGAGATCATAACTTGGTGGTGACTTTTTCATTCCCATTTTCCTCTTATTAAGACTAAATTTTATTAACCTAATTTCCGATGTTTGTTTTACCAAAGGCATTTTCTATTTTCAACCATTTATTTTTGAAAAATAATATCAAATTGTGGGGACACAATTTATTTAAGGAGGGAAGAATGTAACACCCTAAGATTTCATAGTACGCTATTTTTCAAAGTAATTCAATAACTTGCACTATACACAACACCAAGTTCTAGCACACCATGACTTACCAAAAAAGCCTTTCAAAAGTGGTTATGAATAGTATTAACTGAATTTTGAACTTTATATAATAAATATAATTTCATAATCCATATTATTAGTTTCATAGACGTAATGTAAGAACAAATACATTTTTTTCGATAAAAGAAATATTTTTCAGAAAATGCAATTTTACCACCTTTTAATGGTGAGGCATTTTTAAATCCAATATTTGAAACTTTTATATATTAAATTTGAAAAAATGATCACCTTATTTAGAATCAGGAAAAAATAATTTAGTTTTAATAAAGTTTTGGTGTTTTTACTATAACATTCATATTTGGGTGAATAGTGAAAATACTATATTTTAACTAAAAAGAAGTTTTTTAATCAAAATAATTTATATTGTTAAATTATAAATTTTAATTGTTTGGAAGTATAAATAGATTATATTTTTACCATTTAACCCAATGATGGTCATTTTATGTAATTTCATTTTGAAATTAGACATAAACAAGTGTCAAACTATTGATAATCATTATTTCTTAAAAATACGCCTTTTGGTTTTAACAGCGGGAATTAATTTTAAATTAATAAATGAAACTTTTATTTTTATTGTTTGGTAAAATAGACTTCATTTTTGGATTCAGAATATCTAAATTCACTTAGGGTGAAATTTTGGTACTTTTCTGATTACTTTCATATTTTGACGAATAGAGAAAATTACACAAGTTTCATTAAAAACAACTTTTTTAATCGAAATAGTTAACAAAGATAAATTATTAATTTGAGAGATTTTAAAGTATAATTATATTATTATTTTACCATTTCATCCAATTTTGTTCATTGGACATAATTTCATATTTAAACTAGACATAAGAAAGTGTCAATCTTATGATTGTTATTATTTGTTAAAAACACACTTTTTGTTTCAACAACGGGAGTTAATTTTAAATTAATTTCATCCACTTCTGTGTTATGAATTTATAAAAATTGATTCCATATTTAGAATTAGGATTTCCAAATTGTGTAAATAGGTAACTTTTATTTTTAGACATTTTGAATAATTACTTCGGTAAATATTTTATTTACCATGGTTAAAGGGTAAATCTGGTAAATAAGGGTAAAAAAATAATATTATAATAATACTAAATTACCCAAAAACGTGTCCTAAACCTATTTCTTCATACATGTCCGACCATGGGCATCTTTGGGTCGATTTTGGGACTCTATGGATCCACTTTTAAGTGATAATGACACTTTATATTAATTAAGTTAAAGTAAACACAAAAATGACATAAGCACATATCTTTTAGCAAAACAATTTTTACATAGGGTTATATATGTTATAGTTTCGACTATAAATATTAATTAGAAAGATAAAAATGTTTCCTAAATATTGGTATTTTATTTATAATTTTTCGACATTTATTAATCAAATATATTTATGACACAATAATGATTCAATATTTTCCGTATTAATGAAAGAATAAAATAATTGGTATTATAAATGTTAAAATAAATAAACTTTGAAATTTTTAATGAAATCTACGAATTTTATTAGTTAATATGATATTTTATTATTTCTTAAATTAATTTAGTTAGAATTAATAAAGTTTTTGAGACTTTTACAAAAATAAATTATTAAATATTGTCAAAATTGACATAAATGAGTTTTTAAAACAAATAATATATTTTTAATTGATATTATATTTCTAAAAATGTATGGTTCAGCCAAAGGACTTATATAATGATAGGTGTATTATTAATGGAACAATTGGGGGTCTCTTTAATGTATATATTAATTTTATTAACTATATAATATAAAAATACAATGTGATATGGTAAATGTCAAACTATTTAACTAAGAGTTAAATATAAAAGATAAGGGTAAAATAGTGACAAAAACGTGTCTAAAACCTATTTGTTGTTTGGTTTTAGACCCTTATCCACCTTAGTATTTCAAAATAAAGTTTGGAACCATTATAAACATAATATTAATTTATTATAAAATAATATTTTAAGTTTTTCCTAAAGAGACCCTCCCTTTTTATAAAAGGACACCACTTGTAACCAATTCCTCACACCTCTCAAGCCTTTTGGATCATCCAAAATCTTCCCAATTAATCTCCCAACATCACTACCCATCTCCTAGAATCCATACCATAGTCACAAGACACTTCATGAGTCCTTTTGGTTAAATCCAAAGGGAATTACCCAAATTAAAGTTAATGATTTCTTTTAACTTCTTTTCTTTTATTTTACTTCTCCAACCCCTAAAATCTTTTTATTCTTTTCTTTTTTAACAACACAAGTATCCTAAATATAGTAGGGATTCGTTATGAGAAGTATTATAACTACACTTACACACACCTACATATAACGGGTGAATACTAAAATGGTTCTGTGGATGGAAACCAAACGCCTCACAAAACCATGATTGTTAAAATTATCTACTATCGCCTCTCATGGGGGCCATTATGATGGAACTATTATTAAATATGATATTTATGATATTTATTTTATATATAACCTTCTGTAATTACATTTTATAGCATACCATTATTCGTTTCATGTTGTATATATATACGATAATTTCATTTGAGGAAGTGCAGACTACGGCCCCCTCAAAGTGATATGAATCATTCATACTAAACATGTAACATATAAAGGATGGTAGTAATGAATTTAAGTAACAAATATAACATATTATATTATACTGGAATAGTAATATACCTATGTATCATTTTTTTTTCATTCCTTTTAGAATAAAAAATGAAATGGAAGTAGTGTTCGTGTGTACGTACGGATTACCGTCTCCATGAACGCGATAAGATTCATTCCCCCTCGTATCCATTCAAGACTAATTTCATTTGATGATTAAAAATAATTTATAACGACTTGATATAATTCTGGATGTGAATAATATACAACCTATGGATAAGAAACACAGCTTATGTAACAAAACGTATAAAAGAAAACGAGTAAGTGAACACCTGAAACGACGAAAATACTGAAATATTATTAACAAAGAAATATTAAAATATCATATATGATATCATATTTATGTATATGATTCTTGTATAATTTAATAACAGTGATTTAACTATTATACAGGAGTTTAACCTACCCTTGACCAAGGAAAAGTACAAGCTAAGGGTTAATTCTACAATCTCTTCATTATCCGAGGTTGTTTATACGTAATTATCTACAGGGAACTCTTTATCATCCACATCCACATTTCTTAAAAATGTATTTTAAAACATTTTTACCATTTAATAGAAAATTTATTAAATTAATTTTTACCCTTATGTGTTTTTAGTGGAATCTTTCCCTCATTTTCCAAATAAGGTACTTTTTAACCTTTTCGACAAATTTAAGGTTAGAATGTCTTTTTTAACTTATACGACGGGTGCAGTCATTTTCCACCATTATAAAACCTTCGATGCTTCCCTTAGAAGATTATAAGAATATTTTCAAAATAAATTTTTTCTTTATAATTATGTGACTATTAAATTATTTCAAAATATAAAGAGATATTTCTCTAAAAAGGATTTTCATTTCATCTATGTCAACATCCTCTGATGGATTTTATGTTTATTTGAAGTTTTTTTATTATGATACAAAATTTCCATATTTTATTGAAGTTTTTGTGATATGTTTGACTGTGGATGTGATATTTTTATACCATTCGTGGTTTATAGTTAAAGTATTGAAATTTCATATGCTAGTATTAATACGAATGTTTATGATATGTTTAATCCTTTTCATACGTGGAATGTATCGGGCTTAGTAAGTGACTGGTGGAGACTTCTATAGTTAATTGATGCATAGGTAGGTCTCATGAGATATCTAGATGTGCAATTGGCTGAGGCCCTTTCCCAATTTTGATATATGGTTTTGGCCGAGGCTTTAATCATTTTTAGACATCTTGATCGAGGCCTTGAAAAAATGTTTCAGAATGTCCGGCATTATACATTTCCTCATTATGAAAATAATATTGATGGTTCATGTGGTCATTATACTAGTAGAATACCAATGATTTTGTTTTATTATGGAATTAATTACTCATCTCATACTCCTTCCATAAAATTATTGATGTTTATTATTGGTAAAGGCATGTGGTTTCAATTATCCACCATTCTTAAAATTTATGTTATCTTCCACTGTATTTCTTACCCTTACTATGTGTTTGAGCGCACCCATTTCTTATGTTTTATTTTCCCAGGATATGACGAAGTTAGTTATGAGTGACTTTCAGGCATAATCTAGGAGGCATGGATGTTCCTAATAGAATAAATTCCTGTTGTATTTCTTTTCAAGTTGTAAAGTTGAACTTATGTATGAATCTTGTTTCCAAGGGTACTAAACTGATCGGTCTTTCGAGATATGATTTCCTTGTGATCATACCAATGTTAAGTAATAATTCACTGACTCTAGGTAACTAAGGTCGGAGCGTTACAGTTGGTATCAGAGGAAGTTTAGTACAAACCTTGGAATCTAGATTTAGATAAACTCTGATTAGAGCACATAGACCTAAGATGGACTTTGAGGATTAGTATAGAAGAACTTCCTAGAATTTTGGTATTGTAGAGATTTTGTGAGTTTTTCGAGCAATACATCCCTGTATAGATACGAGCGGGTTGAGGAGGCTCTGGAAAAGATGTTTCTAGGGGTAAAACCCGAAAACACAGCTTTGAACTAGACTCTAATGTGAACTGGTGCATGAAAATGGGACTTACTACATTCTTGGTTATGACACTCCAAGGGGATATGCTTTGGATAATACTCATTTTCATTAAAAAACATTATGAAGGGTTTATGCGTATATACTTACTCAAATAATTTTTTTATTATGGATTACATCCATAAACTGTTCATTCTACGTTAGGTATTTTACAAGCTTGGAATTATTCATTACAATTCATAAAATTACCTAGTGTATGTCATTGTATAGAAATGGTGCCCAGTAGTAGGAATGTGAACTCCAACAATACGTATGATCCAAAGAGTAAGAAGGATCATATATTTCATGATATTAATCCAACATTTAGAAGGTAAATAGTATCCCATGTATTCTCAACATATGAAGAAATAGTATCATGGGTTAATAAGATATGTTAAGAATTTTATGAGTCCAATGGATTTGAAGGGAAGAAAGATAAGAAAATGATGGAAGAGAGAAATATGGATAAAGGTAAGAGGGAAAAGAAGAATTTTCCCATATGTGATAACTTTGGGAAGAAACACCCTGTTACTTGGCTGAAGGTAATGAGAGTTTGTTATAAGTGTGGAGAAAAAGACACCATGTACGTAACTACAAGGGTAAGAAAAAGGTTTCAAATGTAAAATGCTTCATCTGCAAAGAGTTGGGACACTACGTGAACCAATGTCCAAATTATCAGAGTATGCCACAAATGATGCTATTGGATAATATAAAAGTTATGATACTACCACATATGAGGAGGAATGATTATAGTTCTTTTGTTGTTATTAGAGAATTATTTCATTTGAGTGTTTTATCAACAATATATTGGTTATCATAATTATGGATTATATAAGGATTTTACTGCAATACTATTTCATTAAGGACTTGAGATTGTGTAAAACCAAGAAAAGTGACTCAATTGTAGGTTAAATTTTTGGAAAATATATGGTTGAGAGAAAGATAAACCATAATATGGTTTTGATACATAGGTAGTGATTTCATAATAATACATGATTGATTTGGATAAATTATATTGGATATTCTTGATTACCTTGAAACTGATTAATGATTTTTATGGTCCATATTTGTTGGAGTTTTAAACATTTTTGGATAGAAGAAGTATGTCCAGTATTCTATAAGGAATAAGGGATCATGAATATAATCAATTCGGTTTTATGGTAATTCAGGATGTTTCACTGTTTTAAAAGAATACACGATGAAGGCGTTCACATGTTATTACATGGAAAAAAGGATCTTCATTGTGTTTAACTTCCCTATAAAGTTTGGACTATGAGTTTGGATATAACTATTTTGGATAATTCTAGTTTGAGATTATTTTATTTGGATTTCCATAAAAAGGATAGCCTGCAGGTCGGCCGATAACCCGTCGTGTCAGACAAAGATACAGGAATCGAACCCACAATCATAGTGCGACATGAACTTATTACCTACCACTAGCCTACATGAAGTCTGTAGTTTTTACAAAATAGTTTTCATCATTTAAATGGTATATGTTTATATTTGTAACCCTATAAGATTAAGATAAATAAAATATTTTTATGTTCTATTATATTTTAGAGTTAAAGATGAGTTTGTGGTAGAAATTAGTTAAAGGATGGAACTCTACTTGTCAAGTATATACATATATATTTGTCTTCTCTTATTCTATTAAGATGTTAATTCTTAAACTTTAGGTAAGGGATCATAAAACTAAAATGTGTTATCCCAAAACCTTATGTTTATTTTAACTAGTGGTATTTTAAATCATCATAGAGTTGGTGAATTTGAGGCCATCAATTTTATACATGTTTGTGATTGATGACCTCAATAACAACCTATAAATATTTATGTTTTTCCTCAAATTATATATATCCAATTTCCACCAATGTTCTCCTAATCGATATTATAATTTTGTGGTGACTTTTTCATTCCCATTTTCCTCTTATTAAGTCTAATTTTTATTAACCTAATTTACGATGTGGGTTTTCCCAAAGGTATTTTCTATTTTCAATCATTTATTTTTGAAAAATAATTTCAAATTGCGGGGACGCGATTTATTGAAGGAGGGAAGAATGTAACACCCCAATATTTGATAGTACGTTATTTCTTCAAAGTAATTCAATAACATGCACTACACGTAACACCAAGTTCTAGCACACCATGACTTACCAAACAAGCCGTTAAAAAGTGGCTATAAATAGTATTAACTGAATTTTGAACCTTATATAATCCTTATAATTTTAGAATCCATATTCTGATTTTCTTAGACATAATGTAAGAACAAATACATTTTTTAGATAAAAGAAATATTTTTCAAAAAATGAAATTTTACCACCTTTTAATGACGAAGCCTTTTTAAATCCAATATTTGGTACTTTTATATATTAAATTTGAAAAAATGAACTTCTTATTTAGAATCGATACATAAGAATTTATTTTCAATAATTTTTTGGGGTTTTTCTCATAACATTCATATTTGGGTGAATAATAAAAATACTATATTTTAACTGAAAACAACTTTTTTAATCAAAATAATTTATATTGTTAAATTATAAATATTAATTATTTGAAAGTATAAATAGATTATATTTTTACCATTTAACCCAATTATGGTCATTTTAAGTAATTTTACTTTGAAATTGGACATAAATAAGTGTCAAACTTGTGATAGTTATTATTTCTTAAAAATACCCCTTTTGGTTTTGACAACGGGAATTAATTTTAAATTAATAAATGAAACATTTATGTTTTGAATTTGGTAAAATAGACTTTATTTTTGGATTCAGAATATCGAAATTCTCTTAGGGTGAAATTTTGGTACTTTTCTGATAACTTTCATATTTTGATGAATAGAGAAAATTACAAAATTTTCATTAAAAAAAACTTTTTTAATCGAAATAATTAATAGTGATAAATTATGAATTTGAGTGATTTTAAAGTCTAATTAGATTATAATTTTAACTTTTAATCAAATTTTGGTCCTTGTATGTAATTTCATATTTAAACTAGACATACGAAAGTGTCAATCTTATGATAGTTATTATTTGTTAAAAGCACATTTTTGTTTGGACAATGGGAATTAATTTTAAATTAATTTCTGCCACTTTTGTGTTATAAATTTAGAAAAATTTATTCCATATTTAGAATCTGGAGGACCAAATTGTGTAAATAGGTAACTTTTATTTTTAGACATTTTGAATAATTACTTCAGTAAATATTTTATTTACCATGGTTAAAGGGTAAATCTAGTAAATATGAGTAAATCAATAATATTTTAATAATATTAAATTACCCTAAAACGTGTCCTAAACCTATTGGTTCATAAATTTCTGACCACGGGAATCTTTGGGTCGATATTGGGACCCCATGGATCCACCTGTAAGTGATAATGACACTTTATATTAATTAAGTTAAAGTAAATACAAAAATGACATAAGCATATATCTTTTAGAAAAATAATTTTTAAATAGGGTTATATATGTTCTAGTTTCATCTATAAATATTCATTATAAATATAAATAGATTTTCTACATAATTATATTCTATTAATAATTTTTAGACATTTATTAATCAAATATATTTATGACACAATAATGATGCAATATTTTTCTTCTTAATGAAAGAATGAAATAATTGGTATTATAAATGTTATAATAAATATAATTTGAAAGTTTTGATGAAATCCACGAATTCTATTTGTTAATATGACATGTTATGATTTCTTAAATAATTTTTTTCGAATTAATAAAGTTGTTAATACTTTAAAAAAATAAATTATTAAAAATTGTCAAAATTGAAATAAATGAGTTTTTAAAACAAATATTACATTATTAATTGATATTATATTCCTAAAAATGTGAGGTTAATCCAAAGGACTTATATAATGATAGGTGTATCATTAATGGACCACTTGGGGGTTTCTTGGAAGTATATAGTATGTTTATTAACACAATAATATAAAAATACAAAGTGACATGGTAAATATCAAACTATTTAACTAAGAGTTAAATCTAAAAGATAAGGGAAAAATAGTGACCAAAACTTGTCTAAAACATATTGGTTGAGTGGTTTTAGACCCATAACCACCTTATAATTTAAATAATACATTTTTGAGCCATTATAAACCGAATATTAATTTATTACAAAATAATATTTTATATTTTTTCTAAAGAGCCCCTCCGCCCCTTATAAAAGGACACCACTTCTAACCAATTCCTCACACCTCTCACACCTTTTGGCTCATCCAAAATCTCCCCAATTAATCTCCATGCATCTTTCTCCTCCTCCAAGATTCCTTAACGTAGGAAGAATGCAGTTAAAGAGTCCTTTTGGTTCAATTCAAAGGGAGTTACCCAAATTAAATGTAACAATTTCTCTTAACATCTTTTCTTTTATTTTACTTCTCCAACCCCTAAACTCTTTTTATTCTTTTCTTTTGTAACAACACCAGTATCCTCAATATACTAGGGTGTTTTTATGATAATTATTCTAACTACACTTACAGACACCTCCATCTAATGGGTGAAGAATATAATGTTTCTGTGGATGGCAACCAAACGCCTCATGAAACGATGATTGTTCAAATTATCTCCTACCGCCTATCATAGTGGCCATTATGATGGAACTATAATTAAATATGATATTTATTTTATATATAAGCTTTTGTAATTCCATTTTATAGCATACCATTATTCGTTTCATGTTGTATATATATACGATAATTTCATTTGAGGAAGTGAGGACTACCGCCCCCTCAAAGTGATATGACTCGTTCATACCATACATGGAACGCATAAAGGATGGTGGTAATGAAATTAAGTAACATATATAACATATTATATTATACTGGAATAATAATATACCTACGTATCATTTGGTTTTTATTCCTTTTAGAATAAAAATTAAATGGATGTTGCGTTCGTGTGTACGTGCGGATTACAGTCTCCACGAGCCCGATGAGATTCATTCTCCATCGTATCCATTCAAGACTAATATCATTTGATGATTAAAAATAATGTTTAAGGACTTGATATTATTTTGGATATGAATAATATACAACCTATGGATAAAAAACAAGGCTTATGTAACAAAATGTATAAAAGAAAAGGAGTAAGTGAACACCCGAAACGACGATAATACTAAAATATTATTTACAATGAAATATTAAAAGATCATATATGATTTCATATTTATGTATATTATTCTTGTATAATTTAATAAAAATGATTTTACTATTATACAAGAAGTTAACATACCCTCAACTAAGGAAAATTACAAGGTAAGAGTTAATTCTATAATCTCATCATTATCCATGGTTTTTTATAAGTAATTATCTACTAGGACCTCTTTATCATCCACATAAATGTTTCTTAAATAATGTATTTTAAAACATTTTTACCATTTACTAGAAAATGTGTTAAAGTCACTTATACCTTTATGTGTTTTTAAAGTAATATTTCCGTCATTTTCCAAACAAGGTACTTTTTAACATTTTCGACAAATTTAAGGTAAGAATGTCTTTTTTAACTTATATGGAGGGTGCTGTTATTTTCCACCATTATAAAACCGTCAAAGATTACCTTACAAGCATATAAGAATATTTTCAAAATAAATGTTTTCTTTATAATTATATGACTATTAAATTATTTCAAAAAAATAGTTATTTCCCTAAAAAGGGTTTTGATTTCATCTATGTCAACATCCTTTGATAGATTTTAAGTTTTTTTGAAATTGTTTTATTATGATACAATATTTCCATATTGTATTGATGGTTTTGTGATATGTTTTACTATGGATGTTCTATTTTTATACTATTCATTGTTTATAGTTAAATTGTTAACATTTAGTATGGTAGTTTAAATACGAATGTTTATGATATGTTTAATCCTTTTCTTACGAGGAATTTATTGGACATAGTAAGTGATGGGTGGAGCCTGCTATAGCTCCTCGATGCATTGGTTGGTCTCATGAGATAACTAGATGTGGAATTGGCTGAGGCCCTTTCCCAATTTTGATATATGGTTTTGGCCGAGGCCTTAATCATTTTTAGACGTCTTAGCCGAGGCCTTGACCAAATGTTTAAGAATGTCCGGCATTATACATTTCTTCATTATAAAAATAATGCACTGTCTCTGGGTAACTGGGGTCGAGGTGTTACATGGCCATATGGTATGGGGGAAGAGATATCAGATGTCTTCCCAACCCCAAATAAATGGAGAAATCACTGTCCCTCTGTAGAGGAAAACCTAAAAAGTCATATCAAAATACCTCAATAAACTCATCCACCACACGGGGAAATACATTATCAGAAAATCTACCACATCCCTCCAACATAACCAACAAAATATGAAAAATTATGTATCCAATCTCTGGAAGTGGAGGTCCAAAATGCCCCGACTAATGATCCCATTCAACCTGAAAAAACAAGGTTCTACAAACAGTTTCCACAAATCTCAATCGCCATCAATAAAAATTGATTTTAACCTAGAAATGAACCATATAATTAATTCCATGGATCCTGTAATTGTGGTCCATTTCCACAACTAGGAAATATCATTTCTTCTTGGCCCATAACATGATGATTGCACAAGAAGGACACTTGAAACCCTAATCTAACTTCTTACCAAGAGGTCTTAACAACTCAATCACATATAGAATAATATCATATAGAAAACTCGACAAACCCAGAATACATTCATAATTTAAACAAAGTGATGTGTTGATATAAAAAAATAGAATCTATAGGTGATTCAATAAGGACCGTACCTCAAACTCTGGTAGGTGACTAGAAGAAGATCCAACACTACCACAATAACTAAAAAACTGAGGACCCTCCTTCATTGATTGATTAAATTGGGTTGGCATACCTATCGAGGCCATAAAACATATACCACCATAGTATAGATGCATCCTATTGCAATACTGCTTCATGTTCCCTATATTCTCACATCGATGATAGGGTCTTGGGGGATTTGGAAGTGATGACTGCATGTGACCTAGCATTTCACACTAATGACATAAGACCAACCCAACCTCTGAAGCCACAGATGGAGACAACTAAAAAAGATGGACTGAACTACATCCTACCTTCTTATCTTACTCGTACGACTTCCTAAAATTCTCATATAAACAATAACTTCAATGGACCACTACCAGAACTTCTAAAAAAAACTATACATTACACTGCATCTATTAAAAAAATAATTTTTCTAGTGCTAGGTAGAAGTTCTGTATAAACTATATTTGTCACCACTATAAAAAGGGCCATAAAAGGGTTCTTTACAATCATTTTTTGCACTAATAAGGCCCCCTATATCAGCACTATTAAAAAGTTCTAATAAAAAGGGGGTTTGATCAGCGCTTCTAAAAAATCAATGATGCATGGTATATTTTTAAAATAAATATATTTCAATAAAAATAAAAAAGTTATATATAAATATATTTATATTGATATAAATATAATATGTATTTTTAAATTTTTTTTAGATAAGGATAAATATGAATATATACATAATATATATGACTGTTAACAAAAGTAGATTATAAAACAATTTAAAAATATTTGTAATTAATAATGTGCTAATTATTATTGAATAATAGTAATTTAATAACAATATGAATATAAAAAAATCAAAATAAAATAAAATAAAATAAAATATCGAAAATATGGGGAAAACATAACTCAATGTTCAAATGACCATAACTTTTGATCCAGATATCCATTTGAGATTTTCCACATATCGAATCAAAGCCTGCGATGAGTGCTATGCCAAGTTGATCTGGAGGACCTCAGTCAATTTTTAGGCTAAAAGTGCCTAGAAGGACTCTAATAATTAGTTTTTTGTCAGGGTACCCAAATCTTTTAACATTCGATTCATTTTCAGCCTCATTTAAGTGTGTCATTTTCCATTTTCAGCAGGGACTAAAATTATTTCTAGGGATTACATTCATATTGATATTATGGATTTAAAATTTCATCATTTTTCATAATGTAATATTCTTTATAATCAAATATATAACAATATATACGTATTTTTCTATATATTCACACATATAAAAATAGTTTTATAAATAAATAAATAGACATATTTACATATAAATATATTTATCAATATATAAACCTTATAGAAATATAATATAATACCCATTTTATTTAAAATAAAAACGTATGAATATTTTTATGCCTATACAATTAATATATATATATATATATATGGGTGTGTATTTATAAACACATTTATATTTATCCATACATTCTAATATATATATATATACTGATATATAATATATGTATAAAATATAAACATGTATAATTATATTTTTAGATTCACTCAAAAATATATATATATATAAATGATATATATATATTTTTATGTATTTATTAACACACACAAAATAGATATTTTATATATGCATTTATGAATATATATATATCTAAATACAAATAAAAAATTAATGAAATATATACAAATATATTGATATATCATAAAATGTAAATCAAAATAATACAGGGGAGTGGAGAAGGTACTTTTCTATAAAAGAGAGGTCTTAGGATTCATACTCTCCAATGGCAGGGGTATGCACAGAAGGGTGGAATTATCTAAAGCTCTGATAAAGGTGTGGGGGAAGCACAAATAGGTGGTTGGAGCACTAATAAAGGTTGGGGGATTTGATTGGGGGTTTGAACAAAAAAAATTATACCACTTAAATGCGGAGCCTTTATCAGTGTGTTTAGTGATGTTAAAGGTGGAATTTAAAAGTTCTAAAAATCATGGATAAAGGGGGACTTTAACAGTGCTAAAATAATTGATGACAAATTCCCCCTTTATCAGCACTAAAAAAATAATGATGAATTCACAATTTATCAAGACTTTATTTAGCACTGTTAATGGGTTTATTTATTATCATTTTTTTACAGGAACTATTAATGTTAACCCTTTAACATAATTTATATTATCAACACTTATATAGAACTGATAAATCTCTTTTACTAGTGCTATTAAATCCCCAATTTTTAATAGTTTATGATAGATCTATAAAATAAATAAAATATAAACCACCAAAACATAAGTATTCAACTTGAACAAGAAGACTTAAGACTAGATATCCAGCCATAAACCCTTTTAAAAATTTTGTTCCTTAAACATATCATTGGAAACCACTTTGGGTGTGAATCAGACTAATTTAGAGAAATGTTTAGTATTCTAAATTATTCTCTGATCCCCTTAGTGAAGATTTACAAACTATTAGTTCTTGATGAAGGCCTTGGTCTTAGGGAAACACTACTCATTGAAGAAGACCTTGAAATCCTTCCAAATAATCATCTTGTTCTTCCCAAATTGAACCACTGAGTCCAACAACCTTTGATTGGGACCCTAAAAAATAACGAATAACAATTCACATTGATCACTTTAGGAGTGTCAAGAATCCCAAAGACCCTCTTGATTTTCTCAATCCGCACCTATGGTTTTTGGGAGTCTGTGATACTTCAGAATGAAGGAGTAATATTCTTGAGAAAATTATGAGATTTTTCCTTTGCAAGACTTAGTTCAGCTTCCCCAACATGAGAAGTACCAAATAATGCTCCCTGAACCCATGCATGGTTAGCCATAACCAGAGCTTCCATTATCCTCTGATCAGTTGGTGAGGGAGAACCCTCTCCAGCCTCTTCCCATGGCTATATAGGATGTATCTAGGGATCCATCTTGATAAATCAAGAAACAACCATAAGAAAATACTATAAATATACCATTATGAAAATTTTAATCAATGAAAATAAATTCAAAACACTTATATAGTTTAAATAAAAACCACATCCCTCAAAATAAAAATCCATACAAACCAATTCACCCCCACTTTTTGTCCGTGCATAGTCTGCAGCCTATTCATCTCACCTGGAAGAGAAGTTAAACCAAATCCCAACATCCCATGGAAACTCTAGGCCAATTAGAATGTTTGTTGGCCAGAAACCCAACCCACAACCAAACATAAATTCATGAAAATACTAGCTCTTTTTTATCTACGCGCTCCCAAATATCATGACTTAAAGAAAGGATAAAACTTCCAATGATACAATTTTTTCAGGAACCAAGCTGGGGTTCCATCTAACCCAACACCTGACCCAACCAATTGCATGTCTCTATAGAAATACCAATACCCAGTGACTTGAAACTAGAGCCTATGTATAGAAAATATAGTTCCAAGAACGATTTCACCCATGATAAAAAACCAAGAAAAATATTCAAAATTAAACATCACAAAATGTTCAATATCTATAAATAAAAGAGAATACACAATTCAAGTAAAACATTTTACAACATTAACAAGAAACAAAATACCAAAATAGGGATGGGAAAAAACTACACAACTAAACCTTCACTCCACAAGATGGACTACACCCTCATGCCACCTCCACCAACAATTGCAAGAATAGGAACCAATATAAACAAGATCCACCATCACCACCACATTAAAAATTGCCTTTACAAGGGTCATACATAACATTGTCTACATACCTACAAGGGTTTATGTAGGATGTTATAAAAATCCTAGTTTGATTCCACACAATATAGATTCCATTCCATAAATACAGAACACAAATTACATGCATTTTTTAAGAATTAGATTTTTTTTCAAGTACACATTTTATGGAAATCATTTTCAAAATAAGGTTGTATTAAATGTCAAACAGAATTAAGATCCACTAAATACCGATGCTAAGCACTACATCACAAGAGATAACCACATCACAAGAAATTCTAATATGTACAAGCATTAGTGGGACCCAAGGAACCAAATATCTGGGTGATAATGGTATATAAAATAGGTACTATAATTTCATTATACACGGGAAAATAGAGAGGAATCCATATAAAGTTCTAGTGTTTTCTAATCATTATCATAGATTAGTTAGTTTTGTAATTTCAATCATGTTAAAATAAACTGGGCCTCATCCTCATTGATCCAACTAGAGTACTAGTCCATGTCCTCTCATGTAGATATTGAGGATTCCAATTTTTCTAAACTTTCATTTCCTATGTCACATATTTCACCACTTTAACATAATTGAATCTAGAAAATATTATAACACCCTAAAACTTTCATTTTTCAAAGGAAAAACCTCTTTCAAACCCATATGCAGAAAAAATCCATTTGGAGACACACTTCTCTCAACTTACACAATTTAGAAATTTAATTTAGGATGCACAAAAATATGGCACACATAAAAAACAATAAATTGTATTTATGAATCCATATTTATACAGATACACTCCTTAAAAATTTTTCAAAAAAAATTTAACACCTTTCAAACAATATGTAAAACAAATTCAAGGAGTAAAGAAAGCATTCTAAAATAAATAAATAATGCCAAAACATGGAATCAACTACATAAAGATAAGAAACTTCTAGAATCTGGGGGAAAACCACAACCACACCATAAAGGAATCCTATGAAGAAAATATCAAACTAAAAACATCAATATTTTACCCAAAATTTTATTATTTAACCCTTATTAGGTTAAACAATAAACGGGGGAAGGAAGAACCCATAAAAGAGGTAATAAGAACACTATAAGATGGAATAAATCACGAGAAGATAAGATTACTTGAGGATTCATGATTATCAAAAGCCAAATCTTCCTAGAAATTGATGGTGAAAGGGATAAAGGAGGAGAGGGAGAGGCACCTAGGGATGTAAATCTTTACTAGGGTATGAAATGGGTGAAAAATGGGTTAAATCAAGGGAGGGTATAATAATAATTTTTTAATTTTAATTCCATAGACAGGCAGTATAATTAACCTGCATAGTATATATACACTGTGGAAACCATGTAGTCTATTCTTTTTAAGAGGAATCAAGCCACATGGTTTCATGGGAGAGGATAAAAGTTTATGTGGAAAGTTGTGCGACCTAGATATGGCCATGGTCCAGGAACATGGTTTTTCCTAACCATGTTCCAGTGATGTTCCAACTGATGTAGGGTCTATAAGTTCCATTTTCTCTAACAAATCATGGAAAAAACAGGGGATATATGAATGTCCAAAAATAAAAAAAAATAATTCCTAAAAATAATTCCATAGATGTGAAATTTATTACATTTAATATTTTCATGGTATAGTTCTCTATTAGTTATATATTCATTCATGAGATACATTCGTACTCTTTTATTAATAGAATATTCCATTAGATTAGATGTGAATTTAAGACTAGATTTATAAAGTTGACAGAAACTCAAAATATTGTATCACAATCCATACACATAGAGAACTTATGTCATTTTCAATTCTTCCCCCCCAATCAAGTGCATCTATTAATTTTGATCTTCAGGGATACAATATTAATAAAATTCACTGTTCCATAAAATCATCACTTTATAATGTCTAATAGATTCATGGCTCTAATATTGTGAGATGAGAATCCAATATTAAAGATCCCGATGATACTATTCTTCATTTCCTTGAGGGAAATCTATACCATGTGATCATTATCCAATTTCTTCTCTTCTATTAGATACACTTGGTAAAGATGAAGAACAAGATTACCACTCATGAAAATACAATGTATTATAATACTAATTTTATTTTGTCTTTATACTATTGAATCTTGCATTATGGATTTGTTTATTGGTTTTATTATATTAATTTTCTTTGACTACATTAATTATTGATCATATTTCCTTATTTTTTGAAGTCAAATACGTTATTCCAAAAGATACAAATTTTAATATAATATCGATAGAAAATATTTTATATATAATATGGAGGATATGGTATCATTCTAATTTTTTTAATTTCGGGGGCCTTATCTATTAAAATAGCTTCTCTCCTCTTCAAAATATGAAATGGTGTGAGAAAAAGGTCAAACAACATTCATCATAGTAGAGAAAATATATTTTATCATTTATTACTCCACACATCCCTTAGGGTAACAACTACCAATTCTAGATATTCAATATTCTTCATTATCTATTCAACACATTCTACAAGGTGGCCAATCACATTAATCTAATATTAAATTATTACCCTGAACTTTATAAATACTTATAAATTTACTTTACCCACCAATATATTAAATTACTATACTTGCACTTGTTAAATCTATACTTTTTTTCTAATATATATATTTACATTTTTTTTAAATTGACCACTAATCTTTTTATTTTCTAAATTTTTATATTAAGTTCCTCAAAATCCCCCTCCAATTATTCTTTAAGATTGATCACAACTTCTAGTTCACTTTCATTTCCTTTTCTAGATTCTTCCTTATCAATAGTTTTCATCCTGATATCTTATATATATACCATAAAACAGACGTCATATTTATCCTAATTATATTAATAATTTTATTTTTCATTACTCATGATACTCTTACTTTAAAACTTATTTCTATATGGACATCATGAATAAAAGTCTCTATTGGTAGGGATTCACCTTTGGGAATTTTGAGCAACTTTAGTTTCACTATTTCAATAACTGAATATTCTTGCACACCGTATTTTAATTTTACAATATTTAAAACATCAAAAATAATAAAAATATATCTTTTCTTCAATTACCCCTTTTACTATATTTAATTTTAGGGAACAAATAGAAAGAAATTAATTTTACATATATTCTTCATCATCAAAACCTTTAGAAATTTTGATATTCTCCATATATTTAAATTATATCTCTTTAATAACTTGAATTTGTTCCTCTCCATGTTTTACTATAATTTAATAGTCCTCTATTCTACATAGCTGACCATTTAGAGGATGCTTAAAAAAATATGTTTCCTCAAGAGGTATATCATTTAGATTGTATAGAGTTGGAAACATTTTAAATATATTCTTTAGGTTATCAATGACCTTAATTTCTTAATCAAGACCTTGAATCACTCCAATAAATTCTATATTTCTATTTAAGAAACCATATGTATTTTCATAAGGATGAATTTTTAGGTCATTAAATTATTTTATATAATTAGGAGTTCGACCTCCTTTACCTTATTATCACCTTTCTATATATTTTTTAGTTTTTATGATTTAGAATTATCTATAGTGAAAATTATTACATTCAAATATATTTGATCTAATAGAGCTACTATATGAGAAATTTTATCTTTTTCATCTACAACAAGAATTTTCTTGACAAATTCAGTCAATGATAGTAATATCACGTCAAGGATCTGAGTCCCTTGAACTATTTCAAAAAATGTATATTCCAAGAGATCAAAAATATGATGTCATTAAATTAATCTATATGTGGTAGTTAGTTATATCAATAAGAGAAATACATATAATTCACTAAAGTATCATTCTAACATAATTCAGGAATGGTGTTTTAATGATTAAAAGCTGAATGCTCTGACATCAATGGTTAAAAACTAAGATAACCTAAGAGGGGAGGGTTAAATCATGGGGTCCAGTTTATTTTTTAATCTTTGGGGTCCTATCCCCATATTTTAATGAATTTTTTAAACATGATACATTTAATCACTCATCTGAAATAAAGATGTATGCATGAATCAAAACGTAGAGAAAAAAAATTTCTTAATTTGTTCAAAATAAAAGTTCGTTTCCACAGAGAATATACCAACGATGTGTAAATTATAGTGGGATATAATTAAATTATTATTATTATATTATAAGTCATGAGATATGATCTCTACATGTTAATTTCATTAACTTTACAAGTGATTCACAGATAGTGTACTACCTCCTGTAGGACACCACCGACAATCCTTTCTCAATATGTTGAATGAGGTGTTAATTAGTTTAATGACTTTAAGGTCACTTCCATGTCATAATTATTTTTTTCTTTAAAGTGCATCATGATATAATTATCATAATTCTCTAATATGATAACTTTTTATTTATAAAAACTAAAATAAAAATATTTTTATTGGAAAAAGATGCTCCAAACAATTTTCCAGCACTCACTATGCAGTCCGTTGTTCCGTACACACCAGATTTGTGGTCATACATACACTAATAAATAATAACACAAGAAAAATGATGAAAACCACAAACATGCTATGATATTAACTAACATACACAACCCCTCCTCAAGTATCCATAATGAAACTCCTCTTTTATATAACCCCCTTGATTTTTCTACTTCACGCATTGCCTTAATGTGTGAATTTACTTGAATCCCATGAGTATAAATTAAACTCTATATTTAAATTAATATTTTCTATCCCCATTAATAAAGAGATCATAAGGGAACTTATAACCAAATAACTCTAGAAAAAATTATAAAAACATAGATTAATATTCAACCGTTCTCTGAAAACATGTGGACCAATATTCGTCTTCTAACAACGAGATTTTTACACAGTATACTTACTATCCATGTGATCCATGCCTTCTGAAAACTTACATCCAATGAGGTATGAATTTGAATTATGTAGTCACCCACAATAGAAGCAACATAATGAACTAACTATATGGTGATGCATACTTACCACACAATCCACAAACCAATTGCATGATAATCATTTTTTTTCGTTAAAACATCACAAAGCTTCACCAAATCTTTAGAAAAGCCCTGATATTTCACACCATTTTTTTAATTTTTTTTTGAAACATCGACATTAAAAAAAAAATTATTGGCCTCCATTTTATTGTAAACAAAATCGCTTGGAGTTAAAAACTCTCAAAAGACCCAGAAGGGATTTAAAACAAACGGAACACACCATCAAACACCAACCAAGATCAATATGGTTCTTACAAAAATCATGACTTCATACTTTTATAAAAATTCTTTCGTTACAATGAATGTTTTTAAATATTATAATGATTAATTAAATAATATATGATGGAATTTAAAAAATCCATGAAAATGAGGTAATATATTATTATAATAAGGCAAATTTTACACGTTTAATTTTATTTATCATTTAAAAAAAATATTTCTATTTTTTATGTTTTTTAAGACATAATAATATGTTTTTTATTAATAAAATAATTAATATCATTTAAATAAACAATATTTATAATTTTTTCATGAACATTTTAATAGCTTAAAAATACACTTAAAAAAGTGTTTTAATCTTAATGCACCCTAATGTTAAAATAAAATTGACTTATCCATTAAAAAAATAATTTTATAATATTATTATAATTTCTTAAGTTACAATATAAAAATTATCTAATTTTTGTAATTTCAATTATTTTTCCCAAAAATAAGTTAAAATTTTAAAACAATAGTTACCATGATAAAAATAAATACCAGTAAAACGATTAAATAAGGGAAAATGAACAAATAACAAAAAACATAATATCTTATTTGGGTGGATGAGAGATGGATTAAATAATTATCATTCTCTATGAATTATTTTCTATGTTAGGTGGCACTTACCTTTCTAAATGACATAAAATTATTACAAAGTTATGAATATTTTAAAAAATTATACTCACCTCACTTATGAAAGAGATCTTCCACTACCCCATTAAATACAATATAGAATTAAGTTTATTCTTGACCCTATTAAATTTTTACTTCACCTGGAACCACATCCTAGTTTTTTAACCATTTTATCTAATTAAAATCCCCATTTCCTACATTTTGATGAAGTCATTCGAGGGAAAACTTATTTCCTCAATGTGAGTAAAAATCATTCCCAAACCTCTTTTATTTTTAATATTTATCTTAAAAATATAATTATACCATTATTATGTAATTAAATTATTAAATATTATATACTAAATATTATTATGTTTATTGTTCAATCATTATATATGTTTCTTATATTTCCTTAGAAAAAATAAAAATGTCTTTTGTGCGTATGTGCAGAATATTGTCTCCACGAAGTAACATAATTCAGAATTCTTAACCACCTTATGTTTCAAATGGAAAATGTATATTTATTTAAAAAATATTGAATTAATAACATTTTAATATTTTTTTAAAAGATAAACCACTTCCAACCATTATCCCATTCTATGGAAAAGGAAAACTTCATTCGTGAAAAATGCAAACTACCATCTCTATGAAGTGATATATTTGGTTTTCCAACTCACTAGAATTATATTATTTATATAATTTGAGTAAAAAACAATTCACCATCTAAAACATCAACATAATATCTTTATTATTATGTAATAATTATAAAATTCCAAAAAAATATCTTTTCCAAACACACCCATCAATTATACCATATTCTCATTTGGATTGGTTTACCGACCTACATGAATAATAATCTATATATATTTCATATATGTCTGTAATTTTAAATAATACTTTTATTATAAATTAATTATCAAATATTTTTTATGTTTTTTGATAAATTAAATTTTTATTTAAATTATAATTTATATACAACTCTTTGTTCATAAAAAATTGCTGAAACAAGCTCCTCTCTAATTCCATCATTAAAAATCATAACTAAAACTCTAATAGAATGAATTTAGATATCAATAAATAATATATAAATATATTCTAGATAATTTTATAATATATTAATTATTAAATTTATACTAATGAATGGATTTAAACACCAATACTTTAAAGTATGAACACAATAATCCAAAGAGATAATATCCAATAATGAAATAAGCTTTAACTATCTAATAAACATATCATAAATGAATATAAATAAAAAGTATGAATTTTAATAAATATGAATAAGTTTATTAAATAGGTTATTAGTATAGTTAAGGTTATGATATAATAGAATAAATTTCTTCCACAAAAGTTTAGATTAATGGTATGATGTTACCTTGACTCAACTTCTTTTCTCGAGTACAAAATATTCCATATTAACTATAGTTTTATGAGTTGTTTATAGTATATCATATGATTATATTATAATGAATTTCCTCCACCAATTATAGGGAATTATATTTAAGGATCTCATTATTCATAAGATATGATGATGTAAATAATTATTGATATCTTCCCCAAATATGTTGTTTCTCTTCCATATCCATGTTCACTCTTTCTAATAATTTTCTCCTTTATTAATATGAAATCCAAATGTATATATATGTTTATTATATTCAAAATTATGTTTAAATTTTTTCAAAAGGTTTATTTATAAATCTTTTTATGGTTTAGGATTTCTATAATGGTATTTAAAAATGTTGTAATGGTTTTATTTCCTTTCTAGACCATAAATTAAATCATACACTTCAAATTTTCAAAATGGTTTTCCAGTAAACTTTTTGAATTTTTATTTTTTATGTAACTGAGAAATTAATATTTTTATTATAATGTTAATGATTTTTTAGAAGTTTCTTCACAATTTAACTTCCATTTACATATTTATGTCAAAAGTATATATCTCCCTTACAATATTAATTAATTAATATCTCTCTAAATATCAATGTGAAATTATACTTTTGTGTTACTGAATTTTCAATATTAATAGATCTAAATCTTGAGGCCGTTTTATATGATCCCACTCAGAGATGTTATGGGACCCATATTAATTCATTATCTTCATCTTGATTTGATAAATTAATGTTTTCTTAGTGAAATGTTTTTAAAGATTTTCATTATAAAATTTTTGGTTTCATTAAATCCCTTATATTCTTTATTTATAATAAATCCCTAAGATAGGCTAGGTTTGATAAATACTTACGATAGTTTTGGTTTTATAAATAACCAAGATGACTTGGGTCTAATAAATCCCTTTGATGGGATGGGTATATTAATTCTCTCAAATTATTTGTTAAAATATTTATATCCCAAGATATAATAATTTTATGTGTGGAAATTTGTTTTTTCATAAAATTTACCATTCTAATTTTGTTTGTTCACAATGGGAAGCATGGACATGTTTTTTTCACAACATGATATATAAAAACCTATGTTTTTCAGAATTTTATTATTTCTATATACTTATGTTTATTATATAGTTCCATTTAATTTTTTTGATTCCTTAAAGTAACACATTTAAATGTATTATGATTTGGATTATGATCCATGGATCACATATATTATCTCACACTTTTATACCATGTTAAATGTTTATTATTTTTAGATTATATGTACTTATATGATGAATTATTACAATCATTATTGTTCCATGTTCTTTTAAATATTATATTTTTACCATGCATATTTTTTCTCATATGATTTTGATCTAAAACATCATGGAATGTTGATGTGTTTTTCCTATATTGAGCATTTGAGATCACCCCTTCGTTATGTTTTCAGTCCCTATGTTATTAAGATGAGTATAACTTATAGGAGTCTACAAGGGAGTATTGTTTTTATAAATTATGAAGAAATATTAACAAGTGTTATAAGATATGCTACTTATATATCTATTTCTGAATGAAACTAAACCTTATGTCATTGGAATTATGAAATTGTTTATGAAATGTAATGTTAAACATGTTTATATATTATAGAATATAGATATTTTTACCTTGTTTTATGTAAAATAGTATTATAGACTATGTTTAAAGTATGTGTTTTAGTACAAGTTATGGGAGTGAGTTTTTGTGGCACCTCACATTTCACTTGGGTAACATACTATACAATCATGAAAACCTAGTACAGTTACAACCTCAACTAAATCCTTATTGAATTTATTTATAAGTTATTTACTAATAAAATAGAAATTTATATAATTATAAATAGAATAATACCAATGAAAATTACCTCAATAGGAAACATTAAAAAATTTAATGAATTACTTACAAAGGTATATAAATAATCAAATATCGTTTCAATAAAATATAAATTATTCTTTCAATTATTAATTAAAAATTACTAATCCAAAATTTAAAATGATAACAATTATCATAAAAATGTAATATTATGAAGAGTATACATTATTCAATTTGGAAAAAAATAGAAATAATTATTTAGTCAAAAATATATAATAAAATATATATTTTTTAATATATATATTTTTTACTATATTTGAGTATAACATTTTCACCTTAAACCACTACTGATACTGTAAAAACTAGTTAATAAAAATTGATATATTTTTAAAATTATCTATATGTGTAGCATATAAACATACTTGTTCTATTTAGATAGGTATCCATTAAAATATCACATGGATTATGATTTTGATTCCCATGATTTAATTTTTCAATAAATGTATGATAATAAAGACTTATACACCAAAAATATAATTACAATTATATAAATAATCAATTAATTTTATTAGAAATAAATTCTTTATAGGACAATAAAAATAGAATATTTTCTTTATAAGGTTTGTAAATCCAAGCCATAAAGTCTTATATAAATTAGAAACTAGATATATAAATAATATACTGTTATTATATGCGGAGAGAATATAAATTATATATACATTATTTTTCTGACCATTATATTTCAGATTCTATTTTATGGTCCTAACAATCCTTGATTTTTATTCATCATACCATTAACATAAATTAATTTCTATAGTTATTTTCTTTTTTTACTATTATCTTATTTGGTAATAATATTTTCTCTATCAATCTATTCATTACTACAATTTTAAGGAATATATACAAATATATCATTGAGAAGTTAAGTATATCACTTTTTATAGTCATATAATTTTCATTATCCTCATTCATGATATATTTTAACATGATTAAATATTCTCATAATTTTATATCTAGAAAACAATATTAATCCAATATATCATTAAATAAAGAAATAAATTTAGAATGAAACATACATGCAGAATATATAATTTAATGTTCTATTTTTTAGTGCATAATTGTTTTTCAATTGAGTTGGACTCAATAATGTTTTCCTCTAAAGAACATGAGTTAGTAACTTCCATAGATTTATTTTAAAGATTCTATTTTTCATATTTTTTCTATTATTTGATCATTGTATAATAAATATTTATGTATCCCTTTATTTTACACTCATAATTGGTTACATATCCTTAATGAATATATTTATTCCTACCACCTTTCTTGTAAAAATTTTATTTATAGTTTAAAAATCTTTGAAATTATATATTCATATAAATATATATGAATATACCTACCAAATTGGTTGTGTCCTCATTATTACATTCATTTTAAATATCATAACATCATGGGTTAACATATACTTTATTAACTCATGAATATTACCTAGATATTATAGTTTTATTCTAAGAATAATATTTTGTATTACATATTTTACCGTATTTACTCCTCAAAGTTCATAATTTTAACAATAAAATCATTCACCAAGAGAAATTCATTATTTATAAATATAAAAATGAAGTGGATTTACTATTATATATTCACATAAACACTTTTATTTATTTATAATATGATTCTTATCAATCATATTTAAATGAAATTAAGACATTGTATTTTATATCTCATTAAACCTATATAATATTTGAAAAATATATTTCCATTATTTCATTTTGAAAATATCAAAACAAGTAGTATTATCATGTATGTACATTCCCCTGACATTTTTCTATCTCTTAGTGAACAAAAGGGGTATTAACTTCTTAATGGTTAGGGGGAATATAGAATCTCTTTCAACTCATCATCAAGGAAAATTACATAATTAAATTTATTTATTCATTTTAATGTAATATTTATTCTTATTGGAATCTATTTAGTCCACATTAGGTATCTTAGGTTTCATATATATATATATATATCATAAATGATACTAGAACTTTCATTTATTATATTGTCAAAGTGTATTTTCATTTGGTCTCTCACTAGGAATAGATTATTCGATTTATGTATGAATGAATTTTGCCTATATGACCTTCTTATCTAGATCTATCCTACTTACTAAGAAAAAAACTCATCTTTTTAGGACATTAGTGATGTTTGAAAATAAATTACATTAAAAGATCTTGATTTCCCTAATAAAAAATGTTTTCAAATAAGGTAACTTAAGATGGTTGGGGGGGGGGGTGGTAATTGACCTTTCTCATAAAAATAATTGAATTTAAATAATATTTTTTTATTTAATTTTTTTAAATTAAATATTTATTAAAAATTAAAAACTATATATTAATAGGTTTTTTATATATTTTAATTGTATTATAAAATAACCAATAAATTAATAGTTAAAAATATTAATGAATAAATAATCATTTTGAAATAACATTAAAAAAATTAAAAAGAAATCAACAATAGATAATATAACAAAAATGATTTGATATGAGTTTTAACGAAAAAAATACAAATAATATTTTATAAAATTTATTTTTTAGTTTAATTTTAAGTGAATAATTTTTTTCTCGAGAGGAAAAATAAAATTATAAAAAACATAGTAAAAATATTAACAAAATAAAAATAAAATATAAATTTAACCAATAGGGTTAGGTCTAATGTTTTCCCCAATATAATTAGATTTTATGTTTTTTATATAGAATATATAATTTCCTAGGAATGTTGGTTGGCCTATGGGTGTGTTTACAACTTGGAATATGTTAAAAAAATTAAAATATATACTAACTGAAAAAATAGAAAATCATCCAATATTATTTAAATGAATAAGAATAATTTTATGAGATTTATATAAAATACTTTATATAGTTAATTATATCATAGTGAGGGAATCCTAATAGATAATATGAATACAATACAAATTATCTCTCAATAAAAAAATAACAGAAGAATAATGTTAAAGAATAGGTATCTATGTGATTTCCCAAACAATATACTTTTATAGATTGGAATAATTATTCATTATGTATTTTTGGTCGCTAAATATTTCAAATATTCTTGCCTCAATGGATTTTTTTTGGAGTTCCATATTACTTAATTTTGTATTAAATTTGTAATTTTTGAATTTTATTTTTATATAATCTCTTATAAAAGATATTTAACAAAAAATAAAGAGAATTAATCATAATAAAAGAGGTAACATGAAACTCTGTCATGATTATATATATATATATATATGAAAATAACCCTTGTATATAATTAATTACTCTCTTTTGAAACAATAAACACATCATATTTTTTAGTATTCACATTCTCTAGAAGTAAAATTCATAGTATCTTGTCATGAAATACTTGGTAGTGTATTCTCTTATTTTATATAGTAAAAGTAACTTCCTATAGTAGTCATCTAATATTATTCCCTTTTCAATAGTTGTAAACACACACAGAATCTTAAAATACACTGTACATTTACACATTAACTTCTTCATATTTGGTAATTATTTTCTAAAAGTTTATAAATTCTTTTATGGAATCCATTCTTGAATATCAAAGTAGGTTATAATAAACTACATTATAGGTAGAGGTATTGATGTTTTTTTATTTTAAGGTAATTTAAATTTAATAATAAATACTTAACATCATTTCAGTAATTCTTCTCCTTTTCATGATCATCCATAAAAAATTTCAATATTTTTTTATGAGTTATTGCTTTGATATTTTTTCCATTAAGGTTAATAAATACTAGTAATTTTATATTATGAGTTATTTTTATAAATAAAACGGGGGAATAGATAAACCTTTCCTAATAATCATCCCCTTTTAATGACCATGTATATTAAAACATTCACGAAGATAAATCAGTAATGAAATTACGACACAAAATGCATAATAAAAAACATATATACGAAATTAAATCATATTTATCCTGATTATATGATTGCACATTTGATACAAACCATAAATTAATCACATAAAAAAATACAACATAAAAATTCTCACATTTTTTAAAAGATATAAAAAATTTATCAATAAATAAAAAATTATAAAATACATCAAAAAAATTATTACAAAATATATATTTTACTAATAATATAATATATTATAGATTAATGATTTTTTAAAAAGATATTATGAAAGTTGGTGTGTCGATAGATTTATTGGTATGAGGTACTATATGAAACGTGCAAGGTAAGGGTTCAAAAAATACAATCCCACACACTTCACTAAATTTTCGATTTATGATGTTACCACCCAATATTGTGTTCACCTACCTACTAAAAATATTGTTCTCAAATAGTTCATACTCTCTAATTCTACTCCTTTTATAATCATGTTCCCAGTAAATTATTCAAACATTTAAAACATCACCTCACAACTATTTAGTGATATGTGTTGTCTAGTCTCGATATGTTGAGTAGTTATTCCCACCCTATATCTCACCGCATTTCCATAAATTATTCTATACTCTTTACAATTTAGTCTCTACTTCATAACATAGAACCATATGTACTCAAAATCTCAAGTACATATCATCTCCCATTACACTCTACCATGCCACTTTTGTTCTAGGAATATCATACATCACCTTGGATTTCTCATATATCTATAATACTTATACGTGTAGTCCACCTTCTTACCCAAACAACTACCATGTTAAGAATGGATAATCAGGGGTCCTGTACTAAATAATTTATGTTTATCCTTATGTTTCAGTCTACAATTTCCTTAGGGGGTACATGATATCCCATTTATATCCCTTTAATATTAGAACTAATCTTTTATATAGACATTGAACGTATTTTTTATTTTCTTAGGACTAATTTTGTATAATAAAGGTCCTATGATAATATTTTTAAAAATATTATTAAATTTATTTATAAATCTATATAATTCTTAGATAATGAAATATCAAGATAACATATGGGAGAAAATAAATACAAAAAAAAAATAATAAAACTATTTAAGATAGATTATATTTTTTTAATGATATTACCAAAAGACACTCAAATCAATAATGGAAGAAGTAAAAATAATGATAAAAAACAATTTATGTAATTATAAAAATAAAATAATCATCTTTTACAACCTTATTAAATGTATATATAGTGCAAATAGCCTCTTTGAATGGTTCTTTATATACTAAAGAAGAGTAGATGTTGGAAATGTAGAAATTGTTGGTCAAATGGAATTGATGGTCATAGGGAACGATAATGAGGATTATTTTAATGGAATATAAAAATTAATTCATATATTTTCTATCTTTATATACAAATACAAAAAATATATAATAAATCTATAAAGATGGTTAATGGTAACTATTATAATATTTATAGGTCCCTAAATCATACTTATTTTTAATAAAATTATCTAACTTTTTTTAGACTAATTATGCTATATACTTATTACAAAAATACTATAGTCAATATATACATCTTTATTTCCATAAAATGAAGAAAATTAAGATCAATTATCTTTTAAATAAGGAAAATAATATTCAAATAATGTCTAAGAGCTTTAACGAAACTCTTATAAAAAATAAAATACTCATGGAAAGTATATTTAGTGATATATACATGAAATAATGAAGTTTTATCACCATTTTATGATATTTTTCCTATGATGTTCTAATAAACTCTTAAAAACCAATTCTCTATAAATGATGTCATCTTTGACTTCTCATGAAATCAAGTTAATAAAATACAATACCAAATGTATAAGAATTATAGTTAATGGAGTCACATAAATAATTATTATACGATCAATATACTAAAAAATCACCAGTGAAATCATTCAAAATAAATCAATAACATCAGGTATTTGAATAAAAATTTCAAGAAATAGTTAATAAGAAATATTTTTAGTGTGCTTTTTCAGTATTTATAGACACCATTTGATGATATTTTTTATTATTTAATTTCATCCAACCTTTAATTCTTCATTCAAATCTTAAGAAATACTTTTTTTATATGTTGTAAAACAAAATATATGATAACACCATAATGATTACATTATTAATAAAATAATTATCTAATATTATAAGTGAGTGATCTTGGTATGATGTTTTTAAATTATATCCTAAAAATTATTGAATAAATAGCCATCTTATTATGTTTGTGGGAGATATGTATGTTTTTTTAGTGTGTATATTAATATAAATATATTTTTTTGAATCCCCATTAAATAGTTTCTGATTGGTCATTAGACTTTCCATTAATGATAGTAAAATTAATATTTATTAAAATTTTCATTTGTTGTTGTCATACAACCATCTCTAATATTTTGAATTTTAATGATCAATACCTCCAAGTTAACTATTGTGGTATTCTGATTTCACATTAAAATCTTATTTTTTTTATTTATTCCCCCACATAAAAAAAATAAAAACATAGATCAAATGCCATATCTTGATATTTATTAGTTATTTAAATAATTTTACTTGTTTAAAATATTTTATTTCATCCCTATATATGTATTAGTGTTATATTATTTTCTTATTAAGATTTATTTTTAAGATGATTTAATTTTTAATGTTAATTTTAGTCAAATTAATCTAAATTTAAAAAATTTATAGCGTATTGTAAGATAAATATACATTCTATTAAGTGTAGTGGCCATGGATTGAAATGTTATTTTAGTAATGATACAATAATAATGATTTAGTGCATGTTGATTATATTTAAAATTAAGGTTGTTATTCATGTGAGAGAACTATTATCTTAAGGGTAGATATATTTTTGAAATTAATATATCACCTTATTTATTAAATAATTTATAAGATTATAAATTTTTTTATTGAAGTGGAAAAATTTATTTTTCATAATAATAATATTTTAATTTATAGATGTTGTAGTATATTTGTTACCAACATAGTGGACTATGATATTATTATTTCCTAACATATATTATTAAACAACTGGCAATGATTCATTTTAGGTAAACTTACAAATCCTAAACATGGTTTCAATTTACCGATGGATTTATAGAACGTAATATTGAACTTGAATAGGCTCTCATTATTTTATATAATTGATATTATTTTGTGATAATTATTTACTTTATATGTAAACATTGATGATCATATTTTAATGGAATAATTTTTCTCTTTTACAATTTTAAAATTCATTTATTTCTTATTGATAATGGGAAATCCATTATTGGATTAGAAGATGGTTTTTTGGAAATGTAATATAGGCTTAGGGGAATTCATCTACATTATATATGACTTTATTAGTATGTTATATAATTCTATTTATATAATATAAAAATTTATTATGAACGTATTTTTATAAACTCCTATGTTAATATTTTTAGGAAATGATATAATAGATTATTTAGATAAAAAATGAGGAAAATTTTAGTTAGTTTTAGCATAAATGATATTTATCCTTTCTATATTTACTTTGTATACCTATTTTTTTGGTCATGTTGTGTTGCTAATTTACCATCAAGTGGGTCAAATGTATTTCAATCTATTTGAAGTGTGATTGATTGTGTTTCCCTCGGAATTCGGGGATGACCTCCTTTATGGGAGATTCAAACGTTCCGATCGGTTTCTAACAGGTTTGTTCGTAGAACTAGAAACATCCAATGATTCCACATCCATTTGGACCTACATTCCAAAGGTAGGCGCTTCATTAGTTTGTGAACTGATGAGGCTTAGGAATTTGCATTGGTCGAGAGGATGGGAGGTCGGAATCATCACACCTTTTTGAGGGGAATTATTGTCTATACTGGGACTCTCTTTATAGATTTATGTTATATTCATGAATCCTTATTACATTACCAAGTATAAAATGAGCTTTCCTTCAGTTTTGACAATCAATGATTAAATATTTAAGAAATTTAGAGAATCTTTTATATGTATTCGAGGTTCTTCATCAATAGAGAATCATCTGTATCTATTTAGAGATTCTTGGTCAATGGTATCCTTCAAAACATTTATATAAAAATCTCTTGGTCATTATGATAACCAGGCTGGTTTTAAAGCCACTCAGTGGGGAACTTGAAGTTTATTGTCATTCAGAAGGACATGTATTATTTCAGAGTTGGGATCGAACCCGCAGATAGGCTACCTACGTATCCTTTGTTTTGGAAACGGAATCAGAACCCACGTAGTTCGAGTAAGGGAGTATGATGTTTATGATTGATGGCTCAAATAAGGATGTCATAATTACTTTTACCCTCTAAGATCACATGATTCATGCTCGATGTGAGAAACAAGAGGTATTGGTAATAAAATAGACAATTGGGCCATGAAATATGTAATCATAAGAAATGGTTTGGGGCTTATGTATGTATGACTGCCCAGATAAATGAAGCTTAGGATTTACTTTAGGGAGAAAATCTAGGAACGGGGTCCATAAAGCTATATGTGCTTCATGGAGATTTGAATACTCTAACTTGGGACTTATTCCTGAAAAGGAAACCTATATTAGGAGAGGATTGATAATTGGGTTTTACTCCTGAGAAGGAATCCCAGATCAAACATAAATTAGAACAGGTTAAATAGAATTTAAGGGACTTGGGGCTTACTCCTGAAAAGGAAGCCCAAAATTATGACTGGGACTTATTCCTGAAAAGGAGGTCCAGGTTAGGGGACTTGAGGCTTACTCCTGAAAAGGAATCCCAAAATTATGACTGGGACTTATTCCTGAAAAGGAGGCCCATGATTATGACATAAGGTTTGGGGCTTACTCTTGAAGAGGATGCCCAGATTTGGGAACTTTAAGAATTTGGGGCTTACTCCTGAGGAAGATGCCCAGGTTAAAGGACTTATTACTGGGGATTATTCCTGAAAAGAAGACCTAGGTTAAAGATTATCTCATTTTAAAGGATTAGGTTGAATGAAAGAACTCTCAATTTTTAGTGACATAAAGATGTATAAAGCACTATGTTTGGAGAGATATTCCATATAATTAATTTCAGATAAGGAAGTAAAATAAAGAAATCATTCCATAAATTGCTTTGAAGAGTGTCTTGAAGACTGAATCTTAAATAGGAAATGTATAATGGCTTAAGAGGGGTAAAATGGGGAAGATGGGCACCCAAAAAGGCAGGGGCGCGTAAGTCTTGGAAGGCGCACATGTACTGCGTGGGCGCGTAGGTATACCTACGCGACACGTGTGGGGTACTTGCGCGATGTTCAACCAGCATTGAAATACTTGAGAGACTCTTTATTAAGGCCTTTAGAATCCTCTTGAGGTTCTTCCAGAAAAGGGACGCGTAAGTTCTATCGAAGGAGTAAGGAGGAGCACAAGTGTGGTCACTTCCCTTAATGGCTGGCCACTCAGGCGCGCAAGTGTTGATGAGTTTCAACACTTAGGCCTTCCTCCCTCTCTTTATATCTTCCTTTCTAGGTAAGAAATTACCTTAGAAGTGTTCTGGAAGCTTTGAGAAGAGACTTGGGCATCGGGAGCTTAAATCTGAGTTTCTGGAAAAATATTCTCTCTTGAATGGGGGCCCAGATGGTCTATTTATAGGTAGGAGAAGACCCCGGGCGGTTACCGAGCGGTTATCACTTAGGTCGTACAAGTCCCTTGTCCACCAAAGTGTGTCTTGCAAGTCCACTTGTGCGACTATGAGGAAAACTTGCGCAACCTATGGGAAAAGTTCTCCTTGTTCATCCCTTTGTCAGTTTTTTATGTTTCTTCAAAGGATGAATCACATTGGACTAAGGTATTTCCCTTTTTCAGACGTTAGACTCTGTGATGAAAAGGAGCGTCAACAAATGTCCCCCCTCAGAGTTGGATCCGGAGAGAAAAGAGGTTTTGACTCTGAGGTGAGAAGAAATAATAAATCTGGCAGTTTAATGTCATGCATGTCGGGCATAAAGAGGCTAATGTTTAAGGTCAAAATAGCATTGACCAAAAATGGATTAGAATTGAGACAATTCCTTGACAATTCATCTGAAAACATATTACCATACTCAAGTATGAGGGAAAATATGTAAGCTATGACTTAAGAATATTTTAATCTGAGGAATGATATGAAAAAGATCTAAAATGCATTAGAGGAAGTAGTTTCCAAGAATGAAGTTACTATCATTTAACAAAACCCGTTTGGGGGTTGAATTATGCAGGGCCACCTAAGGGCATTGGCTGCATGGTCAAATAAATAGCATCTTCAGGGCGACAAGTCTGTTATGTGGACTGTTTATGCAAGGCCGCCTATCGGCACGTGCTACATAGTCAGGAAAAAGAACTCTCAGAAATTTACTTTCCTAGTGCTAAAAGCCAGTGAAAGTTTATAGAGATTCAAATTTTCTAAAGTATAGAGTTTGCTGTAAGGAAAGAGGTACATGAATATGGAGAAGATATTTCCAGACAAGATTATCGAAGAACTGGATGAATATCACTCCTACGAAGGTTTGACCCAAACGTAGGGAATAAGAATAAACCATAGACTTGAATACTTTCAGAACATGAAAAGGGATATGGGACAAATATGTTAAGGATAGCTATTTTTTTGCAGATCCCTACATACCGTCGTTTAAGACAAATAAGGACAAAAGAGGCATTCTTCTCAAGAATGAAGTTACCATCATTTAACAAACCCGTTAGGGGGTTGAATTATGCAGGGCCACCTAAGGGAATTGGCTGCATAGTCAAATAAATAGTATCCTTCGGCTGACAAGTCTGTTATGTGGACTGTTTATGCAAGGCCACCTATGGGCACGTACTGCATAGTCAGGCAAAAGAATTCTCAGAAGTCTGACATTTTTGTGACCTAAAGTCATGAAAATGGTTATGAATATCTGAAAATATTTAAGGTTATGGTTATAACACATAAATATGGGTATCTTCCAATGTATACAGAGATACATAGGTCAATGCTAACCATAATCATATTGTGGCTGGGTCCTGAATTGAAATTTTGGACTTCACTACATATCTCATAAGAATGGGAATCAAGAAATACATAGTTCTTGAGATGCATTTTAACGTCATGCAGGACGAAAGTATGAGAGATCTTAGTTTAGGGTCATAGAGTTCGAACCATAATAATGAATACACAGTGTGTGTTTTCATGGAGACTTTTCAGCCAAGGGACTGAAAGTGAAATTTGGGGTTAGGCCCAAAAGACTTGGGGCTGGATTCGAGGGATACTACAATGTTCCTACGTATCCCATAAGGATGGGAATCAAGAACATGTAGTTCTAGAAATACCCTTTGTACAAATTTGGTTCGTACATGTGAAGGGTGAAAGGGGACTTTAGTACAATTATGGTTTAACCCGAGATAAAAAGTTTAGGCATTGCCATGAATGCACGTAGTCCTTTGAAATGAAACATGATTGAAAAATCAATGTAAATAATGGTTCCCTCTCAAATGAAGAAATCAAAGAGTATTGTAGTTTATTGTCACACTGGACAAAAGTGTTGTATAGTTTAACGTCGTATAACAAGGACGAAAGTGAATCAAATGTAAAGTTATTGATTCTAAGGACTGTTTCACGAATCAACATCATATGCGATGAAGGTGAACCGAAGTGAAGAGATTTTTTTTGGGCTTGAACCTTGGGAGGTTGCCTACGTACCCAGCCAGGAAAGCAAGGATCAAAATCTGTATAGTTCAATTAAAGAATAAATTAATGATCAAGTTATTCTTGGGGACAATGACCTAAAAAATGATTTTGGGACTTACACATGGTTAGCAGCCCAGAGAGAGTGTTATGGTTGAGGTTTTCTCTAAGCTCAAGTGAGTCATACTCATTGTGAGAAACAAGAGGTAGTAACAATATGAACAACGCACAGTTTAATGTCATGTAGCAGGGACAAAGTATAGTTTAGTGTCATGTAAGACATATCAAGGACTTTCTGTATAGTTTAGCGTCATGTAGTTAGGACGATGGAGACAATACATTTTAATGTCATGTTGGACAAAAGGGAAAATAGTTTAAGGTCATATACATGGACCGTGGATGGTGCAGTTTAATTTCATGCTGGACATAAGTACAGTTTAAGGTCATACATGACCTTTGATGATTATGTAGTTTAACGTCTTTCTGGACATAAGGGACTTTCAAATAGTTTAGGGTCTTATGCATGGACCATTTCTGTATAGTTTAATGTCGTATAGCAAGGACAAACTGGTGTTGCACAGTTTAATGTCGTGTTGCAGGGACAATACAGTTTAATGTAATATTGGACAAAAGGGGGACTGTGCAGTTTAATGTCATGCAGTGAGGACAGATTAGGGACTTTTTTTTCCTTCTCTTCAATTTAATGTATTGATGGACAAAAGTGTGAATAGTTTAGGGTCATATGCATGGACCATGGATAGTTCAGTTTAATGTCATGCTTGACATAAGTACAGTTTAAGGACATACATGACCTTTTAAGGAACTTTTTCACAGTTTAACGTCGTGTGGGAAGAAGTTGCAGTTTAATGTCATACTGGACCATTGCTGTATAGTTTAACGTCATAAAGCAAGGAAGAACTGGTGCCGCATAGTTTAGTGTCATGTTGTGGGGACATCTTGTGAATAGTTTAAGGTCATACTGGACCAAGGAGGAGTTTAAGGTCATACTAGACCATTTCTATATAGTTTAACGTCATATAGAAAGGGCGAACTGCTGCCACATAATTTAGTGTCATGTTGCGGGGACATCTTAGGAGTACTTTGTAGTTTATACAAAATACTTCTTCAAAAATCTGGCATTAGTTGGAGTAGTAATGAGTTCTCCATCCATCAAGATTAATGAATAAGCTCCATTGGAGTAGACCCTATGTATTGAATAAGGTCCTTCCCATTTTGGCTCAAGCTTGGGAGGTTTCATTCCTGGTATCATTGGAGTTCTGAGAACTAATACCAATTCTCCCTGAATGAATGAACGAAGACGAACTTTTTTGTTAAAAGCTCGTGATATTCCATTTTGATAGATTTCCAAATGGTGCAAAGTGCACAATATTTTCTTATCTAACCATTCCAATTCATTCAATAGCTTTTGGGATTTCTCATCTGTAGATAACTGATCACAAATGGCTACTCTGAGTGAGGGCAATTGAACTTCAATTGGCAAGACTACTTCCGTTCCATATACCAACGAATATGGAGTTGACCGCGTTGCATTGCGGGTGGTAGTCTGATAAGCCCAGAAAGCATGAATGAGTTTATCAGGCCATGACCTCTTATCTTTATCCACCATTTTTTGCAGTATATTTGAAAGAGTCATGTTAAAGGCTTCTATTTGACCATTGGCCGGTGCATGATACCGAGATGAATGGTTGGATTTAATGTTGTATTCTTGATACAATTTCATCACCTCATAAGAATAGAAGGTGGTGCTGTTGTCTGTCAATATGGTATGAGGGACACCAAATCTAGTAATGATGTTAGACTTGATGAAGCTTACAATGCATTTAGAACTGAATTATTTGAGAGGTACTGCCTCTGCCCATTTGGAAAATAAATCAGTATCAGTAAGAATGTACTTAAACTGCTTGGTCGTAGCTGAAGGGTAAGGTCCCACCACATCTATTCCCCATGTGGCAAATAGCCAAAAGTATTTAGCTGTATGAAGCAACTATGGAGGTTGATGAATGAATTTGGCATGTACATGGAATGAATGACACTTCTTTGTGTAATTAACACAATCTTGTATCATTGAAGGCCAAAAGTATCAAAGCCTTCGAATTTGATCAGAAAATCTATGTCCAGACTGGTGGGAACCACAGACTCCTGCATGCACTTCTTTCATGACAGCCATTGTCTCTTCACCATCAATGCATCTGAAGAGAACTCCATCAAAACCATGTTTGTAGAGAATTTTTTCTAGGTGGTTTGGGATATCATAAAGAGTAAAATTGACCACACGTCACTGTATTTGTTCTTTCTCAGCTCTATCAGGTGGAAGTTTTCCATTTTGATGGTATTCCCTGATAGGTGACACCCTTCCTGTAGTATGACCATACGGTTCAGGAATGGGACTAATTTCATTAATTTCCTATGTTCTATCTTGAACATAAGGTGAAATTTCATGACGGTGGGCAATATTGGTGGTTGTCTCGTCCCGATTTGGATCTGCTAGAGCTGTGGCTATATTAGCCAGCGCATCAGCTTGAGCATTTTGTGATCTTGGGACATAAAAAAATGTCGGTTCTGAAGGGAATTCCGCCATTAACTCTCTTACATAATCATACAAAGGGATTAATTCTTCTTTTCTGATGTCATAATCCCCATTGACTTGTTTGATTACCAGGTCTGAATCACCTTTCACCTTTAAGTGATTCACTTGTGCTTGATGCACTAACTCCAAGCCTGTGATAAGAGCTTGGTATTCGGATTCATTATTGGTACCACCTTCCCACAATAAAAAGGAATAAGGTAACACTGCCTTATCTGGAGAAATGAGCACAATTCCTAAACCAACATTGTTGAATTTAGGATTTTCCATTTTCTTCCCTGTTGGACTTCTGGAAGCACCATCAAAATAAATTTCCCATGTTTGAGGACTCTCTTGAATAGAGAAAACTTCCTCATCAGGGAGTTCAATATCTGAAGACATGTCTTCCACTGAAGGATGTTCAGCCAGGAAATCAGCCAGAGCTTGGCCCTTTATCGCCTTTTGAGACACATAATGAATGTCGAACTGCTGCAAAATAACTGCCCACCTTGCTAGACGTCCAGTAAGCATTGGACGACTAAGGATGAATTTGAGTGGATTATTGCGAGATACCAATTGGACCTCGTGATGTTGCAGGTAGTGTCTCAGTTTCTGAACTACAAAGTATAATGCCAGGCAGCACTACTCAATACTTGAATATCAGGTTTCTTCTTCAAGCATAGTTCTACTGAGATAGTAGAGGCTATTTTCATTCCCCGCATCATTCATTTGAGCAAGAAAGGCACCCAATGATCGCTCTAGAGCTGTCACATAGAGGATAAGTGGTCTTCCTTCAATAGGTGGCATGAGTACCGGTGGACTCAAGAGGTATTTCATGAGAACATCAAACGCTTCTTGACATTCTTCAATCCAATGGTAAGTGAATCCTTTTTTCATTGATTTGGTAAAGGGTAAACTTTTTCCTGCCAAACTGGCGATGAAATGCCGAATATAGGCTATGTGTCCTTGAAGTCCCCTTAATTCTTTCAAATTATGAGGAGGTGACATACCAAGGATTGACTTGGTCTTCTCAGGATCAACTTCAATACCACGATGGCGTACAACAAAGCCGAGAAATTTTCCTGAGGTTACCCCAAAAGCACATTTTAAGGGGTTCATCTTCAAATTATTTTGTCGAAGCTTGTGGAATATGACTTCCAAATCAGCCAAGTGATTAGAAAGTTGTTTGGATTTAACCACCAAATTGTCTACATAGCATTCAATAAACTTCCCTAAGAAAGGTTTGATGATACGATGCATGGCGCGTTGATATGTTGAACCTGCATTCTTTAAACCAAAGGGCATCACCCGGTAACAAAACACACCTTGAGGGGCCTTGAAGGCTGTGGATTACTCATCTTCTAGAGCCATTCAGATCTGATTATATCCAGAATATCCATCCATGAAGGAAAGTACTTCATAGCCAGCCGTCACATCAATTAAGAGTTCTGTAATCGGAACTGGGAAATCATCTTTAGGACAATACCAATTAAGATCTCTGAAATTGATGCAAACCCTAATTTGTCCATTCTTCTTCTTTACAGGGAAAATATTAGCCAACCACTTGGGATACTGAACTTCTCTGACAATGTTAGCTTTGATCAGCTTATCCACTTCAGATTCAATTTTGCAAGCATAAGTTGGGTGTGTTCTTCTCGCGGCTTGCTTAAATGCTCGATGTTCTTTTGGTAAACCCAAATGATGAGTAGCAACATCAGGATCAAGCCCAAGCATTTCTGTATAGTTCCAAGAAAAAATATATTTATTTTTCCTTAGAAAAGAAATATACATCTCTTTCTCTTCAAGGGTCATGGACGCACTAATTAAAGTGGGGCGCGGATCTTTCTCTGTACCTAGATTTATTTCTCTGAGTTCATCCACAGTGGTAGAGATACCCTCTTCAAATGCTGGAGGAGCATCTCTAATATCTTCCTCTTCCTCTTCATCATGTGCTATTTCTTCCATTTCTACTTGCTTAGTAGATGACAAAACAAAATTTTCATGATCGGAAGATATGTCAAAATTTGCACATTTTGAAGAAGAAGCTTCCATTTTCGACCCTATTGATGATAAAGGGTCTTCTATGGGAAATAAAGAGGAGATGATGGATTGAGAATTGACATCATTATTCACCTCCAATGTTGCTATAACTTCTTCTATCCTGATTGGCGAAGTATAGACCTATTGGATTTCAGCAGATGAAATGAAAACGTCACCACTTGTGCTTTCATCACTGTTTGGTAGGTTACCAATTTCTCCCATGTTGTCTGTCTCGATTTCCCTAATTGACATTATGAATCTTTCCATAAGAGTATTTTGATTTGGGCCTATTTTGTCAATTTTACTGATAGGTAACACATAATCTGTACTGACATGTGTAAATGGATTTATTGGAATCTTCTCCAAACCATATGGAGAATTAACTTTGGTAATTTCCTTTATTGTAGATTTCTCTCTTCCCATCATGTGAAAAAATTCCGCCTCAATGTATTGAGACTCACATGTCTTGAACGGGGCCTTATCACCATACAATGTTCCAACTTGTCCATTGAAACAGTATTTTAGACATTGATGGTATGATGAAGGGATAGCCGCATGCTGATGTTGCCAGGGTCTTCCAAGCAAGACGTTGAAAGATGAGTCTTGATCAACAATCATGAAACCCGAATTGGATAAAAGATCTCCAAACTATGTTCTGAGTGTAACTTCACCCAGTGGTTCTTGTTCATTTTTATCATATCCTTGTAACATCACGTTAGAAGGAGATAAATCAGATTCCGTGAGGCCCAAACGACGAAGTGTACGAATGGTCATGAGGTTGACTCCTAAACCATTGTCAATGAAATCTCTTCGGATATCTACACCATTGACTTTTCCAGATAAGTACAGAGGTTTTATGTGCCCATGCACAACATCATCTTCATCTTTATCAGTAAAAGATAACATTGCATGGAATTCTGCAGGATTATTCTCTATGTGATAGACTTTAGCTGCAACAATTTCAGCTTCAAACTCCTGAGGACTTGACAAAGCTTCGATGAGTTCTTCTCGAAGATCTTACGACAGATTCAATGCATCCAAAATTGATAACATGGCTGGTACTTGGGCCAAGTGTTTCAATATATCATACTTTTGATATAGAGGTCTGTGTTTCCCAACAGGAATATGCGGTTTAGCAGGTACCTTGGAAGCAGATGCTTTGGAAGCTGATGCATCTTGTATTGGGATAGAAGTTGGCAACATCCTTGGTTTTGGAAGATTAGACCGATTAAATCCATTTACTTGTTGAGATAAAGAAGATGGAACCTTCAATCGGTCTTCCAAAATAACTGTGCCAAGACTGAGTTGGCTATTGGCAGAAGAACTTGCTTGTTCGTTTTGAGCTCGCTGAAGGGCTCTACCACGAGTTTCTGTTGCATACACAATGCTAGCAGGGGTAGAATTGGAGCAGTGGCTTTGGACAGATCCACGTCTTCCCCTGTATCATGAACCTCTGGAACTTCCTTGGATTCCCTTATTTGATACAGGGAATTTAGGCTCATCAAAATTACTATTATGACTGGAATACGGATCTGTTAATTGAATCATATTAACAGAACCTAAGATTAACTCTTCGTATGATAAAGAATCTGCCTGATTAGCCTGTTTAGGCTCTGCTGTTTGATGGGGCGGTGCCCGTGGATTTGAAGTAGATGGAATAAAGTCTTCCAGAGTCAAAGACAGTTTAGGCTTTGACACATACGCATCTTGTTCTGATTCTTTTTCCTTCTTTGAATCAAGCCGTTTCTTTGAGGAATTTCCCTTTGACGAAGAGGGGTTTACTGCAATATTCATGGGAGAAGACACAATTGGTTTCTTTAATTATGTTTGCAAAATGGCATTAGTCCTATTGATTGTCTTTCTAACCATCTAATCATCATACTTCTGTGCATTTCTGCTTTTGACTTCTTTCCATTCACCTTCCTCCTCTGGAACTGTAGTAGTAACACATGCTACCTGAGTCGAAGAACATTTCAACTTGACTTGTCCCAAGTCAACCATCTTTTGCAGGAGTTCTTTGAAGACAAAAACCTCCTAGTTGGGATGCCCCAACATTTGATTAAAGGGGTAATAATTGGGACGGTCTTCATCTCCTTCCTTGTTTGGCCTCTTGGGCACTGGTAATTGAACCAAATTATTTTCCAGAGCTGAAATGAAGTAACCAGGAACTTTCTCATTTCGGAAAGAGTTTGTTTTACTCTTAAAATCCTCAAATTTTTTTTTCGTTGATCTCTTTGATCAATTGGATGAAACGGCCTATGTTTTTGGCGTTCAGGAGGTGGAGCCCTTCGAGAAGATGAAGGTTTTGAAGTAGAAATAGGTATAGGAGCTTGTTTAAGCATAACTATAGCAGCTTCTGCTTTACCTATTCTATTTCCTGGAGCTGATGGAGTTACACGAGATGTATCCTTAGCCTATATAAGGGAATCTTCAATCTGCTGAGCGATTGAAGTAAGGTCTCGAAACCCTCCTGTGTATTTGATAGGGATCAATGGCGTGCGTAATTAGTCACGCAAATTTTCCACACAGATTGGCAACAGCTCCTCCTGAGGGAGTTCTAAACTCAAGGAATATGTTAATCCCTTCCAGTGAGAAATGAAATCAGAGAATCTTTCTTTCTCCCTTTTCTTGCAGTTTGTAAGATCAAAAATTTTCGTTTTTGGCAAAGTTGAGCTGAACTGAAGAAGGAATTTTTGGCGAAGATCCTCCCATCCGATGATTGACCGGGATTGCAAGCTTGTATTCTAGACAAAAGCTCTTCCTTGTAGGGTTCGCACGAAGCATCTGAGTTTCACTGCTTCTTGCTGCTCTGGAGTTCACATCATAGGATCACAAAAAGACACGTAATGTGTCAAATGTTTTTCAGGGTCGCCTGATCCATTGAAATTAGGGAAAATAGGGTTTCCAAAACTAGATGGAGGAGAAATTGAATCTACCCATTCAGGGTAAACTTTTTTTTTCTTGTTGAACTTGCGCCCGTTTCCCTTCCATAGTTTCTAACCGAGCTGTTAATGACTCAATATTAGTTATTAACTTTTGAGAAACATCCAGTTGAATTTGTTCTTGGGTAGGTGCAATGAATGGAGCTTGGACAGATTTGGTGGTTAGTGCTGCAACTAATGGTAGCACTGCCAACCGTTGTTGCGCTTGACCCGTAGAATTAGACCTCTGAGGGTGTTCTGATAAAGGAGGATATTCCCGATCCATCTCAGTAGCTGCAACAAATTCCTTCGGCTGTCGGACTCCAGCATTCTTAAGAAGAAGACTACTCTGAAGTAGTTCTGTAGTCAAACTTCTTAATTCTTTCACTTATTCCTCCTGTTGTGAAAACCTTTGCTCTAATGAGAGTGATTGACCTTCTCCAGAGGAAGTATATGTAACCTGATTCTTTCCCCTCCCTTTGTTGGATACTTTTTGGAGATAGGGAAGTGGATTACCTAGGTTCTGAGTAATCCTTTCACTTCGTGTACGCACACCTTCTTCATTTGTATCGGTGCGTACATTTTCTTGAGCAGGACGCTCTTCATCTAAGTCCCCTAAGTGAGCCTCCTCTGGTGGATTAGAAACAACGGCATTGATGAAATTGATTGATGCATAATGCATCACATCCCTTCTATCAACATTTCTGTGATATTGTCTTCTTTCATGTCTTTGATGAGACATTGCCTTTTGTTGATTCAATCCTTTAGGAACTTTATGATGAGCTATAACTTGGAGGAAATATCTTGATAATTTGTCTCTTCATTCCTCTTGGGGCTTCTTCCCCAATCAAGAAAAGACCGACATTCTCTGAGGAGGGGATTGATGATTTGAAAGAGTCTCCAGTCTCGTGGACTGGGGATGTTCCTGCTGTTCCTGCTCAACACCTCGAATCCTATTTTTTTATTCTGAGGGTTGGGTTAAAGGAGTCCCCAGTCTGACAAGATGTGGTGGCTCTTGACATGCTATGTCTGAGACCTTCTTAAAAGCTCTCTTGATCTTGCGAACCTTAGTTCAGAAATTAGCTGGATGCATTAACCGGTATCCACTTTTATCACATGGTTCAACAGACCATTGGATGATTTCCGAAACTTCTGTCACATGATGATGTGTTCTCTCCATACGAGAGGCTTGTGCAATATTCTCTCCTTCTTGATGTAGGATCAATTCAAAAACTTGTTCTCTATATGCTTGATTTTGAGAGGAACTAGTTAAATCATGTTCTTGAGAAAGATTTTGATTAAAAACAAAGCCCATTGACTATGGCCGGCCATGGGCAATAACATTTCATGAGACCATTTTCGGCGGGATTTGCTGACTGGAAAGCACTGTGAAATTTAGTGCTCCATGAACACCCCATCCTCTGATATGAACACCAGATGGGGCATTAGAAATTAACTGACACAATTTTCTTAGTGCGCCAAGGCATGAACGTTGAAGGGTTCTCTGCTGCTTTTCAGCCTTCGGATACCGAGAAACTGATAGAGATGCCAAATTAATCTGACGTTGTAGCCCTTCTATTATCTTAAGATGATTTTCATATTCATCATAAGATAATACCTTCTTCTTCAATTGACAAAGAGTTTTCCATATATTGAGACGAATATCATGGATTCCATCTTCCGTCAACATCTTTGGAATGTCATACAAGGAGTTAGCCAATGGCCAAAAAATTAATGGTAGCTCACTTTTTTCCAGTTTTTTCCTCATGTTCAGCATTTCCTCTTCATCATTAAGTGAATATTCTTCTACCTTTTTTGACCAGAGTTGGTGTTTCCCTGTTGCTTCATCGGATGCAACAAGATTGGTAGAGAGATCATTGATCAAACTAGAAGATGCATGTCTTAGGGGTGGTTCGGAGAATGACCTACACCCTGGGCTATCTTCTGATTGAGAAAGTATTTCACTTGCTAGCGATAAAGCATCAGACATGACTGGTTTCGCATTTTCAAGTGCCTCAAGATAAGAGGGCTTTCTCGACACTACATTGTCCACTGAAGTATTTTCCAGGAAATGTGAATCACTACAGAGGAGAGGAATTTCACTGCGAAATTTATCATCATGGGGAGGACCACCATAATGGGTTACAGCAATAGATGAGATCTCTTACTCCTTGGTCTTCTGACCACACAGAGGGTTCCTGTGGCTCTCATCTGAAGACGAAACTTCAAGATTGACCGAATTGTCACGAAGCAAGCCTCCATGAGGAAGTGTCTGTTGAAGACCTACAGAATTAATGTTCCCGTTATTGGGAACTGAGGGAGTAGAATCTTTAATTCCAACAGATAAATGTCTGAGGGCTTCATGAACTTCAGCATCAAGCAAGGCCTTGTTACATATTGGCCGTTGATCTCCTGACTGTGCTGGGAGGATCTTTTTCTTAGATGCCTTCTTACTTGCTTTGGAAACCACTTGTTGACGAAAGTGGTTACTCTGAGCAGGTGTATGTGCCTGATCAGGAAAGATGGTCAGGTTAGGCTGACAATCTCTACTCAAATCAGGTGTATGTGCCTAACTTGGTTGTCCGTATGATATGGAGGAGTATGCCCCATAAACCTCTTGAACGAGAACAGATATGTGTGTCTGTTCCGGAGTGAATCTTTGATGTGTCACTCCACTGCTAGGGATAGATATATGTGTATTTCCCTGAGATGATGCTGAAGCAGTTATGATATCCTGGAAAGCATCCAAAATATTATCAGGAATTTTCTTATGCTCTTTCACCATTGAAAAAATATTCTTGGGGACTTCAGCTACCGGAATGGGGATATACGTCCATTCCAGGATTGGAGTATGTGTATGTGCATGCTCTTGTCCTCCTTTTCCTGTCAGTGAATCCTGATAGTACTCAACTATGGAGGCAGAGAGTTGAGTCTGCCTCCTGTTTGTCGTCGGAGCTTTCCGACTGACTTCTCCATGGGCTACAAAGCGAGACTGTTGGTAGGCTTGATTAATACTAGCAGGTGTATGTGCATTCTGATTACACTTCGCCAAACGCGGTTGACGAGATCCATCATACGTAGTCAGGCGAGCCTGCTGACTAACTGATGATATATAAGCAGGTGTATGTTCCTGCCTATAGTACTCCGCCGGAATTGCCTGGAGGGATTAGTGTGATGCTATCAGACGAGTCTACTAGACAGAGGAATTAAAACGGAAAGGCGTGTGTGTGTCTGCTCGTTGTTCGCCACCAAGTTAGGTTGGTGGAATTCTCCGAAGATGGCAGGAATGATAACCTGCTCATTGTTAACCGGATTCCGCCTCTGAGGGTCGTCTTACCTGCTCGGGTTCGAGGAACCTGAGCCGAATGCCTGGAGTCGGTACCCTCATCATGTTGAGGGCGCACTGCCGCATGATTCTGGCGGTGATTGTTGATGGGAGCCCTCGAGAAGGACTCCTGTCTTTTTGAATTAAGGCCCTGAGGGACCTGCTCATTCACTTCCTCAGAGTAAGGGAGCGAATAGAAATTGAGTTCCGGGGATAACAACTCAAAACGGTTGGAGACGGTAGTCAGCACAGCTTGCCTCTTGATCACTGGTCGTCGTTGTCCGGATGACCTGTGTGAGTTGTTCACTTGGAGGGCCTGTCGGGTAGCCTCCACAGTTGGGATGGTACCGTGTTGATTGTACTCCTTAACCAGCGCATTTGATACCCAGCGTTGAAGACGCTGAGTAGGTGATGTCATCCTCAGAGCGGATGACGATCCAGTAAGAATAGCAGCAGTGGTATTTGCAGCAGCAGTATTCACAGGTGTGAATTTGAGAGCAGCCATTATGGAAATACAGAAGATCATGGAAAAGAGTGCCTTTTTGATATAACAGACGTAATCAAGATAAATTCATCCACTTCATCCTTTGGATGAGCACACATGTCAATGATTGTTTTTGTTAGCCCTCTTATTGAGTTTTAAATAGGGGCTTAAGAAATAGGTAAAACGTTATTTTAACATGGTTAAGGATTCACGTCGGGTTCACCATTTTTTGTTTCCCTCGGAATTCGGGCATGACCTCCTTGATGGGAGATTCAAACGTTTTGATCGGTTTCTAATAGGTTTGTTCGTAGAACCGGAAACATCCAATTATTCCACATCCATTTGGACCTACTTTCCAAAGGTAGGCGCTTCATTAGTTTGTGAACTGATGAGGCTTAGGAATTTGCATTGGTCGAGTGGATGGGAGGTCAGACTCATCACACCTTTTTGAGGGGAATTATTGTCTATTCTGGGACTCTCTTTATAGATTTAAGTTATGTTCGTGAATCCTTATTACATTACCAAGTATAAAATGATCTTTCCTTTAGTTTTGACAATAAATGATTAAATATGTAAGAAATTTAGAGAATATTTTATATGTATTTGAGGTTCTTCATCAATAGAGAATCATCTATATCTATTTAGAGATTCCTGGTCAATGGTATCCTTCAAAACATTTACATAAAAGTCTCTTGGACATTATGATGACCAGGCTTGTTTTAAAGCCACTCAGTGGGGCACTTGAAGATTATTTTCATTCAAGAGGACATGGATTATTTCAGTGTTGGGATCGAACCCATAGTTGGCTACCTACGTATCCTTTGTTTTGGAAAAGGAATCAGAGCCCACATAGTTCGAGTAAGGGAGTATGATGTTTATGATTGATGGCTCAAAGATGGATATCATAATTACTTTTACCCTCTAAGCTCATGTGAGTCATGCTCGATGTGAGAAAAAAGAGGTATTTGTAATAAAATAGACAATTGGGCCATGAAAGATGTAATCATAAGAAATGGTTTGGGGCTTATGTATGTATGACTGCCCAGATAAATGAAGGTTAGGATTTACTTTAGGGAGAAAATCCAGGAACAGGGTCCATAAAGGTATATGTGCTTCATGGAGATTTGAATACTCTAACTTGGGACTTATTCTTGAAAATGAAACCTAAAGTAAGAGATGATTGATAATTTGGTTTTACTTCTGAGAAGGAATCCAAGATCAAACGTAAATTAGAACTGGTTAAAGAGAATTTAAGGGACTTGGGGCTTACTCCTGAAAAGGAAGCCCAAAATTATGACTGGGACTTATTTCTAAAATGGAGGCCCAGGTTAGGGGACTTGGGGAATAATCCTGAAAAGGAAGCCCAAAATTATGACTGGGACTTATTTCTGAAAAGGAGGCCCAAGATTATGACTTAAGGTTTGGGGCTTACTCTTGAGGAGGATTCCCAGATTTGGGAACTTTAAGAATTTGGGGCTTACTCCTGAGGAAGATGCCCAGGTTAAAGGACTTATAACTGGGGATTATTCCTGAAAAGGAGACCCAGGTTAAATATTCTCTCATTTTAATGGATGAGGTTGAATGAATGAACTCTCAATCTTTAGTGACATAAAGATGTATAAATCAATATGTTTTGAGAGATATTCCCTAGAATTCTTTTCAGATAAGGAAGTCAAATCCAGAAATCATGCCATAAATGGATTTGAAGAGTGTCTTGAAGACTGAATATTGAATAGGAAAGGTATAATGGCTTAAGAGGGGTAAAATGGGAAAGATGGTCACCCAAAAAGGCAGGGGCGCGCAAGTCTTGGAAGGCGCACAGGTACTACGTGGGCACACAGGTATTGGTCGCGCATGTATACTTACGCGACACGTGTGGGGTACTTGCGCGATGTTCAACCAGCATTGAAATACTTGAGAAACTCTTTATTAAGGCCTTTAGAATCCTCTTGAGGTTCTTCTAGAAAAGGGACGCGCAAGTTCTATCGAAGGAGTAAGACGGAACGCAAGTGTGGTCACTTCCCTTAATGGCTGGCCACTCAGGCGCTCAAGTGTTGATGAGTTTCAACACTTAGGCCTTCATCCCTCTCTTTAGATCTTCCGTTCTAGGTAAGAAATTACCTTAGAAGTGTTCCGAAAGCTTTGAGAAGAGACTTGGGCGTCGGGAGCTTAAATCCGAGTTTCTGGAAAAATATTCTCTCTTGAATGGGGGGCCGACAGGGTCTATTTATAGGCAGGAGAAGACCCCAGGCAGTAACAGGGCGGTTATCACTTAGGTCGTGCTAGTCACTTGTGTGCCAAAGTGCATCGCGCAAGTCCACTTGCGCGACTATGAGGAAAACTTTTGCGAACTATGGGAAAAGTTATCCTTGTTCATCCCTTTGTCAATTTTTTATGTTTCTTCAAAGGATGGATCACTTTGGACTAAGGTATTTCCATTTTTCAGACGTTAGACTCTGTGACGAAAAGGAGTGTCAACAGATTGTAATAAGTTTTTTGTATGTTTTTTATGGTTTGTTTTTCCAGGATGATGCCCACCTAACATGAATCTATAAAAGTGTGAAAGCATGAATAATAATGGATTATACTCCCTTTTCAAAAATGGGAATGTTCATATTATGGTGTAAACCCATGATACAATGTTCTAATACAATTATATTTTTAATTTTCAGTGATTTTTATGTTTGACTGATGGATTTAATCTCAGATAACATTGTTGATTTGAATCATCAATTTATTGAAATTGTGACTGCATGTCTATAGTTTTCAAGTTCAAATGATGCTATTTATTACTAAGTTTTGTGACAAAATACCATTATTGTAAAGACCTGAAATTTTCAAGGAAATTTTTCTTTTTAATTATTTTGAATTTTACGAATATGTGGCTTCTGATGGCGCCTGATTCCAAGGACCAGTGTGCCCGGAATCAATTTTTGAAGTTTTGTTTTGGTAAGGTCAGTAAACGTATGTGCAAGTTTTTCTATCATTCTAAGCAGTTCTCGGAATTGAAATTTGATGACACTGATGAACTCGCAGCACTGATATTCTCTTAAGGTGACTTTTACTACAGTTGTGTTTTACGCAGGTTGAATGTCATATTTTTGGGGTTTAATCTTAAATAAAATAAAATAATGTGGTACAAAATTTTATCTTGAGAGTTGGTTATTTCATCCCAAGGGGAGTTAAGGGTGGGGCCCGCACGAGCCTTAACTCATCATCTCCCAGTAACTCCCCTTAAACCCCCCTTATTTTTATGACAACTCCCCCTTAATGAAGTGATCTCTTCACATCCCCTCTCACTCCATTTAATTTTCCAACACATGTTAATAAATGAATTCAACCTCTTCTAATTAATGGGTTGAGCTACTCAATTTAATAATCATATGTGGTGTCATGAATTCTTTAGAAATATTTTGAATTGCATGACACCAATATAATTATAGAGAGCCTATTATTTCTTTTGAGGCTTGGATATTACTTGGAAAGGCTTGAGGGAATACACCGTTCTTATTTCGACGAAGAACACCAAACTTCAACGAAGAATGACTGTGACGAAGAACATGAATGTCTTATTCATCAACGCTTCCCTTTGGATGCACCCTGACGTCAATGAAAATGATGTCCACATACCACGAATCATGACCTCTGCGACGCCATCTTCTGCGACGCTCGACTACCGTGAAGATTTTCCAAGGTAGGGGGTCGTTTTGTATATTTTCATATATGTGATTTATACCATCGATCATGGACGATCTTTTATGATGAACTATGGTTTGAGCCTCAAACTTGGAGGGCACGAGAAAATGAACAAGTCTGGTCCCTTCACTGGTTGTTTGTTTACGTGTTGATTGACGGGAAATGACGAAACGGGATCGCAACGACGATTTGGGGCTTTCGTAGTGAAGTTCGGGTCCCAAGATGACCATAGGTGCAATCGTTGGGAGAAACGGACCACCGGAGCACATTCAGTGGTCCGCGGAAGGCAAGGCGGCGCACCGCTAGAACAATCCTCTGCAGCTGAGCCGCGACGGTGGAGGAAATCAGGAACAACTTTGCCATTCTGGAAAATCGGAGAGGTGCGGCTTAACGCCGCGCCGACTACCCGAGCCAGCGGCCCCCCGGCCTGAATGGGGTGGGCCACGTGGGTCAGACCACGCCGGTCGGGCTGGGCCTCACCGGATGGGCCGGGCCATGCTAGCCGGGTCAGGCCGTGCCCAACTGGGCTGGACCCGGACCCGGTTCGGGCCGACATAGGCGGGGTTGGGCCGGGTCGGACCGGGCCCGGACCCCCCCTTTTTCGGACCGTTTTCAGTTAATTGCCCATAACATGAGGTAAGTACCTTTGATCAACGTGCCGTCTGTTGTGTAGGAATCCTTGGATCGAGGAAGTAGTTTTGATATATTACACTCATGTTTTCGACAAAGTTTGAGTACGACCAGGTTGGTTTGAACCTGAAACCAACAGGGCCCTCGAAGCGGAAACACTTATAACTTAAGGGCCGGACGTCCGATTGACGTGCCATCAATTAAGTTGGTTTCCTTATGATGAGATAGTTATTTTGGTATAATCCACATGATTAATGGATGTAGTTTGAGTATGGCCAGTTTGGTTTTAGCTTAAAAACAAAAAGGGCCCCTAGAATGGAAAATCGAATAACTTTCAGACCAAACGTTCATTTGAAGAACCATCAGTGGTGTTGGTAATCCATTTGAGAATAGTTCCCTTTGAGTATACCCATTGGGAGTTTGGGGTACATTTGACATACGGTTGGGTTGGTTCGTACATGAAACCAACCGGGCCCCCGGGACAAAAAGGCTAATAACTCACAGGCCGGGCATCTGATTGATGCGCCGTCTATTACGTTGAGACCCCTATGATGAGGTGGCCGTTTTAGATACTTCCACGTGAGATTTCGTGACACTGGGAATTATTGAGAAGTAGATAATGGAGCGGACCCTCTCAGAGATGAGCGTATAGAGTGTAGATACCTAGTAGCTGTAGACTAGATGACTGCTTGTCCGATTCATTTCGGAGTGACTTGAATAGGCCAGTGGGGAGTGCTACTATGTTGGGGCGGCAGACCCATGGTGGAGGAGAGCTACTTTTTTGGGGTGGCAGACCCACAATACTCGACAGGAGGAGTACCTCTGTAGGCTATTAGGGGAGGGCTACTCTGTTGGGGCTGCAGACCCATGGCAGGGAGGGCTACTGTGTTGGGGTGGCAGACCCGCGGTACTCGATAGGAGGAGTACCTCAGCAGTCTAAGGTCAGTGAGTAGCACCTCGGAGTCACGACAGGGCCACTGTACTCGATAGAGGAGGAGTTCTCCAATAGTTTTGGTTTCGATAATGAAAGTCCTGGTTTGTGCTGAGTCAATGACCTTTGTGTTTTCCTCATGATTGAGATGGGTTACTTGATAACATAGGTATATGTATGGGCATATACCTAAGTAAACGTTATCTGTTGAGATATTTCTTTGTGGTTTATTCTTGTTGGATTTTTTGAGACCTTGAGGGTTTTGGGGTCCCTACTAAGTATCTTTATACTCACTCCTACACAGTATATGCTCGCATCTCATTGTGTTGGATGCAGACGATGGACAGCGCTGACCGAGGTAGAGTGTAGGAGGACTGGACAATACCCGGAGGTGGACTTCACGACGATTCTATACCCGGAGGAGACGAACGGGAGTGGAGTGCTGAGGAGGACATCTATACCTACCCTTCAGGTAGGAACCCGGAGGATGATTCATGAGCTGCTTTCATCTTCCAGCTGTTTGCCTTTTCAGTTATACTTTCATTAGTTGTAGCTGTACCTTTCTATTTTGCTTGTATTTCTGGACCCTTTTTACATTCAGCACACCGGTTATACTATTATAATTAGTGTTTTCTTCCACTTGTTCTCTGATTGTGTGTGATTAAAATTTATAAAGGCAATGCCTTCCCAGATCTACGAAATTACGCCTTTGGTGCTAGTCATCAGCCCCTGGCCTATGGAAGGCGGGCTTGGGATAGTCATGAACGAGCCCCAGGGGATGGGTCGTGAAAAATTGGTAACAGAGGAGTTGGTTCTACCGTAGAACTTAGGACTCTGATATTTTCTTTTCTGTGAAGCAATTGTTTTAAGCGTAATGAGTGTGGTTTTCAGTTCAGGGAGTCCATTGTTGGTGCGGTGACCGACGTATCCATACATCAGGACCCTGGCCACTGATTTCTGACTCAGTGAACGAAAACACTGATTACATTTGACTTTTAGAAAGTATTCTTTAAGTCATCTCAAACCAGGTCATCCCACCTGGTATTGTCTTTTTACCGTGTCACATCTTTTTCTTTTCAGGATGTCTTCACCTAGTAATTCCTCGCAGGTTCTGAGTGGAGGGCGTGAAGGTAGCCCATCGAGTAGTGAGGCCATGGTGTATGGCCCCATCACAGCAGAGGCACCAGCGGTACAATTACTTGCTGGGCTACCATTATCACCAACCCCAGCATCATTGGGTTCATGCCTCTTGAGCGCATTTCACGAGTTCTTGTGACAGAGTCCTATGAGGTTTAATGGAGAGACATACTTTCAGATGACTGGGTACTAGTTGGAGTTTGTAGCACAAGAATTCCACATAGCTGGGACACCCACTGACTTGATGGTGTACCCAACTATTAGTCTCTTTCATGGAGCAGCTGAGAGGTGGTGGAGCCATATGCGCCAGTTTTTCGATGAGATGACCTACACCTGGGGAAACTTCGAGGGTTTTTTCAGGGTGGAGTTTATATGAGAAACTCTACACTCTGAGCGTACTCAAGAGCTGCTATCCTTACTGCATGTTTTTTCGTCAGTAGAGGAGTCATATGTAGGAAGTAGAAAAATGATGCAAAGTTCCAAAAGGACCAGACCTATAGGTGGTCGACCGCACGACTCAGAATGGGTAGTGTAGGGATCCCAAGGTGGAGACATAGCCAAGAATACCAGGAACAAACAGTGTTTCTCCCGCGGGGGGCTTGGTCACATGGCACGCGACTGTCCGACCCACCGTGTAGACGATCAGCAGATAGATGAAGGACCTCCTAGGCAGAGGAAGAGGATTCATCATGATAGACTGCAAGTAGATGGACGTGTAGCTGTTGGTGGACGACGCTTTGAGGGGTCACGACCCCCAGCACTAGGAGGTCCACCCCCACCACATGGAATGGATGGATAGGGGAGAGAACAACTTCAGGTAGCTGAAGCATACAACTATGGAGCTCCGGAAGAAGGTGGACAAGAGAAGAACTAGTTCTAGGAATTGAGGCCCTTTTTCATTATGCTTCTAGCTTTGTAAATGTCTTTGTTGTTTTTGTTTTGTGTCTTTGTACTTCGAGCTACAGTAATGAAAGATACGTTTCCTTGTGACGTTTGCTTTCCTTCCTTTTTATGTACTAAGTGGTTTCAGTTTAAACTGTTGACTTGACCCTCACTTTTGAGATTCCTATTGGAGGAGACACAGTGATCACATGCTGATGCCGACAGTGTGACTCATCCCTTGGAGGCGAGAGTAATGGTTGGATTTATTGGTAGTGGCGTTGAGGCCTTACGATGTCGTCCATGGAATGAATGTATCATTCATGTCAGGATTGATTGTATTAGGCAATGGGCGTGGTTTATCTAGGGGATGAGACCAGATTTATCTTTTGGGAAAAGGAGAAATCTTAGCAGCTCTGAAAGATTGTAGGTGAAGAATGGTGATCGTCGACCGACTAAGAATGTCAGCCAACTTCATACTGACCTGAGATGGTACGAGCTACGACAGAGAAGGTGCAGATCATCCAGGAGCAGATGAAGACTGTACAGAGCAGGCAAAAAATCTATGATGTTAGGAGACAGAGACCACTAGAGTTCGAGGATGGAGACCACGTCTTTATACAGGTCTCACCTCATCGAGGTCTATGGAGATTTATCCGAGGAGACAAGTTATCTCCGAGTTTCATCGGACCTTTTTGGGTACTCAACAGGAAAGGCGAGGTGGCTTACCGCCTGGCCCTTCCACCTTAGTTGCATTGGGTGCATGATGTCATTCACATATCTCAGCTGAGGAGATACGTGCATGACCCTTCACACATCATCAACTATGGGGAACAGGATATCGATGATGGGGTGACATTCATGGAGGTCCTAGAAGAGATTGAGAATCGACAAGAGTGGGTCCTATGAGGACGCTTTATTCCTCTGTTGTGTATTCGCTGGTAGTACGGGAACCTCTAGGAGAGCACATGGGAGTGGGAGGCTCAGATGCATGATCAGTACCCCTTTGGTTTCCCAAGTATGTGTTGTAGCTTTATAGGGACATAAATACCTGAGGTGGGAGTAATCTATAGACCTATAATTTTCAAGGAAATTTCTTTCTTAATTCTTTGTAATTTTACGAATTTGTGGCTTCTGACGACGTCTGCTTCTAAGGCCTGGTGTGCCTAGAATCAAACCTTGAAGCTTTTTTCGGGTACATTCAGTAAACGTACGTGTGGGTTTTTATATCTTTTCAACCAGTGTTCAGAATTGAAATCTGAGGACACCGATGAACTCGAAACACTGGTATTCGCTTAAGGGGACTTTTACTGCAGTTTCATTTTACGTGGGTTGAGAGTTATATTTTTGGGGTTTAATCATAAATTAAATAAAATTGTGTGGTATAACATTTTATCTTGAGAGTTGGTTATTTCCTCCCAAGGGGAGTTAGATGTGGGGCCCACAACCACATAACCTCCCATGAGAGGATATTTACGAGGTGGGGCCCATACGATCCTTAACTCTTCATCTCCTCATAACTCCCCTTAAACCCACCTTATTTATTATGACAACTCCCCCTTAATGAAGTGATCTCTTCACCTCCCCTCTCACTCCATTTAATTTTCCAATACAAGTTAATAAATGAATTCAACCTATTCAAATTAATGGTTTGAGACACTCAATTAAATAATTATATGTTGTGTCATGAATTCTTTTGAAATATTTTGAATTTCATGACACTAATATAATTATAGAGTGCCTGTTGTTTCTTTTGAGGATTGGCTATTATTTGGAAAGGCTTGGGAGAATACACCATTCTTCTTTTTACAAAGAACACCAACCTTCAATGAATAACGACTCTGAAAAAGAACGAGAAAGTCTTCTTCTTCGATGCTTCCCTTTGGACGCACCCTGACGTCAACAGAAACGACACCCATATACCGCGGCGCCCGACCTCCGTGACACCGTCTTATGCGACGCTCGACTACCACGATGCTTTTCCAAGGTAGGGGGTTGTTTTGTATATTTTCATATGTGTGATTTATACCCTCAAGCGTGGGAGTTCTTTTATGATGAACTATGGTTTGAGCCACTAACGTGGAGAGCACGGGCTAATGAACAAGTCTGGTCCCTTCGCTGGTTGTTTGTATATGTGCAGATTGTCGAGAGATGAAGAAACGGGATTGCAATGGCTATCTGGGGATTTCATAGTGAAGTTCAGGTTCTGAGATGACCATAGGCGCAATCAGTGGGCGAAACGGACCACCGGAGCACGTCCAGTGGTCTGTGGAAGGCTGCGGCGGCCCGCCACGCCTGTATGGTGGCGCTGGCGTCAGGAGGCGGCGACGCACCTCTGGAATAGTCTGCTGCGGCTTAGCCATGGCAGTGAAGGAAAATTGGAATGGCTTTGTCGTTCTGGAAAATCGGATAGGTGTGGCTTAAAGCCGCGCCAGTGCCCCCCGCGGCCGGGCCGGGGCGGGCCACGAGGGTCGGACTGCTTCGGCCGGGTCGGTCTGAGCCGGCTGCACTGGGCCGCGCAGGCTGGGCCGGGCCGCGCCCAACCGGGCCAGACCCAGACCCGGTTCGGGTCTACCCGGTTCGGGCCGACCCAGGGTGGGTTGGACCGGGTCCAAACCCCCCTTTTTCGTACCGTTTTTGGTTAATTGCCCATAACTTGAGATACAGACCTCTGATTGATGCACCGTTAGTTTTATAGGAATCCTTGGATCGAGACGGTTATTTTGGTATATTACACTCAAGGTTTTGGAGAATTTTGGGTACAACCAGGTTGGTTCGAACCCAAAACCAACTGGGCCTTGGAGCGGAAACACTTATAACTTAAGGACCTGGCGTTTGATTGACGTGTCATCAATTACGTTGGTTTCTGTATGACGAGATGGTTTTTTGGCATACTAAACTTGATTATTGGACATAATTGTAGTATGGTCGGGATGGTTTTAGCTTAAAAACCAACCGAGCCCATGGAACGGAAAAGCCAATAACTCTCAGACCAGACGTCCGTGTGATGAACCGTCAGTGGCATTGGTAATCTCTTTGAGAATCGGTCCCCTTAAGTTTACCCCTTGGGAGTTCGGGGTATAGTTGAGATATGGTCGGGTTGGTTAGTACACGAAACCAACCGGGCAACCGGAACAAAAAGGCTAATAACTCACAGACCGTGCGTCTGATTGAAGTGCCGTCTATTACGTTGAGACCCTTATGATGAGGCGATCCTTTTAGATACTTCCACGTGAGATTTAGTGACACATGGAATTATAGACCAGTAGCTAGTGGAGAAGACCCTACTGGAGACGAGCATACGGAGTGCAGAGACCTAGTAGCTTTAGACATGATGACTGCTTGTCCGATTCGTTTTGAAGTGACATGACTAGCCCAGTGGGGAGTGCTAATATGATGGGGTGGTAGAACCATGACGGAGGAGCGCTATTGTGTTGGGGTGGCAGAACAGTGGTACTCGACAGGAGGATTACCTCTGTAGGATATTAGGGGGTGTGCTACTGTGTTGGGGCGGCAGACCCATGGCGGGGAGCACTACTGTGTTGGGGTGGCAGACCCGCGGTACTCGATAGGAGGAGTACCTCAGTAGTATAAGGTTAGTGAGTAGCACCTCAGAGTTGCGACAGGGCCACCGTACACGACAGAGGAGGAGTTCCCCAACAGTTGTGGTTTCGATAATGAAAATCCTGGTTTGAGTTCAGTCAATGACCTTTGTGTTTTCCTAATGATTGAGATGGGTTACTTGATAACTTAGGTATATGTATGGGCATATACCTAATTAAAAGTTATCTGTTGAGATATTTATTTGTGGTTTATCCTTGTTGGATTTTGTGAGACCTTGAGGGTCTCGAGGTCCCTACTGAGCATCGTTATACTCACCCCTGCACGGGCTATGCCCACACCTCATTGTGTTGGATGAAGACGAAAAACAACACTGACTGAAGAAGTGTGTACAAGGACTAGGCGATACCCGGAGGTGGACCTCACTATGAGTCGGTACCCAGAGGAGATGAACGAAAATGGAGTGCTGAGGAGGAAATATGTACCTACCCTTCAGGTAGGAAGCCAGGGGACGATTCAGGAGCTGCTTCCATCTTCCAGTTGTTTGTCTTTTCAGTTGTACTTTCTTTCAGTTGTAGCTGTACCTTTCTATTGGGCTTGTATTTCCAGCCCCTTTGTACTTTTAGAACAATTGTTAGACTAATTTACTTAGTGTTTGCTTCTTCTTGTTCTCCGATTGTGTGTGATTACATTTTATATAGGCAATTCCTTCCCAGATCTAGGGAATTCCTCCTTTGGTACTAGTCACCATCCCCTGACTTATGGAAGGCATGCTTGGGGTAGTCACGAAGCGCACCCAATGGGACGGGTCATGAAAATTATAGAGGTTAAGAAATTATTTAACATATGTATATATTTTTTTTCAATTTTTTATGCTTTATTATATCCTAATTAAAATTTTAGTACCGATTTTTTGATAATAAAGAATTAGTTGATGCCTTATTTTTTTATTTTGAATAGAGAAATTTTAAATACAATTTTCCTTTCATTTTGAGACTTTTTTTGTTTGTTGATTTGAAAAATCCTATATTATAATGACTTACATAAATTTTGGGTTTTATAAATTTATTCTCGGGTACCTGAATTTTAATTCTCTATTTATGTCATTTTTATCCTATGTATTTTAATATTTTTAAAAATAATTTTTCATATATTCATATATTTATTTTATATTTTTAAAATATTATCTAATATTTAAATTCTATTTATGTTAAATTATTTTTAATTTTTTTCTAATTTTTACAATGTATATATTATGTAAATTGATTATTATTATTTTAACTTTATATTAGCATTAAAACCTATATATATATATATTTGGAGTGAACCAAGATGACATGGATTAGGAGAAGTACACAATATTTTTTGTGTCATAATCAAATGGAGAAAAATATAAATAATTCTGTCTACAAATATCCATAAGGCATTTTTATTCATGAAAAATGATTCATTTCATCACAATAAAATATTAGAGGAGAATATAAATCACATTGTGATACACAATTTTGAATGGAGATGAACACTCTTTCCAAAACAATCCTTAAAATAATCACAAACTGTATAACTAAACTATAAAACATCTATACCCATACAATTTATAAATATTAAATTCATCATTTGAAAAATCACAATGTTTCCTATAATAACAACACATAAAACATCAACTCCATTACATTTTTAACTACTAAGGAGAATCCCAAATATAATACTACTTTTACCCCTAGAAACTATATGATTTCATTGTACAATATCATATTCATGGGAATACTGAACTGAAGTATTTAGTAGATTATAATGACCCATTCTTCTCGAACATAAATTTTTCATCTTATTAGACGATTATTAATTATATAACACAATAATACATGTTGGAATCATATAAATCTAGTATCATTTGAATCATAAAACATAAAAAAACAGTTCTTATGTGAACTACATGATATCCCACTAATTTCATCATAACATTCACCCTTATTAGACATATCGCACATAATACAGTTTTTCATGACTTGGGGAAATGGAACATAAGAAAGGGTGAGATCTGATGCTTACTAAAGAAAAAAATTAGATTTCAACCACTACTTATAAAAAACATGATCATAAGGGTGTGAGAACACGAGAAAAACATTTGAAAACCATAAAATTCAAAACATAGATAATATCTGAGTCAGTGAATATAAAATGTATGTTAATAATACATGAATCATAATGTCATCAAGGTACAAGATTCATTAGGGAATAACATAGGAAAAAGAAATGAGTTTCTGGCTAAAATATAAGCACAAAAAATCATTTCAATATAAGTCAAGGATAACATCTGAAACTATCATAAGGAATTAGTCTTACACCCCATTCCATCTTAGTAATTAATGTCCACACATAAGTTTGTCATAGTGGATTTATTCTCTCACTAAACTAAGCTCACTCCCCATTTAGATCCTATTTATTTTATAAGATATCTATCTTTAAGTAATTCACTAGATGAACATATAATTCTTAACCAACCCATCACTTAATAAAAATCATAAATATATGTTCCAAAAGATCCTAAAAAATTATTAATATCAAAAGTAGTGTGAAAGAAATAGTTTTAATTAATATTTCATCATATAATAACTAGTGGAAAAGAAATAGGTTTCTTAAACATTTCATCAATTCATTAAAGAATAACACATGAAAATGGTATAGGTTTCATAAAAAATTACCATCATAATAAAAAAACATATAGAAATATTATATATGTTTTAATTGGATAATATCCTTAGTAAATTTTAATTAACATCATTGATGAAAATTAATTGAAAATATCAGTTGGAATATTTCTTGAGAAGAAAAACATTTTCACTTTGAAATCACTAATTTAAAACATTAAAGATTCCCAAATAGTAAGGGAAAAAATTTATTTAAAAATTATATTGTAAACTCGGTAAACGAATATTAAAATAATAGAGAAAAAATGAATATAAGAAATCATGTTCATTCTATGTATGATAAAACAAATATTCCTTTCACATTTTAGGTCAAAAGTCATAAAGTACATCATTCAAAAAATGATATGAAGATTCATTTTTTTAAATATAAGAAATAGTTAAAAATAACATTAAATAGTTATATTATAATATTAAAATCATTAAATAATATTTTTAGAAAAAATAGCATTATATGAAAATTATTTTGGACTGAAGAGAGAAATAATGACGATTTTACTTAAAAACATTATGTTTGACTATTGATTTTTTAAAGAGAATAAATTGGAATGAAAAATGTATTTTATTGAAATAATAATATGGTAAGAAAATTATTGTGGTTATTCAAGGTTAGATCATAAAATTTATCATTGGAAACGTAATCATGAAAAATCTTTATAAACAATAGGATTGTAACACAAAACCATTATCTCAGGTCCAATTTACTTCATACTTGTTTGAACCTCAGGAATAATAAATATAGATTTATAATAATTTTTTTGAAGAAATAATATATATATATATATATGATACTACATATGACAAACTTGTTTGATTTTATCACATGTTTAATAATAATTCCTTATTAGTGTCACTATTCCTTGTGATAATTGCTTCATTTTTTTAAATGAGTTGGTTTGATAGTTTCAGTCCTCATAATTTGACATATTTAAATCATATAAATTGTTTTAATAATTATTTAAATATATTATCTATTAATTATATAAATATTTAGATACATATATATAATTTATAGATATAAAAATGAATTACACTGTTTGTGGAGACGGTGGGCCCTATATAGTAATAACCCTGTTTTAATTTTTTGATGGATGATATAAAATAAAGGTAAAAAATAATTCACCATTCTATAATAATTATATATATATATATATATTATATTCAAAAAATCAATCCTTATTTCAATCCATATAAAGAAGAAATGAGAAACAAATCATATCACTCTGTAGAGGTGGTAGTCCAAATATATGCCCGAGCGACATTTTCAATTTCAAACAAGTTATAATGTTATAAGTTATATGTGTTATTATAATTATATAAATATTATTATGTTATAAATTTCATATATATACATGAAATCTATCATTATATCCATCCGTGAGAGGTAGTGATAGAAAACTGATTACATCAGTTCACGATGTGATTGTTCACTGTAAACCCGATCAACCATTTGTTTCTCATTTATTGAAGAGAATATTGAAATAGTTTAATAAATAAACATAATAACTTATCATAATATTTAATATAATTATGGTATCATTTCATAGTTATTAAGAACATTTTAATGTGGTATAATAAGTAATAAAATGACAATTCCTGATAAATAATTAGGAATCTTATTAGGATAACCTCTTTAGGTTTATTCATAAACCCTTAATAGAATGGTTTTATGATAAAAATAATGACACTAATTCATGAGTATGGATTTAATTAATTTAATTCAGAATTTATTTTTCAAACTAAATTTATCTTGACATGTAGAGAGGAAAATAGAGGGGGTTTCCTTTTATAAGTTGGGGAGAGGAAATGCATGAAATATTTGAAAAGAGTAAAACATATTAATCTCTAAGTAATATAAAATAGATCCATAAATATTATATAATATCGAGTAGATATATGTCCATAAAATCAAATTTATAAAAGTTTTTATGTCATTTTAACTCTTATATCTTTATTTTAACGCCCAGTAAACCGCTTTTAACCTTAATCATTGTAATTTTTTTATTGTTTTCAATATTAATTATGATCAAAAGTTATGTTGAAATTATTAAATAATAATAATTATAATGATTCAAAATATTAAATCCATTTTATCAAATTCAATTCACACAAGTGTCATAATAGTATTTTAAATTTAATACATAAACATGTTGAAAATCTGTTTTCGAAGAATAAATTTTCATTATTATTGAACATTTTAGTATTAAAATTAATTATAAATTTGATTAAAAATACCTAAATTGGATTAATAATAATATAATTTAATTACTTATACCATTTAATGAATTTTAAATTAAAATATATTTATTTAAATTCATAAAATGTAATTTTTTTAATAAAAATCTATATTTTTCACAATTCATTGAAAAATTAACCTTTTCATAAAATTATCAAAAATTCAATATGTGATAATTTAGAATTTTTTTTTTCAAAAATGAGATTCATTTTTTGAAATAAAATTTCTAATCTTTCAAAAAAATTAATTATATTATTTTGTCAAAAAAGAAAAAAAACCTTTTTAACGAATACATATGTTTTTATAGAATATAATATATGTACTTAAATATATTTTATTGATCTAAAAAATTTATAAATATTTTTTAAAATGTGATTATTCTAATTTATAATGATAATAAAATGGATAATTTATAATGGTATACTATATTACAGTTCATTTAGACTCGAGGCTGTGTGTATCACAAGATATCGAAAAAATAATTTTTTTAAAAAATTCATAAAATCTCAGGGTGTTACATTCTAAAATATATAAAATTAATTTCAAAAATAAATTATATATTTTTTATTCAGGAAAATGAGGATATCTCTATTACATTATATCCCATAGTTTCTAAGTATAATCTTCAAATATTTATTTCCTCTAGAGTACATTAAGTAGGTGAGTAACCATATTCTATATAACTTTATCTATATAATCCCAGATTTCTACATATTTTCCTTTATAGGAAATATCATGTTCAACTAGTATAAAAAATAAGTCCATTAAACGTAAGGGATTGAGTATGTACTTCTATTGGAGAGATACATGGAACACATTGTGAACTTTAGAGAGGTTCAGTGGAAGTTCCATGTGATAAGCTATAATCCCTACTCAATTAAGAATGTCAAAGGGTACAATAAACATAAGGGTCGAAATTACATTCCTCTAGAATCACATAAACCTATTACTAGTAGAAATTTATAGGGAAACCTCAAAAAATTGGAAGTCAAAGTCACTCTGATTATTATGATCATGAATTATTTTTACTCTTATTTACCTTGATGTGCTATTGAATGGATATGAAATTCTCAACCATTTGTTCTACTTGATGAGGCCCTAATAAATTTCTATCTCCAACATTATCTAAAAAAATTATAGTTCATAAATTATTTCTATTGAGTAACAAATAAGGATCCGTCATAATTATTGAGTGAAAGTTATTGTTGTAAGAAAACTTGACTGGAGGAAGGTGTTGATGATAACAACATTTCAAATACAGAGCATAAGATCTCAACATATCCTCTAGGGTCTCAATTTTTCTCTAATAAGGACTATCTATTTATGGATTATAATATTCACTTAAACTCGCCTTTATATCCATATCTCAGTGAATACATCAGCAGAACTGAAAGGTAAAAATAGGATCTTGATATGTTATAAAATAATTTGGTACTCCATGAAACATTAATACTTCATTAGTTCATATTACAGAACGAAGAACAAGATATTAATATTCTATAATAACAACGAAGTGTGATGACTTCATAAGGTGATTTAATAAAACCAAAATAGTATTTAGGCCTTTATATGTTTTAGGGGAGTCTATTGATAAAATACATGGTAAATGTTTCCCATTTCCATTATACTATGTGATATGGTAGTAACATGACCTCAAACTTCTATCTCCCATCCTTAAAAAAATGACATACTAATCCCTAATATACTTACTTAACAATATATTTATTCAAAAAGTCCCATAGAAATACTAATTCATATCTCTATAAAGATTCCTACTTCAAGTTTTAATAGATTATGATAAATTATGAGCCTCATCCATCCAATCTTTCAATCCTGATACAGATTGAACACAGACAAGGTTCTCAGGCCTTATTATTAAATAACAATAAAGATTGTACTCAAGGGAATTTTTGAACATAGTATTTAGCTTTACTTAATCATTATTATGTCCATTGAATCCTCACATTAATATATCTTTGACAACTCATTCAAAAAATATAATATTTTCCACTTATATATTTAAAGATTAATCCATTGAAAATATATAAATAATGGATATTTTTTATCATTATATTAGATAATCTTGAAAGATCCTTTTGACATAGAGAATTTAAAACCTTGTTCACTTTCATAGAGTGGTAATGTGTTGAATAGTCATAGTATTTAATGAACTCCAACAATATTCTCAAGTTCATATTAAGATATTTTTTAGTGAATAAATACCTTACACTTTTATGATTAGTATATATGTCACACCATTCGACATAAAGACAATTATTCCATATCTTTAATGCTAATATTATCAAATCTTACTAAAAATTAATATTTAGTTAAATATTCTCATGAAACATTATGTTTCATGAGGCATAATCTATCACAATATCATTATTCATGAAAACACATCCTAATATCTTATTTGATGAATCAAAATAGATTAAAAAACCTTATCCATTGTATGGTAATGTATTTAATGGTTCATCACCAAAAAATCGTTTTTAGTTCTTTGAAGGTTTCCTCACATTTAGTTATCCATTGGAACTAGTATACCTTATGAGTTATCATGCTTATTGGATTTAATATTCAAGAAAAATATCCCTAAAAGCATCGATAATATATAAAAAAACCAATAAAAATATAGATCTAAATCACTGTGGATAATATAGTCTACTTCTTGATAGTTTTTTTATATGATGGATCTAAAAATATACCCACACATGATATTATATAATCTGAAAATAAAAATTCATATAACCGAAAATCACACTTGGTAAAAATTTTATTCAATTTTTCCTTTATTATGGATTTTAGTATAATCCCCAGGTGATATTTAGGCTCTTCCAATCTATTTGAATAGGTAAGAACATCATCTATAAAAAAACTACAAACTAATCAAGGTAATCCATAAAGAATCTATACAATAAATCCATAAATATTGTAAGGGAATTAGTATGACTATATTACATCACTATATATTCACAGTGTCCAAAACATGCTTGGAATGCTGTATTGGGTATATTCTTTTTCTTGGCCCTCAATTGATGATATCCAGAATGAAGGTCAAACTTAGAAAAGTATTGATCATTAATAGTTGAAAAAATGAAGTTATAATTATGAGGCAATGAATACTTCTTCTTAATTGAGATCTTGTTAAGATCCTCATAATCATTTATAATTAAATTTTATCCATCTTTATTATTAAAAAAAGAATTTGTACAACCCAAGGGAATAGACATGGATAATTAAATCCATTTTAATGTTTCTACTAGAGTTATTTCTATAATTAATTTATCTCAACTAGTTCAATCTATATGGAGTCTTTGATATACGTGTATCACCAGGTTTGAGTTTTTTTGAGAACACGACTTCATGATTTTATATAAGACTATGAAACTCTTAATTAAAGACATCAATACATTCCAACAAAATAGGTGTATCATTGATGAAGAGGTTCTCCCCAACCTTATGAGATAACCAACCATTTTGAATAGGAATCAAGAAAATACAATTGATGCGATTTCCATTAGAAATTCATTTTTATGGTCAAAATAATTGATGATCATAGGTTGGTTTCGAATATCAAATGTGAATTCCCATAATTCGTAATTAATGTTGTATTTTTGTGAAGAAATATGACCAATATTCAAAATTTCATCAAATTAAACAAGAGGGATAATAAAGATATTTGTAAGAAGGAAATCCCCACATACATCAATCAAAGAAGAATCATTATCTTGAGATACAATCATTTTACCATTAGGGGTTTTCACTCTTAAATCAACATCAATTTCATGAGAATATTAATTAAAATTCCTTGATACATTTGTTTGTATACAATAATATAGAAAATAATAATCTCATATTTGGTAATTCAATATTTGAACATACCTATTACCACATAAACATTATCATTGCATCTTCAATACCAAACTAAAATCAAAATGAATTGTGTGATCATACAAATTATCTAATCAATGCGATATTTTCTACAATAACACTAATAGAATGTATAAATAATTACACATTCTGATCAATCTATGTCACCTTAGGTGTAACATAGGTTATTCAGGGAATCCATCTATTAAAATCATTTATGATGGTTGGTATATAAAATGTGAGTAAACCTAAACATTTTCCCCAAGAGTGTTAAACTATATGTGTATTAAAATGAAAAGCAACGTGAACCTTAATGATTTATGGGATAAATTTGAATAACTCTTTTCATTGTTATTACCACTAGAATTATATTTTAAAAAACCATGTTGAAAAATCATGTCCCGGGTTGCACACACTAGTCCCCCCATCTGATCTGTCACAAAATCTCAAGTGAGCCTCTACATATTCTAGAGGTTACCGGCTAGTAAAAAGGATATAATATCGATCATGGGGAGACTATTCCCTTATTATCAAAGTAAAAAAACAATATATAAATGATATATCTAATAAGAAAAACCAAACCAATATCACATGATGAACAAGATAAAAATAAAATATCCCAAACAAATCCATAGATATGTGATTCCAAATACGTATCAAGTTTCAATATAGAAATCTCAAATTAAACAAAGATAGTGAAAAAGACTATATGGGTCCTAAATCATGTATAATTCCCTTATCCATGATTTATCCCGACACATGCATGTAATATATAGCTGTCATTCTTATCATGTCTTACAACCATGAAATTTATTCAGTTACTTATTAGGCAGCCTGAGTAGGGTGTGAATAAAACTTTTCAGGCCACCAAAAATGACGTAAAAAACAATATAAATTTCAATAATAGTATATGAATTTGTATAAATAATAAGATACAATTAATATTTAAATAAAAATAACTTTTAATTATTAGTTAATTAACCACATAAAAAACTAGGTTTCAGGGAAACCTAATCCATCAATTCCTACTTCAGCCCATACCTGAATTTGAACCATATAAAAATATAACAATATCACAGTTATCATTTATCCTTCCATTTAACATAATTTATTTGTCAATTGGAGCCGTATTCTAATGCAAACTAATGGGTTTAGAACATCATGTCTAACACCTCATTGGTATTTTAAGCATTAGTCCGTATCCCACACCTAATTAATCAGATGGGCCTTTGTTGTCTCAGTCCCTGTACCATACTCTTTATCTTATATAGTTATTTATCTCAAAAATACATTTCCCACACTTCATTTATCACCTATTGGTATTTGGATCATTACTCCTTATACCATAACTCAATTATCACATATGGGTAATTGTATCATTAATTTGTGTCCTACACCCCTATATCAATCAATTATATATATATAACACAAATAAAAGGTAATCAAACATTAACTATCTAATCATATTTCACATCATCATATAAAATTCCATCTATCAAAAAAATCATGATTCAATATTGAAATCACATGGCATAAAATGAAAAATTCACCATTGAAACCATATTCCCCTTTAATCCATTAGTTAATTCAACAATTGATTAATCTAATTAGAAAATCCCAAAATCACATCAATTCCACAATCAAAATATTCCATTAATTAATTTAACAATTAATTAATTAAATTTTACGACCACAATATCAAATTAATTCCACAATCACAATGTTTCATTAATTAATTCACCAATTGATTAATTCAATTTCAAAATCACAATATTCCATTAAATAAATCACTAATTAATTAATCTAATTTTAGATATCACAATTTTTCATAAATTCCCCATCAAAACATTCAATTTATGAATTAATATGTATCCACCCAATGAACAATTTTACAAACAACTTTTATTGTAAAATTCCAAAACCCTATTAATCAATAAATCCCACAATACCTTAATTAATTTATTAAAAAAATTAAAATTTTTAATTTATGAAATTAAATTAAAAATTACCAAATAATAATTCTATATTTTCTAACATGTAATTGAAATAAATACCATGTGATTTTAATAATTAACCACCTACCAGAAATTTGTTGATAATGATTCTAAAATTAAATTACAAATCATGTAGAATGATAAATAACATGATGAAGAATTATATCTAGATATGAAACCTAGAAAAAAATATATGAAAACGATATCCATTAATCCTAGATCTAAACCATTGTCAACAGTGGATAAAAAATCACTCTTTTATCTGGAAAGAGGAGAGGGAGAGGGAGGGATCTAATTAGAAATAATACATATACAAAGATATGTGAAGATCTTCAATACAGGATTTGAATCATCAATATCAGAGGTCAGAAGGCCTTGGAATCTACCTAAGGGCCTCCAAAAAATGGGAGAAACCGTTTAAGTCTATATTATGGTTGATTATGGTAAAATTACCGGGTTCATTTTAATCTAATTTTAGTGGTTTAAAATAATGTGGGCATGTTTTTTTTAATGGGGCACATAGTTTCCTATAATCATGCACCCTAACAGTGGGCCATAAACAAGAACCACACCATAGGGTGCCTCATAGTTACTCCCAATAGGGCTCATGGTTTGAAAAACATTCCATTAGATGTGTGAAATATAGAATGAATAGGCCTTTATACATAATATTACAGTATTTTAAGAATAATTTCCCATTAATTACATGCCATGGATCATAATGTCTAATGTATTTAGATTTTTAAATACCTAATTAGAAAACATTAAACTGAAATGATAAAAATTTTTATCCAAAAGCACTAATGATCTCCTAACTCCCATTGATTTATAAAATCATTAATGGGTAACCTGTGGAATATATGAACAAAGGGATGATCTAATAATCCAAATAAGGGATTAAATTTAAGAATAATGAATATCACATTGGCTAGAATGCATAACATGATGACCTAAAAAAAATAATATATGAAATCATAACATAAAGAACATGAGATAATGTGATCATGGAATCAAAGTAATTTGGTAGAAATATAAAACATTAAATAATCACGAGTCAAGTCTCATTGCATATGGAGGATCATGAGTCAAGGTTAACTACCAAGATAGTTTCAGATGGAGTAGAAGTCAAGGTTAACTAAAAAGACTGTGGTACATGGCTTCTCGTGAGATTAAAAATTAACCAATTCATTAGAGTGCTATCTAGGAAAACCCATCATAATATTTTCTTGAATATGTGTTCTTAATAAATAATCATACATAAGTAATCAATTATTAAAATAAGGGTTAACCAAAAAAACAATTGGGTATCATAATCATGTCTAAAGGGATATCAAAAAATAATATCATAATGCAATCCATGAAAGAATGGATTTAAGTCACACATAAAAATTAATAAGGGAATATAGTCATAAATCTTGATAAGTGATGTGCAACTGATGTGAAAATTTGTAATACTTGTGTTTGAGAAACATTAGTAACAAAACATTTTAGTGTTGTTTACAGAACAATTCCAAAGATTCTTTAAAATGAGAATAGAATAATTGTCTGTATAAAACTAAAAATGAACAAAGATGTTTTTTTGTTAAAATTAGTTATTTTTGGAAACAAATGTTGGCTTAAAATATATTATGGAGTCCACTTTAAAATAAGTATGAAATTGGTATGTTCCCATTAATAAGGCTTGCTTATTGAAAATAATTGATAAGGAATACATTTTAAAACATGTATATCCCAAAAAAATATGAAATGATCATAAAAAAATATTCTGGATTATATAAACAAAATTTATAAAAGTTATATAAAAATAAAAAATAAATAAATTGGGGTTGGGAGAGAGAAAACAAGGCCTGATGGAAAAATCAAGGGTTCAGAAAGAATCCCTTACCATACGTCCAAAATGGTAATGCACTTGATCTTAATATGATGGATAATCAAATTAATTAATTAATTAATTAATTAATAACCATTTCTAAATGTATTATATATATTACAAATCTATTATGTTCATTCAGGTTATTTTGTACTAGTTATAAGATACAATTTTATCATTTGAGAGTGTTCCTTTCTTGGATTTTAATGACCAGTTACTTTTATACATGTATGAAGAATCATCTAGAATTAGAATAGTTTTTCACAATTAAAATTAATTTTTTTAATAAGATTAAAACATATTAAATGGTCTTATATTCCATTTTTTCATATGTGAGGATAAATCATTATATAAAACATTAAGGATATTCGTTTAGATTAATTTGGTGTTTCGTTATAATCATGAAGTAGTTTCGTTTTATTATTTAATATCATGAATATATAATGGTTTTAGAAAATTAAATAGGATATAATAAACATATTATAACCTATTTCATCCAAAAATATTTTTTAATTACATTCCTCAAAGGAGGAAATGAAATAAAAAATATGTCATCCTTGGATGCAAAAAATTAACACATAACAGATGATTTTTTCATTTTTAGAACAAAAAGGTGAGGGGAAAAAATTATGACTGATTATTAAATAAATATAATAAAATTCATATATATGTGAGATAATTGAGTTACTATTCCACTTGGATAGGACGAAGTGAGGAGGAATAATAAAACCAAAGAAATTTGAAGGAAATTAAATGTAAAGTAAATTGGTTTTTGCCATTGGAATTTCTCCTCCTTGGGAGCTTCATTGAGGAACATGAATCTAGTATTTTATTGAGATCGAGTGATCCTAGATTGGGGGGGGGGAGAGGCATGGAAGTATAATTTGGAATAATTTTAAAATGATAAAATCTTGAAAGGATCAAGGATAAGGGGTGGTGAAGGTGGTATTTCTAAGATAATAGAGAAGTGTTTTATCATTGTTTTAGTCATTAGTTTAATATTTTACATTAAGACTATGAATTTTGTGTATTCTTATAACTAAATATAGTAAATAATTCATATTATTTTAAACCAGTTTCCACTTACATCATCCATGACTCAAACATGACTCAAAAAATTCTTTTATTTACCTTACACTGTAAATTAACGTATTTCACAATTTACAAAAATTAAAAATATGTTAGAAAAATACAAACAATTGACCCTAACCATTTCATGATGTATAAAATTCAAAATGTAAATCGATTTTATAAAAATTAATTTTTTAAATGTGATAATTTTTTTTAATTAAAATCAATATTTATTAAAAAATAATGATTTGAAAATTATAACTGATTATATAACTCCTTGAAAAAATCTTCACAGTCTCAGAAAACAATATTATTATCATAAGAGAACAAAATAAATATTTATGAATAAATTTTAAGAAAATTATTATTTTTTGAAATCATTACATAAATTATAGAATTAAAAATAATCTTTTACGTTTTATAAAAATATCAACACTTAAATAATAATTTATTAAACATTTATTTACTTATACAATTATATAATTAATTCATATAACCATTTATAATATTCCTAAATTCAATTTATACTTTCATAGGTGAGGTTACTATTATATTGGCTGATTTAATATTCCTAAGGGTTACATTACTATTATGAAGGTCAAGTTGCTATTCATTGTGTATAGGTTACTTAATTTCTATAAATACCTCATATTTCAATAGTTATTCCTTTGTAATGTTTTTGTTGTGTTCACTATGTGAACTTATTGGGTTTAGAAAATATAAAATAATTATAAAAAAATAATTTTCATTGATAAAATTTGGGGTCGTTACATTCTTCCCCCCTTATGAACTTTTTCTCTTGAAATTTAATTTTTCATATTTAGTTGAAAATAGGTGGGGGTACTTCTCCTTCATCACTTCATCTGGTTCCCATGTTACCTATTCATGCTTATGGTTCCACCATAGTCCTTTGACTAGGTGAGTAGTCTTGTTGCATAGAACTTTATCTCTATGGTCTATCATATTCAAAAGATACCCCTCATAAGAGATATCATTCACCAACTACACCACCTCCAAATTTAGTACATATTAGGGATCTTGTATGTACATAATCAAAATGTATACATGGAATACATGATGTTATTGAGACATGGATAGTGGAAGTTCTAGTGAATAGGTCACAACTCCAACACGATGAAGAATCTCTAAGTGGATTATGTACTTGGAATTATATTTCCTTTCAACTCAAATATCAGAACCCTCGTCGATGGAGATATGTGGAAAAATACCATGTCTCCAACCATAAACTCGAGGTCCCATCAATGATTATCTACATAGAACTTCTGTCAACTTTGGGCTACCTTGATGTACTGATGAATGGTTTTTACCATTTCCAACATTTCTTTTACCATTTTAGGTCCTACCAGCTTACGTTCACCTACTTTATCCCATCATTATGGTGGTATAAATATATTACAATAATGGGATTCCTATAGATCCATTTAGATTCTTGGGTAGAAACTATTGTTGTAGGATAAGTCAACCAGATGATGATGTTGGTCCCATACTCCCCTAAATTCCATAGAACACAATCTAAACATGTCTTTTAGTGTATGAATTTTCCGTTCCAATTGGCCATCAATTTTAGGATTACAGGCTCTTCGGAATTTAAAATCAGTTTTTAGAGCATGTTAGATACTTTTCAAGAACATAGAGCTGAAACGTGAATCTCGATCAGATAAAATCAAAAGTGGTACTCCATAAATCCTCAACACTTATCTTATGTATATCTAGGTTGGCTCACTAATATAAGTCCTCTAAAATTGTGATTAAGTGATTTGTCTTTGTATGGAGATCCAAAATAACCCATAGATCATCATTTCCTCTAGATGTCTTTATAATTCTAGTGAAAAATTCAATGGTGATGTTTTCCCCCCTTCGATTTTTCTATAGGTAAGGGATTCATCACCCATTTGAATATTTTATTTTAGACATTAATTTATGATATAATAGGCACTTTGATGTATACCCAGACGTCTATTTTTTACGACATCTTCCAATAGTTTTCTTGAAGATCTCGAAAAATATTTGTTGTCCCTGGGTGCATAGAGATGGTTGATGTATATGTGTCATTCTGAAGCTCATTCTTTATCTCGGGATCAGTTGGAACACATAATAATGACCCAAATCTCACCACTCCTTTCTCATCCATCTTGAAATTCAATGATTTCCTATTTCTGACAGCTTCCACGATTTGATGAATTTAAACATCCTTTCATTGAGAATCCTTTATTTTCCCCATGATGGGTATTTTAGAGATAATTTGACAAAGGAGTTATGATATTCCTTCCTTAATGATTCCAATTTCAATACAATAAAGGTCTAATAAAATTTGATCCTTCTCAATACTCATTATTGATAAAGAATCATGATCCATTCTACTTAAGAGATATTCCACATTTTGTGCCTTACTAGGATAGTTGTAGATTGAGAATTTCTAATCCTTGATGATATCAGCTAATATTTTTTGGTACATATTAAACTCGTAATATGTTAATATATATTCTAGGATGTCATTATTTGTATATTTGTCTCACTTCTCTCCATATAAATAATTTCACTTGATTTTGAAGTCAAATATCTCTACCACAAACTCAAGATCATGAATTCTAATGTTATGCTCATGAATTTTCAACTTCCTAGAGGTGTAAGCTATGAATTTATAATGTTTCATTAGTACATATCCTGATACTTAATTTAAAGCATCATTGTTGACACCGTAAAAACCATCCCCAAAATTTTCCAAACGTTCCCATAAATGATCTCAGAGCGTATTCCGTTCTCCAACCTTCGATTTGACTAGTCGTGGAGCCCAAATGGAGTTACGGATCAGAAGTTATGACTGTTTGAAGTCGGGCTGCTAGAAATGGCCATCCAAGATGGTTTTGGGGAAAAGTACAGATTTGCACGTAAAAAAGGAGTTTCGCGCGCCAAACCATTTGCACGTGCGGAATATTACACGGTCATCTTTGCGCGGGTGGAATTTTATACGCCCCGCCTGGCGTGCGGAAACCCCTTTGCACGAGATGAATTTTACGTGCACCGACACCTAGGTTTTTGCCTATAAATACAAATTCACCCCCTTCTTTCGAGAGGCCCCTAGAGTTCGGCCACCTCTCTGATGTGTGTAAGTCTGAATTTTCCGGTCCCACATGGAAAAACCCCCTCAGGCACGCAAAACATTATTTTTGCGCGGAAATGGGCCATCCTGCCTAGTTTTCGACGCAACACATAATTTTTGCGTGCAATAGTGTCGCTGGGCCTGATTTTTCATGCGCCAGTGCTGCATCGGTCCTGTTGTGTGCAAGCCTTCCCTATTGCATGCACCACTTCCTTTTGCATTCAATGCATCCCTATTTCCCGCAATTCCTTCACTTTTGTGCGCACTGATGCATATTACGCACACACACTCCGTATTGCATGCCCGCCTTCCCTTTTGCATGCTCTGCTCCCCCATTGCGCGACTGACTCCTATCTTGCACGCCCAGCTCCCCTATTTCACGCCGACCCGGTGTTCTCCGCACAACATCCTCAATTACGCGCATGCTTGCCCTGCGCAACAGTGTCCCGGCTTGCACCCGCTGGTCCATACCATAGGGGCTATGCCCCTACACCCCCGCTCGGGGTCAGTGCGGGGTTGGGGTCATGATCCCTCAGGGCCGGTCCCTTTGCTACCGTCATAGACCCCCATGATAAATAGAGAGTCACACCGCAAACTTTTCGGGCCGAGACATCGGGGTTTTCCATTGCGCCCTTTCGCACACCCACATCCCACCTATGGAATACCATGATTTAAGATACTCCTCCACACACCATGAAACACCTTGAGTTGATGCATTCTTCTTGGTTAATTTCCTATGTCTTGAGTTGATATTATCATCATCAATTCCTCGAGTACCTTGAGTCGAACTATTCCTCAGGAAACTCCTCCAAACCCTATCACTTGGCTCTTATGCCAGGTTGAACCAGAAAGGGCCGCCCTTCTATAAGACTCAAGACCAGCCATTCTAGGTGCCTTATGGAAATAGTCCTGTCTACATGACTTTAAACTATAGTAATCACTATGTTTCAGACATAGGATTCCTCTTGTTCCAAATAAGGGATGCCTTATGTTCCAAGCATATGATGCATTATGTCATGATCACAGTGGCATACCTTCATGAGAATTGGAATCTATTCAAACATTAAATCACTACACCTCACCCTTTGTGTGTCCTTCTTTCAGGTCTTCATCCTCTTTCATGTCTGGAGAGACCCCCTAACGGCCTGGTCGTGTGCCGTATCGGCTCACCTACTGTCTTGGGCCAATGCCCCAGAAGACTTTGGACAACAATTTGAGTTGGGTGATGTGTTTCGAACACAGTCAGCAGTTGACCCTCATTTCTTTGTCCCCATTTCTGGCTAACGTGATATGGATACTGTGTTTCAAACACGGTCAATAGTAATCCTCCATCACCATGCCACCCTCACCACATACTGAATGTCGGGCATGTGATTCACACTTCTCATCTCCCTTTGTTCAGACCGATTCCAATGCCCTTGGCATTATCCCTCTTGTGCTCTAGCGCATAGGTGATTACTTCAACCCACCCGTGATTTGGGATGCCGTCATGGCCAAACATGAGGAAGACATTATGGGCAGTACCCTTGCGTAATCCCCACCCACCATTTCCGCTCCATAGCAGCACATGGGCAGCACCCTTGCGTAAGCCCCATCCGCCATTGCCCCTCCATAGCGGCACACAAGCATCACCCTTGCATAAGCCCCAATCCATCCCGAACTACGTGGACTTTGACTACCTTCCAAGGGGATACATATGAAGCCTCCATGAGGTTCAATCCCACCAATAGGTCGTTCTGACCCCCTTCACGTCAGTTCAACAACCACCATGGGCCGCCTCAGAGTGTATTCCCCATACCACCATGGGCCTCCTCATAGTGTAAGCCCCATACCACCATGGGCCGCCTCAAAGTGTAAGCCCCATTGAACCTTGGGCTTCCTCAGAGTGTAAACCTTATACCCCCATAGGTCGCCTAAGAGTGTAATCCCCATTCAACCATGGGCTGCCTCAGAGTGTAAGCCCCATTCCACCTTGGGCTACCTCAGAGTGTAAGCCTCATACCATCCCAAACTATGGGGAATTTGATCCATGATAAGGAATGGTACGTAGGACCCCTTCACGAGGTTCAATCCCCACCACCATGGACCACCTCAGAGTGTAAGCCCCATACCACCATGGGCAGCACCATTGCATAAGCCCCATCCACCGTTGCCGCTCCATAGCAGCACACGAGCATCACCCTTGCGTAATCCCCAATCCATCCCGAACTACATGGACTTTGATTCCCTGCCACACAGATATGTAGGAAGCCTCCATGAGGTTGAAGCCCACCAATCGGTCATTCCGACCCCCTTCACGTCGGTTCACCAACCACCTTGGGCCGCCTCAGATTATAAGCCCTATACCACCATGGGCCGCGTCAGAGTGTAAGACCCATACCACCTAGGGCCACCTCATAGCGTAAGACCCATACCACCATGGTCCACCTCAGAGGGTAAGCCCCATACCACCTTGGGCCACCCTAGAGTGTAAGCCCCATACCACCATGGGCCGCCTTAGAGTTTAATCCCCATACCACCTTGGGTTGCCTCATAGTGTAAGCCCCATACCATCCTGAACTATGTGTAATTTCATTCCCTACCACGGGGATACGTAGGAATCCTCTATGAGGTTCAATCCCACCAATCGGTCATTCCAACCCCCTTCACGTCATTTCACCAACCACCTTGGGCCGCCCCAAAGTGTAAGCCCCAACCATCTTGAACTACGTGGCCTTTGATTACCTACCACGAGGATACATAGGAAGCCTCCACAAGGCTCAATCCCACCATCTATTAGGACCCCAGGTCCACCGTGACGTCTGTTTACCGACACCATATACCGCCTTAGAGCGTATGCCCGAAATGTCATCGAACTATGTGGACTTTGATTCGCTACCACATGGATACGTTGGAAGCCTCTTCGAGGCTCAAGCCCAACTAAACAATCTCCCATGCGATGGTCCCATTTCATTCCCCCTCCATTTCATTAATCCATCCACCACCTATTCTGATTCTTACCTAGGCCGCCACATTCCGGTGAGATCATGCCATTCCTCTTAGCATTATTCCTTGCGGCACTTAAGAAGCTAACCATGTGTAAGCCCCAACATGACTCCGGGTTTCTGACCTTTGTGTACACCCCGGATCATCACCCCTTCGAACTACGTGGGTTTTGATCCCTGTCCTCTATATGGGGTATGTAGGAAATCTCCATGAGTCGCAATCCCAACCTATGGTAAACCCTAGTGTCCCATATCTTGGGGGTTCACACGCCCTAATCCACCCTCAGTGGTGTTCAGATCAACCATTACGGTGTGACACCTCCCCTACCAGGGGAACACCACCATGGATCCATCCTCATTGGGCGTTCTGATCCATTCATCTTCCAGGTGTTCCCTCCTTGGGATGTACCAATATGATCCGTCTCTATGGGACATTCTTATCACTCCCATTTCATCTCTGGAAGACATTAAACTCATGGAATACCCTGTGTTAAATATGGGAAGATGAGGAAAACCTCATAATACACGCCCTTGGTGTAAAAGTCTCTGAAAGACATTAAACTCTTGGCATACCCTATGTTAAACATGGAATGTTGAGGAAAACCTCAGAAGACACACCCTTGGCATAATTGTCTCTGCAAGACATTAAACTCACAACATACCCTATGTTAAACATGGGAAGCTAAGTAAAACCTTATAAGAGAATCCCTTGGAATAATTATCTCCGCAAGATGTTAAAATTGCGGCATACACTGTGTTAAACATGGGAAGCATATGAAAACCTCATAAGACACGCCCTTGGAGTAACTGTCTCCGCAAGATGTTAAACTCACGACATACCATGTGTTAAACATAGGAAGATGAGGAAAAATTCATAAGAAACTCCCTTGGTGTAACCAACTCTGTAAGATGTTAAACTCACGGAATACCCTATGTTAAACATGGGTAGCTGAGGAAAACCTTCGAAGACACGCCCTTGGAGTAACCGTCTCTGTTGGATGTTAAAATCATGGAATACCATATATTAAACATGAGAAGCTGAGGAAAACCCCAGATGCATGCCTATAACATATGATTCCCTACATTCGATGTGGAATTGTTCAGGTTATGTACCCCTGAGATGCCCTCTTATGAAGAAGAATACATGTTCCCCAATGTCCATGCACCCAGAGATTCCTCGAAATGCCTAATTTTGTCATCTACTCTGACCGAAGGTCACTACCTTGTCATGACCCCATGGAATGTTCTGATAGAAGTAGTGTAATTAACCAGAGTCCATGAAGATATGGAACCAGGAATGAGATTCACGAACTATGACTTAAATCTATAAGGGAGACCCGGACTAGGTGACGAGCTCCGGGGAGGAATCCACAGAAGGAAGAACCAACATCCCATCATCAAATTTCAATCAAGGAGATAAAATACCTAAATAAGGAGTGGATGACGCCCACCTTTGGAAAGAGGGAATGTGGGGCAACAGTTGCACGTCCTCACAGACGGATGTGTGCACCCTGACGAAAGCATAAAAAACAATCACTTTACACCATAAATATTTCCCCACTTGTTTGTAGTGTGAGAACTCGTGAAGTGATAGTTTTCTTTTTTCAATTATTTGATGCTATATTCACATTCAATACTCCAAAATAAATTCAATCCCTTCTAATTTATCTTGGCTAGTGGGTTTTCAAATGATGACAATTTCTTCAAAAAGTAGTAGTAATACCTAGAAACCATAGAAAATATGTATATCCACCATTGATGTTTTACTGTTCCAGTATTAAATTTCCTTTCTCTTGGATGGGTCAAAATATATCCCATTATTGATGATTACATGATGAAAAAATGATAATTCCACCATCCAAAACTCACATTACTATACTTTTCATAGATTTTATCCCTTAAAAAAGACTTTAACATAGTATTAAAATGATTCTCATGTTTCTCATTTCCCTTGGAGTATATAACGATTTCATCAATAAAAACTAACACATTTTTTTGAGGTAATATGTAATGAACCTATTCATTAAAAAAATAAAAATTGATGTAGAATTAGTTAGTGTGAAGGGAATCACTATGAACTCAGAGTGTCCATGCCTCATTCAAAAATTAGTCTTGGGAATAGCTTCCTACATAAACCTTAGTTTGTGATACAATTACTAATGGTCCACCTTAAAGAAATAATTGACCCACATAGTCGGTCGAACAAGTCATCTATCCATGGAAGGGGATAGTTGTTCCTTTAATGTCTTTATTGTTCTCAAGATAATCAATACAGAGGAATATTGATCCATCATTATTCATGATTAAGAGGACTGATGCACTCCATTGTGAAGCACTCGGGCATATAAAACCCTTTTATAGATTCTTCAATAAATGATTCTTCTGTTCTTCCCATTAAATGGTGGAAATTCTATAAGGTGTATTTTATATAATCAGAGATCCTGGAATATGTCTAATTGAGAAATCAACCTCTCAATCAGAAGGAAAGAAATAGAACTCTCCAGGGAGCCCATCAATGTAGTCCCTCACAATGGGCATGTATTTGAGCACGATTTACTCTGTCTCAATTATTTGAGCTTGATATAGTTATTCATAAGGCAATAAAACACACAATTTAAATGATTATTCTTTTAGATGTTCATCCTCTTCCTTACAATTACACATAATTAAACGATTCTTTATGTCATGAAGAGTGATCTCCTTTTTCAGATAGTTAATGTTGGATTTGTATAAAGTTAGAAAATCCATGCCCAATATATCATCAAAATCCACCAAAGGAAGCGATGAAAGATTTTCTAGGAGGTTTATTCAACCAAAATTAACTAGGGAGGAGTTATACACTTTAAATGAAATAATTTCCCAATTTATTGTTCTCACAGATAACTCAACCTCTATATTTTGAGGTGGTGTTTGAATAGTTCTACTAAAGTATCAAGATATGAATGAATATGTAGAATCATAGTAAAATAGTTATCTCACTATTATTGAATGAATAACCAGTGTACATATCATGACATGATTTTAGGGTTCCACCTAAATAATAGGGATATCATATGCCATTAATTTCTTCCTTGTAGGTTGTTGTTGTTGATTGACTCCAATAATTATTGGCCTAGGGAAATAGTTCACATAATTCCCACGTTCCTTGTAGTTGTAACATTGAAATACAAGTTGAGTGTTGATTTGAACCATCCCTTATTCATCTATATTAGTAGGATTCTTTATTTCCCTTTGGTAGTTACTAGATAGATTCCCCATTCATCCACATTTGAAGAATTTATTAGTTTCCATAATATTGTTCCCAATATGATTCTTCCAATGATTTTGAAATGTGGGATAATAGAATTTCCTTCCATCATGTAATCTAACTGCTAATACTCCCATACTAAAATCCATTTTGTTGTTTTTAATCTCTATGACTGTGTGACCAATGAGAGTATCTAATCTCTATTTCAAACTTAATATCACAAAACACAGTCTCCTCATAGCTATCAAAGTCACAAATCAAAATTGATTTTCATATACAAGGTTTTAGTCCACTAAAGTTGTGATCCACCTAACATTCAATGTTCATGACAAAGCCATATAAATATCATGAGTTTCTTGTGAGTTTTTCTTCATATACCTCAATATATTTATCTTCATTCTTCTGTAGCATGAGGAAATCTCATTCCATATTCTGATGTAGGGTATGGAAAAAATCGTTAATGAAACTTTTTTCTTGAAATATTCCCATTACATGGAATCAATCTCCTACTTGGATATTGACTTCTTGATTAGTTTCCACCATTGATCAGCTTCCCCCTCAAAATGATAGATCACCAGTAAAAAAATTTCTTCTTTTGAGCTTTGGAGGACATTAAATATCTTCTCAATGGAGTTAATCCATTGTTCTTAAAGGATGAGATTAGAATATACACTAAATATTGGAGGCCTATGATTCATAGAGGATTAAACTGAAACTTTTTATCTATTAGGTCATGGAGGGAGTTCCACAAAGTTATTATTCATAACTTAAGCCTCTTGATAAAGTACTGTCATGATATTTTGAGAACCCTTTAGCATCATATTTGGAATTTAGTTAGGAAAATCATCACATTGTACATCGCATCAATGGTTAGTATAAGTTCTTTGATTTATAGACATTAATTATGAAAAATGAAGCACCATTAGGGGTCTTGAATACATAGATAATAAGTATATAAAAAAAATCAAACATTGAACATAAAAGGATAAACTTCTAATAGAAAAGTATATCCAAACTTATGATTCCTTGTGTTGTATTATAGTTTATCCATGTTGATATAATTATACACAGGGTTCATATTAATGTTCTCTAGTCAAAATATCCTAAAATAACTCGACCATAATACAATATCAACCATAGATTCCCTATAATTATAAATGTATTATTATATTATTTTAATCAAAATTTACCTTCAATTACAAGATAAGGATCCTAATATATAGTTTCTTTGTAAGATTAGACACAAAATTAGAAAACAAGAAACCAAAATGAGAAAAACGTTTATTTAAACACTATAATGAGATCCCAACTCCTATTATGCACTAACAACTACAAATGGTAAACTGGTAAATACATGAAGAAAGTGATTAGCTAAAAATATCAGTAGGAAAATAAACATAATAGTAATGAATATCGCATGGGTTCATAAGGCATAAAATGATGATGTAAAAATTCATAAACATATGGAATCATACCATACAAAAAATGGGATCATGTGCTCATGGAATCATAAAAACGTGAAAAGATTATAAACATGAAATAATAATGAGTCAAGGCTAATTTCACGTGGAGGAGTATGATTCACGGTTAACCACCAAGACTATTTCACATGTAGAAAGAGTAATGGATAACTAGTAAGACCATTGCACATGACATATCTTGAGAATAAACATTAACGAATTCATTGAAAATATATATAAGAACACCTGTCATAATAGTTTCACTAATATATGCACCACATAATGAATTATAAATAAGGAATCAAATATAAATATAAGGGTTACCAAAGAGAATAATTTGGTAACATAATCATGTCTCAAGTTATACCAAAAGGGAGTATGATAAGGGAGTCCATGAAAGTGTCTATTTAAACCCTAAATTGGTATTAATAATATAAAATATTCATACATAATGATAATTTATGTAAAAATAAAGTTAAAACATGTAAAAATAGTGTTTATGAAATAGTAGAAATAAAATATTTTAGTGTGGTTTAAGGGAAAACATTCCCAATTCTTTAAAATAGAAAAGAAATAATAGTATGTATAAAACTAGAAATGAACGAAGAAAATTTTTCATGTTAAAATTAGTGATTTTATTAAAATAATTTTTCATTAAAATATATTTTGATGTGAACATTAAATTGGGTAAGAAATTGGGAAATTTCCTTTAATCATGTTTTCTTAATAAGAAGAATTGAGAATGGAACCCTTTTAAAACCTATATATCCCTAAAAATAAGGATGAAATGATCTAGATAATTGATTTAGAATCATATATATAAAATTTAGAATAGGTATATAAGAATAAAAAATAATTACATTTTATGTAAAGATAAAGAAAACGAGACCCGATGGAAAATTGTGGTTTGGAATGAATCCCTTACTTTATGTTCGAAACAGTTCTCTACATGAAATTAATTTCCTAGATAATCAAATTAAATCTGTTAATTAACTAATTAAGAACATTTAATCATATATTTTATTTATTATTATTTTTTATGTTCATTCACGATCCATTTTATGAGTAATAAGATATAATTTTATCACTATGGAGTGTTTGTTTCATTGGTTTTCATAATCGCTTACATGTATATAAGTGTACGGAAAACCAAGTAAATTTTGAATAGTTTTCTGGAATAAAAAAAATGTTATAATGAGCTTAAATAATATTTAATTTTATTATATATAATTTTGGTTTCATATGTGATGACGAATCATTAGATAAAATGTTAATGATATTTGTTTAGATTAATTTTTGGGTTTTTGATCATCATGAAATAATTTTGTTTTATTAGTTAATATCATGTATATATAATCATTAAATAATATTAAATAGGTTTTAATACATATATTATAATATGGTTAAACTATAAAAAATGATTACTGACCAGTTTTGGAGGCGGTAATGGAAATTAAAAACTCATCATTATTGAATGTGATAAATTAACACATCATGGAAGATGTTATAATTTTCAGAAAAAAGGGATGTTAAAGATATGATGATGAATTATTAAATAATTATAATAAAATTAAATTATATGTGTGATATTTATGTTTGCATGAATCTTGGATAAGTGTAGTCAAGGAGAGAATAAGAAAACAGATGAAACTGGAATGTAATTAAAACTAAAAGAAATAGATTTTTACCTCTTGAATTTACCCTCCTCAAGAACCTCTTTGAGGCACTTGAATTTCGTATTTTTTTTGAGACTAAGGGAACCTGAATGTGGGGGAGAGACCTGTTAATAAATTTTGGAAGAATTTTTAAAAGGCTCAAATCATTAAATGTGTGAGGATAAAGGGTGGTGAGGGGTGGTATTTATATTGGGGGAGAGGAGTGTTTTCTCATTATTATTTTTTCATTACTTTAATATTTTTCTTCATGACTATGAAGAGTTTGGAATATTAATACTAAATATAGTAAATTAGGCATGTGAGTTTAAAACAATGGCCATATACATCATCTATGACTCCATCATGACTCAAAAATTCATTTTTTTCATTATATATCATATTACCATATTTCTGTATTCACAAAAATACAACCGTTTAGAAAAAACCAAAAACTTTACCCAAACTATTTTTAAACATTTTAAATTAAAAAATAAATCTATTTTAGTAAAATAATTTTTTATATATGATAAATCTAATTTTTATTTTAAATAAACATTTACTCGAAAAATACCGATTTGAAAATTATAACTGATTTTATAACACTTTGAAAAATTAATCAGGGTCTAATAAAATTATCTTATAATAATAATACATAAAAATATTTATTTATGAAAAAAAATTATGAAAAAAATTTCTTTTAATTCATTATATTAATTATAAAATTAAAAAAAATTATTTATGTTTTATAAAAATAGAGACACTTAAATAATAATTTAAAAAACAATTATTTACTTATAATATAATATAATTATATCATATTAACATTTATAAGATGCATAAATTTTATTTATACATAGTAGGTGATATTACTGTTCTATTGGCCAATTTACTATTCCTAATGGTTACATTACTATTCCAAAGATCCAGTTACTATTCCATTATTATATGATTCTTCTTTTATAGAAATATTTATTATTTAATTTATTATTCACTTATAATGTTTTTATTGTGTTATATATGTAATTTTATGGGATTTATAATAAATAAGTAAATTAAAATAATTTAATTTTCATTGATAAGATTTTGGATTATTACATGAATACCCTTAGTTTTGGTTCGCATTATTTTCTGGGATGGGCGCACAATTTTTGAAAACCATTTGAAACCATGAACTTCCCTTATTACTTAAAAAATTCACAAATCTTCTTCTAAAATAACCCAAAATAAAACCCAAAAATAGTAAACAAATTAGCTCAAGACATATCCATAAAAGGCTGGAATTTTACAATCTCCCAACTTTATAATTGCTCTTACTCTATTTTTACTCTCAAGTATCACTAAGGGATTGATTCAACGGGATTTGGAAACTAAGCCTAAATAAACACTTACCTCTCCCATGTTTCCTTTGGAACATGACCATGTTGCAATAATATACAAACTATTAATATTTTTTTCCCTAAAACACTTTCTCACTCGGATCCAACAAATGTGTTATATTCTCTTTAAAGGATGTAACAGTCTCATGCTCGACATCATCCACTTTGACAACATAAGATGGGTTGAGGTGATACCTATAATTTTTTGAAACATGAAAAACATCATCCATTGCACTATACCTCTATAGAATATCCAATCGGTTGACCACCATCTCAATTCTATCTATAACATCAAAAGATCAAACAAACCAGGGTTCCAAATTACATTATCTCTATATCCTACAGTGACCCAATCATGGAATCACCTTAAGGAAAACATGATCACTCTATTAACACTTTAGTGGTATTTAATGTCTATCAACAAATGACATATTTCCACTTCGAATCATATCCATACAATTTTGAATAAGTTGAACTTCATCCAATGTATCCTATACAAGGCTTGGTATTAATAGCTCTGCCTCACCTACCTCCAACCAAAATAGAGGTGATATGTGTGTTCTACCATAAAGTGAATAACATTGTTCCATTTGATTAGTTTCAGGATAAATATTATTATTGGAGAACAAAAAAATATATGTGTGTTTCTCCCAATGCCCAGGAAAGCCTATAAAACAAACCCAAACATATCAATGATCACTTGTATAGTACACTATGACTACCAATTTGTATATGGGTGGAAATACATACTTAGAAAAACATGTGTACCAAGAACCTTATGTAAGCCCTACTAGAATCATGAAGTAAATAAGGAGTCACAGTTTGAAATTATTGTATATAGAACTCTGTGTAGATTGATTATCCCCCAAAAGTAAAATTTCCCTAACTATTCCATTGATAATGTCACTCATATATGAATTAAATGCGTTAAATTATTCAGTTTTTCCACAACTACACAAATATCACTGTTCTATCTAGTTTTCCTTGGGATAACCACCATTAAGTCCATTTTAACGTCATCCAACTTCTATTATAGAATAGACAATATTTTTAGTAAACCAATAGGTTGTTGATGATCATGCTTCACTAATCGATGTGTGTAACATTGTGTCACAAACCCTGATATCTCATTTTCCATACTCAGACACCAAAACCGTTGATGTAAGTCAAAATGCATTTTGGTCACACATTTATAAACCATCCACATCGAGGCCTAAAAATCATGCATCTACTACTCCATGATTATCTTAGGCATAAAAATACAACCATATACATAGATGATCTCATCCTTATATATTTTCCTATCGAAAAGTGACTCCCCACCTTCAAGGATTTCCCTCATGGTTAAAAATTCAAGATCCTCATAATAAATTTCAATAATATAGATCCAATGTTTAGACTCTACTAAAATTGATAAGAGAGTAATCTCATCTAGAATATCCTTAACCAAAAAATGCTTCCAAGCTAATAAATTTGTCTTTTCACCCTCAACACTAGACTCCTAATTTGAATGAGTCTAATTTTTCTTACATACAGTGTAATCTAGAAAATTTTTCTTCCTAGTTATATATATTATATCAAAATTGAATGATTTCATATTATAAACCTACCTCCACCACCAGATATTCAAATTTCATTGTGAAAATATGTACTTTAATCTCTTATGATTCATATACACAATTTCCTTTTCACTTATTAGGTAATAAAACCAACACATTAAATAATAATCCACTATATCCAATTCAAGTTCATGCATTGTGTAGTTCTATTCATTTGGCATCAAATACTAAGACTCATACACCACAACTCGATCTCCCTGAATTAATAATGCTCCAATCCCGATCATAGAAGAATAAAAAAAAACCATATGCTCCTCACTTGGTTTGGTTTGGATCAAGATTAGTTCTATTTTCAAATTCTATTCAGATCCTAGAAGTAATTCTTACATGATTTTGACTATTCAAACTTTATCCCCTTCTTCATCAGGATTTAAAGTTGTGATTCCAATATGGAAAAGACATGAAAAAAACATTGATAATAACTCACCGACCCCATAAATATATAGATAACAAAGTAATTATTGGATAGGTCCAAGATGAAACTTCCTAAACATTATTTGGGTTCACTAACATACCTTCCTCTGAGATGATGTGACCCAAGAAGTGTATATGATCAATCCAAAACATAAACTTAGATATCGTGGTTTATAACTGATGGTATCTTAGCGAAATAAATAATATGTCAAGATATTGATCATGATCATCACGAGTCTTGGAGTAAACCATGATTTCATTAACAAATACTACTAAAAATTGATCTAGGTACCAATGGAAGATTCTATTCATCAAGGAAATAAAAAAATCTAGTTTTTTTATCAACCTAATTGGAATTATAAAGAACTCATAAATGCCATACTTGCTTATGAAATTAGTCCCCAAAATATTATAAGGTTGAACTATCAACTGATGATACCCTGATCTAAATTTGATCTTATAGAAAAACAATTCTCCCCTTAACTAGTCCAAAAAGGTCATCATTATGTGGAAGGGGATACTAATTCTCCAAATTCATTTGGCTCAACATCTGATAATCGACACATAAGCATAAATTCTTGAGGTCCTTTTTTACAAACAAAATCGGAGAACCCCAAGTTCATGTAATCGGATGGAAAAACTCATTATCCTTCAACTATTCAAGTGATTCTTGAACTCTTGGAGCTCTATAGGTACCATTATATATACTGTAATATAAATTGGATCATCCACATGAATGATCTAAATTGTAAACTCCAAATCTCTCTCATGTAGAATCATTAAGATGTATTCAAGAAACACATCTTGAAACGACTCCAATAATGGTGGAAAGGCTTTCATTTTTACACCTCCATCATCTTGAAATAGTAGAGAATCTTGGGTGGTGAGTTCCCCATTTTATGATGAATGAGCCCTTCTTTTCATTTCTTGATACCCCATTTTCCATAATGAATATATTTTTCTACCTTATGAGAAATATAAGTTACTATAATTTCATAATAATTAATGTGGTATTAGTATAATACCAACAATTCCATATATATTATTTGTTCAAATCCTGAAATATCTAAAATGTAAGGATCCAAACTAAAAAGTTACTACCCAACCCTGAGAGAACACCCTTTTTCCCAAATAGATATCTCTAGATCATACTCCCTAAAGTGTATCTATCCTCAAAAGTCCACTAAAAATCCACTTTCAGAAAAAAACTGTTTAAAATATTTTTGGAAATAAAATATTAAGAGCTACTAGTATCAAATGGAGAGTGAGAGAGTATATAAGTCACAACAATATACCTATAACTATAGAATGTATTACCTCGCTATCCACATGTGTTGGTTGAACTACATGAAAATTCACTTCCCCACTTCCCTATGATACTTACTAAGTCCCTTGAGTTTCACTACACCACTTATATGAGAATTCATTCCCATTACAACCTTTTCCACTACATTAAAATCTGCATTTAATAGTACACAGACTTCCTATTTAAAATAGTGTAGATGATCCCCTTCCAACAATAGGATTCATTCTAGCTTCTCTATCATTACCCATCTTTCATGTGATCTTAAAGAACCTCTATAGATGTCCTATCCTTCCATAAGACCATAAATCTATTAGTGGTTGGGGAAACTTTTAATGACAGTGGATTAACCTACCGCAATAGTGGAAAAGAAATTGGGATTGTTCTCGAGTAACCAATCCTTTATCATGACCACTCTTATTTCCAAAGAATTGGTCTCCATTATCACACAAAAGCTTCCTACCCTTGTAAATAATACCTCTTGACTATCTATCAGAAACTATATATCCTCTACTAGAATAATCATTGAGGTTCCCCTTAGCTATGAGAGCCTGATCCAACACCTTATAAAATTAATTTTAGATAAATATGTTGACATTGGACTTAATCTCACATTAAAGATCATATTTTAAATGACTTGTTATAGCTATCTAATCTCCTGCCAAAACTGGAGAAAAGCACTACAGGTTTGAAAAGTGGCTAGTATAGTCTATCATGGACATAACCCCCTAAGTGAACCACATGAAATTAGATGCTCTCTCTTATCTTAGTGTATCTGGATAAAATTTCTCTCATAAATTATCTAAAATTTACTTCAAATCCATTCAGTCTTCCTATACTATTAAAGAATGAAAATCCCATGAATGGTTCACTGATCCTCCCATCATTTATGTAGCTAACTTGACCCACTTCTTAGAAGGAGTCTCTAATTGGCCAAGAATAGTCTGGATGGACTCAACCAAGAACTCTGTTGTCTCAGGTCCGTCCTCTTTGGTAACATCAAAGGGTGGTTCAATTGAAAGTACTACATCATGTATCAAATTAATTTGAAAACCCACCCTTGGTCTCTTACTATGAACAACATGAATTGAGAAATGTTCTCTCGAAATTGAAATTTAATTTCCTCACCCGTCACATCAGTACCTTAGGTCCCACTACTGGTGGTTCATTTCCATCCATAACCATCGGTTGTCCAATAAACAAGAGTCTTCAGGGTTGAATATCTCTAAAATTCCATACACACACCATTAGAAACATAAAAAAACAATAACACAATTAGAAAGTGGGATTTACATGAAGACACAAAAAGTCATTCCACTATTTTCTACAACCTGGTTAACACTAGGGAACAATCAATAACCTTAACAATCCTACATCTAGGACATGAATAATAAAGGGTAAAATCATTATTATTATTCGAGCATCACATTATAAAACCATATGTTAACATCCTTCATCATTTTTAAAATTTAAAATTTCACCTTATGAACCACTTTTAGATCAATTACCCAAACAAGGAAAAATATTTCAATTTCAACAACATTCCGAAAACTTGTTTTCCTGTACATCAATAAAATGATCCATGTCAAAAATAATTCTTAGTTCTTATAATGATAAATGCATAATGAAATCCTGTTCCATACTTTGACATGAGTCAAATATATGAAAAAGATAAAAAGAATAATCACATCACAAAAAAATTCCATCACTCAAGGTGAGATAACATCAAATGTATCAACAATCATCAATAAAAACAATAACACTGTTAGTACTTTGATTTTACCCTGATACATGGGTTACCTAACCATGCATAATCTCTTATACAGAAATTGAATCATCCTATTCAATGTTATACCTTTCTAAAATAGGATATCATGTTAAATAAATTAAAAAAACTATTATACCAATTTTTAATGCCTTGACTCAGGTTCAGCACATCAGTTCCCCATGTTGGGTGGTCACAAGACATTAGGTGAACCTCCTCATATGCTATAGGATTTCTACTACTAACATGGGTCTAATATTGATCATGGGAAGACTATAATCTATTCATAAAAGTAGGATGACAATGAAAATAAATAAACATTTACCCAATGATATTAAAAATAACCATATAAAACTATTACCACATGATCACCCAAATAATAAATATAATATAAAAAACAAAAAAGTAGATATGTTTTTCCAAATACGTACCAAGTTTTCATATGAAAAACACAAAATAAATAAAGACACTAAAAATTACTTTGATGGCCCTTAATCACATCTGATTCTTTCATCAATGTTCTATCCTGACTTAGCCATGTAATATATAGCTATTGTCCTTATCCCTTCCAGCAAGAATCAAACAAATTCAAGTACAGATCAGCCAGCATGAGTAGTATTTGAGTATATCTCAATAGTCCACCACCAAGGATGTCTAAAACAATATCATGAAAAATAATAGTGTATGTAGTTATATAAAGAATAAAGTACACCACATTAGTTACAAATTATCACATTTTATTATTCTTTAATTAAACACATAAACACATGGGTTTCATGTACATATCAAACCTCATTACCTTCTTCAGACCATAATAATCTATGAACAATATCACAATATCAAAGTTATCATTTATCATTACACTAAACCTCTTGTCACAACCAATTGGAACCATTTCCCAATGCCAAATCATGGGCACAAAACATTGTATATAACACCCCATGGGTATTTGTAGCCTCAGTCCCTATCCCACACCTCATTAATAACAAGAGTATTTGGATCCTCAGTCCTAATATGATAATCATCATCTCATATGGGTATTTGGAACATTATTACCTATCCCACACTTCGCAAATCACATATAATTATTTGAAGCATCAATACTTCTCCCACACCTCCATTATCAAATATGGGTATTTGGAGCATCTGTTTGTGTCCCACACTCGTATATCAATCAATAACACATATATCAAATATCTCATATCAATAAAAGTTAATCAAAATTAAATCTCTTATCACATTTCACATCATCATATACCATTACTAATATAAAAAAAATCATGTTTTAATACTTTAATAACATGGTATAAAATGAAAAATTCCACATTTAAACCATATTCCCCTTTAATCCATTAATTAATTCATCAATTAATAAATCCAATTATATTATCCCAATATACCATAAATTCGACAATAACAAGATTTCAATAATTAATTCAAAAATTAATTAATTATATTTCACAACATCAATATTCCATAAATTCAACAATATCAAGATTTCATTAATTAATTCACTAATTAAATAATTCAATTCCAAAATCATATGATTCTATTAATTAATTTACCAATTAATTAATCCAATTTTCCAAATCCCCATTTCCCATTATTTCCCCATTCAAAAATTCAAATAAATAATTAAATAATTAATTAATAACATTCCACTAATTGAACAATTATACAAACCCAAATAATTGACCAATTCCATAGCCCCATTAACTTATCAATCCATAATTACCTCAGTTAATGAATTAACCAAATTAATTTATTTAATTTGATAACTTAAATTGGTAATCACTAAAATAAAAATATACTGCTACAAAAACATAATTGAAATAACTACTTTGGTATTAGAATTATATACCACCTAACACAAAATTGATGATAGCAGTCTTCAAAAGAAATCCCCTAATTAGGTGGAATGATGAAGAACATTAAAAAAATGAGACATAGATCTGAAACCTAGATCCAATATCATAATAAAAATGATCCAATAAAACTAGATATTATATATTTCCAAGATTGCATTAAACCTACCACTTGTATCTGGAAAGAGGAATTGTACTGAGGGATATAATCACAAAGAAAGCACATACCTAGAGAGGTGTATATCTTCAATATAGGCCCAAATTCATCAATAAAGTTGGTTGGAAGTGCTTGTAATCTCTATGGGAACCTTCTAAAATGATATAAATTGTTTAGGTCTGAGTTAGAGTCAATTTTGTGTGTATTTAGGGGTTTAGGTATTTTTAATTTAATATTTTGGGGTTTAAAATCTAACATGAATAGTTTAAAAATTGTGCACTGGCCATGAAAATTCCTTCTCTTTGTTTTTTCATAGTTTTCTAGGTTGGTCGCATAGTTTAAGAAAACTATGTTCTAATTAGGCACTACCCCTCTTCCAACCAATATTTACAAACATTCTTCCAATCACACCCATGATAAAACCAAAACAAAATATACTCAAAACTAGAAAAAATACACCTAAATGAGATCAAGACATATCCACAAAGTGTTGGGATCTTATACATGTCCACCTATAATTATCTATATTGGTATTTTTTTTCTAGGAAAATTACACTCCTTTATTTATAAAAACATAAAAAATTATCATATGCTTAATATTATTCTGAGGATTCATACTAATGTTTTATTATACTATATTCCCAAGGTAACTGAACCTTTCTATAGTAACAACTATAATAACCCATACATTTCAAATGTTGATATAATATATTATGAGATAATTATTTACTACATAACATAGATATCCACAACAAAATCTTATTGATCATGCATATTTGGAAACTTGGAAACATAAAAAACTAGTTCATAATTGAACAACATCATTTTGAACTATTTTATTCATAACTATCTCCCTTTTTATTAATATCATACTCAATATAATTATTTATAAACTAGGAAAAATAAATACATGTAATGGTGAGATCTAATACTCTATAAGAGTAAAAAAAATATATTAACGATCACATAAACATAAAAAGATAATGTTATGAGAACATGAGATTCACATTTGAAAACCATACCCAACATATGATAGATAATAATTTAAATCATGTCATAATGATTTTCTGTTTATATGTTATGAATCATAATGTAATCAATGGACATGGGACATGAGAGCATAACACATGAACAAGACATGTGTTTTATGGAATACACATAATCATATATAATAATATATTTACTTTTCAAAGATCACTATTGAGTCTATCATAGAAGAATTTTCCCTCATTAGTTTATCATACTAGTCAAGGTTCACTGTCAAGATTAACATAGGGGGAAAAGTCCCTCAATTAATTGGGTTTACTCCAATTTCTAGTCTGATTTACCTCATGAGATATGCATATTTACCGAATGCATTGTGGTGATATATAATTCTTGTACCAAATATCACTTATTGAAAATAATATATATTTGTGAAATAATATCATAAAACATTCATCATATCATTACCCATTAGAAAGAATTGAGTTTCATAAAAATATCCATATAACATATATCATGGAGGTAAAATTGGTTTCATAAAATTATATTTAATTCATCATAAAATGACTCATAGTCAAGGTATGCGTTTCATTAACATATTTTCATCATAACCATGCACTATCTTTTGAATTAATATGGTTTGTATTATTGGATTATTACAATAGTAAATCATAATTAACAATATTGACAAAAATTATTTTAAGAGATCACAATAAAAATTTCCTAATGAAAATAATGGTATTTCATAGAAATTAATTTTTTTAAATTATAAAACTATAAAAAATATTATACAAATCATTTAATTTAAAATTAACCTTGAAAATTAAAAATGAAGCTTCATATCGCTGAGTGGTTATCATGGTGTTACATTCCATTCATGAAATGAACATTAAAAAAAGATTCCTTTAACATTTTTGGTAAAAAGTAAAAAAGTATCTCATTTAAAAAATTATAAAAAGATTGATCTTAAAATAGTTTGTAAAAAATACATGGATAATATTTACATAAAATAATCATATTTTAATATTGAAAAATTATTAGAAAACATTGTCATCGAAAAGAAATAAATATTCACTGAAGTGAGAAATAATGTTCATTTTCATTAAGAAAATTAATTCAGTCTATTGATTTATTAAAGAGAGAAAAAAGAAAGGAAAATAAAAATTATATATAAAAAACTATAGGAGAATAAATTAAATGATATTCATGATTTTTTGATCATAATGATTATCATTGGAAACATAATCATAAAATATACTGGTAAACAATGAGATTGTAACATAAAACCCTTATCAATGATGTGAATTTATTCATCCTTGTTTGGAACCCCAATATCATAAATTTATATTTATTATAAAAAATTTCCATCACCATAAAACTTAATATCATTCCTTATCAATCAATTATTAATAATTCATTATTAAAATCACTTTTTTGGTGATAAGTATTTCATTTTTCATGTTTTCTTATGTCTGATAGCTTTGGTACTCGTACATTGATCAAGGTTACATAATCTAAAGTATGTAAATCATGAAATAAATATAATATAGATTCATTTTTTACATATCTATAATCATCCAAAAAAATTGATAAAGAACAAATAATTACAACATTCATGAAGACAGTAGGCCGTATGTATACATGAACGAAATTTTTTATTTTTCAATGAATGAAAAAAATAAATTTAAAAAATATATCAATTTTAAATAATAATTCCTGTATAATAAATAATAATAAAAATCCATATTTATATTGATCCATGTAAACTATAAATGAAAAACGAATTACATCGGTTTGTGGAGGAGGTGGTCCCCAAATACACGCGAGCGGTGTTGTCATTTTGCAAAGGATTAGAAGGAAATAAGGTTTATGTGATATTATTATTAAACAATAATATAATTTCTTAAATATAATATATATACATTAAATCCATCATTATATCCAAAAAATAGTTGTAGTTACTGAAAATAAATTACAATAGTTTTTGAGGCGGTAGTCCGTTATACACATGATTGATAGGTTCATTTCCAATTTGATTGAAGTGGAAATTGATATAGGTTATGATATGATAATTATTACATATATGTATTTGGGATTTAATTTTTTTTATAATTTTTACATGGTTTATCAATATTTTAAGTAGTTATAAGAATAAATAAAATGAAAATTCATGGTTATGAACTATATCTTTTCTTTAGAAAACCTCTTATAATTTATACCTAAAAGATCTCTTGGATTGTTTTCTGATAAAAAAATACACTTGGTGACATGGATTTATATAAGGAAATTATTTTTGTAGGTATTTGATGAATAATAATTCGCATGATGTATGTATAAAATAGGAGACATGTGTCCTTTTATATGTGGAGTAGAGGACATACATGAAATTTTTAAAAATAATAAAATAAATAAATGTATTCTTCATACCAAATGGTTCCAAAATGGACCATTACAAAAGAATAGATGATATATAGTATAAATATTTATCTAAAATATATATTTCCTGGTTTTTTGGTTATTTGAACACTAATATGTTCATTTTAACCCCTATTAAACATGTTTTAACCGAAACCATGGTAATAAACATTTTGCATTAAGGTTTTTATTCATTATGAAAAAAAATTAAGTTAAAATTAATATCCAATTTTAATTATGAATATTCCAATTATGGAATCTATTATATCAAATTGAATTCAATAAAGTGGTAGAATGTAATTTAAAAATAACCCCATTTACTCGAAAAAAAGTTGTTTTCCAAAGAAAACATCTTCCTAAGTATACAATGTTTTTATATATAAATTTATAATAAAATTGATTCCCGTGAAATAAATTGTGTTAATAATAATATTATATAAATATTTTTAAATTTTAAATGACTAAAAAAATAACTTTGTTCATGCTTCATATTAAAAGATATTTATTAATAAAAATCATTGCTTTTCACTATTCATCGAAAAAATAATATTTTAGAAAATTCTAAAAAATCTCTTTAAGATATTTTTGACCATTTTATTTTAAAAATGATGATCATTTTTTCACATATATTTTCTAAATTTGGAAAAAATTAAATAAATTATTTTCTAGAAAAGGAATAAAAACTGTTTTGATGAATAGGTATTTTTTGAATCATATAATCACTTTAATGAAAATATATTATATTAATCTAAATATTTTATACATATATATACATTAAACATAATAATTAATTTTAATACTAAATATTTAAATTATAGGTTATAATAGTATTCTATATTATATTTCATTTTGTCTCAGGGTTTCTTTTATCACAAGTTATCAGAAAAATAAATTTATTTGAAAAGAAATATGTCATTAAATATCTAGGTGTTATGAAGATAAAATGAAACAAAGATATAAATATAATCTCATGTTAAGATGGTCAACTTGTAAGAATCATAAGAGGATAATTAAATATTTATACTATACTCCCTAAAAAATCAGGTAAGGATATAAAAATAATTTCATACTATGGAACATGATAGCCAGATAATGAAAGTGGATCATGGGGATAAGGCATTGAAATTCATGTAACTAAGTGAAATATTTCATGAAGCTTCCATCTACATGTGGAGTGATCGTATGTTTATCCATTCCCTATTGCATGATATATTTTATTAATGTATTATCAAATCTAGTACCATATATATAGGAGGATAGAGATGTTGAAAGCTATTTCTATCATTCATTAAAAAAAATATCATATAATTATCTAAGATAAACCTAAGTACAGTATAAGTTGGTGAATGTCACCCAGAGGATACACTTGTGTGGCCTGAAAACCCACACATCAAGATATAATTATTTTCACAGTGAAAGCATATAACACCTACAATATTTATAACTCCATAATCCTAATAAATTCATGACAAGATAACTTGTAAGGACCTTCATTTTTATTAATAACTCCATTGGGTATCATGAGAAATTATTCATGAGGATTTAAGAGTGGTTTATAATAACAAGTTCATAAATAGTAGGTAAAATTTTCATAATTTAGTTAAATTATTCTTCCTGTAATTATTTGTCCACAAAATGAAACACCCCCATATTTTATAAAATAAAACTAGGTTCAATAGAAAATTATTTTTGTTCAATAGCACATATGACATGGAACACTATGCTTAAAAGTCATATGATATATATCAACGTTATAACATAGATATTAAATTAGAGGGTGTGAGTAATATTGAAATCCTTATGAAATATGTATATATATAAATATATCTTAATAAATATAAATTATTAAAAAATTATTTTTAAATGATAAATCAATGTCGAGTACAATAATTTAATTCTTCAAAAATTTGTTTTCATAAAAAATGAATTTATTACTTCTCATGAAAAAATATTATAATTAATTTTATGAACATTTATAAAATTTATTTGGTAAAATTAAAATAATTTTGAAAATAAAAATATGGAAACCTTATTTGGTAAAAGTTTTATACTTTTCCAAAAATAATGACTTTTATGTGAAAAATGAAACAATCCGATTTTTTTAAAATTTAATTTATTTTCAAATCATCTGGGTTTTGGGTTTAAAAACATGATTTTTTCTTAAATTAGTTTTAAAGTGCATAATGATTATATATTTAAATTAATTAAAATAAACACTTATGAATAATTTTTTAAATTTATTTTATATATTATATATTATTAAATATTAATTTATATTCATACAATTATTTCCAATAGTTATAGAGATAATATAAAATTATCTTTTGAATGAAAAATACACTTATTGAAAGCCCACTTTTCTTTCACATCTGCTCATTTTTTAAAACAAATTCATAACATTTTGTGAATAAAATTTATTAAAATGGATTAACTGTTTTTATTAATATATTTTTTTATTATATAATATTGTAAAATAAATTTATTACTTTAATGAATAATGAAAATAGTAAAAATTAATTACTGCAGTCAAGGTGGAAATGAATTTACTATGGGATTAAAATAAAAAGACATTAGAAAAGATTACTTATGAACTTGTAAAAATACAATTTTATTGGAATATTTTAATATTATCCCTCAAAATATATAATATATGGGTTTTTGGAATATTTTTCCATTTTCATTAAATTATCTTTTTGGATTCCTTTTGGAAATTTCCAAGTACATCGTATGTGGGTTCCTTCCCCAATTATAAAAGGCCACTAATCTGCTATTTTGTTCACACATTGAATAAATTTTGTTTTAGAAGTTAACTAAAGAAATATATTCCCAACTCACATTCCCACATAATAGAATCCATTTTTTGTTCATAATGATATTTTTTGGATTACATTAGGTATAATCATAAAGGGGTGGTCTATAAAGAGGTAAAATTTATAACTATGCATCTTTGTTTTTTTTCTTATTATACCTTTTAAAATAATTTTTGATTATGATAATATGATAAAAATGGTATAAAATATCTAATTATATTATATTATATTAATTTAATAAAAAAAATATATATCTTCTTCCATCAAATTGGATATGAAATCATCCTTTACGTGTACAGATGACTAAAACCTCATGAACCGATGTCATTTTTTCCACCATCACCTCTCACATATTGTTTTAATGACATATTTAGATTATATATATGATATTTGAAAACAATTATACTTTTTGAGTCATTATATAATATATATCATTTTTAATTTTCATTCTTCAGGGGATATGATAACGTCGCTTTTGTGTACGACACACTACCGCCTCACAAATCGCCGTGATTTGTTTTTCATAACTCTTTAAATGGTAGGTAATAAAGATAAGATTAACATATATATGTGATTTATATTAAATAAATATGACATTAATGACATATTTATCATTCTACATATATAATATATCATTTTTGTCTTACACTAAAAATGATAACATTTTTCGGGTATGTGTAGAATAATGCATTCACAAAGCGACGTGACTCCCTTTTCATACCCACTAAAAATGGATAATATATATATATATATATTTAAAGAAATAATATGATATATATGATATTATGATAATTATAGAAACATAAAATAACACATACCTTTTGTCCATAATGATCATTAAAAAATGGAAAGGTTACTAATGTGAACGTACAACCTACAGTCTCCATGACTGTAATGTTGTAAATTTCACAGTACCATAATAAATGATTAATTTAAAAAATTTAACTTATGGGAAAATATGATATATGTATATAAAATCATTATTATTATTTATATATTGGAACAATTAATTCTTTTACCATAATCAACAAATCAAAACATTAAAAAAAAGAACTGAACACCCTTAAAACACACACTGTAGATTTTTTTAATTAAATAATTAAGTATAACATTATAATAAATAAAATAAATTATTTAATTATAAGGTTTTAATCTTTTAATATGTTATTAGTAAATTTGATAACTATTTAAATATTATTATAAAGGTGTTAAAAGACATGCATGGAAAGTATGAACTCAAGGTAAGGGTTTTCTTTCTTGCTTTTTCTTTTCTGTGACATATGACATATTCACAACTTTTTGTATCACTAGTTTATATAATGTCTATATTACATGTAATATAATGATTAATTCATAAATCATGTTATTTTAACATTGTTATTGAATTTATTTATCCAATGGTATTAACATAAATGTTTCTAAGTTGTAAATAGATTCTTATCTCAATTTCCTTTTTTAGGTTATGTAACTTATTCATTGAATTTTTTGTGATATTATTATTTGCAAATTAATATATAAAATGGTGTAATAAATTTTTTCAAAATTATTTTATGTATTTAAATTTTTTTACACATAATCTACCAATTGAGTAACTCTCAATTTAGTGATATGATATATGTAAGGGTTAATCATACCAAATCCATTTCTTTAGGACATATGCTTTTAATGGATTATATACTATCATTTTGGGTTTCTATATCATAGATCTCATTAGGTTTCGAAAATTTAATGTTTTATTTGATGTTATTACATCAGGGGGATTACAATTAAAGAGTTATGATAGTGGAAAGAGATTTATGTTACAATCTTATTTCTTTTGGGTTTTGTTAATGTTCAAATTTATTTTAGAGGAAATAATATTATATTATTTTATAGAAATATATATATATATATATTTAGATTTTTTATGTATATAGTTTAAAATTTTAATTCAAATCTATTTCTTATTAACTTAATTAATATCAATAAATTTTTTATAGGTTATATTGATCTTTTATTTTATTTTATAAAACATGTCTTTTTATTCTATATACATGTTTTCTAAAATATATTAAAAAAATTTATTTAAAAAAATATAAAAATTTCCCAGTAAATTTGAATTGTTATTTAATATTATTTTAAAAGGTTTTAAATGAAATTTTATAACATTATCTCAATGAGTCAATTTTTACTCCCTTTTACAATTTTTTTAAAAGAATTATCATTTTTATCATTTACAACATGAACAAAATTTCCAGCCTTCATGAATATTTTTTTATTTGAACCATTATTTACATTTTTTAAAGTTTTTTTCAATGTTAACTATTTTTAAAATTATTTTTGATTATTTATTGTCATTAAAATTGATGGTTAAATTTTAAAGGTTATTTTCTTAAAAATGATTTTAATCCTCTTTTAATAATACTTTCATTCATAAATGTCAAAAACCATTGATGTTAATCATGCTAAAATAGAGATATTTTTTATTAATACCAATCTATTATTTATCTAGACGGATTAGCATTGATTCAAAGATATTATTATGGAACCCATTTCTTTTCCAGCGTTTAATCATGTTTTAGAGATATTATTATATATCTCATTTCTTTTCAGTGAGTTAAAAATGTTTCAAAGATATTTTTATAGAATCTATTTCCTTCCCTTGAGTTAATCATATTTCAAAGATATTTTTTTGGAACCCATTTTTATACCACATGTTAATAAAGTTTCAAAGAGGAATTAATGGAACCTATTTATTTTCCATGGGTTAATCCATTTCTGAAATGTAAAAATATTGGTTCAATGAGATTATGATGAAAATAAGTTCATATATACATTATTCATGATTTGGTTCTCAAACATTGTTTATTATGATGGGTTGTTCCATTATAAACTGACTATGAGTGGTTACATTATAAACCAAGTATGGGTGGTTATGTTATGGACCTATAATTCATTGGGTAATCCATAGATTGAATCCATCCATATTGGATATTATATTTGAAAGAGTTATATGTTGATAATGTTTCGAGGATACAAATAGGTCTTATCTATTTTTTATATTTATCTTTAATGTTTTTATTATCAAGATTAATATCACATGGCTCGTGATTATTTATTCTAACGAATCATTCCATTTTTAAATCCATATAACATGTTTTAATGTTGATTATCTAGATATTTATGGGTATTAATATTCTTATATTATACTCACACACTTTTATTATTTAATCAAACCCTTATTAACTTCCTATAATCACTCCTAGAATTCAATTATTAACTATTAAGTTTACCCTTTCTCAGTATTTTATCTCATCCTTCTTATGTTTCCACCTACCTAGGTTATAAATGATGAGGGTAAATAAATTATCCCTAGAATGGATTTAATATGGATGCTGATTATGTCTTAATTTGAAATTCAAAAAGATAGGTTATGTGGGAGAAATTATCATTTAAATATATGGGTATTATTCATGTAAGATGATTTTATAATTATATAAAACTCTAATCTTAAAAAATTATTGAGATTTTATGTGGTATAATCTTTTCGTTTATATGTTATAAGGGTTGGATGGTAAAAACATTGGGTCACCATTAATAGAATCAATGTCAGAAATGGATTGTTCATATTTTTAGAACTAGAAGAAGAGTGTGGGTTATGGGTTGTCATAGTTGTCGTCAAAATAAATGATTAGATAACATTGGACATTTGGATGTTTTCATATGAGGTTATTTTAATATTTTCAAATATCTTCATATATCTATATGATTAAAGATGATCATATGTTCAAGGTATTAGCCAACCCTTTTAGATTTTAGGTGATGAGATATTAATGTTTTTAATAAAATTTTCTATGATTTTTTATTTGGAAGAAGGATATATAAATATCTGGTTTAACCTATAGTAATAATTTAATACTTGTAAAAAATTTTGGTTTTGATAACCTTTAGGGTTTATATGATCTTATATATTAATAACAAGAGTTATCATATAGATAACAACAGGATTGAAAAGTGACACTACCAACAAAACAGTTTTTCCCGGCTCCAACATTTATCAGTGCTAATAAAAAAGAACTGATAAAGGTGGGTACCTTTATCAGGGCTAAAAAAGTGCTGATAAAGGTACCCCCTTTATCAGCGCTTTTTTTGTTGATAAAGGGACCCCCTTTAATAATGCTTTTTCTAAAGGCACTAATAAAGGGTCGACTTCCAAAAAAATTAATTAAAAATAATATATTTATATAAAAATATAAAAATATAGTTATATTGATATAAATATAATATATATTTTTTGTATATTTTTTAGATAAGAATAAATATACATTTACACTTAATATAATTAATATATAAGATATTTAGTGAAAATGGATTATAAAAAATTAATAAAATATTCTTAATTAATATTTTGATAATTATTATGGAGGAATAGTCATTTCATAACAATTTGAAGAATAAAAAAATTTTAAAAATTTTAAAAAATGATCCAAAATATGTTGAAAACGCAACTCGAACTTCAAACGACCATATCTTTTGATTCGGGTGTCCATTGGAGCTCTACCACATATCAAATCGAACCCTACGACGAGCTCTACACCCTTATGACTTAGAGGGGGCCCCAGTAAAAGTTTTTTCAAGGGAAAAATATGCCCACCAGGCCTCTAAAACTGATTTTTTAGTCAGGGTACCCTGATTTTTTGACATTTTTTGGATTTTTATCCTCGTTTAAGGGGGTATTATTTCCTTTTTTTGGTAGGGACTGAATTTAATCCAAGCTATTACATTAATATTGATATTATGTCTTTGAAGTTTTATCTTATTTTATAATTCCCTACTATTTATAATCAAATATATAACTATATGTACATATTTTTTTTTATATTCACACCTAAAATTTTAATTTTTTAAATAAATAATTTAACATATTTACCTATAAAATATATTAGCTATATCTAAATAATAACTAATATCCATTTTATTTAAAATACCAATATATGAATATATATATAACTATATATTTATATAACTATATATATTAATATAACTATATATATATATATTAATATAACTATATATATATATTAATATAACTATATATATATATTAATATAACTATAAATATATATATATACAGATACATGGTACTATTATATTCAATGAGTGGTATAATATTGGTTCCCCTTACTCTATAGGGGGCCATCAGGTTCTACAAATCATGGTGCATCAAGAACATGATTTTTGTTTTAATTTTCCTCCAAATCCCAGTATACCATACCTATGTCGTGATGGATTAGATGAAATTGTTGTTTCCAATATATTAGATTTATCTAAAAAATAAGTAATATCCATTTTATTTAAAATACCAATTTAGGAATATTTATATACTTATATATTAATATAACTATATATATATTAATATATTAATATAACTATACATATATATTAATATAACTATAAATATATATATTAATATAACTATATATATATAACATTATAACTATATATATAGTAATATAAATATTTATTACTATACGAATAAATATAACTAAATATAAATATAAATAAATAGATATATCATAAATAAGAGAAAAAATCAATATAGGGGAGTGGGAAAGGTTTCAGGCGCGCAGGGGAAGTCTCAAGATCAAATCCGGGTGGAGGCAGGGGCACGCACGCAAGGGTGAATTTAAGGGCTAGCGCTGATAAAGGGTGGTGGTGGTGTGTGCGGGCACTGGAGGTGTGAGAAAGTGATGATAAGGGGGGGCTCAAGCACTGTAAAAATCCCCCCCTGAGATTGGCATGATTTTTTTTATATTTTTTTAGTTTTTTTAGTTTTATCATAGATTTTTAAAAGCATTGATAAAAGGGTTCTTTATCAGCGTTTTTTGGCGCGATGATAAAGGGGACCCCCCTTTATCTTCGCCGTCTTTATCAACGCTTTTCTAGCACTGTTAAAGGCCATTTTAGCACTGATAAATGGGGTTTTTGTAGTATTGTGATTTAGTGACTATGTGATTAATTTTTTTCAAAAAGAGATCACTATATTTTTTTCCATGAAAGTTTAATGGTATGAGATATAATTTCATATTAAAACACTCATAAATGTTTGGGTTATTTTAGAATTACTCAGTTTGGACCATGGATATTACTATTGAGTTTTAGAGATTATTGTATTATTTTATCATATGATGTATTATTCTTGTTGGCAAACATCTTTTCATGTGCTAACAATTTTGGTTTTGGTTCAAGTAAAAAGATATGTGGAATATATTGATTATCCTTTTTAGGGATATATGGTCTTTAAAAGTTGATTTTAGTGCTTAATAAATGGAAATTTCACCTTCAATATTCATTGTTTTGGGAAAAATAATACATTGTTGTTGAAATTGGCTAAATGTTGAATTAATACTTATCAAGTAAGTATATTTCACAATATTTTTAGTCTATATGTTAAAATAATTATTCAACTCTAGTAAAATGATCATTAAAAAATTATTCTATCCTCGTACCTTTATTTTTCATGAACAAATAACATTTGTATCCAAAAAGAAAATTAAGGTTTTGTGGTATTTTAACTTATATTGACCCTTTGGTTTTATAATATTAATAATCTTTATCACTATCCATAATTATATACACTTTTATTCATTATCCAAATATCATAATCCCACTTATATTATCTTATTTAAACCTAGTATGTGTTATTCTAGATGGCCTTCGTACATTTCTTTCTTTATTATCAAGGGGATGTTTTATGAATTCTTTTTTACGATGTGAGTTTCAGAAAAATTTATTTTAAAATTTACAACATTTGATTACTGAGATCAATTTAAAATTTTGAGGATATAATTTATTAAATGGGTGAGGATATAACACCTAACTACTTTAAGGGGAACTCCTTGCACTAGTTAACATTTTTTGTGTGAATTCCCAACATGGTATTGACTGACTTCACACCATAGAAATACTAAATATCAAGCATAAGGATCTATACAATAATAACATATATTAGGTAATGGGAAGAACCTATATCAAACAAATAAGAAATCATAGTATATGATACTAAGATCGTACCTCTCCCATAGATGGAATGAAACTTTTATCCTTGGGGATCTACTGCACTAAATTTAAATATCCCTATCCATGACCAAGATATACAGCCTAACTACGCTGGGAAGGGCAGCTATAATGACACTATAAGTCCTAGGTCTAGTTCCCACATCCAATACCACCTCATTAGTATGATTGGGAAAAATTATCCTAGCTTTTTTCCTGATAGGGGAGTGCTGCCCCACTCTTGTAATTACATTTAGTGGAGATCCTCTCTCACTATATAATAGAGGAAATTATCTACAAAATCACTAAATAAGATCCATAATTACACATTACACATACTCAATTGCTTCCTTGATACATTATATCATCTTATTTCCTTTACTACTGAACTGATGGAATAACACATGGCTACCTGAATGCCTACTCTGGAAACTTATGCTCCCATGAGAAGACTAAAAATGAATCTTCCTTCCACTAATCGAAGTAGTTATATTTCTAGGAGCCAAAATGAAATGGTTTACACCTCTAATATATCTCTGGTTACTCTCTCTAAAAAGTACCTCATTGAATCTCCTAGATTATATAGTTAATTGGAATACATTAACTTGTGATAATATGTCATAACTGAGACCATCCATGAACCGGCTAGACAAATATAACTATTCATGTAAAAGGATCGGTGTGAAGCACTTTAGATAAGTGAAACATGTGGAGTAGTCCAAAACTATAAAAATTCATTTCTCCATGTGCATATAATATATGAGTCTATCATAAGTAAATGTATCAAGATAGAAATAATCATATAAGGCACTCTAGAAATCCATATAAACCATATCTTGATTAAAATATGCCAAGATAATAATGTCCCACCCTCAGTTGGTAGAATATCAAATCATATATATAGATAACATGAATCACCTATCTGGGAGTAAATCAAGATTCTTGAAAATAAATACCATGGACTTAATCCATGACTTGAAAACAAGTAGAGCTTAATCCCCTAAAAAAGTGGGTGGAGGCTACTATAGAAACTCACACTTCAACTCTTCCATAGATGGGACAGGTTAGAGGGCTCAATGTTTGGTCCCAATGTCAACTATTAGTTACTCTTAGAACTCGACATTAGGGACTAGATCATGAATTTTAGGTTTGGCCTCAGGTGGAACTACTAGAGGTAATAATGGTGGCTTATGGACCACATATTCAAGAACATAGTCATCTCCAACCTTTGAGTGCATGACTTGAAGACTATGTGGTGGCATATCACTAAAATTGATAATCACACATCTCAAAAAATATTTTATAAGGATATATTTCAAAGATATAATAATTGGACATATACAATTATTTATATATATGAGTCACAACCATCCAATTTCTCCTAAATCTCAGTACGATTAATGCATATAGCTTTGAAATTTCACATAACATACTACTTATATCCTACTACTGAGATCGGTTCATGGTCAATTCATCTGTTTCCTGATATGGGTCTTGATATACAGTGTGTCAATTGAATGTATAGAAGAAATCCCCCTTTATGTTTCAATTTGAATCACCATTTAAAGAGAAAATTTGAATTTATATTTTATGAATAAACATATCATACTCATTTATATTTCTAATGGTACTGACATAAGAGATGGCATTCCATAGTTATAAATTAATACAAATTATAAGTTTCATCTTAAATGTCATGTAACTGCAACTAGTTATTTACCATTAGTCTAAGAATATAACAAGCCCATATATGATGGTCTGATTATAAATCACTCCCTTCCAAATTTAAAAAGGTATATAAACTTTTAAATTTTTTATTGGAACCCATTTAATAACAACCATAAATGTTTCACACCATGAAACCATTGGCCCATGGCTCAAACATGTCATAATTGGTAAATTAGTGCCCCACTTTCAACCTATATTGGGAAAAAATTAGTTTCATGAAGGTAATTTAATAACTAATAATATATATTAACTATAATAAGAAACACTTTCATAGTGAAATAATACCAGTAATCATGAAAATTAACATATAAGTATGGTATAAAAGAAACAATTCCAACTATTTACCTAAGCATAGTATACAGATAAACATGGAACAAAATTATACATTCAAAAAAATTCAATCTACCAAGCATGAAATATGCATGACATGAAAATCTATATGCGACTACAATGATACATGAGTCCAATACCTCTTCTCCATACCACACCAATGGTAAAAGTGAATCCATATCAATATTAATAAACACCATATGATGTGAAAAACACCAAAAATGAAATATATAAGTCATCAATAGGCATAATCAAAAATAAAAATATCCCATCCCAGGCAATTTGGATTTTCTATGTACATTAGATAACAAGTCCAAGGATCATTATTATAACCAAATGAAATCAAATTCCAAGTATCCTGTCTAATATCTAAAATAGTAATAAAAAAATAGAATCATCTAATAGAACTTTGTGACATCCCATTCCAGATCAATCAGTAATATAGAAGAACTAGTGGCTACATGGCCCCAAGAATTAATCCCCCTATGATAGAGTCTACTGACAAGAAGAGAGAGTTTTTAAGATTATAATGGGGAGTATATACCTCTATAATAATAGTGTGTACCAATTGAATAATAATAGAAAATGATATTCAAAACCTGATAAATAGATAACAATAGAAAATTAAATCATCCATATGTCATAAATAAATAAGTAAAAACTATATATGTATAAAAAATGAATATCTTTCCATAATATAAAAAATTGGAGCACATGAGATAAAAAGTAACAGAAATAAATAACATTTTTTAAAAAATGGGAAATGATAAAAATTTATCTTCAATAGTATAATGAAAATAAGCTCAGTTTTCTTCCATAGTACTTTATCCTAGAATATAAATCGAACATCCAATGCTAAACCCATCCCTTTTTCCATATCAGAAACCATGATGTTTATCTGGGTACCAATAGACAACATGAAAAGGGTGTGAGATATACTCAATATTTTACCACCAATGGTGTCTAATACTTAAAATTTTTGAGTTTATTAAGAAACAATTTCCAAGTAATAGTATAATATTGAAATAAAATATGTAAGACACCTAAAGGTTCAAGTTCAAAATGGGAAACTAGACTATTACCACCTTATTCGACCTATGAAATAATATCTCTAAATGATTACTATATCTTTATTTAATTTATTATTGTGGATCAATTCATTAATCATACCCAATGAACCCCCATGGATCATATCAGTATATGGTATGGACATGTCTGACTGAATTTTCACTTGATAATGGTAATATAACAATGCCACCATGTTTGTAAAGTATTGACCAAATCCATATATGTTCATTTACTAGGAAGATAAATATTTAAAAACCATTTTTTCATTTAATTTGATAACATGATCTTGTATAAGGTTTTACAAATAAGGAATATAACAATCAATTCAAGTTTACAACAAACCCATCACCCGCCATGCCTTTCCACGACATTCCTCATAGGAACCTAGGTATCACTCTTGGAATTGTGTAAAATCAACACCATCTAAGTCCATCATTGGCGTCCCATGTATGAAACACAAGTTTTACTCAATGTATACTATAATGCCTTTCTATGCGATTTCATTTATGGTATTCTACATAAGGAACCCAAGTACCACTCACGGAAGAAGAGTAATCCATTTTTCCAAGTCTGTCCATCAATGGAATTCATATATGAACTAATATGAGAATCATGGTATAATATTAAAATATTTATAATTTAATTGAATTAAATAAGGTTGATTAGTTCATTGATGACATTTAGAGTGGAAACCCATATTATCCCCCTTAAAAGGAAAAATAATTGGTCATGGTATCTTAGTTTAACCATACCATTTAAAATCAAATTTAATTCAATTTCACTTTACATTTATAAGAAATGATTCTAACTCACCTTATAATGTTGTTAAAACTTATACCCTACGGATATAAGTCTTAACATGTCATAAATCCTTCTATTCAATTCAATTATTTCACATCATTTAACCAATTTCAACTTCCCTATTACACTGGGTAAAGAAAAAACATCCTATGGTGAATCAAATTCATAAGAAAAGCATTGTTGTTTGTCCATTTTTTCATTACTCCCAAATGGGTATTTCAATTTGTGGTTCTCAATCCGCATTGGTGATTATGGTTCACATGTTACATATAAACATATTCCCACACATTTAATTTATGAAAAAATACATTTAAAAGTTGATGGTAAAAAATTTCATCTTGAGGGATAATAATTCAGCATATAGAAAACAAGAATAAAATGGAAAATTATGAGACTTCTTATCATAAATGTGTAGTGGATGGATCATTAGTTATTCGACTATAATACAAGTGAGAATAGGTGAAATAAATGAAATAGACAACTAGAATAAAAATATGGAATATTGGATTACATTGATTTTTCATTCCATGTGGAAATATAAATTATAGAAAGAAGAAAGTGTAACAAAGGTATTAGAGTTACATTACCAATGTAACTAATGAAGGAAGAATCAGAGCACAAATGAGGAAGATAGATCAATTCTTATGTGAAGCTGGAATGGAAATATCATGGTGAGGAGGGGCTAATATGCATAGAGAATAGGGAAGAAAGGGGTTTTGTTAAAAATTAGGAGGGGAAAAATTAAAATCTACACTTTAAAAATGGGGAACATGGTTTGGCCAAACCATGCACCAGCTATGCAGGTATATGGATTAAGCAACAATAACTATGCAAACTAGGTGTACAATTTGGGAGAATCAGTTGCCGCCCATGTGACCCATATAAAATAATAAGTAGAACCCTCACATGTCTATCAAGACTAACCTGTATGGTTTCTGAAACCATGTAACACCTCCCTAGGGATGAATTTTTGAACTAAAGAGTTAATACAAATCATACACTAACCTTGTGTGTCACCCATTTCCTAGAAAAACTAACATTCTATGCCATGAATAATTCCAAGATGTATCTAAACCCTTCCTCTAACTCTTAGGAATATAAATAATGATTAAAATAAAAGGGTTTTTCTTAAATTTAAATAATATATACTTCTTAACAAAATCCAATATCTTATATTACAAATGATTTTCCCACCATCTCCTCAAAATCAATATATTCATTGAAAACAAGATTTCTAAAAATTGATTAGCATTATTTATTAACCATCCATATTTGGGTTATATATCATAATCATATTCAATCATATCCTATTATAATTATATAATCCATTAAAAAATTTATTTATAAATTGTGATTAATACCTGATGATTAATAAAAAATTCCATGATGTCTAGAAATATTATTAAAATAGATCATACATTATAAACTGAGAATTACATTTCATTAATGGATGAAAATAATAAATCTAAGAAGTAGATAAAATAATACAAAAAATTATATTTCATTATTAGTGATTAGGATAAACAAGTTATGAAATATTTCGAAATATCCATCAATGTCCATTTTAGAATAGGTAATAGATTCAATAACTCAAAATATTACTAAATCTGTTCTATTAAATTTTGATAAATTAAGAAATGAATTAAAAAAAAAAGTAATATCTTTCTTCATTATCAATAAACAAATTCTTATATGTTGGTATGAAAATTTTTGTTAACTATAAGATAAAAAACCCACCCTAAATAGAAAAAATTATTCCAAACCTTATTACTTAAATAAATATCTTAAAAATAAATTCAAAATAATGGTGGAATCTATTACAGAAATATAATTTCATATTATTTAATGGAACAACCCAATTCTCATAAACAACACCTGAGTAGGGGGTACTACATTGCCTCAAGTATGCATCTCCATGTGTTTGTATATATTGAAATGGGGTGATGTATTTTTATATTATTGGAGAGAATTTATATTCAAAACAAAAATATCTAGGTCCTTTCTTAAATATAATTATTTAGAATGACACATCCATTTGACTGACATACCAAAAACCTATAGAGATAATATAATTATCCATGATACCCCCCAGAATACATAATGCGGAGGAATAGAAAAGTATATATAATTCATTAAAAATAAAAAAGTAATAATTGTAAAAATATATATAACATTCATCAATGTAAAATCAAATTCATAACCATAATAAAATATCATAGAAGATGATATGACTACTGTATTATAACTAGTAAAAATAGTGGCCTCTATACCAGCTGAAATGATACCCTCTTACCGAATCATATTCCTCCAAAACTTGGTAATTTTGAATCATGTGTCTATATCTATGATGGTTCATATTTCTAGAATTAACATTATGGTTTATCCACAAACATCAGAACCCATTCCATGTACCTAAGTAGGGGTGTGTCAAACAAATTATCAAGATTCCTCCACTAATAACGACATAATGATTGTTATTATGATCAAGTTTATGGAAGATACTATAGTTGGGGATCTGTGTAAATCAAACACCCATAAAAAATCACAAAATCCTCATTGAATACATAGTAGAGATTGTGAGACTATAAGACAAACACACCCCAAAGACTCATCTAAAGATACAAAACTCCGTACAAGACCCACCTACCTATAATAAATAACTTACACACCACCATGGACTAAGTATGTTCACTATAACTCTATTATATAATAATATGTAAACTCCATGAGGTCACCTAATTTACAAAAAAAATAAATTTGTCAGAGTTCCACCAAGCCAATAATTAAGATGACTTTATTCCCATTACCTAATATGAAAGTATCATTGTATAATGAATAAAAAACAAGAAATCATAAAGGGAACAACAATAAAATTTTGTATAATAACAATCCACCATAAAATAATAGGAAAATAAAATAATCAGGCACAAACATATGAGATATAAAAACCCACCTCCCACACCCTTCCACAAATCATCTCACCAGTCCTCCCTAAAAACTATTTCTAGACAATACATAGAGAACAACTATCTTGATCATATATATCTTATATCAATTCAATTTCCAACTCCCACTACATAATATTACTACCCACCATCTAGCCTTGATCACCCTCATTATCTATATAGAACCTTCAAAATCAATAATAAAAAAAGTATGTTCCCTAAACATGGTATTAAAATATATGGGTATTTAGGATGTTCTTAATCATATCTATCTCATGTATCCCACCGTCACATCCCATTGGTCATCCACTATCCCATTTAGTGCCTTTTATACCATAACTTTATGAATGAATTCCAATTGGGAAGAGCACATTTGGATAGATCTATATCCCTACTGAAAAACATAACATTTAAGACCTCATAATTAAAAAATAGATACTATTTATGCCAAACCATGTTCATTAATGTCTTCCTTGAGTTCATTACCCCTGGGTAATTTCACTCTATCATGAACCCTATCACAAAATTAATATTACCTATTAGGATACACAGACAATCACTATTTAGAACCTTTGAAATAAGTCAACAACTATTAAGAGAGAAACTCAAAATCATGCTCTGAAAATAAAAAAGGTGGTTTCTACCATCTCCTAAACAAAAATATACACCCATACTAATGATCATCACTATGAACAACATAATTGAATTATTTTTATGTCTTCAATTGAATATCAATAAGACTTACTCCCACTACAACCCACAAGTATATCCATGATACTCTAGTATATGAAATAATAGAGATCATAATATCAACATGAATTCATTGAAATTACTAGAGGCAAATGGTGATCATCTCAACAATAAATCAATCTTCATTTTAGACCATTCACAAAAATAAAAGTATCAAAAGTTCCTATGGACCTATTCAAAAGGGAACTTAACCTAGGTCCCAAACAAGTTAACCAACACATCTTCCAAAGGAGGGTTTGTATTTTTGTTTCTATTATATTATAAATCACCAATAACCCACATAATATAATATTGGAGACCATAAATAAGATTTTCATAGACTAGTATTCATTATTTAGAAAATAGGGAATCATCCACCCAAAGTAAAACATACCAATACAGAGTTCATGAAATACCTGTTTATATTTACATTAAATTCTATTTGAAACCATAAATATGAATCATATTAATAATAATTAAATATAATATTTAATCATGATAGGTCCTAGGCCAAAACCTATTAAAATAAACGTTATGATCCCTTTTTTTTAAAAAAACATTTAAATAACCTTTCCATATGTAAAAACTTACCCTTTAAATTCCACTTTACAAAAAAAGAAATTTTTATACGACATTTAAAAAATAAAAATTAATTGTATTTTTTAAACAAATTCTGTAGAGACCCCTACCTTAAAAACAATACTTTTACATCATTTTTAAGATGCACATAAATTATAATAAAAATCCAAACCTCAATATTAATTATAACTTTGGAAAATTAGTTTCCTAAAAAATAAATATATATAATAAAATTTATGTATATCCTTCTCTATAGTTATTTAATATAATTACATTATTTTATTATTATATATAATGACCTTAGGACATGAAAAAAATAAAGGGTGATAATAAATCCCTCTATAGGGATGGATAATAAGTAAGGAATATGATACATGAATCAATATAGCACACTTGTGATCATAAAAGTATTAATTATATCTTTAGCATAGTAAAATCATAATCAGAATGAAGAAAAAATTAAAAGAACACATGGATGGTTTCAAATGAACAATAATGAAACAACATGATATTTTGAAAAAAGAAAATATGGAGAATTTGAGGAAATTTATCATAATTGACATATTTAAAATATGTGTACGAATAATATTGTATAAAATAGTAAAAATCCTATAAGATCATTAAATTTTATAGAGTTTTCTTTGGGCATGATTTCAGGTACATTTTTTTTTCATATGTACCTTTATTGAGAGTTATGACTTGGGTTACATTTGGGTAGATTCTATGAATATTTTGGAGAAAAAGGAAAAATACACAGTTGGCACATGACTTGTACAAATCATGCGACTATCTAGGATAAACCATGTTCTCTTCAGTATTTTTAGGGACACACTTCAACATGGTTAAAGCATAGTTTGGGAGGATGTGTGAGGGAACTGTGCGAGGTCCCCCCTTGATGAGGTGTATAACACACTTTTAGCTCAAAATTTGTCTAACTGTGCGACTAAACTATACTTAGGTTAGAAGTGAGATCCTAAAATTGAGGATCTAACTTGTTTTTAACTTTTAGTGATCCATTTCTTCTCATATATATCCATAACTCCATATTTAACATTCTTAATGGTATAGGATGGTTCTCCCATTTTCCAGGAGGGATTCCAAGCCCATCAGACATCCATTCATCAAGATTGAAGTCTTTAATCAAAGATACTCTCTTCGCCCGGTAAGTGGATATCATCCCTATTTCTTTACCTAACATTCTCCACTCATTCATTGATCTTTAGATGTAATATATTATGTGTTTATTTATATCTAAATCAATTTGGTGAGATCTCGATCTAATATTGTATATCCATATTTATATTTGATAGATCTTCATATCTTAGTTTTGGTTCTGGGATATGGATACATAACTCATATCTACATCATTGTGATGCTCGGATTTTTGGGATTTATGGTATGTGAATGTTCATAAATGAATTGAGATAGGTGGTCAAAAATCTAATTCCCATAGTTGTGAATTTGATACATATATGTGAAATTGTTGAATTTATAGCTTCCTTTGGAATTTTTTTCTTAAATTAGGTAAATTAGGTTGACCAATTGATTTATCTACGAATTGTGGAATTAAATTACTAGTTGAGAATTAATCAAGAGACTGAGGTGTTTCTCTATTAGATAATTAATTTAAAAAATTTATTATGAGATTTGGGGATTATAATCTGGATAATATATCTGAGGATTAATCACGAGATATTGAATTGTTTATGTTGAGATAATTAATTATGAATCAATTATATTCTTTGAGATTAAGATCTAGATAATTAATTATGAGACTAATTTTGATGTTTTGAGATTCAGCATGAGATAATTAGTTCTGTAATGTAAATTATGTGATAATTGTTTTGATATTCGTTAATTAATTAAGCAATTAATTTATGGGATTGAGGAATTTAGTTAATTATATTTTTAACTAGTGGGTTTGACATATTTAACTAATCATTGTATTAGTAATGGAATTTATGTGGATAATTAATTAGGAATTAATTTTGGGAGAATGAATGGGAAAAATATCATAATAAATTTAGAAGAATTCATGGTAACAATGTCAATATACTTACAAGTAAAGGGAATAAGAACAAGATCATTCTATGGAGGAGTAAGCATGGTAACATGGTCTTCTAACTTATGTGTAACGAGAATAAGAATGTGGTCATTCTATTGAAGAGTAAGTATGGAAACATGGTCATCTTACTTAAATTTTTGATATTGGTAACTTTTTCAATGAGGCTTATAAATGTGAAATTAAAGAATGAAAATAATAGAACTCCAATTAATGGGCTCACAAGAGTATTTTGAAATCCAGAATTAGTTGAATTAGGTAATATGATATCATAGAACGTTCTAATACATTGACCTCCATAAAGAAGTAGGTATTAATATATGATATTACCTAAGGAACACATCGATCTCACCCATGAGATAGATCATGTATTGAGGTACAAGTCTCCTTGGTAACCCTGGAGTTAATTTAATTAGATAATAATAAATGGTACTATAATAATTGTTCACTTATACATTTTACTTATTTCTTATATAATTGAGTACACGAACTTTTTGATGGATTTGTTTTAGACACCATTGGTGGGGGTATATTGAGTTGTACGCACACCCTACCCTGGATTCCTGATCAGTTCCAGAATACATTATATTATAGCAGGATATGATAAGGGAAATGGTCCTGGGATGGATTTCTAATTTAGGAGGTATCTTGGATGAGGGGACCATACATGGTTTAAGACTATCCTGTGGAGTCGTAGAGTCTTTATTTGTAGTTTCATTATAGTCACTTGACACTTATATTGACATATCATGTAATTCCATTTATTTGAGTATTTAATTTCTTATTTGGTTATCTTGTAACATGAGTATTGTTCTTGTTATATATGCTTATGCATTTTTTATCTATTTCTACTGGGTTTTTTACTCTGATAAATGAGGGTATAGTCTCCTCTTGATTGAATTACCAGAACCTAACTACTAGTCAAAAACATATACCATACGGGGAGGAGCGCCTAAGGTCATGTGGCGAACTGGCTCAGGGAATCGTCGTGTAGCTCCTGGGTTGAGATGTTACATTGTGGCATCAGAGGGAATTTCTGTATTTCTTCTTCTTTTGTATTACTATTCTGGGTAAGGTATATAAGAGACTAGGAATATTTGCGGCTTGGTAATAAGATCGTTCATGGTAATTACAAACCCTTGTACATGGGAAAAGCCAAGTACTCAGGGGGGATTGTTGTATTGTTATTTACTGTTATAGTTGTATATTATTTCACCTTGGGTGACATAATTGTGGTGTGATGTGATTACTATTTCTAATTATTTTTTAATATTGATTCATGGACTAGAATGGGATTAGTGTTGAGTCTGCATGCATAATTCTATGAACTTATGTTTATTCTGACACGCATCATTTTTGGAAGGAACAGAAAAATTGGGTTTGGATAAGTTTTTAACATCGAACTTATTTCCATGTTTGTGATATTAAAATGAAAAATATTGCCTAACATGAATTGAAAAATCCTGTAAAAATGATGTGAAATGAGAATAATTTGGTGTCTGAATGAGAAAATTGATAATGATAGTGTGTTTACCCTTGTTAACGAAAACATAGGATTATGATGGTTTAAGGTAGTGATAACACATCAGTTAGACCATGTGGTGAGATTTTGGGGGAAAAGACATGTTGTGACATATTGGACTATTTCGTCTTATATAAATGTTATAAGGTTGTGTTATGGGACATATGACTTATATTTGGAATTTTAGAGAGTATGCCTCCATGATGCTTGTTAAGGGGATGATCGAGGGGACTTCCTAAAAATTATTTTTTACATAGGGAACTTGAGGCACAGGTCATGACAGCTAAAGATGATGGGGATCCATTTTAAGAGAAATTTTCTCTCTTTATGCAATTCATGGAATGAGATGAAGGGTGAGTTCTGAAAATTATTTCTAAGATGAATAGGACGTTTTAGGTGCAAGATACTTAGAATTATACTTTAGAGGGTGGACCTAAGGGATATGAATTATGGGTTGATCCCATGAAGATAATACTAGAACATTTAGAGACTCTAGCTGAGAGGAAGGTCAAGTTGGATGCTTATATGCTGTTGGGATCAGCAAAGCGCTGGTGGGACATTAAAGCACGAAATGGATAGAGTGATGGTATGTTTTGGAAGGACTTCACAGAGAGGTTCTTATAGTAATTTTATCCAGAGACACTAAGATAAGATAAAGATGTTATGTTCATACATTTGACACATGGTAGCTTGTTGGTGATTGAATATTCTAGTTTCTATATAGATCTGAAATGGTTTTTTTCAAAATTAGTAGGATTAGAAGAAGATATAATTACATTTATTTACGATAGACTTAAGTGTAATATTTTTTCATAGGTGTATATATTCAATCATAAAAAGCTTACAAAAGTGGAGGATCTGTCTCTCATAGTTGAAGGGAACCTCAGAGAGGCTTCCAATTCTAGATAGGTTGTTGTTACTGGGCAAGTTGAATGTGAAACATTAGAGAAAAGGAACCACTGTTATGAAAACATTATCAATGGAAGTGAGAAGGAGAGTACACAAATAGAGGGGTTAGTTGAACAGAACCTTACTGGTGTGATATTTCATTAGTGTGGTAGGGTGGGACACATTTGTTGACAATTTCATTGACCATCAGTAGAGTGTTTATCCTGTGAAAAGGTCGGATATTTACAGAATTACTGAAGTTCACAATGACACACTAGTAATAAAGGAGAACTTGGGAAGAGTCAAAGTATGTGAAGAAGATCTTCTACACCATACCAGGATGGAATTTAGAGTTTAACTATCCAGGTTGGAAGAGGTAGTCGACATGTGGCTTATGGGTAGGAGCAGAGTCATTAGTAGATGGTGCTTCTTCATGGGAGTCACAAAACATCATAAGGATGATGGGAATCATAGTTAAATGTAGTAAGAACTACACTTGTGGATAGTGAGGTTGGACCATCAACACTGATAGGTTATATTATAGTAGATTCTACCTTATCTAGTATCTTGTTTGATATTAGTGCCTCTTATTCCTTTATATATGAAAAAATTGATAATGGGTTGAGCCTGACGGTGGAGTTTTTTGAGTGGGGTAATGACAATAGATACAACTTTGGGAGTGCAGTCTCGAGATATCTTTCTACTAATGGGTTGTTCACTAGAGATCAAAGAATATCATTTCTTATAGGATCTATACATTCTTTAAATGATGGGATTGAACCAGATTATAGTGATGGAAGTTCTACTTATATATCGATTCCACATAGATTTTTTTACTTTAGGGAAGTAAAATTTGTGTCTCATACGGTTAAACGGTATATTAATCATGGAGAGTGGGATATCAAGGCAAGTTGAGCAGGGCCAATTACTCAGCAATTGGGAGATCCCACATTCCATGTTTCTAGTCTATTTTTGGATGATATGGATTTTAGGAAAGATGAATTTCCACCAGTAGTGGAACAATTTCAGGATGTATTTCTCAAATAATTCTTTGGTAAACCACCTAAGAGAGATGTTGATTTTACTATTTATCTTATTCCAGGGGAAGATCCCATATCTATTCCACCATACTAAATCAAATCGACTTAGATTCAAGATCGTAAGACCCAGTTGGGAGATTTAAAGGATACAATATTTGTCCTTACATGTAAGTATCCCTTGTGTTTCACCTATTTTGTTTGTAAAGATGGATGGTGAGAGTTTAAGTTTGTGTTCAGATTACCAAAAGTTTATCAAAATGATAGAGAAGAAGAAATATCCTCTTCTGCATATTGATGATTTGTTTTCCCAATTAGAGGGAGATTTAGGTTTCTCAAATATCTATTTTAGAATAGTATTTCATCAGTTGAGAGTATGGATTTCTTGTATATCGAGGCCTTATTTCAAAATCATGTATGGCCTTTATGAATTTTTCATAACGGCCTTTGGGTTGAAAAATGCACTAGCTATGTTCATCACTTTGATGCTTAAGAAATTTCATCCATATCTGGATTAGTTTGTGGTGGTGTTTTTGGAATATATCTTTGTGTACTTCAAGACTCATGATATTCATTCCCAACATATTGATGTCATCAAGAGTACACTAAGGGAGCATCAGTTATACACCATGCTATCAAAGTGTTAGTTTTGGATTGACCAGGTACACTTCTTAGGGAACATCATTTTGGTGGAAGGGGTGTTAGTGGACTTAGAGAAGGTTCATGAAGAGGTTTCTTGGGGGAATCACAAGAATGAGTTTGATATATGAAGATTTATGATATTTGATGGATATTATAGAAGATTCATCTAAGACTTTACATGTTTGGATGCACCACTTTTAGGCTTGAACAAAAAGGAAAAAATCATTGAATAGTCTTATTCTTGTGAGAGAGATTCTCAGGAGTTGAAAAGTGAATAACATTGACACCAATTTTGATCCTACAAGAGTTAGGTGAAATTTATATAGTTTATTGTGATGTTTTTGGTATCATACATGTAGCTATGATGATTCTGGGAGATCGAGTTATGGTGCATGGGTCTCGGTAGTTAATGCCCCATGAATGTAATTATCCTACACATGACCTAGATTAATAAGTAATGGGTTATGAACTTAATTATTTGGGACACTATATTTTTGGATAAAGTTTTACAGTTTATATAGATCGAAATAGCTTGAATTAAATATTTTCACAACAATATTGAATCTTCGGTAATAGAGATTGATTGAGTATTTTTAGTCCTTTGATTTTAAACTAGAATATATTCCTGGGAATGTAAATAGTGTGGTTGATTACTTGAGTAGGAAAAATAAGACTTATATGGTTCATGAGTCAAGTTTATTGTTGATGATGAAGACCTTTATGACTAAAATTCATGTGATGTTTTAGTAGAGTCATGAGTAGATGACTCTGGTTTCAGTTGGAGTGGAGTGTAAACATTTGAAACAGATTAGGGATAAATAGTATGAGGATATAGAATGCCTATACCTAATGGAATTATTTTATAGTGGGGAGACATATATGGACTGGTTGATAGATAAGGATCAGATCATCTATGTGAATAATTGAGTTGTGGTACATAAGGTCGTGTTAGGGGAGTTCATGTGGGAATTTCATTCCACAAAATGTGCATTTTATGAAGGTGTATCCAAAATGTACCATGACCTATGATGAATATTTTGGTGTCTAGGCATGAAAAGGGATATAATAGGGGTTGTAACAAGATGCTTCACCTATCAGCATGTTAAGGCAGATCATCAACAACATGAAGGTTTTCTATAGTCATTGCCCATCCCAGAATGGATGTGGGACGACATGACCATGGATTTTGTGGTGGGTCTCCCAAATATTATAAGGAATAATGTTGTTATTTGGGTCATTTTAGATTTACATATAAAGGTAGACCATTTCCATCGAATAAGGGAAACCTTTACAGTAGAATAGTTGTTAGGATTTTACATTCAAGAGATAGTAGATCTGTATGGAGTTCCAAGGATAATTTTTTTAGATCATGATTCATTAATTACATCATACTTCTAGTAGAGATTGTAGAAAGTGTTTGGTACACATGTTTTATTGAGTACGTATTTCTACCTACTAATAGATGGGATTTTGAAATGTACGATATAGGTGATTACGAATATTCTACTAGAATGTGTGATTGAATTTAGTGGATCCTGGGAGACGAACTTGGATTTAGTGAAGTGATACCATAACAACAGTTATCACACAATAATACATATGACACCATACAAGGCTCTTTATGGTAGTCCCTATAGGTCACCATTATGCTAGATGTTGGATGGTGATTCAAAGTTGTTAGGACTGAGTATAGTGCAAAAGTCATTGGTGTAGGTACAGTTCATTCATAATTTTAAGGCTATGACTTAGATTAGATTGAATTCATATATTGATAGATGGAGATAATAACTAGATTTTACAGAGGGTGATTGTTTATCCCTTCTGGCGTCACCTAGTTTGGGTCAGTGTAGGATATAGAGGCATGGAAAATTGGTACCTAGGTTGGTTAGACCGTTTGAGATAGTAGAGAGAATCGGGCCAGTGGAATACCAATTGAATCTTCCATTGTGATACCAAGATATTCAGGATGTTTTCCATTTATCAAAACTTTATCAGTAGCACCATGACCCTTATCATGTGACCAATGTAGATGAGTTCGACCTTGAGATTGATGTGTCCTTCTAGGAGCACATGATATGTGTGTTGGATAGTAGTGAGAAAGTGTTTCATGGAATCAATGTGATAATAGTTCATGAGTTATGGAAACATTGAAGTGTACAAGAGGAAACATTAGAAAGATTAGTAGATATGGGGGGTCAGTGGAATGATATTTTTTGATTGGAATAATATAATGTCTTGGAAGTGCAGTTTGAGGATGTGATGTTATAAGGCGGGGAGATTGTAAGATCCCACCCTTTTAGGGAGTTCTCTGGGGAACGATTTTAGCTATATTTTGTTTTTTCTTATGTGCCTTGGATGGGTGTTATGATTATAGATCAATTTCAGTGGAGTCTAAGATTATTTTGTAGAAAAACTGAAATTGAATAGTTGGTGCACAGATTATACAAACAGTGCCTCTATCTATGAGAAGCTGTGTTCAATTTTTTTCTTTTGAGTCAGTAGATTCAGAATTGTTAATGCGTGGTTTGAGAGGTTGTGTGAGGAAACCATGTGAGTAACCCATTGAATGTGGGACTAATTATGAAGATTTGAGATTTAGAATGAAATAATTAATTATGGAAAATAAATTATGGTATATGAATTGAGATATTAGTTAATTAATTAATTAATTAATGGTTTTGAGGCATTTAGTTAATTATTATGGTAACTGATGGGTTTAATGTATTTAACTAATTATTGTATTAGTAATGGAATTGATGTGGAAAATTAATTATAAATTAATTCTGTGTGAATGAATGGGAACATGTTCATTCTAAATTGATAAGTATACAATGTAACATGGTTATTATTTTTATGAGTTAAGAGAATGGGAATATGGTCAGTCTATTGAGGAGTAATCATGGTAACCTGGCCCTCCTAATTTTGAGTAAAGAGAATGAGTACATGGTCATTATATTTAGAAGTAAGTATGGTAACATGGTCTTATTACATATGTGTGAGATATTGGTAAAATAGTAAATGTGGGTTATAAATGTGAACATAAAGAATGGAAATAGTGGAACTCCGAGTCCTCACCTCACATGAGAATATTTCAAACTCCGACATGAGTTGAATCTGGTACTAAGATATACTAGCACCTTTTAATTATTCGAGCTCCTTAAAGAAGAAGTTATTAAGATATGATATTACCTAGGGAACACTTCAGGCTCTTACATGAGACAATTCTATTATTGGGGTACGAGTCTCCTGGGGAGCCCTAGAGTTAATATAGTTAGATAATAATAAATGATAATTTAATAACTGTTTATTTAGGCATTGTACATATTTATTATAGAACTGCATAAAATAACTTTTTAGTGGATATATTTTATACATTGTTGGTGGTGGCCTGCTGGGTTTTACTCACACCCTACCCAGGCTGCCTGATCGGTACCTGAATAGATTATATTGTTTCAGGATAAGATAAGGGAAAAGTCCATGGGACAGATTGCTGATTTAGGATGGATATTAGATGATGGGAATATACATTTTTTGGAACCCACTTAGGGAGTATCTATGTCTTTATTTTATGTTTAATTATAGAATCTTCAATATTATATTTTCATATCATTTTTTCATTTCAGTTGAGTATTTTATTTCATGTTTGGTTATTCTGTAGCATGATTATTGTTTTAGTTATATATGCTTATACACTTTTTTATCTACTTATGATGGTGTATAACACTGATAAATGAGGGTATAATCTCACAATGGTTGACATAAAAGACCCACTCTGCTAATCAATAACCTCTAGCATACATGGAGGTGCACTTATGTTCATGTGGAGAACCACCATAGGGAAACATCACGTGGCTCTTGGGTCGGCACATTATATTACCATAATGATGTTCATAAATAATAATCTCATAATATAAACTACCTTAATCAATTTATTTAGGGGATATATAACTATATTCTTATCTATCACTTTATAAAAATATCATAATCATGTATGCCACATAGAAAGTAAACATATATTAATTTCAATCATTGAATAAACCCATGATAAAAGAATGATATTAATAATTACCTCATTGGTGATATATTGAAAAAAATAACATATGGTTGAAATATGAATGGAGAAAATTATTATGTTAATTCAATGATTTCATTGATTAATAAAAGATCTATTTTAAAAAAAAATTAAAAATAAAAATGGAATAATAAATGTGAGACTTCAAGAATAAACACTTTAACATTTATCATAAAGGTGTATAATAATTTAAATAAATTAATATAGGTATTTTATATTCTTATAGGAATATAAAGGAAATAATAGTAGAATAAATTTATTAGGAGTTATATAAGAATCAAAGGGAGAGTATAGAAGATGATAAAATTAATAAAAAAGAAAGCTTCAGATTTGAGAGACCTATTACCTTAGGTCACATTTTGTTTCATCACACATAAACCTCCTATATATTAAAAAAATGATTATTAAAAAAAGAAGACATAATTTTATAAAATTATTTTATATTTTTAAAAATCAATTATAATTATAATAATTTATGTTTAAATTATTTAAAAAAAGTGAAATTGTTGTTGACATGTTTCTTTGAATTATCATTATTTGTGTAAATTTCATGGTTTAAATTATTTGTTAATTATTCATTGGTAATATTGAAATTATAATGTGAGAAATATATAAAGTTAAATATTTATACATTATAAATAATTTTCTCTAACAATTTATGATGTAGGAGATAAGAAACGAATTGACACTATCCTTATAGGATGATAAAACAAACCATTAACGAGACATTATCATAGAGGGATAAAGTGTGTATATGAATTATAAATGGGTTAAAATAGTTAAACACTATCATAATAAAAATTATATGTAATATAGTTTTATATTAAAATTTTTTTGAATATTGAAAAAGGAATGATATTTGGAGAGTAGTATGAAAAAATAAAAACAATATTATTGTTGAGTAACCTCTTCATTGGTGCCAACTACCATATAATAGAACTCATACATTAAGGTATTGGAGATTAATGAAAAGAAAATATCCCTAAGGATACTATAAAAAATATGATAATGTAATAGGGAATATATTGAGGAATAAAAAGTATTTTAGGTGTGATTTTCCTAAGGTGTATTTACACTTGGAGGGATTAATATTTTTGGGTTAAAATATTGAATACAATATTATTTGAGGAACAAGACATGGATCAATGGTCTTATTTGATACAATAAATATTATTTGATTAAAAATAGATGTTTTAGGACTTTGAATACATTTATTAATCGTATTTATTTGTTGCTACAAATTAAATAATGAAAAAATTGTAAAAACGTTTTTAATATAATTCTTAATATTGTATATATGGAAAATTACTTTTTAGTTTTCCACGTTAATTTTAATTTTGTAAATTATTTTATTTTATGATGAAATATATTTTGTTTTGATTTAACCATGTTATTATTTATTCTGTAATTATTAAATTATTAATATATCATGAAACATGAGGTCTTTAAGTTTATTTTTATTTTTAACTATATACCTTGAAATTATTGGTATTTAAAAAATTAACCAAAATTCAGTAATAGAAATTTTTTAAAAGATTATTTGAAAGATGAAATTATTTTATCAAAATATATTTTTAAATTAGGTTCTTTTTATAATATTTAATTATGAAAAAAATTAAAAATTTTATAAAATAAGTTAAAAAATACATTTTAAAAAACACACACAAATATTTTCATTGAAATTACTAATTTCAATGGATTTTAAATGTTTATGTTTACATAAATTATTAATATTAAGCATCATTTTCATGTGATTTTACAATTACGTGGGTCAATTTTTCAATTCCAATAGTCATCTTACTATTCCAATAGTCAGATTAATTTTCTAGAAATAATGTTGCTACTCTAATCATGTTTCCGACGCATTCGCCGGGGCGCGCGCGTCCATCCACCGGGGAGGGTGCGCTACTTGTGGCCCCGCATTCCCTCTTTCCAAAGGCGGGTGGCATCTGTTCCTTGTTCGGGGACGTCTTCTCCTTGATCGAAACCGGGATGATGGGATGTCGGTTCTTCCTTCTGTGGATTCCTCCTCGGAGCTCGTCACCAAGTCCGGGTCTCCCTCAAAGATTTAAGATGGATTCATGAAGCTCATTCCTAGTGCCATATCTACATGGACGCCAGTTAATTACGCTGCTTCCGTCAAGATGCTTCAAGGGGTCTTGTCGGGACAGCAACCTGCGGTGAGGAGAATGGTCACGATGGGGCATCGTCGACATGTCTGTCTTTGGTCCCTCATCACATGGCTTCTCGAGGGCGCGGAAGCCCGAGGCATCCCACACCGAACGCGGGGAATGTGTACCATCTGAGGTTTTCCTTAGCTTACCATGTTTAACACGGGGTATGCCGGGAGTTTAACGTCTTGCAGAGACGGATCGGGTTAAAGGATCCCTAGGGGGAAACACCGATGTTGGGGCCAGCACGTGGGCGGCCTCCCGTGTGACATGGAGTGGGAAAGGGTGGCTTGATATCACCGGGATGTGGCTGCCCGGGTAAGGATCAAGATAGATGGTGGGGTGAAGCATGGGACTTACGTTCTAAGACGCCCCAAGAGGGGGGATACAGTTTGACGTCATGTGGGACGGAATACAGTTTAACGTCATGCGGGACGCGATACAGTTTACCGTCATGTGGGACGGGATACATTTTAATGTCATGCGGGACAGAATAGAGTTTAATGTCATGCGGGATGAAAGATTTGGGGCTTACGCTCTGAGGCGGCCGAAGGTGGTCAGGGAACTGACATGGAATGTTCGGGACGACCGGGTGGTGGGCTTGAACCTCGTGGAGGCTTCCTACGTACCGTGCGCTAGCACGGATCAAAGTCCATGTAGTTCGCTGGAATGGGGCTTATGCTCTAAGGCGGCCCAATGTCATGGTTGATGTGCACTCTAATCCCATATGAGTCATGCTCGTTGTGGAAAACAAGAGGCAGCAGGGACCAGATGATCACGTCGCGAAGGGTGCGTCCGTGATAAGTGGAATGGGGCTTACACATTGAGCGGCCCAAAGTGGAAATAAGGGCTTATGCGTGGTTAGCGGCCCTTGGTACCAGGGCTTACTCCAGGGTGGAGGCCCGTGGTGCGACAAAGTGTAGTGGGAAAAGGACTCCACTGGCCTTGGCAGGGGGGAAGTACAGAGATGCACGGGTGCAATCATCCGTACGAAAGGTTAGGGGCTTACGCTCTGAGGCAGCCCTTCCCCCGCGGAAAAATGTCGCTCCGACAAGGAGGTTCTCATTCCATGTGAGGAAGAGTCCATTCCCATGGAGACGAGTGGCATAAAAAAATGTTCGAGCTGGGGGGACCCTGTGTGCGAAGTACTGGGTCGGACCACAGTTTAGCGTCTTATGTTAAGGACGAGGTGCTTAGCAGTTTAACGTCCTGCGGCTTGGACGAGGTGGGTTTTCTCCACACCCCTAGGGCTTACATGCCCAACGCCCTCTACCCCTTGTGGAAGGGAAGGCATCAGCAAGGTCGTGATGAAAGGGGGTCGCAGGGAAAACCACTAGGGGGTCCACGTTAGCGTGGCTATGCGAAGAAGCAATAGCCGTCAACGTGCCTATGCGGAGAAGCATAAGGAAAAGAAACGCAATGGGAAACATGGCCCAAGGGACCTTGAGGTTACTTCGCACGAGCCTGGAAGGACGTGCGGGAAAACAACGCATGGAGCGCATTCTCGGCAGGGGAGACATCTGGTGCCGGTGCATGGGGCAGCCAAGGGGCGTCAAGGTGAGGGGTCCTCGGTTCTGTGCGCGCAAAAGGGACGATTTGCGTGCAAAACACTGGGACAACGCACAATTGAATTATTGGAATTGCGTGCGAAGAAGGAATTACACACAAGTTTTTGTGCGCATGGCAGGCTATTGCGCGCACGGACCACGGATTGTGTGCAAGTGGGGAAACCGGGGGAAGGGGAAAATTCACTAAATCCGGTGGAGTTGCGCGCAAAGGCGAACTTCGGGGAAAGGTTGCGCGGAATTCGGGATTACCTGGATGTCATCATTCGCGCGGGGGGGAGCCGAATTGCGTGCACGAGAGTCGCTTCAGATTCCTCAACCCCCAAACCGTTCTGGTTCACCTTATATTTATAGGCGACCTCTGGCACGGTATCCAGGTGGCGTGCGAAGTTTTCCGCGCTGGGAACTACTTGTGCGCAAATTCTCACTGCGGAGACACGGGGCGCGCAATTATTGTGCACATCACCGGTCCAATTCCACGAATCCCGGGAGAACTTCGTGCACAGAACATTTTTGCGCGCGGATTCTCCTTTATTTCGCGCACCACCTCCCGGGCCTCCGGATCGGCCCTCTGATTCCGAATATGACTTCGCTTCGTCATTCCGAAACTTCCTCCAGGAGTTGCGGGCTTTTTTCGGAATCAAAAATTCCCCCCCTTGGAATTGGATCGGCGAGAGGTCGCAACGATCAGATTCAAAGGGAAATGCCGAAACGCCAGAATGCTAAGTCTCCTGATCACGCTGCGCACAAAAAATTTGACGGGGCGCGCAAAACCCACAAACACGCACGAAATGTTCTTTCCGCGTGGCGCGGAACCCCGGCCTCGCCTATAAAAAGAGGTGATGGGTCCCAGATCTGTACTTCCGCTTTTTTCCGCGCGATAAGCTTATCGCTCTCGTGCGCGAAATCGCTCCGCTGCTGCGCGCAATAACACACTGGCAGCGCGGAATTCCTTCTGAATGTTGGTCGTGATTTCACGCCAAACCGGGATCTTCCGCGCTTAGCGTTCCGATTGCGCGCTCAACTCCAGGATTTCGCGCAACTCAGCCAGATTGCACGCCGAACACTCCGATTCCGCGCAATGCATTTTGATTTCGCCCAACTCCCGAAAAATTTGAGATGGCTGCAAACCGAGTTGATGAGGGGGAAGTCGCTGCCTGTAGGATAGAAATGGTGGAGAAAGAGGATGTATATGGCGCCAAGGTGATCATCTCCAACAATCTCACCTTGTTCAATCTACTGACTCTGGCCCAAAAGGCATATGCCTTGTCGGACAACCTCCCACTCTGGAATTTTGGCATCCTGGAGGAGGTACCACTGCCGGGCTTCGAGGTGGACACACTGCGGTCCTGGGTGACTTGGGAGGACGAACTTCCATGCTACAACATCACCAACAATGGCAGTCCATCCAGGGAAACTAGACACATGGATGTATATGTCCTGAACCCGAGGACTAGGACCATTACTGGGGACGAGCCTGTGGCGGTGGATTCTCTGACCCTCTACGCGAGCACATTCCGTCAGATCATTACGGATGACACAAAGGGCTGGATGAAGGATTGGGACCTGCAGTCCAGGGGTAACTTCACCAGCGAATGGGCCTGGGCATTCTGGGTTCTCCATACCTGCGGCCAGTTCGGAGACGAACTTCGGTATATCGGCCTGTTCGAGGCGGTATGGACATCACAGTTCCATTTCCACCGTCAGCCTGAACTCGGACCAGAGCTATTCACCCGGTGGTCTCCTGAAAAGAACACATTCCACCTTCATCATGGGGAAGTCGACATCAGTCTTTGGGACATTCACTGCATCGGCGGTATCCCACTGGAGGGTTACCAATATGACGAGTTCGTTCCTCCAAAGAACACCTGGGGGACAGGTCACGGACGCCTATGCTGACGTGGCACCTGTTGCAGCAGGCCAAGGAGAGGCTGGGGGTCAAGGACATCCTGAAGGACATCGCCGACAAGGGCTAGTTCAGCCTGTTCCTTGAGAAGGATCCCGCCGTCAAGATGCCGGGACGGGGCAAACGGTGCCCAACCGCGACTCATAGGAGCAAAGATGGGTCATACTAGAAGACCCTAGAGGCAGGGAAATACCAATCATGGGGATACCGCGTCATTGAGTCCCAAGACCCGAACGTCCGGTATGCCGGGTTCCTTGCCGCCTTCCTGAGCGGGTGGCTCCTGCCGGTGCGGGACGCAAGGATGGGCGTCCGTCCAGGGACTTTGGTGATGGCGGGCTCCATGGCCGCCAAAAAACGGTTCAACTTGGGCGTCCCCATGCTGGCCAAGATGTATACCATTCTGGGGCGCATCTCACGAGGGGGGTCGCCTCGGAGGGTCTGTGGTCCCTTCCAGATCTTCCATGGATGGGTGGTAGCTCATCTTGGAGGGTATACTTTCCCAAACGCCGTCCGTCCTCCGGGAAATGGCTTGTGACCGTCCTTGCTAAACATTGCAGGGGTGGCGCCATTGATGATCAATGAGGAGGGCTTGAGGATCCGCATCGGTAACCATGACAACTTCAACTTCAGCCCATTCCCCACCCTGGTCGGCCAACTGGTGGACAACGAGGGAGGCTCTCTGGAACAGCGGGAATACTTCCAGAGCATTCGGGGCGGTGTGCTCGTGGCTCGGATCGACGGGAAGGTGATCTGCGAGCCATACGTGCCATCCTGATTTTCCAGGAAGTTCGGGTGCCTCCAGCGAATGCCGAAGAAGGTATTCACGGCTGTCTGGCAGGAGAATAATCCATGCATCCTGCACCGGATGTGGTTGATGTTTACCACCTTCGGCTCTGGAGACGTCATTACTCTCCCTCCCACCGGGGTCGATGCCGGCCTAGAAACTGAATATGCCAAAAACTGGACCATTGCGTACCCTAAGGGGCTATTACGCAAGCGCATCCTGCAACTCGAGTTTACTCGGGCGGAAACCGGGCGACGAGAAAGAATGGAAGGTGTCGTCGGAAGGGGAGAACCTAGGGCGTGTCAGGCAGCGAGGCTTGTGCAGGCCGGGACTTCGGCAGCGAGGACATTACATGGTGCCTCCACGTCCTCGTTACCCGCAGGTGGGTCACATGAGGCGGCCAGGGAACTGCCTGGGAAGCAGATAAGATATCTGGTTGAACCTTGTCAAGACGCAATTCTCCCGGCACTATGGTCGGCCTGGATGACCCTGCGACAATCGCTGAGCGTCGAAGCCATCTGGCAGAAGATAATGCAGAATGGGATCCAACTATCGGAGGTCAGGATCGTTCGGATTACCGACCGAGTGAACTTCCATAGGAGGCATGCTTATGTGACGGCCATGGACGCATACGCACGCCAAAGGGGGCGGCGTGCAGAACCAACTTTCCTGGTGAAAGTGATGCTCGGCCAGGAGCATGATCCGGAAGCGATGCCGCCGGGAGAAGGCGACACTGATGAAGAGCCGGTGGGGGAGGAGGAAACTGGAGAGGATGAAGGCGACGGAGAAGACGAAGAAGAGGAGCCTGAAGGTGAGGGTTCACAAGGGGAGACCTACCAAGGGAGTCTTAGAGAGATCGGCGAGATTGAGGACTCTGATCTCGACATAACCGAGATTCTCGAGGGTTGTCTCTATCTTCATTCATTTCCCTCATTCATCCATTCTACTTTCCAACTTCTAAACTCACTTCCCCATCCTACTCACTAGCAACTGGGCGTTGGACGAGCGTCCCCACCAGAGGAAGGCAGAGAGGAACCAGTGGGACATGATGGGGATCCGACACCCATCATTGAATTAACAAGTGCAGAGGGGTCTCCCCTTATGGCGGCTCCTGCAGCGGCCATAACTCTGGGGACCGACACTCTGGATTCCTGTAAGTCTCATGCTTCACTACTGATTCTTGGTGTCAAGAGATTCCATCTGACCAGCGTATGCCCCGCGCAGTGATCTCAACACTGGAGGCACATCAGGATGCGGAGCCTAGGCCATCCGCGAGTGGACCAGCGGTGGACATACCACCTCGCTCGTAACATGCGCTCTGCACTGAGTCGGCCCTGACAATAGATGAACAGAGGGCGGCAGACATCAGCGGCGCTGTTCTCGGAACGCAGTTGGAAACTGGTGGAGGCTTCATTGCTGCTGGGGCGAGGGAAGGTCGCCCAGACGTCGAGGATTCTATTCCTCATGAAGACATCCCTAGGGTGGATCCTGCTGTCGATCTGCTGGCGGCCTTCCCCATATACCGACCTGCTCACCCTGAGGAGATTGAATTCTCAGACTCAGAGGCAGCCGAGGAGAGCCGGATGACACGGCGCAAGGGGTGGAAGTGTATCCAGTGCTTTCTTAGGCTGCCCCAGTTCGATTGGCTGAGGCGGATGGGGTCACTTAAGACCTGGCTGCGCTTCCTGTGCACCGGAGGGGCTGATGCTTAGCGCCTTCATCTAACAGTCCGTGATTACATGGCCGAGAAGATGCGCGAGAGCAGCCAGCGTGCCGACATTTCCCAGTGCCAGGAAGGATCGACGAGCCCTCAAACGCTGCTGAGGGAGGAGCAAGAAGTCAGGCACCTCGAATGGCAGGCACCAGATAAAGAGGTCTTCATCGCAACATGCTCTGAGCTCGTGGAGCAACTGGCCGCCCAGCTGGCTGATGCCCAGGAACAACTGGTGGAGACGATTCACTAGATGACCGTGCTTCGAAGCGAGCGGGCGCAGGCACAAGCTAGGGCTGATGAGCCACGCTCTGTGGTGGCCGATGAGGAGAGAGTCTTCGAAGAGCGAAAATCAGTCCTGGAGGATACCAGCCAGAGGGTAGCAGCACTGGAAAGATCGCTTCAGCATGCTAAACCCTGAGGGCTTTGTTTTCACCATCTCATGAACTTTTTCTTGTATTGCTCATCGTCTCAATCCAATATATGGCCAAATACACTCTTTTGTACCCTTGGTTTAATGCGCTCAAACATGGTTTCGAAACGAATAACAACTCACCCCTAGGCTCCTGTGGGACATGCCCAACGCAAGAAGCAAGAGGTGCTCGTACCATCATTCCGTTCAACTATGGGGCATTGACCAAGCTTCAGGCGTCCAAAATCGGGCTTGGAATTTTGAAGAGACCCCGGGCCGATTGATGTGTCGACTTCTCAATGTGTCTCAACACACAAGCAGGGAAATGTCGAGGCATTGAAATCCATCCGAACACAGGGGGATGGAGAGAAAGGGTGCATCACGCTACCCAAATTCGGAACCCAATGGGGCGCAACCATGGAGGATAACTATCAACTATGGCGAAAACACAGCACCCACATCACGTTGGCCCAGAATGGGAGGACAATAAATGAGGGCTGACCGCTGACTATGTTCGCAACACGGGTCATAACTCAAATATCATTGGTCAGATTTCTGGAACGTTGGCCCAGGGCAGTAGGCGGACCATAGGTCGATCATCCATACTGTTAGGGGGCCCCGTCAAACATGACCAGTTCTCCGGAACATTGGCCCAGGACAGTAGGTGGACCATAGGTTGAGAATCCATACTGTTAGGGGGTCCCGTCAAAAGCGAAAGGAAATGAGGGTCCGAATAAGGGGGAATGAAAAGCGTGGAAGGTGGAGTGGTGGCTTGTTCGAACAGAGTCCAACACTCTCGATATTGCGCCACCAGGGCGGGGGCGCATTAGACGGACGTACCAACCTGATCACGGGTCATCCCAATTTCCAGGTAGGACTCCATTGGCGAGAGAACTGCCGCTTCCCATCATTACCATGGGGCATCACGAACATGCTCGGGGTAGATATCCTGATGACACCATTTCTCATGAAGTCGGGCCAAGGGGCCGACAATAAATAAGGACGGTGTTCAGCTATCCCTGGGGCTGGACCCAAGACGAAACGTCCGGGCGGTCCTACGTATCTCATAAGGATGAGAATCAAGCCCACATAGTTCTGAAAATACAATTTAACGTCATGCTGGATGAAATACAGTTTAACGTCATGCGGGACGGAATACAGTTTAACGTCATGCGGGACGGAATACGGATCTTAGTTTTAGGTCTTAGAGCTCGGACCATGAGGATCTTAGTTTTAGGTCTTAGAACCCGGACCAAGAGGATCATAGTTTTAGGTCTTAGAGCTTGGACCATGAGGATCTTAGTTTTAGGTCTTAGATCTCGGACCATGAGGATCTTAGTTTTAGGTCTTAGAGCTCGGACCATGAGGATCTTAGTTTTTGGTCTTAGAGCTCAGACCATGAGGATAGGGGAGAAACGGAAACATGGCCAGGCGGCTACAAAACCCGACGTGAAGGAGGACCTAAGCCCTACTTAACATGTGCTCTCCGGGGAAACGCTCGAGTCGAGGGACCGAACACGGAGGTAGGCTAGACCCTCGGTGAAGTGCCCCAGGCATTCCTACGTATCTCATAAGGATAAGAATCAAGCCATACGTAGTTCTGAATGTGACATGGTAAGATACCAGTGCCAAAGGAAAAGGGGGAGTGCGGGCGTGGCCCTTGAACTAAAAGAAGAGGAATTTGATAAATCTTGTTTGTCCTTTAAGGGGAGTGGTTTTTTTTTGTGAAGAGACAGACCCATAGTAGCAGTCCATGGTGTCGCCACAAGCATCAAGCCGTGATAGGTGTTGACAAATGGCATGGCATAAAACCAATACCCAACATTATGTCCTCTACAGCGAGGTCACCACAATGCAGTTCCGTTTTTCGTCATGCGGCCAGGACGATAATATCACAGTTTAGGGTCATGTGACAGGACCAACAGCACAGTTTAAGTTCATATGGTTTGGAACAACAGCACAGTTTAAGGTCATATGGTTTGGACCAACAACACAGTTTAAGGTGATAAGGTTTGGACCAACAACACAGTTTAAGGTCATAAGGTTTGGACCAACAACACAGTTTAAGGTCATAAGGTTTGGACCAACACCACAGTTTAAGGTCATAAGGTTTGGACCAACAATACAGTTTAAGTACATATGGTTTGGACCAACAACACAGTTTAAGGTCATATGGTTTGGACCAACAGCACAGTTTAAGGTCAAAATGTTTGGACCAACAACAGAGTTTAAGGTCATATGGTTTGGACCAACAACAAAGTTTAATGTCATAAGGTTTGGACCAACAAAACAGTTTAAGGTCATAAGGTTTGGACCAAAAACACAGTTTAAGGTCATACGGTTTGGACCAACAACACAGTTTAAGGTCATATGGTTTGGACCAACTGAGAGAGGAGCCTCGGGCAAAAGAGCCTACAAGGGTTCTACAATCAGGGAGGGGCAGCAGATGCTAGCTCCCAGCTATGATGGGCCCGAAATGCAATGTCTGGGTGACTCCTCACTCCTCTAAGGGGATGAAGGTCAAACAGCATGCAACACGTAAAGAAGAGACCCAAGCTCATACTCTAGCGCTCAGATCGCGGGAGCCACGAGAGACACCGTTACGCAGCTCGGTCTATCTGATGTGCGGGGGTGTACTGAGGGTTAGTACAAGGAGTGTCGAGATTCCACCTTAGCACAGCATGGCGGAAAATGACATGAACCATGCCACCAACATTCAGGGCATGGGGAACCGGCATGACGACTGAGGACTACTATTGACCATGTTCGCAACACAACATCATGTCGTGTTAGCCATGGGGACAAACAAATGAGCATCAACCGCTGACCATGTTCGCAATGCGGGATTTGTATCAATTTGTTGTCTGAAACCCTCAGGGGCATTGGCCCATGACATTAGGAGAGCCCTTGGGCGTTGTATCCAGACCGTTCTTGGGGGTCCCTCCGGGTATGAAAGATGACGGGGGCCCGAATGAAGGGGAACACGAAGCTTGTCCAGTGGATGGAACTTTCCTATGTTGAATCTGGCACTCCAAGTTCTAGACCAGAGTGCTTTGAGCACATCAGGAGACCACTGGAAAGGGTCAGAGGGCTCAGTCCGAGAGCGGCCAAGAGATAGCAGATCCCTGGGCAAAAGAGGGGGCGTAATGCCAAACACCCTGGGCACCAGGGAATCGTGGGATCTCCTGAGAGATGGGGATGGACCTGACATCCAGATGTTCAGGCGGTCCTACGTATCCCATTAGGATGGGAATCAAGCCACACGTAGTTCTGAAAATACAGTTTAACATCATGTTGGACGGAATATAGATCTTAGTTTTAGGTCTTAGAACTCGGACCAAGAATGAAGAAAGGGCGGAATTTGGTAACTCCTGGGCTGGACCCGAGACGAAATGTCCGGGCGGTCCTACGTATCTCATGAGGATGAGAATCAAGCCACACGTAATTCTTGACAATACAGTTTAACGTCATGTTGGACGGAATATAGATCTTAGTTTTAGGTCTTAGAACTCTGACCAAGAAGAGCCCAGACGTAGGGCAGAGTGTAGTTTAAGGTCGTTCTGGACCATACAGTTTAAGGTCATGCTGGACCGTACAGTTTAAGGTCATGTAGGACCCTCATTTAGGAAAAATACTTCTTGAGGAACCTGGTGTTGGTGGGAGTAGTGATACGCTCCCCATCCATAGTCACCAGGGAATACACACCATTGGGATAGACCTTGTGGACAATAAAGGGTCCCTCTCACTTGGGCTCCAACTAGGGTGGTTTCCTGCCGGGAATCATTGGCGCTCTAAGAGCCAACACCAGGTCACCTTGCAGGAAGGAGCGGAGGTGAACCTTCTTATCGAAAGCTCGAGCCATCCTACTCTGATGCCTTTCCTGGTTATGTAAATCACGAAGCCTACTTTCATCTAGCGCTTCCAATTCGGCTAGATGGATCTCGGCATCTCTGTCTGGCGCTTGTTGGTCGTAGACCACCGTGCGCAATGAGGGCAGTTGGACCTCGAGGGTAAGGACGACCTCAGCTCCGTACACCAGGGAATATGGGGTCACCTGGGTGGAATTGCGAGTCGTCGTCCTATAAGCCCAGAGGGCATTGGGGAGCTTATTCGGCCAACTTTTCCTGTTCTGACCAACCATTTTTTGCAGAATGTTAGAGAGGGTTTCGTTAAACGCCTCAATCTATCCATTCTCTCGCGCATGATAGCGGATGGTGTGGTTCGAGTGAATGTTTTACTTGGCGTACAATCTCTTCAGCTCAGCCGCTCGGAAGATGGTTCAGTTATCCGTGAGGATAGTGTGAGGTATTCCAAACCGATGAATGATATTGGAAATCATGAAGTCGGCGATAGGACCAGCCTTGAATTCCCTAAGCGGGGCTGCCTCTTCCCACTTTGAGAAGAAATCTGTGGCAGTTAAGATGAACCGGCACTGGCGGGCCGTCGCCGGTGGGTAGGGACCTACGACATCCGACCCCCAGACTGCAAAGGGCCAAGAATACATAGTAGTATGGAGAGGCTCCGGTGGCCGATGCACAAAATTAGCATGTACTTGGCATGAATGGAACCTCTTGGCATACTCGATGCAGTCGTGGATCATGGAGGGCCAGAAGTATCCCAGTCTCCGAACCTTGTGGGACAACTTCGACCCGGCCTGGTGGGCGCCACAGGAGCCAGCGTGCACTTCCTGCATGACCAGTGGGATCTCAACTCCTTGAAGACAACGGAGGAGAACACTATCAAACCCGCACCTATAAAGGATCTGCTCACGGCTAGGACCGCTTTGAAGGGTGAACTGTGGCGCGCGACGCTGGATTCGTTCCCGCTCCGCTCGGTCCATTGGAAGATTGTCGTGCCGGAGATATTCAACCAGAGGTGTCCTCCAGTCAGGTACTGTTTCGATCACCACGCCTGAAACCCCGGGGGGGGGGGGGGGTCCCGGCGCGGGGGCACCATCGTTGAGATGGTTCACTCGCAGGCCACGACCGCCCTCTGGGATAACATGAGCAATGACTCTTCGGTGCGCCACGTGGATGATTAGGTCATCCTGCTCGGGCTCCGTGAGTGATGCAGCCAGGCTGGCCAAAGCATCTGCCCGACTGTTCTGCGACCGGGGAACATGAACGACATCTTGCCGGGAGGGGAACTTAGCCATTAGATGGAGGGTTCACTCCAGCAATGGCACGAGCTCTGGCTTCCTGACATCGTAGTCACCGTTAACCTGCTTGACGCCTAGCTTAGAGTCCCCTTTTACATACAGGTGGGGCGCGTTAACCTCCAGAGCTAACTCGAGGCCAATGATGAGGGCATGATATTCTGCATCATTGTTGGTGCAACCCTCTAACAATAAGAAAGAATATGGTAGCACGGATTGCTCCAGGGTGATGAAGACGATACCCAAGCCCACTCTGTTAATCCTAGGATCATTGAGCCTTCTACCGGTAGGGCTTCGGGAGGCACCATCATAGTGCATTTTCCAGCATGGGGTGGCATGATCGACTGAGAGGATTGCCTCATCAGGAAAGCCCACATCCAGCGGCTGGTCCGCAGAGGCTGGATAAGCAGCTAAGAAGTCTTCCAACGCCTGTTTTTTGATGGCCTTCTGAGATATAAACCTAATGTCGAACTGCTGGAGGATCACCACCCAGCGTGCCAATCGGCCGGTCAACATAGGCCGACTCAGGATGTATTTCAACGGGTCTACTCGAGATACCAACTGTACCTCATGGTGCTGCAAGTAGTGCCGCAATTTCTGCATGACAAATACGAGCGCCAGGAAGCTCTTCTCGATGGGAGAATATCTAATCTCGGTGTCGAGGAGCATGCGGCTGAGGTAGTAGAGGCTATTCTCTGTTCCCTCTTTGTTTTTCTGGGCGAGAAGGGCACCGAGGGATCACTCTAGGGAAGTCACGTAAAGGACCAATGGCCTTCCGGGAATGGGTGGCATCAGGACTGGAGGTTGAAGCAGATACTGCTTGATTTCTTCAAAAGAGGTCTGGCACTCTTCATCCCACCCATAGGCGGCACCTTTCTTCATGAGCCGAGAGAAGGGCTTACACTTGCCGGCCAGATTTGCAATGAATCGGTGTATATAGGCTAAGTGTCCTTGGAGGCCTCGAAGATCCCCAATATTACTCAGGGGAGGCATCTGACTGACGGCCTTGATCTTCTCGGGGTCGATCTCGATACATCGATACCTGACGATGAAGCCAAGAAACTTTCTGGATGTGACCCCGAAGGCACACTTCAACGGGTTCATCTTCAGGTGACAAGAACGGAGAAAACCGAACACTTTCTCAAGGTCTTTGAGATGGTCCTCGCACTGACGAGATTTAACCACCAGGTCATCTACATAGCACTCCACCAGCGTCCATAGGATCGGCTTGAATATGTGGTGCATAGCCCGTTGATAGGTGGCACCGACGTTCTTCAGGCCGAAGGGCATAACCCGATAGCAGAAAGTGCCCTGGGGGGCCTTGAAGGCAGTGTACTCTCCATCCTCAGGGGCCATATGGATTAGGTTATACCCGGAGAACCCATCCATGAGAGAGAGGGATTGGAAACCAGCCGTTGCATCGATCAACAACTCTGTCACGGGAAGGGGAAAGTCATCCTTCGGACAGTGGCGATTAAGATCGTGGAAGTCGATGCAGACCCTGATCTGCCCGTTATTCTTCCCGACGGGCACAATGTTGGCTAGCCACCTGGGGTGCTGGACTTCCCTGACGATGTTGGCCATAATGAGCTTATCAAATTCGGCCTCAACCATGGCACCGTGAAAGGGGTTCATTTTTCTGGGAGGCTGCTTGAACCCGCGATGGTTTGCTGGGAGGCCAAGGCGGTGGACGTCTACCTAGGGATCTAGTCTCGACATCTCGTCATAACTCTAGGCAAACACATAATGGTGATGTTTGAGGAAGTCTATGTACCATTTCCATTCCTTAGGAGGGATGGCGGCGCTGACCAATGTGGGCCTCGGGTCCGCCTCACTACCGAGGTTCTCCTGTATGAGCTCGTCGACCGTGGCGGAGACGTCCTCCTCAAAGGAAGGAGGAGCATCTTCTATGTATTCTTCTCCGCTTAGGGAAGGATCGTCCACAGGGGGAGTCGTTTCAGGGCTGATCGTCCCTGATGGGGAGCTAGCACCGGATTGGGCGGCAGAGGTCGTCACAACGGGAGGCTCATGAACCGCGGAGACCGTAGCGACAACGGCAGTTGATCCAATCCCATCCGGCCTGCGGCCCAAGGGGCCACACTTTACGACATCGAAGTAGTGGTGTCGCATTGGCCTGAGCCGGTCGATCCCGGCTCGACGAAACATACACGTATGACCCACCGCCGTTTCCATAAGCCCAATGTCTCGATATCATACGGGGGTAGGAGGCCTGGGGATCACCCGGGCTTGGTTGGTGTAAGAGTACGAGGTTATTTCCCGCCGTCGCTTAGACCCAGAAATATGCATTCCTCTGGTACCCGAGACAACAAAGCACTCTCCCATATCGGGAGTAGTGGCCTCCAACCGATGGATTGGGAAGACATATGCATCATCCAAACCTACCCAGGGATCACTCGCGACAGCGGCAGGCTCAACCTCAACTGCCAGGATCTGCTAGTCCTTTCTCTTGTAATAGTCTGCGTCCAGGTAACGAGCTTCACAAGAGGAAAACAGGGACGCATCTCCTTGGAGCACACCCACTCGACCCTTAAGGGAGTATTTTAGGCACTGATGGTATGATGAGGGAACCGCTGCATGAAGATGGAGCCACGGCCTACCCATCAACGCGTTATAGGAAGTGTCCTGAGAGACAACCATGAATTCAGTATTGGCAATTAAGCCGCCGAACTGGGTTTTCAGGCGAATCTTGTCGAGCGGAGTTTGCTCGGTCCTGTCATACCCCTGGATTCTGAGGTTGGATGGAGTTAATTCATTCTCAGACAACCTCAGTTTTTGCAGTGTTCGAGTTGGGATCAAGTAAATCCCAGAACCCGTGTCGACAAGACAGCGACGGACCTCTACGCCATTGAACTGGACGGTGATGTACAGCGGGCGGATGCTCCCCTGTATGGGAGGGTCTTCATCTTCACCGAAGAATGAGATAACCGCCTGACATTCAGCATCCTCAATCACCTCGGTGTGGAAGGCTTCTGCGGCCACTACCTCCGTTTCAAACTGGAGGGGGCTCCTCAGAGCCTCGACGAGCGCCTCACGCATTTCAGACGATAGGCGGAGGGCCTCAAGGATGGAAAGCCTCGCCGGAATGCCGGCCAGATGCTTAAGAACATCATACTTTCTCACCAATCATGAGGTTCTGCTTACAGGAGGCCGCTCTGCGATTGAGGGCATGACGGGCCCTGCTGGCGGGACCAGTGACTGACTGGTACTGCGTACGTCCCGCTGTTCACTAGCTGATGCCCGGGAGGTGGCTGCCATGCTAGGACCGGAAGGTCATAGTCGGCCAACGGCAGGGCTGGGCTGGTTGTGACGCGGGCAAGGCGATTCCCCCTAATCCAGCAACACGAACGGTGGTGGAAGGGAACCTGTTGTCACTGGATGAGGGAGCTACGAGTGCTGTTCTCTACACCGGGCCTGTTGCCTGGTCTCGGTGGCGTGCACGGCCTGACTGGAGGTGACGACCGTCGTGCCCCGACGATTCACGTAGCCACGGCTCCGTCGACGTTGATGACGGCTAGGGACATTGCTGAGGTTCACCCGGCGCTCCTCATCGTCGGGAGCCACAAAGAAATTTACCAACTCTATGGTGTTAACCGAAGCGTACCCCGGGCTCCCGGGGAGATTCACCCGGTGCTCCTTGTCATCGGGAGCCACAAAGGGATTTACCAACTCTATGGTGTTAACCGAAGTGTACCCCGGGCTCTTGGGGAGATTCACTTGGCGCTCCTCATCGTCGGGAGGCACAAAGGGATTTACCAACTCTACGGTGTTAACCGAAGCGTACCCCGGGCTCTCTAGGAGATTCACCTGGCGCTCCTCGTCGTCGAGAGCCACAAAGGGATTTACCAACTCTTCGGTGTTAACCGAAGCGTACCCTAGGCTCTCGGGGGGATTCACCCGGCACTCCTCGTCGTCGGGAGCCACAAAGGGATTTACCAACTCTACGGTGTTAACCGAAGCCTACCCCAGGGTCTCAGGGAGATTCATCCGGTGCTCCTCGTCGTCGGGAGCCACAAATGGATTTACCAACTCTACGATGTTAACCGAAGTGTACCCCGGGCTCTCGGAGAGATTCACCCGGCGCTCCTCATCGTTGGGAGCCACAAAGGGATTTACTAACTCTACAGTGTTAACCGAAGCGTACCCCGGGCTCTTGGGGAGATTCACCCGGTGCACGTCATCGTCGGGAGCCACAAAGGGATTTAACAACTCTAAGGTGTTAACCGAAGCGTACCCCGGGCTCTCGGTCAAGGAGTCATCCATTAACGGACGGGGTCTCAGAGGGATCCCCATTCCTGGGGGCATGAAATCGCCAAGCGTGCGAGAAGATGACGGAAATGGCAGGGTGCATTCTTTCTTCTTACGTCGCCGCCTGATCTTCTGGGATGAAGTAGGATGGGACGACGAGGCCGAAGCGGTGGTCGCAGATTCTGAAGGCTTTGGCCGGTCCAGGCGGGCACGGATGATTCCATGGGCATGGGCGACCGTATTGCGGGCCATCCAGTCGTTATACGTCTGGGAACCACGGTCGGAAACCTGTTCCCACCCGTCCCCATCATCACTACTGCCATCTGATCCCACGAAGACACCTGCCACCTGTGCCGGGGATGCGCCCAACCTGACTATGTTGTTGTCAATATGGTCTTGGATCCAATCCTTGAACACATAGCATTGTTGGATGGTGTGTCCCAGGAATCGGTGATAAGGGCAGTAGTCAGGGCACTCCGTGAGACACGCCTCTTCTGGCTTCCGGCACTCAGGCAGCCGCACAATCCTCTACTCCAAGGCACTATGGAAATAACCAGAGACCTGGGCCTCGTCAAACGAGTAAGCCCAATTCCATCTGCCTGGAAAGGGGACCCTCAGGGGCTGACCATGGCCAGGGACCGGAGGAGCAGGCCGAGGAGGAGAAGCCAGATTACCTCGCCTAGGTGGTGGTGGTGCGTTACGCGGAGGCGCCTGCCGATTTTGAGGCGGTCACTACTGGGCTGGAGGCTGTGGGGGTGGACCCCTATGAGCCTGCTGAGATGGCCTCACCGGAAGCCACTCTAGCTGCCTGGGGCCTCTATCTTCACCACAGTAGTGAGCTCGGCTCTGGTGGCTCTCCTTTCGGAGATCACAGGAGGCAGCGGACATGCCTGGCTGGCCTGTTGCAGGGCTTCTTCGAGGCATTGAGCCTTGTCCGAGAAGTCCCGGATCCCTCCAGGGTAATTCTGTGTGATCACGGAAGGAACCAACTCCGCCTTGACGTTTCCCACACACATCGTCAGTAATTTCTCCTGAGTCAGTGGCATGTCAAGGGAGTACGTGAGCCCCTTCCACCGGGCGACGAAGTCCGCGACTCGCTCGTCGGGCCTTTTCTTTCACCTGAAGAGGTCTGCAATTTTCGTCTTCCGGGTTGTGGAACTGAACTGGTAGAGGAATTATCGACGAAGGTCCTCCCAGATAGTTACTGATCCAACAGGGAGCTGGCTGTACCAAACGAATGCTGGTCCCTCCAGCGTCTGAATGAAGCACCGGAGCTTGGCAGCCTCCTACTGCGCCGGAGTCCCTATCATAGGCCCGCACTCGAGTTGAAGTGGGCCAAGTGCTGTGGCGGGTCTTCGGTACTGTTAAAGGGGGAAAAAGTGGGATTCCCAAATCCTGGAGGGGCGGGCATGTCATTCACCCATGCGGGGTACGACTTGCCATCTGGTGGGATCAGCACCTGCCGAGTTTCCAGGGCCTCCAAGCGAGCGACGAGTACCTCCATCAGATCATTCGGATGCGGATTCATGTCCTGACGGGGATCTCTAACCACAATCGCATTTCCAGGCTCTTCGATACGATAGTTGCGCTCAGTGGCTTGGGGGGCACCTAGCGGAGCGACTGTCGGAGCGGCGGGAGGAAACCGAGCAGGGTCTCCCAGGTTGCCTCGCTGCTCGGGAGGGTTCGACGAAACATATAGCGCCCTCTTTCCATGGGCTCCAGTGTCTCCCCTGTCGGAGAACACGAAACGGTCACGGTTGCCCGGGGGGATCTCAGCAAGGGGTAGATGCTCCTGCCCCTACTGTCCTGGTCTAGGGTTTCCATAGACAGGCCGCTGCTCTGCGATGCGTTCGGCCAAGAGCTCATTAACCAGCCTTTTTTGCTCGGCTAGATGTTGGCGCAACGTGGCCTTCTCGGGATCTTCCTCTGCCTTCTTCACAGAGGCAGATTGGTCGGCGAGTTTGACAGGCCCGATGGGCTCTTTATCCTTGCTGATGTTTCGGCTCAGCGCCAGTGCCTCCGTGGGTACAGGAAGGCCTAGGAGGCTCCTCTGTTGGCGAGTAATCCTCCCAGATGGGTCCAACAACGGCCTGTCCTCGGGGGGTGAGTCCCCGTAGAGGGGCTCGACAATGTTTCCTTCATCCAAAAGGTCATCCATGTTGACTGCTACTACCCTTGGCGGCATTCCCTTAGGGCTGCCTAGTGGGTCGGGCTGCCGAAAGATCGCACAGAAGAGGAGAGAAGCGTACTGCCCCCACCCGCGGACGTGCACGTCGGGGATGGCCTCCTCAATAACTCTGCAGAGTACTTGAAAACTCTAGACGTATTGTTGCTGAAGGGCCTCGTGGAGGCCCAGCAACTCGGGGTGCCAGAACGCGGGGAGTGCTGCTAGGTCAACCCGGCGACACTGCTCACCAATCTCCTCGAGGTGCACTTGGCTCCAGGGATAAGGCGCCAGCTGATGACGGAGGTGGGAGTGAGTCACCCGAAGAATCTGGGGGAAGCATTCAAACTCTCCCAGGGTGAGTGACTCTGGCACATCAAAACCCGATTCTGTGACCGGCCAAAACTTCTCAAGGAAGTGGCCCGCTGCAAGAACAGTCCAGAAGCTCCACGGCTCCGGCTCGGGGTCCAGAACTTGCCGCACCTGCTCGACTACCGAGGAAAGTTGGGGAATTGGAAATGGCACCGAGGAAGGCCGTCGGGGCGGTGGGCTGGCCGGCAGAGAATACGGCGAACAGGCAGATTGGCCGCCGATCCCAGGGTCATCCTCCTGAGGTTGTAGTGCCCCGGCCGCCACGTTGTGATAGGATGGGACGGCAGAAGGGCCTCCTGTCGCAACGTTGGTGCTCGCCGAGGGTGTGTCGCCTCGCGATCCTTCCTTTGGTCCCCAGACGAGCTCCTCACCCTCCCTAACAGGGGAGGGAGGTGCTTCCGAGGAGACCAGCGGCAACTGGGGCTTGATCCCTCACGGTACGCCAAATCCTCATCCTCCTGGATATACCTTCGAAGGGAGGATGGAATCATACAGATCTCGCATTCGGGGAGTACGATACTGACGCGCTGCGTCTTCATCCCCGCCCTCAACTCAAAAGGTTGGGGGGGAGATTCCATCATCGAGTCGTACTCTACCTCGGAATTCAAGAAACAGACTGGTCTGATTCCCGTCTGGACTCCCCTGACATCCCTCCGACGGCGACGACACCCGGCCTTCCTGCACCTGGGTAGTTCCTCAGGGTAAGGACGATTCCTTCATCGAGTCCCCAGACCACAATAGAGCTGGGGTAGAGGGGACCAAAGGCCGGGGTGCGAGAAGCACCGTGACAGATGATTAACGGGACATGGGGAGGACCTGCATGTGAGTGAGCGACTGGATACACAACGGCTCCATGCTCGCGACCGATGGTAGGGGGAGTGACCTCATACCCCATGTGGTGGGTGCTGGAAGTAGTAGTACCCGAAACATAGCCGTCACGAAGAAGCCTTCGGCTTCCCAGATCGGTGGCACATGGTGAGCCTTCATAGTGAGCGACACTACCACGGATTGGCCCGTAGTGGACTTTGACAGTGTTCGCGACCAAGAGATTCGACCCAACCTGCCTGCAGGGAGGTCGGTGTTTCGATCCCAGTCGGGCACGCAGCTGCCCCTGCTCAACATGCACAGGGATCTGGGAACAAGAGTCAGTAGTGGCTGGGGCCACAATGGCTGCTGATGCTGGTGCCCCGGGACAGGCATTATCCCCCACTCGCACCCGACGCTGGCGTCGAGTCAGATGAGCTGGAGCCGGCAGTGCGGGCATGAAGATTCCCTGCTCCTCGGCTCGGGGAGTCGGGCGGCGGTGTCGACGCAGCCTGGCGGGGGTTGTTTCCGGTAACCCCTGTGATGGATCGCCGATCGGGGGGACCCGAACATCCCCCACCTCATTGGCGTAGGGGAGGGATGTGTCACAATGCTCCAAGGATAGGCTCCGGAAGCGGTTGAACGTCGGCATGGGGAGCGGAGGCTCCCTGCGCGGCCCTCGAGGGCGGCGATGGTGGTGAGGCATGACCGCCTCTAGATCCATGCGGGCCATGCCCCTAGTGGGGATGATCCCTTCCTCTTCATACCTACAAACCAGGTTATTGACCACCCTCCGTTGGATGATTTCTGACGGGTAGAGGGGGCGCAAGCGCCTGGCTGCTACAACGGTCGAAGTCGGAGCGGCCGTGGGATAGGTGGGACCGCACGGGGTAGCCGCGTCGGCACTGCCCCTACCCCTGCTCCGGTGGGCAGGTGGTGATCGAGCTCCGAATGCAGTGATCTGATTTCTGGAAACAGGGAGATGAACCCATTAGTATCAACAGGAAAGGAGATCAAAAACCAAGGCCCAGCATCATTCCGTCTTCAGTGGTCGGTGAGAGGGAACCATGCTGACGACGTCACAGAACAGAGTAGTCAACGTCCTAACGGTCTCGACCCCTGGAGGGTTCACGTCCTGGTGAGAGTTACCCGGACCCGACGACATGCTATTATTCCAATGCTCCAACGGCTACCATTCCCCGTGTTGAGGAGAAGATTTTCACATCGGGTTCACCATTTTTTTTGTTTCCGACGCTTTTTCCGGGGCGCGCACGTCCGTCCGCCGGGGAGGGCGAACTGCTTGTGGCCCTGCATTCCCGCTTTCTAAAGGCAGGCGGCATCCGTTCCTTCTTCGGGGACGTCTGCTCCTTGATCCAAACAGGGATGATGGGATGTCAGTTCTTCCTTCCGTGGAATCCTCCTCGGAGCTCGTCACCTTGTCCGGGTCTCCCTCAATGATTTAAGACGGATTCTTGAAGCTCATTCCCGGTGCCATATCTACATGGACGCCAGTTAATTACGCTGCTTCCGTCAAGAGGCTCCAAGGGGTCTTGTCGGGATAGCAACCTGTGGTGAGGAGAATGGTCATGTTGGGGCATCGTCGACATGTCTGTCTTTGGTTCCTCATCACAGGGCTTCTCGAGGGAACGAAAGCCCGAGGCATCCCACACCGAACCCGGGGAATGTGTACCATCTGACGTTTTCATCATCTTCCAATGTTTAACATGGGTTATGTCGCGAGTTTAACGTCTTGCGGAGACGGATCAGGTTAAAGGATCCCTAGGGGGAAAGACCGATGTTGGGGCCAGCACGTGGGCGGCCTCCCGTGTGACATGGAGTGGGATAGGGTGGCATGATCTCACCGGGATGTGGCGGCCCGGTAAGGATCAGGATGGATGGTGGGGTGAAGCATGGGGCTTACGTTCTAAGATGGCCCAAGAGGGGGGATACAGTTTAACGTCATGCAGGACGGAATACAGTTTAACGTCATGCGGGACGCGATACAGTTTAACGTCATGCGGGACGAGATACAGTTTAACGTCATGCAGGACGGAATACAGTTTAACGTCATGTGGGACGAAAGATTTGGGTCTTACGCTCAGAGGAGGCCCAAGGTGGTCAGGGAACCGACATGGAAAGGCCGGGACGACTGGATGGTGGGCTTGAACCTCGTGGAGGCTTCCTACGTACCGTGTCCTAGCACGGATCAAAGTCAACATAGTTCGCTGGGATGGGGCTTATGCTCTGAGGCGGCCCAATGTCATGGTCGATACGCACTCTAAGCCCACATGAGTCATGGTTGGTGTGGGTAACAAGAGGCAGCAGGGACCAGATGATCACGTCATGAAGGGTGCGTCCGTGAGAAGTGGAATGGGGCTTACGCATTTAGCGGCCCAAAGAGGAAATAGGGGCTTATGCGTGGTTAGTGGCCATTGGTGTCGGGGCTTACTCCAGGTTGGAGGCCCGTGGTGCGACAAAGCGCAGTGGGAAAAGGATTCCACTGGCCTTGGCAGGGGGGAAGTACGGAGATGCACGGGTGCAATCATCCGTACGAAAGGTTAGGGGCTTACGCTCTAAGGCAGCCCTTCCCCCGCGGACAAACGCCGCTCCAACAAGGAGGATCTCATTCCATGTGAGGAAGAGTCCATTCCCGTGGAGACAAGTGGCGTAAAAAATTGTCCAAACTGGGGGGACCCTGCGTGCGAAGCATGGGATTGGACCACAGTTTAACGTCTTGTGTTAAGGATGAAGTGCTTAGCCGTTTAACGTCCTGTAGCTTAGACGAGGTGGGATTGCTCCACACCCCTAGGTCTTACATTCCCAACGCCCTCTACCCCTTGTGGAAGGGAAGGCATCGGCATGGCCACGATGAAATGGGGTCACAGGGCAAACCACCGGGGGGTCCATGTTAGTGTGGCTATGCGAAGAAGCAATAGCAGTTAGCGTGCCTATGCGGAGAAGCATAAGGCAAAGCAACGCAACGGGAAACACGACCCAAGGTACCTTGAGGTTACTATGCATGAGAGTCACTTCGGATTCCTCAACCCCGAAACCATTCGGGGTCACCTTATATTTATATTTGACCTCCGACGCGGTATCCAGGCGGCGAGCGATGGTTTCCGCGCCAGGAACTGCTTGCGCACAAATTCTCGCCGTGGACACACGGGGCGCACAATAATTGCGCGCCTCACCGGTCTAATTCCGCGAATCCCGGGAGCACTTCGCGTGCAGAACATTTTTGCGCACGGATTCTCCTTTATTTCGTGCACTACTTCCCGGGCCTCCGGATCGGGCCTCTGATTCCGAATATGACTTCGCTTCGTCATTCCGAAACTTCCTCCGGGAGTTGCGGGCTTTTTTCGGCGTCGAAAAATAGTTATATTTCTATTCTAACAGAAATGTTAACTATTAAAATGCTCATATTGGGTTAATAATTCCTAAAAATAGCTCTAATTACATTTATTCATAATTCAATTATTTTTCCCTAATGGGTCAGAATGTAAATTACTAAAATTGCAATCATAGGTTTTTTTGTATATAATTATATTTATGGGTGTAATATTTCTAAGAGACCACAACCAAATGAATTTTATAATTATACATATTTCATTTATTTGTTTTTAGTATTACTTTTGTAATTTTTTAAATTTTGTGAGATTTATTTATTTTTTATAAATAATTTTCTATTATATTTAAATAAAGTAGTGATTTTTTATTACATGGAAAATGTTTTATACTATAAAATTTTCTAAAAATACAATACATGCATATTTATAAGGATAATATTATAGAGAAAATTATTTGTCATTACATTCGTCTCCCATTTAGAAATTAATTTCTTGAAATTTCAACTAATATCCTCATTCGAGAATAGATGAGGGACTTTTTGACTCATTTATTCCTTAGGTTCCCATGTTACCTCTTCTTACATAAGGTTTTTCCAAATTATTTTGACAAGGTGAGTTATCATTATGTTCAAGACGTCTTCTATATGATCTATATTTTTTGTATTTTTGATCTTATATGATATGTCATGATCAATTTGTACCACCTTTGGAATCTAGAAAATGAGGAAATCAAGTATGTACTTCCGTATGAGTTATAAGTGGAGCATATCTTATAAGTAAGGATGATTTTGTGGATATTCATGTTAATAGGCCAAAACACTTATGAAATATTGGACATCGAAGGGGATAATGTACATAGGGATAACCTTTATATTCTTACAAATCCTTATAAATATATTCTACGGTGATATTTCATGGGAAAATGTTTCTTTACCTTCACGGTCCATTTCAATTTAAAAATTATCAATTTAGATCATCTATTGAAAATAAGACACATTGATGTTTTAGTGAATGTATCTAACATTATTTATCAACTCATTAACAATTTTGGGTCTAAGAAACCTCTAATTTCCAACTTCATCATTGTATAATAGAGTTATCTATTGATTCCCAAACAAATCTTCATGTTGGTGTATATGAATACATTAGTGGGGAATATTATTATTTGAAAATTAAACCATAGAAAAATATTTATCCGGAACACCTTTGATTACCTTCTAGAATGTTCATAGAATGTATTTATATTCTGAATGGTCTTTTTAAATTAACCATTATTATGATATTTACAAGATACACTAATGTTCCACTTATTATACAAGGAATTTTTAAGACTACTCTAAAACATAATGGTTACTATTGAATCATGATCAAATACGTTCAAAAGTGTTTTCCCATTTATCCTCACCAATTAGTTTAGATATATATTTCTTTAATAATTGAGTGTGGAATACTCTCAAATAATGATGATGTGAGTAGACTTGGTGAGTAAGTCAACCACAACCTATATTGAGATATTTTAATTACCTAAAATCAAAAGATCCTAGAAAACTTTTATTTTAAATTTATCCTATTTCTATGTTGAAATGAGAAATAGTTCCATTATCCATATTTAATTTTGATACTCTAACTTATGTTTTTGATATATCTATATCATGGAGGTGTACTAATAAATCACCTTTTTCAAGTTTCCCATGAAAAAATTATAATAAATATCTCTATATATCATGGTATATATAAAGTTAATGGGGGTAACATGCGATATTTGAATAATTAATTATCTCCTTCATCTTCACTAGTGTTAATTGTAAATAAAGTATTCCTATAAACTATAAAAATTCATTTTTTGAGGTTGAATTTATGAGGATTCACATCTTGTGAAGAATTCACCTTATTTTTACACACAAAACATCAAATTATGATTATTTTTATTTGATAAATAGTTATTAAAGAATTTGGGTAATGTAGGATGTATTCCCAACCATTATGATTGATAGATCCATCATTAATATATCCATTAAGATATGGTTTTTTAATGAACCAGCCCAGGTTGACCTGACCCGTCACCTGTCCTAGCTCACTTTAAGGCTTAAAGAATATTCTAGATCACAATTTTCTGTTGAATAAAATTTGGAAATAAAGTATAACCATTTAGTAACATTTTTAACCTTATAATGTAATAAATGTGGCATGGATTCCAGTTAAAAATCATGTATGACCGATCCATATTTTTTATATCCATACTGTCAAATAAATAGTTTCAAAACATATAGATAAACAAATTTATTATAATTTTTTTAATAAACAAAAAATCATAAACATATCGTCAGAAACATAAATAAATTAATGGAAAATTCACAAAAATAAAAAATATTATTTTAAGGATCACGATATAACTCCTCACACAAATACTCCCATATCTAGTGTTAAAATCATATTCATTACACATTAGATTTAATATAAAATGATAACCCATACAAAACTGACTCATAATTATGTTTTAAACAAAATGGGTTGTACGTTGTTACATTACCACAATCTTTTAGGTTTATCTTTTATGATAATTAGTAATGAAATTATATAATAAGTGGACACTTCCTCTCATTGTACTTTTCCAAAACATAAGTTATATTTAAAATCCTATTTTATTTATAATTATTTTTTTCATTTATGATGAGTCAGTATAACCAAAACATTGGATATTTAAATTTTCTTATTTACCATTAAGTCATATAAAAAACATTTAATAATGTGTCATGAGAAACAATATAGTGCATTAAGAGATATAAAAATAAGATAAACCCATTATACCCTTGAAAAAACATGAAAATTATTGAGAGACCACGGATTTTTATATAATAAAACAATGAGATCATAACTAAATCATAATCATATGATAAAATTACCTTTCGTGAAGAAAACCATTAAAATTATTTGGGATTATTGAAAAATGGATGAATCATGGGACATTATCTTTATCTCCTGTGTTCACTCCTAGTTCAACCATAATGGAATTTCTTATAACAATTTAATATAATTATATTTTATGTTGAGATTAAATCATGAACAAATCTATTGTAAGGATATATCCTGAGACCACATGTCATATTATATAATTTCAAAGAACCATTAATTAAAAAAAACATAATTAACATTCACTATTAATTATAGTACTCATTTGAACAAATAGTCATGAAGAAATTCAGTCATCTCATAAGATGAAATATATTTTTGAGATCTCTTTAAAAATGATTTTTTAAAAATATTTATAATTGATTTTACTTTGAAAAAAAATTAAAACATGAAAAGTAAACTTTATAACGAAGAATGGTTATAATGGTTGAAAATAGAATTCATCTAGTAAATGTTAAAAACACTTGTTTCTCCTATTTTAAGAATGTAAAAAACAAACTATATAGATAATTTCAAAGACATTACCTTTTATTATTTCTAAATATTTTAAAATATAATTGAATATAGAATTTAAAAAATCATTACAGAACTGTTATATTTTTGCAACAACATAACTAATATGAATATGAATTATAATGATATAATGAGAAAATGTTAAAATAATTTTTTAAGAAAAATAATTACATCAAGCCTCAAATTTCTTAGTACAACTCTTATACTCTGGAATAATAAAAATATATTAATTATTTAATTTGTTTTGAAAATTTTTCTTGTTTATTCCCTAAATATTATTCATTTAATTTCATCTATTATTGAAACAATACTCAACCATAGATCTGGTGATGAAATAATAGTCTTTAATTTTTTATGTTTAATACTGAAAATTGTGACCAAAATGTTTCAAATCCAAATCATACCACATGAATAGAATAAAATATCACATACATTATGAAGTCCCTTTTTGGTTTATAGTTTTATATAATTTGGACTATCTCCTACATCAAAAATAACCATGTTGTTAAAAGAGAATGTACCCTAGTTTGTCCTGCTTTTCTAATTTCACATTCATCCATTATCATCATCAATATGAAATCACTTATGAACATTATTTATTCAACATAATTATTTATAACCTGGGGTAACGAAAACAAAAGAAGGGTGAGATTAAATTCTCATTAAAGGTTAACATAATCATTAACAATTTAATTTCATCAATGATTACTAGAAGTGAAAAATTGTATGATGACATAACCTGAGTACAAAAGAGAATTATAAAATGACCCATATCTATCAATAGTATAATCATCAATAATGATACATGACATTAGGCTTTAAAAAAAGAAAGAGTCAGAAAAATAAATAATCATGAGCAATGTGATATAAATATTTATCAAAGGAAACATTATAAACCCATCTAATGAATAGAAAAACCATGTTGGTATCTTGGGACATCATATTTATAGAACACATATAAAACCCATATTGAACTCTTAAAATTGGAATAATCATACGGCTGAAATTAAAATATAATTATCTAGAGATTATAATAGTTACCAAATGAATTATATTTCTATCTAGGGACACCCATTGTATAATCTATAATGGGATCACTCAAAACAATCTGGGCCTGCCCATCGTATAACCTATAATGGGCTCACCAAATGATATCTGGTTCCCCTCATCAAATATGATGTCCACGAACCAAAAATAATGTTCATAGATATTTAATTTTATCCTAAAACTAATTGAAACAATTATTATTCCTTTTATAGTAAGATTAAACCATTTAAAAGAAATGAGTTCCATACCAATCTCTTAGAATAGGATAGGTCTATGAAAATGAAACAAGTTTTAATATAATCTCTATGAAATATTATTAATCCATGGAAAATAACAATGTTCTATAACATTATATTTGAAACATAATTAACCAGTGGAAAAAAATGTGTTCTATAACAATATATTTGAGAAAAAATTAATACGTACAAATAATAAATGATGACGATATCGTTATAAAATATCCTATTTGTAGAATATGTAACAACATGGGTTGTTAATGTAGAATAATTAAAATACCATGAAAATATCATTAAAAACCTTTTGAGAAAAATAATATTTCCATTTTTAAATACAAATTTTAAAATATTTTGAAAATAATTTTCAATTAAAATTACCTTTAAATATTATAAAGTAAAATTCAAGGAAAATTATGGTCATGACGATGGACAATTACATTCATTTGGTACTTGCTAAAACAAAAATATCATTCACATTTTTTATAAAATCCAAAAGTGCATTATTTGGAAAATGTTATTATGATTATTTTCAAATCCATTTGTAAAAAATTATGAAATGGGTAAAAATTTCTTTTATAAATAATTTTAAGAAGTCGTGGTTTTCAGATGAAATAGGGTTTTTGATCAAAGAGGGAAATAAAGTGGATTTTTTCCCAAAAACATTATTTTTAACACTTTAGTACATAAAAAGATTAAAATGATGGGAAAGCATGTATTATCATAAAATAAACATTGGAGAAGAATATTTATCTATTTATTTATTGATAGATCATAATATTTCATTAGTTGATAGCATAATCAGAGAAAATCTTGATAAACGATGTGATTGTAACATAAAATATTTACCACATTGGTAACATTGAATCATAAACCCCATAAAGGAAAATCATTAATATATATATAATATATTTAGAATAAATATATTCTTTATATTATAGGATGAAATGGATTTATATATTCCTCATAAAATAATATAGGTTCATAACATAACCATATGTCTCAAAGATAGAAAATTGAGACAAAAATAGCTTATCGATTTGTTAAAAATTGCACCTTAAACCCCATTGAAGAGAGATCTTAAAATAGATATGTAAACCCAAATATTTTTCATGATAATAATGATAATATGAATTTATAGTTAGTATATTCAACTCATAAAAGAAATAGGTTTTGAATGTGGCATGTGTCTCATGAAAGGAAAAAGGTGAGACATAATTCCCCTACCTCACACTTCCTTTTGATCGATCATGATTTCACCCCCTTTATAGTGGGTTTAACCATGATATTATTTTATAAAAAAACTATATTACTATTTATAACTTCATATAACGTCATTTTATAATATATTATCTCACTTTTTTTAACATTCATTTATTATATTCATTGTGTTAGGTGTTAGTTTCCTTGTTTTCTAATGCATGTTTTGTTATGAAAGTCTCGATTCATGTGAATAAAATATGGTTATAAAATTTACATAATAATAATAATGAAATAATTATAATATTTATAACTAAATTAATCTTTTAAAACCAATCATGAAAATGGTTAATAAAAAATTAATTAAGTTTCCATCATGGATATGGTTGGACGTACATACGCATAACTAATGTTTCCATTTTTAATGATCATTATGGAACGTAGGTAAGTAATATTTTATCTGAAAAAATGATCGTAATACCAAATATAACATATTATTTTCCTATATATATATGTATATCATCCATGTGGTGTGGTGAGGAAAAGTGTGTCACATCACTTTGTGAAGGCCATAGTCTACATGTACAAAGACGATGTTATCATATTTGTAGTGTAAAAACGAAAATGATATAATATATTTTAATAATGATAAATAAATAAATAATATTATAATTATTTTATGTATATAAAATATAATAATTAAATTTATCCCTATTACCTTCCATGTAATACATTAATTAGAAAATGAATCACATCATTTCGTGTGGTTGTAGTCCACCGAACACACAAATGATGTTATCGTATACCCTACAGAATGGAAAGTATATATATAAATATATATTAAATAATAAATAAATTGTTATAAATACATTATATATATCATATATATAATTTAAATAAACCATCATACCCAACTGTGAAGGTTGTAATGAAAGAAAGAATGACATCAGTTCGCAAGGCTGTAGTTCGCCATACACACGCACAATGATTTGGTATCCGACATGATGGAATTGAATATAATTTTTGATAAGAAAATCAATATAAAACCACATAGTATATTTAAGACAATGGCTCTATTATATAACAATTTTTAATAATATTTTTAAGAGTGTAATAAATAAATAAGATAAAGGCGCTTGTTAAAGAACATGACATCCTCCTCGGGTATCCTCCATTAGTTTGTATAAAAGTCATCCTAGCTTGGGTTTGTGCTCAAAATAAGGATTATAGTATTATTTTATATAATTTGGGAAGTTTTTTTCTTAGTTATTTTCTCGAAAAATAGGTTTTTATGTGTGTAGAAGAGAGGAGGCGGCTGAACTTTTATAATTTGGTGAGAGGACGCACATAAATTTTTTGAAAAGAATTTATTTATCCCACGTTTTTCATTGGTAAAAAAGGAATGAAATAGAAAATTATCAATTTTTTTTTGTTTTAATGGTCTAAATATTAGAATAAAGTAGTTTTATTCATGTTTATGCTTCATTTTGACCCTTATATTTTTAGTTTAACCCCTGATTAACCAATTTTTACCAGAATTGTGATAATTAAATCGTATTGAATTCACTATAAATGTTGTTCATTAATTAATTTTAGCTCATTAGATAATATAAATTATTATTATTCAGAATATGGAATCCATTTTTTCAAATTCCCTTTATATTAGTGAAAAAATTCAATTTAAAATTTATCATCTAGAAGCGATGAGGACACATGTTTTTAAAGATAAAATGTTCAAACTTTTACAATGTTTTTATGTCGAAGATCAATTTAAAATTGATTCCAATGAACTAAATTGTATCAATTTATATATAATCTATGTATATTTATAGTTAATTCAATTCATAATACAATTTAACTTTATAAATAATTTAACTAGAAAGGATGACTTTAATGAAAATTCATTATCTTCCACAATTCATAAAAAATGAAATATTTTATAAAATTATAAAAAATAAAGCCTAATATAATACTCATATTATATTTTAAAAAATTAAATTTGTTTTTATAAATAAATTTTAATATTTTTAAAAAAATATGATAAAAAAACGCAAATATGATGAAAAAGCGGGTTATCTAGAATTATATTTTTCAAGCACAAGATTATTTTATATTAAACTTATGTCTAATAATACTCATGGTATGAATATAAAATAATGTTTTTTTATATATAATATATAAATTTCATTTTTAACATTCATCAAAACATATTATTTTAATTAATTAAATTGATAAAATTATTTATTTTAAAATAGTTTTATAAAAATATCTTTTCTAAATCATGAAGTGACATATACTAAAATATATTATAATGACTATTAAAATTTAAAAAATATTATTAAATACAAATAAATAATAATTATTTAATATTAAATCATATTAAAAAAATAAATCTTATTTTAAATTGAAAATAAATGATTAATTTTCCAAAATCGGCATTCTCCCCTATTCAATGAAGAGTCAATATTTTCATAATACCTCCAAAATGTCAGCCAAAGTAAATGTGGATACTCTGAATTAAAATATGAATTTAATTTTCTCAAAAAAAATTTCTAAAATTTGAAAAAAATTATTATAAATTTTTTTTCAGGAAAATGAATAAAAAATAATTTCTAGAAAAAACTTATTTTTGAAGAATAAAATCACTTTATTAAAAAATGTTTGATTAATAAAAATTTATCAATAATTTAAATTGAGTTTGAAATATATATATCATAATGCATTTAATACTATTCATACCCTCCAATTTAACGGCTAGGTTGTGAAAATTATATATCTCATGGGTTGTTTAAGCCCGATGTTGGGTATAGAATATGCTAGCGAACAAAACAATATCAGTGCTACATGTACATCATGCCATCAAAGGGATTAAATTTAAATTAAAATAAATATATTATAAAGTCTTAGGGAGTTATACTCATGTTAAATATTATCATTTAATGTTGTTTATGCTATCCAATATAATTTTATTTATTTTAAAATATCTCGAAGTGTTGAATATTATCCCAATTTAATAAACAGTGTTATAAAAATTTGATCATTATATCAGTAATTAAAGGATAAAAATTTTAAAATACTTATTTTGTAAACCCATATCATAAAATGTTTTTATGAAACATCTTATTACTAAGAGAGAAAGGGAATTACAAATGCCATATATAATAACACATAACTAGGTTTCTAAATTGTGTAACATGTTTGGAAATGAAAGAGAAGCATAACAAATGATAGAGTGTGAATGTTGTACTTGGTCACAAGAAAGTGAATGATAAATAGAATATTAAGGGCCTCAAAACTAGAAATACATGATGATAACAAAACAACAACAGTTCATTAGAAAAAAAGGTATGAAGATAACATTTTGTTTGATATTCCTTTTTCAAAAGTTAACGCACCCTTTAAACATCAATACTATGAGAATATTGAAATATAATTACTTGATGAGTACAATATCATTCCTTGATCAATTTCCACTTTAAAATTATATTTTTTTTCCAAAAAATATGTATTTAAAATTAGTTTTTCATATCTAAAGGAAAAAAATGTTAAGGTATCATACATCCATAAAAGGTATAACAAACTACCTATTTTTTATTAACAAAAATCTTAATGGTTATCACGTGGAAAGATAATTCCCAAAATCAATAAACCATTAAATGATGAAATAATACATTAATCTCAACAATTAAATATTAATACATAATTCTGAAAAAAAATCAATCCTATAAACCTAAATATTTAGGAGTTTCTTTACCATAAATTTTATCTTCTAAATTTTAGATTTCAGGAAAATAATGTTGTAGATTTTATTTTGAGGATACATTAATCAATTAGTCACCAAATAATTATGTGGTTATATATACAATAAATCGTGTTTCAGAAAATTACATAAATACCCAAGATCATATAAACCCTAAAGCTTATCAATACATAAAATATTATTTCAACAAAAAGTAATAGATTACTTGATGTTGAAAAAAAATATTTACATATAATTTAACCTAATAAGACATCCCCTAAAGCTTCATTAATAACTTTAAAATCTCATCAATTTAAACATCAAAAGGGGTGTCCAATACTTTGAGTTTATGATCATCCTTATTCTGAAATACCTACGATGTTATCTATATCTATTAATATAACATCACACGATGGCATCAAAATAACCAAATTAATATAAATTTTTTTAATAGTACCAACTATAACCTCCCAAAACCCGCATTCCTGAGTCTAGTGCTGAAATCAAATGCTTCTAAATTTTCAAATTTGATACTAATAATTACGACAAAATTTTTTCCTATCAAAACCTTATAACATCAAAAGGAAGGACATGATAAATTACATTATAAAGGAAACTATACATTTATTATTTTATATTATTAGTATAAACACCTAAAAAACAATACCCATGTAATTAAATGAAAATTTCTTCCACTAAACCCAGATATTTTTATTTAAAATTAAGCCATTATAATCTATATAAAATATATTCTAAACATAATTTTTTTAACAAAATTCTCAATATTTTGGGTTCAAAGGAAACATAACAATGATTAGGTAAATATCTCAATAAGGGTCAACATAAAAATTAAAAATTAAATGTAATCAATGAGAATAAGTGTAACACCCCAGGTAAATAAAGAATATTCCATCTTTATATTTATCCATATTTGTGAATAAAATATTAATATTACTTTAAAGGGGACGCTATGCTTGATGGCGTACCCAATACGCAACCACGAGTTTCTTGGGAATCTTACGTTGCACTATAATAATAAAATAATATTATTTTAAATGGTAGTTAACGCCTAGCCGTTGTAATGGCGGGAATGAACAAAACTAACTAAAAAATTATTATATATGTTTGTCAAATATTTTTACTTTTTACAATAAATGTTAGAGGATTAAAAATGCAAATGAATCCAGTTTTTAAGCGTAAACATTCTAATATTCTTTAAAAGGTCGATTAACCACCGTTTGATCGCGAACCCCTTTTAAATCCACTTTTGACAATTTTATAAGCTCTATTTTTCAAAATAAACATATTATTTATGATTGGGACATTGTAATTTACCTTGGGTTAATTTTTGGTATTTTTCTGACAATGTTATTTTTCAATGAATATTGAAAAATACTGCATTTTACATCAAAACTTCTTTTTCATATAATTTAATTATATGGTTATATTATCTTTTTAATTTTTTTTTAAAGTTTAATTAGAATATATTTTTACCATGTAATTCAATTATGGTCATTGGGATTAATTTCACTTTGGAATTGGGCATAAACAAGTGCCAGACTTTTCATAAATATTGTTTCTAAAAAACCCACTATTTGTTTTGAAAACGGGAAGTTTTTTTTTAAATTAAGTAATGAAATTTATGTGTTTCGAATTAGGTAAAATGGAATAAATATTTGGAATCATAAGGCCCAAATTATTTAATTAAGACGTTTTTGTTTTTGGACATTATGAATAGTAACGACGATAATTATCTTTAATTATCTTGATTAATGAGTAATCAGGTAGTTAAAGATAATAAGATAATATCATAATAATAACAAATGACCACAACATGTGTCCTAAGGCTACTGGTTGTCTCATGGCCGACCATGGAATTCCTTGTGCCAAACTTGGGGGCCCCATGGAATCACTTTTGTGAGAAAGTGACTTTTTATCTTTTTATTTTTAAAGAATGTGAAATGTAACAAAGAATGTATCACCTAAGTAAAATATTTTTAATTTTGTCTACATAAATGATATTTTGGATTATAAATATTAATTAGAAAGCTAAAACGATTTCCTACATCATGATAGTTTTTTTATAATTTTTAGACATTAAATAAATTAAATTATTTATGACATCATGATGATGCCGCGATGACCTCATTATTTAACGATTTAAATAAAATGGAAAGATAATGTAAAATATAAGACCTACACATGTCCAAAACCTATTGGATGGGTGTATTTCTAACCCTTATCACCTTATCTTAGAAACACATCAATGTGGGACCATTAAAATCTGAAAATCATTTGAAATTAAAGTTACATTTTATACCATTCCAAGAGTGCCCCTCCTCTCCTCTTATAAAAGGATCCCAACTCTACCTCCTTACCCACACTTCAAAAGCCTTTGGCTCGGCCAAACCCTGCCCAGTTTTACTATCCACATCCCTCTATAACTCCTTGAAGCCTCACTTTGGGCAGAAGTCTTCCCAAGGAAGCCTTTGAGCTCAAACCAAAGGGAGTTACCCGATTTTAAGGTAATGTCATCACTTGTGTTCTTTTGTATTATTTTGCTTCTCCAACCCCCTAAACTCTTTTTATTCATTTATTTTGTAACAACTCCAGTATCTTCAATATACTAGGATGTCTTTATAAGAAGCATTTGAGCTACACTTACACACACCTACATCAAATGGTTAAAGAACATACTGTTTCTGTGGATGACGAATTTTTGCCTCACGAAACGATGATTTTTCAACACTCATATAACACCTTAAAAGGTGGCCATTAAGATGTAAATATATTTATATATGATATATAATATGTTTATGTTTCTGTATTTTTTTTGTGGAATAACATTATGGTTTCCATTGTGGGTAAACACGATAGTTTCATTTTAGGAAGTGCGGACTACCGCCCCCTCAAAGTGATTTGATTCGTTAATTCCATTTGTGGGATGTATAAAGGATGGATTTAAAGTTATTATATATGATGTATGTTACATATAAATGATGAATATAATTCTGGAATTCAAATATACATACCTCTCATTTGGTTTTAATTCCATTAATATGACATAGAAATGAAAGTAGCGTTCATGCGTACGTACGGCTTACCGTCTCCATGAACGGTGCATTTCATTTCTTACCTCTAAATGATTATGTAATATTACAAATACATGTATATTCTGGATATATATGATATATATGATATCCAAATCATGAATATAATTCTGTATATAATGAACATTTGACCACACGAACAACATGTAATTGTAAGAAGTCCACTTTCGACTTAAGAACCAAATATCAACAAAACAAACATTATTAACTTAAATGATTAAATAATGTTTATAACATGGCAATAAGTGATATAAAAGGAATAATGAACTAGAAAAAGGTTATTAATAAATTGGAAATTAACTCATGTTTATTATTCAGGAGATTAAAGAACGATCGAGTCAAGTCGGACCCGAGGAAAGGGATCCTACTCCTCTCTTTCTTTTTAAGTACACTCTTTTATGTCATTCCATTTAAAGATCATATTTCTTGTTATTGGGATGTTATTTTATATTAATATTACTGTAATTTTTTTTTCATATGATGAGAGACCCTATTATCTCTCATAAATTCATTTTGGAAGTTTTGAGTGCCACCGTTAGGCTGCCGAATTTTCATAAGAGATATATCCTCTCTCTTTATTTTTAAGTAATCACTTTTATGTCACTTCTTTTAAGCTCTTATTTTGTTATGTTGGGGTATGTTATTTTAAATTACTCTTTCTATAAACTTTATGTTAATATGATGAGATACCCTATTTGATCTCATCAATCCATTTTTGGATGTTTTAAGTGGCGCCGTTAGGCTGTCGAGTTATTGTAAGGGATTTTTCATCTCACTTTTATTCCCGTGAGATTTATGCTACATTTGCCATAATTTCCTTTTAGTGGTGTATGTACTTACAATTATTTTACTCATTTTGTAATATAATTTCTTTTATGAGTATTTACATCAATGTTGTATTGTCCTTCTTTCACGAGGTGTATGTTTCGAATGATACCCATGTCGTTAAGGGAACCTTTCACCCTCCTCTTTTTAAAAGACTTCTTTTGTTGGGTCTTTTAATTTACATATTGTTATGTTAGGATATGTTCTCATATATGCTTATTGATGTAAATTTTATTTCCAAGTGGTGAGATACCATTTTTTTATCTCTCATCAACTCATTTTGATGTGACTTCGTTAGGCTGTCAAGGGAACTTCTTAACCCAATTTCCATTTCTTTGGGTTCAACATGTAGTTATTGAATATGTAATCCTTTTAATATGTGTGAATGACCTTTGATTATTTTACACTTAATATCCACTTATATTTTGTGTATTCGTTTGTCACACATTATTATGTAATTGATTTATCCTTAAACCAAGGATACCGTCTTTGTAAGGGACTTCGTCTCAATCTCCATTCATTGAGTCATATTTTGTATTATACACAACCTTATTTTATATGGTGTATAAACCCCTTTGACTTTTACATTTATCCAAAAGGAATCTTTTTATACGAATAATTTTACAAAATGAAAAAAGGGAATGTTTTTGTCATATGTATGCGGCGACAACGACTTCTCTGCCGCCGTGACCATTATTTGAGTTTCGACTTCCTCTACAAGCCATACATTATTTTTAAAAGAAAAATAAATAACATGTTTTAATTTTCTTTTATTTTGGTATTAAAAATGGTTTTCAAAATGTTTTTTAATATCAAGGTGTTTTATTGATATCTTGTGATTGAAATGTGGAAATATTATGTTTCCTTTATGCATGTATTATGTGGTACGATTATGTTATGGTTATTGGGAATTGTTATGAAGACGGGTGGTTCTGTGATAAACTAAGGGCGGGTGAGCCCGATATAGCTCTCCAATGCATTGGGTAACGTGAAGGAGTGAAACGTTATGGTTTCTCCGAAGAGATTTAGGGAATATACTGTGGTGGTTATTCCAAACGTAACCAAGAGGGTTACTCCCTACGTAAGAATGTTATGAATTCCTCAAGTTACCTTTATGTCTTATGATTTTTATGATTTATTTATTATTTTATGAGGTATGTTAAAGTGCTTATGTTTTATGGGTAAAGTATGATTTCATTCTTATGTAAACATGTACTCATGTTTCCTTTCCATATTTTTATATCCCTTACTAAGCTTTTTATTCTCATCCCAAGTTTTTTTTGAAATGTCTTTCACAGGTCAAGGGAAAGTTACATGATTTGATGATAGTGTCAAGGAAGTGTCAAGAAAGAATCCATTCTTTATTTTTAAATATGTTTCCGTTGATGGGAAAAAAGTGAATACTATATTTTATGTAACCACTTTGTTTAAATGTGGAATGTAATGCAAGTTTTATGATCTATTTCTCTAAAACTCTAAACTTGAAAAGATCCTCAATGTGTAATCTTGTAATAACTCAAGATTTAGTAAGGATTAAGGTTGGGGCCTTATAGTTGGTATCAGAGGATGGTTTAGATAACTTTAGAGGTTAGGGTATTCTCTAAGCATAAGTGACATTGCCATAATGGTTAGGATTTCAGAAAGAGTCCTAGTATTAGATAAAGTGAATGAGTAAGTATATCGTAGTTTTTACCTTCCTCATTAGTACATGATGGTTTTGTTGATATACTCACACTGACATTTCTGTTTTTAGTGAATGGATGGGTCTAGCTGGCACCAAAGTGATAATAGGTTTGAAGGAAAATGTGGTGGTTCTCTGATTAAGAGACTGGATGAAATGGGGGATTCAATGAGGAAACTCATGGTTGTTCTAAACCAACTACCCAAGAGTCATGATCATCCACTTGAACCTTGGTATGATCTGTAATGAATCATGTACGAGATGACCAATCGATATGGAAGTTTAGGTAATAATTATAAAGGTAACCATTAGAGTTTATATGATCCATACTTTTGAGGTAATTATGGGTTAATATATATTATGATGGAAAATTAAAGGCATGAGATAAACTTGAGGTTAAAATATGTTATGAATATTTTTGAATATTTTATCTCGTTTTGTGGAATTTTTTATGAATAATATAGTTTTGGAAAAAGGACAACACGCAGACCGTGTGACAACCCGTCTCATCGGACAAAGCTGCGGGAATCGAACCCACAACCAAAGTGCGACTGGTATTTATCGCCTACCACTGGACTACGTGAAGTCCCTGGTTAGTTTGACTAATTCTTTTTAGTTAGATGATTTTATGAATCAAGAGTAAGTTTATTTTGGGTTATATATGGAAATGATTAACCTATCATGGAGGATATGTGATTAAGTTAATTACTTTTCAATATGAGAATTTAAGAGCATCTGATGTTATTTAGAGATAAAAGTTAATTTGTACCTTGGAAGACTATGTGATTAAATCCTTCAAATATTTGGGGTTCAATATTAGTTTGGTTTACATTGAAGAATTTTATGGACAAATTGTTTATTAAATGGTTCTCGTTGAACTTTGGGTTTTGTTGGATAAATTTTGGAGATTAAGAATAGATTTGTTTAAAAAAAATGATTATCCTTTTGGGTATTATCTGATATTGTACTAACCTTTTTGGTTTTGGTTTTGGTTAAGGTCTAAAGATATGGGAAGTATATAGTTCTCTTTTGTGGATTAGGTGATTCTCTAGAAGTTGATTATAGTACTCTTAATGTGAACAAGTCTTCCTAAATACTCGTCTTTTGGAGAAAATATGAGTTTGTGTAAGGAATCTAATAAAAGTTGAAAGTCAACATAATAAGTGATTATGTTTCCTTATAAATAAATTCCTCAATAAAAAGTAACTTAAAAAAATGTTGTCTATTAAATTTTCCTACTGGGGAATCAGATACCGTTTAACCCATCACAAGTTTTTGATTTTCTTGTGGTTAACTTTCTCCTAAACATGTTTTCTATCACTCTCCATCAGAACATGACACTTTGTTTTTTTCCTCCATGTCCATATTTTCATACATGGAATCCTAGTATGGGTTAACTCGGGTGACCATTGTACTTATCTTTCTTTATTTTAAAGTGATTTTTTACCGACTCTTGTTCTGATGTGGGACTTTCAAGGATGTTTCCAAGCCCAATTTTAAAATTTCGAGGATGCAATTCCCAAAAGGGAGAAGGATATAACACCCCAGGTAAATAAAGAATATGCCATCTTTATATTTATCCATATTTTTGAATAAAATATTAATATTACTTTAAAGGGGATGCTATGCTCGATGGCGTACCCAATACGTAACCACAAGTTTCTTGGGAATCTTACGTTGCACTCTAATAATAAAATAATATTATTTTAAATGGTAGTTAACGCCTAGCCGTTGTAATGGTGGGAATGAACAGAACTAACTACAAAATGAATATATATGTTTGTCAAATATTTTTACTTTTTACAATAAATGTTAGAGGATTAAAAATGCAAATGAATCCAGTTTTTATGCGTAAACATTCTAATATTCTTTAAAAGGTCGATTAACCGCTGTTTGATGACGAACCCCTTTTAAATCCACTTTTTGACAATTTTATAAGCTCTATTTTTTAAAATAATCATATTATTTATTATTGGGACATTGTAATTTACCTTGGGATAAAATTTGGTATTTTTCTAACAATGTTCATTTTTCAATGAATAGTGAAAAATACTGCATTTTACATCAAAACTACGTTTTCATATAATTTAATTATATGGTTATATTATCTTTTTAATTTGTTTTAAAGTGTAATTAGAATATATTTTTACCATGTAATTCAATTATGGTCATTGGGATTAATTTCACTTTGTAATTTGGCATCAACAAGTGCCAAACTTTTCATAAATATTGTTTCTAAAGAACCCGCTATTTGTTTTGACAACGGGAAGTTTTTTTTAAATTAATTATTGCAATTTATGTGTTTGGAATTTGGTAAAATGGATTACATATTTGGAATCATAATTTCCAAATTATGTAATTAAGAATATTTTGTTTTTGGACATTATGAATAGTAACGACAATAATTATCTTTAATTATCTTGATTAATGAGTAATCAGGTAGTTAAAGATAATAAGATAATATCATAATAATAATAAATGACCACAACATGTGTCCTAAGGCTACCGGTTGTCTCATGGCCGACTATGGGATGCCTTGTGCCAAACTTGGGGGCCCCATGGAATCACTTTTGTGAGAAAGTGACTTTTTACCTTTTTATTTTTAAAGAATGTTAAATGTAACAAAGAATGTATCACCTAAGTAAACTATTTTTAATTTTTTCCTACATAAATGATATTTTGGACTATAAATATTAATTAGAAAGATATAAATATTTCCTACATCATTATAGTTTTTTTTATAATTTTTAGACATTAAATAAATTAAATTATTTATGACGTCATGGTGATGCAGCGATGACCTCATTATTTAAAGATTTAAATAAAATGGAAAGATAATGTACAATCTAAGACCTAAACATGTACAAAACCTATTGTATGGGTGGATTTCGAACCCTTATCACCTTACCCTCGAAACACATCAATGTGGGACCATTAAAATCCGAAACTCATTTGAAAATAAAGTTACATTTTATACCTTTCCAAGAGTGCCCCTCCTCTCCTCTTATAAAAGGCCCCCACCTCTACCTCATTAACCACACTTCCAAAGACTTTGGCTCGGCCAAAACCAGCCCATTTTGTTTCTACACATCCCTCTCTAACTCCATGAAGCCTCACTTTGGGCAGAAGTCTTCCAAGGAAGCCTTTGAGCTCAATCCAAAGGGAGTTACCCGATTTTAAGTTAATGTATTCACTTGTGTTCTTTTGTTTTATTTTGTTTCTCCAACCCACTAAACTCTTTTTAATCATTTATTTTGTAACATATACAGTATCTTCAATATACTAGGATGTTGTTATATGAATAATTTGAGCTACAATTACACACACCTACATCAAATGGTTAAAGAACATACTGTTTCTGTGGATGGAGAATTTATGTCTCACGAAACGATGATTGTTCAACACTCATATAACACCTTAAAAGGTGGAAATTAAGATGTCTCTATATTTATATATGATATATAATATGTTTAGGGTTCTTTATTTTTCTTTTGTGTCATACCTTTATGGTTTCCATTGTGGGTTAACACGATAATTTCATTTTAGGAAGTGCGGACTACCGCCCCCTCAAAGTGATTTGATTCGTTAATGCCATATGTGGGATGTATAAAGGATGAATTTAAAGTTATTATATATGATGTATGTTAAATATAAATTATGAATATAATTCTGGAATTAAAATATTCATACCTCTCATTTGGTTTTAATTCCATTAATATGACATAGAAATGAAAGTAGCGTTCATGCGTACGTACGGCTTACCGTCTCCATGAACGGCGCTTTTCATTTCTTACCTCTAAATGAATATGTAATATTATAAATACATGTATATTATCGATATATATGATATATATGATATCCAAATCATGAATATAATTCTATATATGATGAACATTTGACCACACGAACAACATGTAATTGTAAGAAGTCCACTTTCGACTTAAGAACCAAATATCGACAAAACAAACATTATTAACTTAAATGATTACATAATGTTTATAACATGGAAATAAGTGGTATAAAAGTAATAATGAACTAGAAAATGGTTCTTAATAAATGGGAAATTAACTCAAGTTTATTATTCAGGAGATTAAAGAACGATCGAGACAAGTCTGACCCGAGGTAAGGGATCCAACTCCTCTCTTTCTTTTTATGTACACTCTTTTATGTCATTCATTTTAAAGATCATATTTATTGTTATTGGGATGTTATTTTATATTACTCTTAATGTAATTGTTATGTTCATATGATGAGAGACCCTATTCTTTCTCATCAATCCATTTTGGAAGTTTTGAGTGGCGCCGTTAGGCTGCCGATTTTTCGTAAGAGATCTATCCTCTCTCTTTCTTTTTAAGTACTCTCTTTTATGTCACTTCTTTTAAGCTCTTCTTTGTTATGTTAGGGGATGTTATTTTATATTCATATTTCTCTAAACTTTATGTTAATATGATGAGAGACCCTATTTGATCTCATCAATACATTTTTGGATGTTTTAAGTGGCACCATTAGGCTTCCGAGTTTTCGTAAGGGATTTTTCATCTCACTTTTATTCCCATGAGATTTATGCTACATTTGACACAATTTCCTTTGAGTGGTGTATGTACTTCCAATTATTTTACTCATTGTGTAATATAATTTATTTTATGTGTATTTACATCTATGTTGTATTGTCCTTCTTTCACGAGGGGTATGTTTCGAAAGATACCCATGTCGTTAAGGGAACCTTTCACCCTCCTCTTTTTAAAAGACTTATTTTGTTGGGTCTTTTAATGTAAATATTGTTATGTTGGGATATGTTCTCATATATATTTATTGATGTAAATTTTATTTCCAAGTGATGAGATACCATTTTTTATCTATCATCAACTCATTTTGATGTGACGTCGTCAGGCTATCAAGGGAACTTCTTAACCCAATTTCGATTTCATTGGGTTCAACATGTAGTTATTGAATATTTCATCCTTTGAATATTTGTGAATGAACTTTGATTATTTTACACTTAATATCCACTTATATTTTGTTTATTCATTTGTCACACATAATTATGTAATTGATTTATCCTTAAACCAAGGATACTGTCTTTGTAAGGGACTTCGTTTCAATCTCCATTCATTGAGGCATATTTTGTTTTATACACAACCTTCTTTTATACGGTGTATATAACCCTTTGACTTTTATGTTTATCCAAAAGAAATCTTTTTATATGAAGCGTTTTACAAAACGCCAAAAGGGAATGTTTTTGTCACACGTATGCGGCGACAATGACTTCTCCGCCACCGTGACCATTATTTGAGTTTCGGGTTCCTCTACAAGCCATAACTTATTTTTAAAAGAAAAATAAATACCATGTTTTAATTTTCTTTTCTTTTGGTATTAAAAATGGTTTTCAAAATGGTTTTTAATATCAAGGTGTTTTATTGATATGTTGTGATTGAAATGTGGAAATATTATGTTTCCTTTATGCATGTATTATGTGGTACGATTATGTTATGGTTCTTGGGCATTGTTATGAAGACGGGTGGTTCCGTGATAAACTAAGGGTGGGTAAGCCTGGTATATCTCTCCAATGCATTGGGTAACATGAAGGAGTGAAACTTTAAGGTTTCTTCGAAGAGATTTAGGGAATATACTATGGTGGTTATTCTAAACGTAACCAAGAGGGTTACTACCTATGTAAGAATGTTATGAATGCCTCAAGTTACCTTTATGTCTTATGATTTTTATGATTTATTCATGATTTTATGAGGTATGTTAAAGTGCTTATGTTTTATGGGTAAATTATGATTTCATTCTTATGTAAACATGTACTCATGTTTCCTTTCCATATTTTTATATCCCTTACTAAGCTTTTTATGCTCATCCCAAGTTTATTTTTGAAATATTTTTCACAGGTCAAGGGAAAGGTACATGATATGATGATAGTGTCAAGGATGTGTCAAGAAATAATCCATGATTTATTTTTAAATATGTTTCCGTTTATGGGAAAAAAGTGAATACTATATTTTATGTTACCACTTTGTTTAAATGTGGAATGTAATGCAAGTTTTATGATCTAATTCTCTAAAACTCTAAACCTGAAAAGATCCTCAATGTGCAATCTTGTAATAACTCAATATTAAGTAAGGATTAAGGCTGGGTCCTTATAATAAGAATTGCATAAAGATATGATGACATAAGAAGAGTGAAAATTAAAATCGTAAAGTAAATCATACCTGTCAATACCTTATTTGTAAATCATGAAACATGGAATAAGGCTTTACAACATGAAAGAGTTATAAAAATAAATAATCAGCATCCATGTGATATCAATAATAATCAAAGGAAACATTAACAAAACCGTGGAAATTATATATTAAAAGTGATGGTGTCTTGAAAAATCATCTCTATTATACACTTACATAACCCTTCCAATTGGAATAAAAATATGATGGAATTTAAATATAATAATCTTTAGTAAATAATCATTACCCAATGTGTTGGACTGATATCTAAGGACAACATTCATATAATCTATAGGGACTCACTGTATCATGTTGGTTCACACTATTGTATAAGTTTTAATAGGCTCAACTAATTCTATTTGATACACCCCATCGTAGAAAATGTCATTGAACAGAAAAAAGTTATAAAATGATATCATTTAATCATAAAAATCAGAAAAATTTTATTCTTTATATGAATTTATTAAACCATGAAAATAAAATGTTTTAGTGTAAATATCTTTGAAACATGATTTTCCCATAAAAAAGCATATTCAACAAAAATATCTTTAAAAAATGGGTAACTCGTGGAAAAGAATTGAGTTCCATAACAATATCATTGAACAGTGATTAAACAATTGAAATGAAATGGGTTCAATAACAATCTATTTGAGACAATATTAATCATTCCATATAGATAATGATGATGTTATAATTAAAAAATATCCCAATTAGAGAATAAGTAACATCCAAGGGTTATTAATGTTGATGAATGGAACTACCATTAAAAGATTTTTAGATTTTTAGAGGAAAATATCCTTCCCTTTATGAATTTTTAAAATTTTAAAAATCATTTTCTTCTAAAATAAACCTAAAATATTATAAATAAATAGTAAAATAAAATTATTGTAATGATGGTTGGATAATCTGTTCATATCGTACCCATTATAATAATGATTCTATTCACATTTTCAATAAAATCCAAATAGTCATTGTTTAGAAAATAACATGAAGATTCTTATGAATATAATCTGTAAAAAAGAAAAACATGGGTAAAATCTAAATTTTATAAATCATATTCAAAATCAAAAAGACATTTTTATAAAACAAGATTTTTGGAAGAAAAAGGCTTTTAACCAAAGATGGAAAATGATTATTTCTCATTTAACAATTTTTTTTTGAAATATTGAGTACATAAAGGGAGAATAATGAATGGAAAACAATAATTATCATGAAATAACCATATTTTAAAAAAAAATAAATAATTTTTCTAAGTGCCATATTATATGAATTTTTCATTTTAAAGCACTATCAAAGATAATCGCGATGAAGGATAAGATTTAAACATAAAATATTCACAACAGTGGAAGCATTGAAAAAAATCCACATAATGGAATATCACTAATATAATAAAAATATAATGATTATAAATAAAGTGATTATATAAAATTTCAATATTGATGTATACACATGTTGTAAAAAAATATAGGTGCATAAAATAACTATATTTCTCAAAGAAGGAAAAATGAGACAAAAATCCCCTACCAATTTGTTATTCTGTAAAAAATAAACCCCATTAATGTGAGATCCAAAAAAGGATATGAAAACCAAAATATTATTCAGTATGATAATAATTATATACATTGATATGTAGTATACATACTACATAGAGGAAATAGTGTTTAAGTATGGCATGCATAAAACATAATAAATAAGGTGAGACATAATTCCCAAACCTCACACATCATTTTGGTTAAAAATGATTTAGAATACCATATTGTGGTTTTAACATGTCATAAAAATATACCAAAAATGTATTAATATTTATAATACCATATAATATCCTTATATAATATCTTATCACCCTTTCATTAATAATCATTCATCATTTTCATTATTTTGATTTTTAATTTCCCTATTTTTTTGTGCGTTCTTCATTTTGAATGTCATAATTATTGTGCATATAATAAAATTTTATAATATAGATAATAATAATAATTAATAAATTTTAATTTTTATACATAAATTATTATTTTATAAACAGTTACGATTGATTTTTTGGAAAAATTAATTGTGTTACTATCATGGAGACGGTAGACCATAGCCACACATAGGTAACGTTTCCATTTTTCAATGATTATTACGGAATTGAGTAAAGTAATAATTAATATTTACATAATGATAATAATATAATATATAATTTTTTTTCTTTATATATATATATTTACTTATTTATGAATAATGTGTTGTGGTGATGAAAGGAGAGTCACATCGCTTCATAAATGTTGTAGTCCACATGTACACGAATGATGATATCATCTTATTAGTGTATAAAATTGATATCTTATATTTAAATAATGATAAATAAAATAATAATATTATAATTATATAATTTATATCAAATATACTCATTAAATATAACCTTATTACCATCCATGTAAAGCGTTGGTGAGAAAACTTATCACATCCATTAGCGAGGTGGCAATCCACCGTACGCACGGACGATTATCCCCTATGAAATGAAATGTAAAAAATATGTTTATGAAATAATTACACCATAAATATAAATATGTTATAAATATAATATATATATTTTATTTAAGAACATCATACACAGTTGTGGAATATGGTAATGGAAGAACGAATGATGTTGGTTCGTAAAGTTGTAGTATATCGTACACATGAATGCTGATTTCTAATCCCATTTGATAAAATTAAATATATTTTTAGGTTATAAAATTTTCATTACAATTATAAATATATGGAAGATAATGAGGATATAATATCATAATGATTTAATAAAAATGTAAGGATGTGGAGAATGAAAAAAAATAATGATTCTTGTTGAAGAATTTTAATTTTTTTTTCGAGTATCCTCTTTAGGTTTGTACAAAATACTTTATAGGTTGTATATCTTCCCAAAATATTAATTCTAGGATGAGGGGAGGTATTTTGGAAATTATTTGATCATAAATTGGAAAAAACAAATATATTATAACATTTTAAGAGGAAATGGGGGGGGTGGCCTTCATATGTAGGGGATAGGACTCACTTGGTATTTTTGAAAAAAATGACATGACCTGTACCCTCGGGCCCGTGCCGTGACTACAACAAGACCACCTTCCATAGGACATGGGTTGGCGACTTGCACCAAAAAAGAATTTCTCAAAAATGGGAAAGAATTTACTACAAACCTGTACACACACAAGCAAGGTAGACTACTCAAATGTAAAACACAATGGAAGAGTAAGGTGTAATCCCAAATAGTAATCACAACTAATTGTAATAGTATATACTTAAAGTAAAGGGGGACAAGATAAAATCTCAAATGAAAAGATTAAACAAAAATAGAAAATAAAAAATAGCGCCCGATATTATCCGCCAAGGATCCTACCGGAAGGGTAGGTACCACTCGTCTCCACAGCTCTCCACGTCAACTAGTCACCTCCATGTACCACCTGGTCTGGGATCCTATAGTCTCAGATGAGCTACTCATCGTATGGATAAGACAAAACAAGGTACGATAAAATCCCATGCAGGGGTGAGTATAAAAATACCCAGTAGGGATCCGGAGACCCCCGAAGGTCTCTCAGAATACTACATATGAATAACACATAAATGATCTCAATCACAAAGCAAAAAGCAATAGACATAGCTCAATACTAGGTATAACAAAAGAAGAGAAGTACAAATGATTAGTCATAAATCCTGATCATCTAAAACTATCATGTGGCACTACTGCTGAACCACACAAGATCAATAGGTACAAACCCTCAAAAGACCCACATAATATCGATAGGTGCTGATTCACAGAAAATTGCTTAGTGCTTATTAACACAGAATCACTGGTTGCTAATTCACCTAGAATCCTTAGGTGCTGATTCACACAGAATCACTGAGTGCTGATTTAGAAAAAAAATATGGGTGGTGTTTCACATAGAATCTTGGGGTGCATATTCGCACAGAATTGCTTGAAGCTGATTCACATAGAATTGCTAGGTGTTGATTCACATAGAATCATTGGGTGGTGATTGAAACAGAATCACTCTTCATTCCTTAAGTCTCACCCCCACATAGGATTCACCCTTTTATTATGCTTGTCTCTGAGAGAAACCGCTCCCTAGGCCATAAATAGTATTTCAACGCAATCAATGTCCTATTAAGATGTAACCCAATGAACTTCCATATCATAAAAGCTTCAACGCAATAGACAGTGCCTCAACCAGACGCCCGATCTAAAAGTTATTGCCATTTGAGTTTCAAGGGCCTGGTTAGATTCAGAGTCGATCCAACCCAACCATACTCTAAGATTCTCCAAAACTATTTTGTAGTATCCAAAAATGATGGTATCACTCCTAAGATTCCAACTCCACAGACGGTTCCTCAAACGGACATTCGGTTTGCAAGGTACTGTCATTCATGCGTAACCGGGCCTGAATGTGTCTAGGTCTATTCTGACCTGATCGGACTGACCAGACCCATCCCGGTCCAGCTCAAATAGGCCTGGGCCGACCCAGTTGGGTTGGGCCACAAATTGTTCCAACCTGTCGGCCGGGCATGACTCACTGGGCGATGCGGCTAGGTGCGCTGGCGCGGCTTTCCAGATGGGTGGCCGCCAGCTCCCCATATAGCTCAAGAAGAGCTGTTCGGCTCTTCAACTAGTAGAGCCACATGACATTGCCACGTGGTCTGCATGACCAGTGGGGCATGGCCCCCCCCCCCTTCCACAGCTTTGATTCCATGGCTCCTTCTCTGCGGTGCGTGATGGTACGCCGCATCACCAATGTGGCCGACCGGTTGTCGATTGCCCCTTCGGCTCTGCCACGGTGCCAAGCGGCGCCACCCTCCTCCAGGGCCAATGAGAATCAGCCACCACCTTCGCCGCTGACACCAATATCCAGTTACGCCACACCGGTGAATCCTTATCATGCCACTAGGTGTGCTCATGTGGTCCCTTATTCCTTCTGAACGCGCATACAGTCCTCCCTGGGATGCCATCATTGTTGAGTGCCTCCCAATTTCAAGGTTCCTTCAAGTTGGAACAACCCACCTCTGAAGAGATCAAAGAAAATAAAGTGGAGGGGGGTCCAAGACTTGTTTTTTCGGGATGATCCCTCTACATTATAGTTATAACAAGTGGGAGTAATTTATATATAACGTTAAATTATGATAAACTCCATTTAAATCCCATGCAATGACCACCTAGAAATTTCTGAACGAGGGGTAGAATTGAGTGGATTTATTGAATTGAATAAAAAAACCTACCTCGAGAATCATTGGAGTCATCGCGATGGTGTATGGAGAATCCGCGCTTTGATTAAGCTTTGAACATTCGTCGCTCCTAGTTCGTTCCCTCCAACGACGTCCAAGCTTCCTTTCCTCATCGGTGGAAGATGTCATGTCACTTTTCCAGAGGTTCCTCACTTGAATAATCCATGTCAAAAAATCTACCCCTAGACCAATTTAAATAGATTGGAAAATATGGGTTAACACACTAAGGAATTCATGAGGTTCATTAAGTTATGCATTTAATGTGTGCCACATTAATTGTCTTAATTAATGTGCCACATTAATTACTAGAGGGCTGGTTATGCAACCAAAGAGTAACTTCTTCACCCGACCAACTGTGATAGAAGTTAAGCCACCATTATGTGAGTCTTGGTGCTATGGATTAAATGGTTTACTCAGATTATTAATCTATGGACCGATTCAAATTATAGAAAACACCACCCATGCATTTACTAAACATACCAAAAAAAGTTCAAAAATTATTAACAGTCACCCTCAACCCACGTCGATCAAGGTTAGGCCCTGCCTAAGGGGAAAACCCCGTCACGAGTTCAATGGTACTCTTGGATTTTCAATACTAGTTACTATTTAGAAGTTAATAATTTTACAATAAAATAATTTTCAATTAATTATATTATTTACGGCTAAAAAATAACTTCTAATGACAGCCCACATGACCAATGATAGTATCTAGCTAAGGAAAGCATCACCTTATGGGTTCAGAAGTGGTATCAGATTTTTATTCCGAGTCACCATTTATGATTTATAAGAATTTGAAAAATAAAATAATTTTATTTAAATATTTTATTTACTGTTATGCCATTTTGTGTTTTTCTCAGTGGACGCCTGCACTAACTAAATTTAAGTCCTTCCAAGTGTAAACTCGCCATCTTAAATGCAATAGTTCCCTCATATATTTTTATCCAATAAACCATTTAATAGTTATTCCACTTTTTCAGGAAAATTGCTCACGTGCACTATTTAAATATTAAAATTTTTTTCCGACGACTCATTCTGGGAACTCCAAGACTCAGAATCACGTGCCGTAATTTTTTAGAGTCTTGAATATGTCTATATAATTAAAAAAAATTAGAATTCCTGGGACATTACTTTCTCCCCAACATAGGAATTTACGTCCCTAAAATCCAAATCAATGAAAAATCAAACAAATCAGGGTATTGAGAATGATTCTGATCCTCCTGCACCCATGTTCTCTCCTGGAGGTTCCCATTCTTCCATCGAACTCGTATCGGAGGGACCGACTGTCCATAAAGTACTCACTCTTATCGATCTTCTATCTCCATCGTGAACTCAGTAAAAGTTTCCTCATAATCAAAGTCAAACTCGCCCTAGTTGATAACGTGAAGTGGGTCATGCATGGATCCCCTCAGATATGACACATGGAAAACGTTATGCACCTAGTGCATCTGTAGGAGAACATCTAGGTGGTACTCCACCTCGTCAACTCTGCTGAGAATCTTGAAAGGTCCGATGAATCTCAGGGATAACTTGTTTCCCCAACCAAACTCTATAATTCTCGTCAGGGTGAGGCTTGATGGAAGACATGGTCTCCCTCCTTGAACTCCAAAGGTCTCCATATCCTATCAGCATAAGACTTCTTCTAGCTCTATAAATTCTTCATCCTCTCCTATATAATATACACCTTCTCTAGGGTAGCCCATACCAACTTTGGACCCATATGTGCTGACTCCTCTGGGGATATCCATCATAGTGGTGAAATTTATGGTCGCTCGTACAAGGCTCCAAACGATGTCATGTGGATGGGGACGTGATAATTGTTATTGTATGAGAACTCCGCTAGTGGTAGGTGATCCTCCAAAATATGACCCAAATTTGGGACAAAAGCATGAAGGATTTCCTCTGAGGTCTATATGGTCATCTCCTCCTGACCATCTTTCTGGGGATAAAAAGTTGTGCTCAAGCATGAATGAACCTGATGCTTAGTTTTCACATGCTGATAAGTGAGGCACCATAACACAGAAACTACCACCGTTTTCTTCATCCCCAGCCACCAGTACTGATGTTGGAGGTCCTGGAACATCTTCACCAAACCCAGATGTACCTCCAAATTGGGATGCCTGAAACTCCCTCAACATCTCTTATCCTAGCATCATTGGTACCGTGGTATGTCCTCTAAAGAGGACGACGTGCTCCCAACCTATATAAAATCCATTAAAATACTTACCTAAGGATATTAGAGCACATTGAGCCTCCCAATCATTCCCCAAGTAGTGTGTCCCAAACATGCTGAAGGGTTGGGGGAGTGATAGTCATAGAATAAAGGTAAGATGCTCCATCACTATCCACGGAGGATAACAACAACGTAGCTAGCCACTATGTCTCGTCACTTAGAAACTGTAATCCAGACCTCCTGGTGAGTGCGTCTGCCATCACTTGGCCCTTCCCAGGGGTGTAGACTATCTCAATGTCATATTCCTAGAGACATTCTAGAAATCATCACCATCATAGGTTCAGGTCATTCTGTGAGAAGATATACCTGTGACTCTTGTGGTCGGAGTAAAAAGTAAACTGTTCTCCAAGCTATAATCACAACTCCTAGAGCTCCGTATAAGATATCCTATATAATGTTGTAGATATTAGTGATTATTTGGATATAAAACAATGTAGAAGACACTCTCCCTGCAAAGAGGTAATCCTGGAAAGATGTTTTGAAATGATTTTCCCATACTCTGCCACTATTGTTGGGAATATAAATCTCAAAACACTTGTTGCTACGAGGGTAAGGTTGTCCATCTCAAGAGTGATATGATTCACCCTCATATGCGTGAGTTTATCCCACTATCCCAGATTTCTTATTCTCTAAAAAAGGAAAACCCCATTCCAATGCTTTAGATATACCACTACCTTTTGCCTAAAATAGTCAATCCGATCCTGAACGGTGGATGAAAAGTCTATAGCCAAACTAACACTGTAATTCCTTGACACTGCCAACATGAGGTTCCAGTCAAAAATCTCTCCCCAATGTACAAATCACGCCATCAACATATGTGTGATTATCATGTCTCATCACCTAGGTATCTATAGACGTAAGGGTTAGGTCAACTGTTTAACAGGAAACTCTAGGCCTTGAACAAGATTCGCAATAAGATGTAATGATTAATACCTATATCTATTAATAAAACAACTAGTATTAGAAATAGATCATACCTCAAATAATTCCTGGAGCCCTTGGGTCACACTCGTTGAATGTATGCAGCTACTCCCTTCCCCTATCATCCATCTCCCTAAGCCTGGTGGGACCACATTGGGGTGGTGGTTGCAACATCTCAAAAAGTATACCAACTCCTACTGTTATCCTAGCTCCTCTTCCATGTCTAATGTCGTAAAAATTCACCTGTCCCTATCACTTCATCTTATAAAACATTTTACACATCCAAGTCTCTGAAACTGACATCAGTTTCTTGCTTTCCCACTACTGACAATCACTGGATGCATATACACAGCAAATGAATTTTCAAACGGAAAGGTTCTCTTTAGCACCCTAACTTAACTAGGAATGCACAAACGAATAATGTTGTTTAGGATGTCCATAAACACATCTAAATTAGAGGTCTGAGCCTAGAATCATTGTTCGTAACTTATTCATCGTGTGCCTAGAATGGTTGTTACAGCTCGACAAATACTAAATTAATGACATGTCATCCTCTCAAAACAGTATATGATATTGGGAACAAAAACCCCTTAACTTTTAATGAAAAGAGCCCCCTTCTCTAAGGAAGGATTTCAATCTATGTTCATAGAAAATGTCACCTAATCGTTATATAGGTCTAATATAAACCCTACCATCTGTGGGTGCTGATTCAAACAGAATCTCTCATCACCCTTCACATCTCATCCAAACACAGGTTTCCCCCTCGTAGTTTGCTTGTCTCTTGGAGAAACCACTCCTCATGCCATCGGTCACATTTTGAATGGTACAAAGTCCCAAGAATATGTAACCCAATGAACCACCATGTCATAAGGGTTTCTACATAATAGATGACGTGTCAACCGGATGCCTTGTCTATATGTTATAGGCATTTTAGTGCTGAGGGCCCAGTTGGATTCATAGTCGATCCAACCTAGCTATACTCCAACTTTCCACAAAACAACCAAAGGACTATGTTGCTCCATGGATTCTATAACCATAGACGGTTCGTCAAACAAGCGTCCAGTCTGCATGGTACTGTCATTTATGCATAATTGGTCCAAAATGGGTCCGGGTCCATTCCGACCCGGTTTGGGTCCAACCTAGACCAATCCGACATAGATTGGGTCAGCCTGGTTGGGCTTCTCCATGGACTGGCCCGACCAACTAGCTGGGTGTGACCCGCTCGGCGACGCGGCCCCGTTCGCAGGCATGAGTCGCCAGTCTGGTGGCCACCAACTTCCCGAATGGCTAAAGAAGTTCCCTTCAGCTCTTCTAATAGTGGCACCATGTGGTCTAAGGGACCAATGGGGTGCGGGTCCCCCTCTTTCTATGACCTTGATGTCGTGGCTGCTTTTCCACAGCCTGTGACTACACAACGCCTTGCCAATGTGGCCAGCCGGCTGTTGGCCATCTCTTCGAGTCCACCACGGTGCAAGGCGGTGCCTTCCTCTTTTGCGGACGGTGAGCACCGGCCGCCGCTCGCACTGGTCGTCGGTGCCTCTATATTGGTTTCATTCCGATGAATCTTCTACGAGAAACCGGTTGATCTTTAGCAGTCTATTCTTTCATCAGGATGCACCTACGGTCCCATCAAGATGTCACCGATGTTCAGCACCTATCAGTTTCAAGGTTTCAGCCAGTTAGAACAACCATCCTTCAAAAAACACAATGAAAATAAAGCAAAACCGGGTCTGGGCCTTGTTCATTTGGCTTATTCCCTCCGCATTAGAATTATAAAAATTTGGAGTAATTAATACATCATATTTAAACAATGATAAACCAATTTAAAATCCCCTGAAACAACTAGCCAAAAATTAAGAACGAGGGGAATAATTGAGGGAATTTCTTGAATTAAATAAAAACCCATACCTTGAGAATCGTTGTAGTCCTCACAGCGGTGGAAGAAGAATCCGTGCTTTGAGGGAGCCATAGGCCTTCGTTTCCCCCGATTCAATCCCTCAGACGATGTAAAATATTTAGTTCCCCATCGGCAGAATACATCGTGCCACATCGCTATAGTTTCCTCGCTTCATGAAGCAGTGTGAAAAACTCTACCCCGACACCCATTTAAATAGAGTGGGAAAATGGATGGCAATGCACCAAGGAATTAATGAGGTTCATTAATTGAAGTAATTAATGTGGCACCTTAATTGTTGTAATTAATGTGACACATTAATCTCACAATGGGTGGTTACACAACCAAAGAGTAACTAAGCATTTAATATCCCATATTAAATGTCTTGACCACCTCCGTGGCCCCCGCCACCGCTACTCAACAGGTGGTAGGAAAAAATATATAAAATTATAATTCCTATGTTTTTTTAAAAACATCATAAAAACTAACTTTTTCACCCAACCAACTATGGTCGAAGTTAAGAATATCTTAAGATAATCTTGGTACTATAGATTCAATAGTGCCCTGATATTTTTCATCTGAGCACTAGTTCAAATATAGAAAATGTCACCTTGTACATTTACTGAATGTACTAATAAATGTTTCAAAATTATTAACAATTTCCCTTGACCCACACCAGTCGAGGTTAGGCTCTTCATAAGGGGAACATGCCATCACATGCTCAACGGTACTCTCATGTTTTCAATCCGAGTTTCTATTTAGAAGGTAAGGATTTTTCAATAAAATAATTTTTAGTTATTTATTCTATTTACTGCCAAAAACTAACATCCACTAGTGGCTCATGCCAGCCAATGTTAGTATCTTCTTAAAAAAATCATACCCTTATGAGTAAAACAGTGGTCTCAAATTTCTAATCTGAATCACTATTCGTGAGTTATAAGAATTAAAAAAAATTAAAAAAATTAAATTTAATTATTTCATTTATGGTTATTCAATTTTTGGGTTTTCTCAACAGAGGCCTATGATGACAAAATTTATATCGCACCTAGGGTAAAACTACCATCCTGAACGCAACAGTGCCCTCATATTTTTTTATATGAGCAACAGTTTAAGATTTATTCAAATTTTTTAGAAAAACTGATCACACATGCTCTTTAAAGTTAAATTTTTTTTTCAGTAGATCATTCTAGGAGCTGCAGTCCTTGGAATAACATCATGTCAATTTTCTCATTCTCTAATAATTCTATATAATTAAAAAAATTATATGGAATTACTAGAACATTACATGAATTGTGTGCTCCCACATTTTTCATATGTTAAAAGTGAAAAAATTGACCATTATCAAACTTTAATGTTGTAAGGGATTAAATATTTTGAAAAATAATATTTTTACAAGTCTATAGGTCATTATTCCCATTATTTTTTCAGATTAATCCCCTTTTAAATCCATTTTAACTTGTCTAAATTAATTAATTCTTACTGGATTCGGTATTCATTTTTGTCATAAATTTTGTTGTGCTTCTTAATGATAAAAATATATATGATTTTTTACAATATTTAATCCATTATTAATAATGTTATTCTCTTAATTAGTAATATTAAATTTACAATTAATCCCATATACATGAATATAAAGCACATTTTTAAAGAGAAAAAGTTAAACAGTTTACAAAGATTTTGTGTCTATGGTCAATATTAAATTGATCATAATGAAATAATATATTTTAATTTATATTTAATTAGACTAATTTTAATTTTAAATAAATTTATAATATAATTTATATTTGTAAATAATTTTATCGAAAATGCATTTTTTAATAAAAATTCTGTATTTTTCATAATTAATAAAAAATGTAATTTTTCATAAAATTATAAATAATTAAGCCTAATTTAATTTTTTAAATTATGATTTTAAAAAATAAGTTCAATTTTTCCAATATAATTTATAAAAAATTTCAACCATTAAATTCAAATAAAAACATGTAGATGCGATGAAAATGTTAGTTTTTGTGTAGTGTATTTTTAAAGCACAAGATAATTTTATATTAAATATATAAATAATAATTTTCAAGGTGTTAATATAAATAAAAATTTATTGATATATAAAATATATATGAATTAAAAAATTATTTAATATTTATTTTTCTAGTTAATTAAAAATCTGAAACACTATGCAATTAAAATTAGTTCTAGAAAAAACACTTTTTTAAACTCGAAAACAAACATGTATTTGTAAAACATTTAATTATTATAAAAAATTAATTAATTGGAATAAATATAGATAAATAAGAATAATTTATGAAAAAATATTCAAAACATAATGTTCCATTTAAATTATAAATAAATGATAGTTTTGAAAAAGTCAGTATTTTCTATTATTCATTGAAAAATCTATATTTTCAGATTAATTAAATAATAACACCCATAGTTAATTTTTATATTATGATACCAATAATGAATATAATTTTATAAAATAAATTTTATTAAAGTTACAATAATTTTTTTAGCATTTTTTTCATCAAAATAAATTAAAAAATATTTTTGAAGAAAATATATTTTTGAAGAATAAGATAACTTTACTAAAAATATATTTATTATTTACTAAAAATTTATTAATAATTTATATTTACTAGAAAATTATATATAAAAAAACATATTTCATAAATTAGTTAATACTATTCATACATTTCAATTTATTGGCCAGGTGATAACCATTATATATATCGCTAGTCTTTTAAGCTCCGTGTTGCGTGTTAAATACGCTAATAAACATGAAAAATTCAGGTTTTTGTGTAAAAAGATCAATTTAATATATTAAACCAATGTAAAAAATAACTATATTATCAAGTTTAATGGAGTTATATTATTTTCTAAGCCCACTTATTTGTAAAATTTATGCTATCAATTACAATTTTTTTCTTTAAAAACAATTAGGGGGTTGCATCCTCCCCCATTTAATAAATATCATCCACAAAATTTTAAAATTATCTTAGTAATAAAAGGATTAAATTTTAAAAACAATTTCATTTTAATCCCACATAGTAAAATGAGTTTACAAAACATCCTATTAATATGGTAGAAAGAGAAGTAAAAAAAGGATATATGGAATAACACATAACTAAGATTAAAATAGTATATCATATGTGAGAATGGAATAAAATCATACATAATTATATTGATTGATTATGGTCATTGATCAGAATAAAGTGAATGATCAATTCAAATTTAAGGGCCTCAAAACCACAAATACGTGATGATCGAAAATAAAATAAGTTTATCTAAAATTTTTGTAATATGATAACATTTTTGTTTCACAGTCCTTTTCATAGAGTAGAGTAATGACCATATAGAGTAAGATAATATGAAATTATACTTTTTTGGTGCGTATAATTCCAATCTTTTATCAATATCTATTGCAGTATCATCTTTTTTTCCTAAATGATGCGTATTCAGGATGATATTTTCAATCAAGGAGCTCTAAAAAGAAACTTTTAGAGGATTTTATAATCGTAGAAGGTATAAGAGTATATTCCACATTTATTATGAAATTAAACAAAGCTAAAATAATTAATTTAGGGTAGGATAATTTCTAAAATGATTAAATATTGATATGATGAAATAATAGATTAATCTCCCAAATTCAACTATAATACCCAAAGTTCAAGAAAAAACATTCCTAAAAACCAAAATAATAAATATTATTTTATCTTCAAATGTAATATCATACATTTAATATTTTATGAAAAAATATATGGTTATCTTATTTTTAATTAAAATTAATCACTCAGTCACCAAGTCAATTTTCAATACCGTGGTTATCTATAGGATAAAACATTTTTCCAATACATTAAAAAATATCCATAATCATATAAACCCTATATAATATTAGTTTATTAAATATTATTTCCAAAAAATTTCAAAAAACAATTCATGTTAAAATAAATATATACATACAATTCAACCTAATCAAGAATACCATAATGTATCATTAATAAATTTATGATCTCGTCACTTTAGACCTCAAAAGGGGTGTCTATGAAAATGAAATTATAAATCATACATAATCTTATAGAAATATGATGTTATCCATAACACTTAATATAAATTCACATGATAACATCCTATCCACAAATGATATAAAAACATTTCTTCTAATACCAACTATAAAATACTAGAACCCGCACATCTATATCCGTTGCTGAAATAACAAACTTTACATTTTTGGGTTTGATACTGATATTTCTGACCCATGTTATTCTCATCTAAACAAAAAACATCTATAAAAAAATAATATCACATACATTCCCAATGAATTTTATTGTTTGTAGTTTTATAGAATTAGAAAAAACTCCTAAAAACAATACCCATGTCGTTAAATGATAATTTCCCTACTTAATACATCCTTTCTTATTTCACATTAACTCATCGTCATAATACATATGATATAACTTCTTAAAATTATTCATTCAACCTCATTATTTATAACATAGGGAAAATGAAATATAATAATTTTTATCTAAAATTCATAGTAAGGGTTACCAAAATCATTATAAATTAAATCTCATTAATAAGAATTAGATATGTGTATGATATGCCGAAAAACCCAGAGTGTAAAAGAAAATTAAAAAATAAATCATACTCATAAATACATGAATCATAAATCATGAGACATGGAATGAGGATTTAAAAAAATGAAAGAGTCATAAATATAAATAATCACGAGCCTTGTGATGTCAACCTTGTTCATAGAAAACATTATAAACCCATGGAAAGCATAAATAAAACTAATTTCCATGTTGGGACATCATCTTTATAGTACACATACAAAAATGTTATATAACCATTACAATTTGAATAACCATATGAATTACTTAAAATATAATTATATGGTAAAAATTTTCATTACCCATTGAATTAGAGTGATTTCTCAGCACAACCATCGTAGGAGATATAAGGGCCTCACCTGGTGCTATATAGGCCTCCCCATCATATAAGCTATAACAGGCTCACCTAGAACTATCTCAGCTACCCCATCATATATAATGACCACGAACCTTAAATAAAGTACATATAGCTTTCATTGCGTCATAAAAACATTAAAAAAATCATTATCCCATTAATAACATTATTAAAAAAAGGATAAAATTAATTTTCTGCCAATCTCTAGGAATTATGATTTAATAATGGAAAATACATGTGTTCAAGAAAAATTTCATTGAATCATTATTAACCCGTAGAAAATAAGCGGGTCCCATAAAAATATATTTAAAAGATGATTAACCCATGGAAGAGTAACATGTTTATAAAAATATATTTGAAAATATATTAATCCATCCAAGGAAATAATGAGGGTTTTATCATTAAAAATATCCATATTAGAAAATGATTAACAATAGATGTTGTTGACATTGATGAATTGAAATAATATTAAAATATCATTAAAAAAATTGAGGAAGATATTATTTATACTTTGAAAAAAAATGAAAACCTTTTGAAAATTCATTTCTTTTAAAATAACATTGAAAAATTATAAAGGATGATTCAAATTAATTTATGGTCATGACCGTAGAAAATCATGTTCACACCGTAAATGTTAAAACAAAGATTCCTTTCACATTTTGGGTAAATTCAAAAGGGTTTTTTGATAAATGACATCAATTTACTATTAGAATTTTTTTAAACCCACAATAATTTGTAAAATATTATATTATAAATTTGTATATAGATTTTATAAAAATTTTCAAATTTTTTAGAAAACATGATTTTTGTAACAAAAAAGGGTTTTAACGAAAGATAGAAATAAATATTTTTTATAATATAATTCTTTTGAAATCTTTATAATATAAATAGATGTAAATGAAGAAAAACATGTATTATATTGAAATAACTAGAGTATGAGAAATTCATACGATTATTGAGATATAGATCACATTATTTCATCTTTTGAATGTATTATCGTAGATAATTCTAATAAATGATGAGATTATAACATTACATTATTACCACTTTAATTACATTTCATGGTAAGAAACATAATGGATTATCAATGAAGTAAAAATAAATATAGAAGGATTAATATATTCTTGATATCACATTTAAATGAAGTTGTATATACACCTCATAAAAAAAGATAGGTTCATAATCTAACTATATATCTCAAAGAATGAAAATTCAGATGAAAATACATTACCGATTAGTTAACCTTTGAACTTTGAACCCCATGAATGATATATCCCAAAATAGAAATGTATACCCCAATATTTTTCTGGATAATAATAATAATATAAATTCATAGGCATTATACATAACACATACAGAAATTAGGTGTTGAATATGACATGTGTCTCATTGAAGAAAAAAGGTGAGACAAATATTCCTTACCTAATGGTTTTTTGGTAGAATATGATTTAAAATTATGTATAGTGGTTTTAAACAAGATATAAACTTATAAAAAACCATATTAATATTTTTAATATAATATGTGATTCGTTTATAACATCTTGTCACCCATTAATTTATAATACATCATTATTTTCATTGTTTTATGTGAGAATTTCCAGGTTTTCTCATGAATTTTTAATTATGAAAGTCCCTGTTATTATGCATATAATATAGTTTTATAATATATTGAATAATAAACATGATATAATTTCCATAATTATACATCAATTATACTTTTAAAGCTAATAATTATTGTTTTTTATGAAAAATATATTACATTACGATCATGGAGTTTGTAGGCTCCACGTACGTGTGCTTAAGATTTCAATTTTACAATGATAATTATAGAAATGAGTTAAGTAATATTGTATCATATTTTTATGATAATAATATAATATATAAATTATTATTTATTATGATATATATATAATCCATGTGGTGTGATGATGAAAAGATATAAATATCTCTTCAAGAAAGTAACAGTCCACATATACATGAACAATAATATAATATTTTAAGTGTAAAAAATGACATGATATATTTATTTTCAGAATGAGAAATATGTCATGAGTATTATAATTATGTCATTTTATCATATATAATCATTAAATTAATCTTTATTACCCCTTGTAAATCGTTAGTGAGAAAATGAATCACATCGCTTCACGAGGCGGTAGTCCGCTATGCACACAAATGATGTCATCTTATCCCCTAAGGAATTGATTGTAAAAATATTTAAATGATTTAATGACACCATAGGTTTTAATATTTTATAAATAACATATAAATAATTTTTATCTACCATCATACCCAACTGTGAATAGTAGTAATGGAAGAAAGAATTTAATCAGTTAGTGATTCGACAGTCCAACATACACAAAAATGTTGATTTTGTAACCCATTTAATGATAATGGGGATGGTTTTTAGTGAAGAAAATTTTATGAAAAAAATAGAATATGTTTAATGTACTATGGTTTTTATTTAATAATTTTTTAATAATTAATATGAGATTTGGAGACAGGAATAAAATAATGACGCTTGTTGATGAACATTACTTCTTCATTGGATATATTTATTAGGTTTGAAAAAATTACCCTTACGTTGTATCTATACAGAAAATAAGGATTATATTATGAGTGGATGAAATTTTATATTTACTTTGGGTATGGATTTTTAGTTTCATGACCCATATGCCACTAAAATGGCGCTCTCTTCCAGTTGGTTAGGTGACCTCAAGTGTGCCTCCATATATGCCTAAGGCCACTGAATAGTATAAAGGGCCTAGGTTGTGCTAGTTGGGATAATAATCCCTCATATCTAAGTAATAAAACATTATAAATAGACAAGTTTCATACATAATGGTAAATAAATTGACTGCAGATGATGTAAATAAATAGAAATTGAACGTGTTTTAATAATAAATGAAAATGATATAAAATCCCATGTAGTTATGTTATACAATAAAAATTTATCACCTAATGGGACAAATATATTGATACATGAGTACAAAATAAACTAAAATATAATAAAAAATTTCTACAACTAACTCTGATCCAAACCATATACCCTATTTCCAAACACTATTAAACTACACTCTCCCGATCAGAAGAACCTACATGAGCAGCTCTGCTCAATCATGAAACACTAGGCCTCATCCCTATCCACCATGAAAATCATGATGAACCTAAAAATTATAAATAAGGTCTATACACACAATAAAGTTCACATGTAGGGGTGATAAATAATCTCAGTATAACACCCAAATGATGGAAATATAAATACACTTATATTAGTGCATGAAAATGAAATGTGCTAAGACTAACAGATATATAACTGAAAGGTATGTAAAACAAATAAATGTGAAATCATAGTCAACCCCTAGTTCTATAATTCTGGTCAACAGGGCTAGTTATAGCAAGGATTTATATATATATAAGTTTATAAATATATAAGCCCATACATATACAAATATACATAAATATAAATATTAATGATTAAGGTAAAAGAGATAACATAAGAACAAACAAATAGTCAATCATCACATCTGTAATCCCAATCACATGGACTTTCGATTAAATATAATTGAGTTGGGATTCATTTCACTTAATTCAGGTATCCGTAATTCTAATTCTAGGTCTGTAATCCCAATCGATATATACCTATTTTATCCGACATAATAAATGTATCTAATAAAGCCATATCAGCATAGTGGGATAGTCATCCTACACTTGGGTACACACATACTTAAACCCAGTAAAAATAATAAAGGATTCCTTGGATGTATATCTGGATACCTTGTAAATGGTCAATAATCTTGATACCATGCTTCTAATACCATGTAAATCTAGTCCAATGTATGATCCCTAGGTCCTTGTCCATAGGTGGTAATGAAAATCAGAACTGAGATAGTCCATGTGGGTCTGAAACATAGGTGATCTATATGGATAAACCAATAGTGAGACCAAATTCAAAACCCTATAGTCTCTAATAATGGAGATAAGAATCATACCTATCATCCTGAAGAATATATTCATTTAGGGAATCCAATGATGTGTGACTCCGTGACCAACATTGTTGTCATGTAACCGATCAGTGAGAGTGTAATCATCCCTATCGTAAGCCACACGTTGAGGAGAGCATAATCATCCTCTATAGACCACAAGTATAAGAAATTACAATCATCCTAACAATATATCAAAAATAAGAAATTTGAATCATACTGATCACTCAGGAGAGTGGTCCCAGAGTATTATTAATTGGGACACCATGTCCGTATATTATATTTATATGCTCAACAGCTAGACACCTAGAAAAACATAAGGACATCACAATAATTTAATAATCAAATATACATTCTCAACATCCATGTACTATGTATAACCAATGGGAATAAAATACAATATAAAAATAACATTTCTCAGAAGATGGTTCCTAGGAAGAATGTACGAGCATCCCAAAGAGAAATAATGACGCCTCACATTAGGCTCAATATCCAACAACCATGAACCGCCCCTAGTAATCATTACTGCATCAATAAAAAAAAGATAAAGGGTAACCAATAGTGAGGGTTCCCAAAAACCTAAACCCAACACTACTACCACAACCCCATTGGACTACATATTTAGAACAAGTTTTACAGAGAAACCAGATACCCTCTCTACCCAAACCTGACAAACAATCGTCGGGATTGTCAATCACCGGGGAACCCACTTAGGCCCTCAAGTCAAACACTAAGAGAAATAATACTTGGGATTATAAGAAAATAATGTAAAAGAGGAACCCTAGATGGGGTCCTCAAGGTCCGTGCATAAGAAAAGGCATCCTACATGGGATCCATAGTTGTAAAGGAAAAAGGAGGAATCCTACATGGGATCGTCAAATGGAGAACAAGACTAAGGCATCCTATAAAAGATCCTCAAAACAACACATCATTGAAGGTGTCTGATAAGGGAACCACTATATTTTTATAAGAAGGAAGAGGCATAATAGTTGATTCCAAAGAATGGTACACTAGTAAAGGGATCGTATATAGTATCTCATAGTCTATATTTTAAGAAACGACACGCCTAAGGGGATCCTTGATAAATAGATAAGAATATTGAGGAATAGTATAAGGGATACTCTAGGTAAAATCATAAGGAGTGGAATACTATTGGGTATCCCCAGAAACAACTAATATCTCATCCACCTGGTCAAGAAGTGAACATCTCACAATGGACACCTACTCAAAAGAAAATATTCAAAAGCATCAATCAAGAGAGATAGATCATGGATCATCTTAGATAATTGTCTCACTCTCATGAATACATTGGCTCTAATTATGGGGGGAAGAGAAAATACATTCATTAAATACCACCTTGGAGACCTAAAACATACTCACTGATCATACCATCTCGAACTATTATAAAAGATACTAGGAATGGACTACTCTTGGGTCCAATTCCAACTCCTAGGATAAAAGTTAAAAATCCAAAAAAGGATTACAAAAGGGATGTACATGATATATATTTATATGATAATGGATTTTACTCATAGAACCCCACATTGGAAAGTACTCTATCCAAACATGGCATTCAAACACCCAGGCACATGACATGAAAGATGGGTACACGTTGTGTACCCAACATAAGGTATAATCCTATGTCTCTCAAATTCCCTGGATATGTAATTGGATTGGTTATGTAATTAAAAACAGCTTGTGACCCGCAGGGGGTCTAGCCATGTATGATACACGACCATACGTCACAACACCATTAGAATGAAAGGGTACTCATCTACACATTAGAGTACTAGCACGTGACATGTACATAAGAAAATTTTGTCTTCCCCAAACTGGAAGAACACACGATGTCTATTCCATGAACCACACATCGTGTGGGTTTCCTAAATGGAAAACCCTTAAATCACATGGAAACCCCAGTTTTTACCCAAAAGGAAGTAGATCGAACCTCAAGGGGGCCTAATAAATCATAATGGGCTTTAAAACTAGAAAAATATGATACTAGCTTATTTATGGAGAAACATAAATATAGAATACCATTGAGAGAAATCTGCAGATGCGTCGCCTGTTACAATGGTCCAAAATTGGTGCATGATGATCCAATGCATTCTGAGCTCTATGAAAGTGAAAAATTCTATCCCTATCTTTTTTTATCTATCCCTCTCCCACTATCTCAGTCACATAGTTGAGGAGACACATGGGGCATTCCTGAGAATCCATAGGAGAAGGAAGAAAAGAAACGAGGAAAATAAATAAAAGAAAAATAAAAGATAATGAAAAATAAAATTAAAATGGAAGGTGGGAATAGGCTAGACCTGACACCCAATTTGAGTTTTCGCCTCACCCCATTCTAGAATCAATAGTAGGGGAATAATCTCAATCGGCTGCTCCTTTAAAAATATATGACTGAACAAACCATCACAAATAAATTAATATTTAATTTATTATTTATTATTTATTTTTCTAAAATTGGAACGGATCATAATTCCATGAAACTCTTATCATAGGGTAAACACCCTATTTTGGGAGGAACAGATTGGTCGAGAAAATTATATGAGATCATCTACTAGGGGAAAAGACCATTTTATCCCAAATAAGAAAATCAAAATCAAAATTTAAATTTTTGATCAAAATTTTTGTATGAAAACACATGGGTAATTATAAGCCTGTCCAAACTAATGATGTTTTAATGTTAGAATAAGAGGGGATCTGGGGTGATATATTATAAGTGGGAACGACAACAGAAATTATATTTTCGAAATGAATTGAGTGGGCCAACATTTTTTAAATGTTACAATATTAAAATTTAACCCTTATTGAAACATATATGTTTAATAGTCCAATAATAGTGAACACTTGATATTAAAAATTATATATGTCATTTTTATAAATATTTTAGTTTAACCCCCCTATAAACACATTTTAACCTTAAATGGGGTAATTAATTTTTATTTGATTCACTATTAATTTTGGTAAAAAATAAAGTTATACTTATTAGATAATATAACGTAGTATGATTCCAAATATGGAATCCATTTTTATGAATCCCATTTACATAAGTGGGAAAAACTAATTTAAAATTAATCATGCAGACACGATGAGAAAACATGTTTTTAAAGGGAAAACATTTAAAAAGGAACAATGATTTTTTGCATAAGATCAATATGAAATTTAATCCAATGAACAAAATTGGATTAAATGATATATAGTGGAACTTATTTTATTTTTATATAAATATTAATTATAATTATGCTTTATAAATAATTTATCCAAGATTCATTTTTCAATGAAAATTCAATATTTTTCACTATTAATTATAAATTGTAAAATTATTAATAATTAACAAAAAAAATAATCCTAATATAATTATCACATGAAGTTTTAATAAATGAGGTTTAGTTTTTATATAAATCATATAAAATTGGGAAAAAAATTAATTTAAATAAAAACTCATATATGTTATGAGAAATCAATTTTTCAAGATGTGTAATTTCCATGTACAAAATAATTTTTTATTAAATATATGTATAATAATAGTCATGGTATGAAAATAAATTAAATTTATTAATATATAAAATATAAATATTATTTAATATATTCCTTATTGGGGATTATTTTAATTAATTTAAAAGCTGATTCATTATTAAAAAGACCTTTTTAACCCAAAAACACACTTATAAGAAAATAAAATAGAGTGACGATTCATGTAATTAATTTGATAAAATATAAATAAATTATAGTTATGTTAAATTAAATAATATTAAAAAAATAATTTTAATTTTAAATTGAAAATAAATAATAGTATTACAAAAAATGAAATTTCCCACTATTCATTGAAAAATCAATATTTTCATAAAAATTCTAAAATTCTACACTGTATAAATTTTGAAATTAAAATTACAAGAACGAATTTAATTTTAAAAAATGAATTTTAAAAATGTTATTTATGTTTATTATAAAATTTTTTCCTGAAAAAAATTAAATATCATTTTTGAAGAAAACAAATATTTGATGAAAAATCACATTACTAAAAATTGATAAATTATTTAGTAAAAATTTATTAATAATATATATTGAGTTGGACACACACTCACACAAAGATATATATATATATATATCATAAATTAGTTAATATTATTCATACTATCCAATTTAATAGATAAGGTAATATATATATATATATATCAGAGGTCATTTAAAATCATTATTTCATTTTGAAGAAACTATAAAACATAAAAATATCAAGGTCGTGTGTACTGAAATCCATATAAGAGATTAAATTTACTAAAAAATAGATATACCATGACATCTAAGGGAGTTACGTTCTTATCTAATATCAGTGTCACATGTCATTTACACTATTGAATATAATTTTACTCTTTTAGAAATGTCAAGGTGTTACAATTATCAATTTTTATTTATTTTCTAAGTTAGTATAGTTCAAATAGGAAATTTTGGGATTTTTCTTCTCATATTGTCCAAAACAACATTAGTATATTTACAGTGGTAAAGAATAATTTATCAAAAGCTCTGTATGTATCATGTTATGTAGTCTATATCATTATAGAACACAATAATTTGAAAGGTTTTGAACTTATTAATTTTCTGTGAATATTCCATGGTGTGATTGTTTTTGATGGATTGGAATAACAATGGTTGTTTACAATTTATTCCATTATTATGATGGACGTTTATATATTAACAAATTTTAAAACATACTCAATATCTGTTTATTACATAGTATTACCATTATTGATGTTCATTTAATCATATATGACATGAACATTATAACATAGTTTATGTACATGGTAAAACTAATCCAAACAAAATTATTTTTATAATAATTTAATGAGTAATAATACATTACATTATATTTATATTCTCTTATATATAAGATTTAGTATTTAATTTATTTTATAAATAAAATAAATTAGATTCATTGTGATTCTCATAAATAAAAAAAGTAGAAACAATGGTAATATGTTTTTAATTATAATGTGTATCAATATACCCATTTTAGAATGGTGAATTTTACAATGATAACTAATTTTTAATACTATCAATAGTATTGAATTATTATATATACATAAACATAATCATGCTAACAATTTCACATTTTTTGGCTCAATTCATTTTTGAAAGCATACATGTAATATAGTAATGAGAATAGAAGTACATAATTCCATGGAGGCGGTACTATGAACGTACACATGTGATACATTTTAATTTTACAATGGATGGATGTTAAATAATTTAGATAGGATTTTATAATTAATGAATATTTATAATTTTATTAATAACATATTTATTAAATAAATCCATTTTTATATCTATACATTTGAGGAGTTGATGAAAAAAAATATCATCAATGGAATCAGGAGTCTACACGTACACACTGATGACATTTTAAATTTTATATGATTGGAATGTACATAATAACATTTTACCATATTAATGATACTTATTTCATTATTTCAATATTGTTATAGAATATTTGGAAATGTTTTTGTAATAAATAAACATGAAGGATCTTTTTTATAACATATACATCTTCCTCGGAGAATATACTTTAAAAAACCCATAAGTATAAGGCCACAACCTTAAAAATTACATAATATTGAGTTTTCGTCATCATCTTAATTTCTTTCATGTTTGAAGATCATTTTAGGTTTATTGGTTTATAGAATTATGGCATAAGTATTACATAACAACTCAAAAATTACAAAGTAGTCACTTCTACTCAATATCCTTGTTTTAACAAAATGAAACACCATTAAATAAAACATGATTTTTTATTGATAAAAATCCTTATAACATTTGTATTGATTTCTTAATTTCTTTTAAACATCCTTATACCTTGTATAAATTATTTCAAAAACATGTAATTAGAACAAAAAACCTTTGCAAGAGCTATATAATAAGGAACGGAAATGTTATCCCATGAGTATTTTAAAATCATTTATTTTTTAGAAATTCATAATTTTCACCCATAGAACATAATATCTTTAATATACGTCATTAAATCCTAAGATAAATGAAAAAATTATTAAAAATCACAAATCATAAGTCATAAAGGAAACTTGAGGAATCTATATCATACATAAATTATAGCTTTCACAGTTAAATAGGTAGTAACATTCATGTTTACATTTGGAATACCCATCACAGTATATTCCCAAAATATGTTACGAGAAACCTTATAATTTACCACAATCTCATTAACCAATGCATTGAGAGATATCACAGACTCACCCACCGTCAGTTTCTCACCGAACCACCAGTATACATATGAAATTCCCAATACCCATAATACAGTCATTACATATAAACCATGCATAAAGGGAAAAAAATAAATTCTTACATTGAAATCATAAGATATCATTCCAAGATATTGATATAATAAGTTCATTCTAAAAACCATTTTCAATACCAAAGTACCTATAAAGGAAATATGGTTTTTAGGTTTTTTTAAATTACATTATGGCTTGTAAAGATATCCAAATACGAAATAATGGTCATAGAAGTAGAATGGTCATTGTCACTGCATATGTAAAGAAAACATTCCTATTTTTTAGTAAAACACTTCATATAAAGAGATTAATTTTGAAAACATTTAAATGAAATTAAATTTCAAATGGGTTTATTATACACTATATAAAAAAAGTTGTTGCATAACATAAAAATAATCCTCAATGAAAGGATATTCAGATGAAGTCCCTTACAAATAACATATCATTTGATTAAGGATAAATCAATGACATAAATATGTGTGAAAAATAAAAATACACCAAATATAAGTGGATATTTAGTGTAAAAAACCATAGGAAAATAACACATATTCATGGGAAATCAAAACCAATGACATGGATATCTAGCTCAATGAATGGAGATTGATATAACATTTCTATTACCTTGAGTCTGACATGTCTTTTATGTTCTTTATTTTCTTAATTAATAAACATAGATCAATTTTTTATTTCTTTAGCAACTTATTCATGTTTATTATTTAATTTATATCACTTAATTTAATGTTTAAAAATTTATATAATTATTTAATTTCATATCTGATGTTTTGTTGATATTTGGAACTTTAGTCGAAAATGAACATGATTTTGATATCAGTAGTCCATATGGTCATAAGACTATCATATCCAGAATAGTAATCATGAAATAATAATTACTTTTACACATTAATCATATTTTTTAAATAATAACATTAATTATGGTAATTAAAAAATGAACAATGATATATTCATAGAGATAGTAGGCCGTACGTATACAAGAGTAACATTTTCATTTTTCATTGATCATTATAAAAATAATGTAATTATTATATTATCATTCCATAATAATAGAAATATTATTATAAACATAATAATAATTATAAAATACATACATACATATATATATTATACAAGTTATTTGGTGCATAAAAGCGATTCACATCGATTTGTGGAGGTGATAGTTCACATGTACGCAAGAATGATGTTATTATTCCTATGTGCATGGAAGGTAAGAACATAATTGAAATATTATTGTTTTTAAAATTATAAATATGTCTTTAATATAAAATTTGAATTTTAATCCCATAATTATAAATGATCTTGATAGATGGTAATGGAAAATGAACCAAATTGGTTCGTAGAGGTTTTAATTGACACGTACGCACAAATGATAAATTCCATTACCATTTTATGGAAGTAGATATGTATTTAGGGTATGATATTAGAATAATTAAATATCATTATATTGAGTATACAATATTTTTTATTTCATCCTAGAATAAATAGATTTTGAGGAAGTGGAAGAAGAAATAAAAAAGAAATTCTTAAAAATGATACATGTTCTTCAGCTGATCGACCTTTAAGAACAACATAACACATCTCAGATGGGTGTTATGCCTAGAATATGTCCCAAATAATTTGTTGAGGGACTTTAGGAAAATGTTTTGGTAGATCTTGAAATAAAACTAAGGCTTTAGATGTGTGAGTTTTAGAGAAGAGAATGTAATTTTTTATAACAGAGAGGAGGGGTACCCTTGGAAATTCTAAAATTATTAAATTTTTTAATTAAAAAATAACCAACTTGAGATAAGTATAATATATGATGAGTGTAGTTATAATTACTCCCATTAAATAATTTTTATACATGATATTTATTTCTTTTAATCATTATCTTTTCAGTTTACCCTTAATTATTCTCTTTTAATTTTCATTTTATAACAACATTTTTATTATTAAGCGGCTTTTAAATTTACATATATGGAGTAAATTTCCATGAAATGGACATATAATACATCTTTAGACCTTATCATAATCACTTTGTGATTTTAAAATATTTTTATAATTTTTAAATAATTTAATAAATTACAATTTTTTTAAAACATCAATTGTGTCAATTTTTACACTATTCATTTTCTTGAATTTATATAAAATAGAAGTAGAGTGTTAACTTAGAACCAAACCATTTAATACTATTATAACATGTCATATTAAATTAGAAAAATACTGGATGAAATTAATTATTTTAAATAATATTTATTTTTATATTAATAATATCATTTATTTTATTCCGTCATTAATAAAGCAATATCAGAATCCTCATTATGTGATATGTAAATTTAAAATTTTTATGTCTATAAATTATATAAAAATTAAAGTTATGTAAAAAATATTTTTATATTTTTATTGAATATTTATTGTCAAATATATCACTTATATACACAAATATTAATTTTTTTAGTTAAAATATGAATGTTTATATTATATTTTCCTTTACATCAAATTAAAGGTTATAAGTGTCATAATAACACCCATGTGGCATCCAATGTCCAAAATTTTGTCCAAATGGTATTCTTGGACAGGCAAATATCATAAAATTGGAATATTACAATCTTTAGGGAGTTTTATATTATAATATAATTATTTTACCCTTATATACCTCATTTACCCTTTAAACGTGGTAAATAAAAATAATTACTAAAGTTTTTATTAAGAATGTCTAAAAATAAAAGGGACCTATTTATATAAATTAGACATTTTAATTAAAAATATGGAATAATTTTTTCCAAATTCATACCACACAAGTATTAACAATTAGTTTAAAATTAATCATTGTTGTCAAAACATGGAAATAAGTTTTTAAAAAGAAAAAAACATCAAAATCTTAACCTACATTTATATCTAATTTCAATTTAAAATTACTTAAAATGAACAAAATTTTATTAAAATATAAAATAATATTCTAATTATACTTTAAAACAAATCAAATAGATAATGTCTCAATACAAATAACATAGACGGAAAATAGTTTAACATTAAAATGCAGTATTTTTCACAATTCATTAACATATGAATTTTATTAGAAATATACCAAAATTTCAACAAAATAAAATTTTTATGGCCTGATTATTAAGAATAACTTTATTTTGTGAAATTAAAATTATAAGTGTCAAAAATATATTTAAAATGAGTACTCCATCAAAAGGGTTTAAAAAGGACACTTTTAAAAATACATCTTTTATGATCAAAATTGATTTTTTTCATATATCTTGTTTTGAAACCTAAAATATGAATTTTAAAAAACTCCTTGAGTTTATTTTTCATTAATATAATCCAATATATAGTGATATTATTTTATATAAAAAATTATTATAATTTAGATAGGTTTACAAAAAAACAAATCCTTTATCTTAAATTGGTTCTTATTTGCATTTATAATAAATTTGTTACCCAATAAATCATTATATAAACATGTGTCTACCTTATTCTTATAATTCAGTAAATACTATTCATTACCATCATTGTAATGTCTAGGTTATACTGATAACATTAAAATAATACTTTATAGTTTTTCATTTATTCTTGATGCAGAGTATCATGTACACTATTGAACAATGTGTTTCATTAATAAAATTCAGGATGATACATACTCCCCCCATTAATATATTTCTACCACAAACATATCTTTTTCCCATACGATGATTATTCATGTTGACTTGGCCACACCTAAAGCAATAGAATCAACGTTAACAGAATCACATAATCTACAAAATATTTACAATCTATTCAACACATCTTGAAAAATTTACCGAATCCAAAAATGTTATGATAAAATCATATAATTCCCCCAAAATAATAATACATTATATGAATAAAAAATACTATTAATCTCTAAAATTAAACAGTAATATCCAAAGTTCAAAAAAGACCATTTAAAAGATAATTATCTTTAAAATTCCTCAAAAATAATCCAAACTATTATTGAAACCCAATAATTTAGAAGGATTTGATCACATAGTCTTCCAAGATAAATCTTAACACTTATATCCAAATATCATCAATCACTCTTAAAATCTTATACCAAAATGTATTTAACCTAATCAAATTCTCTCCAAGATTGGTTATTCACTTCAATAAATAACCTAGTTTCATTAATTCCACAATTAAAATCATATATTCTTCCATAATATAATTCAATCATTATTCCTCAATTGAAATCCCATAGCATTCTATATATCTTTATAATATAAAGTTACTAAAATAGTGAGTGTCTTCAAAAAAACATTTATTACCTAATACCCAAATCATTTTCAAATACCAAGTATATACATTTGATAAAACACAAATTCAAATAATCAAATTCATATTATTCTATAAACTAGTTTAACTAAAAAGAAAAAGTCTTAATAACCAATGAATTCACATAATCTAATGGTAGGCAATAAAGCCATGGATCTTTTCAATTTTTGGTTCGATCCCAGGACCATTTCTGACATGATGGGTTGTCACCCTTCTTGCATATTTTTCACTTTCTAAAACTATTTAATTCTAATAAAATTTACAAAATGAGATAATCCTAAAATATAATCATCACAAGTTTTAAACTTAAATGTTTTCTTATACCTCTCATTTTCATCCCAACTCATAATTACCTCAACATATTAATTCACAATGTCTTATATATTTTGAAATATTGTTTTTATTTTACCTATAAATTATTTAATAAAGGAAATAACATTGTACCTTGATCATGTTGTCCACCAGGTTTCATCGTTATTTTGTTTAGGTAGATAGATGGACCATTAATTGAAATAATGATTTATAGATTCGTCAAAATCATTTTATTCCTTTTTAAAAATAAACCTTGTACAACTTGGTTCATATGAGTGTTCATAGAAAAATAGATTTGGAAAATAATCATGTACGAAATATAATTTCATAACAAAAAATATGACCGGATTTTTATAAAACATTCTAACCGAGTTTGTTTTGCAACATTAAATTAATAGTATGTTTAAAATATCATAAGTATTTATTGAAATCCAACTATTTAAAATAAAATATAAATTGGTTTCTCAAAGTGGTCCTTCTTTTTTAGCCTTTACAAAATCATAATATGCTTCATAATATTGTGATAAGGTAATATATCTAAAAATTCCTTTATGATTGTAACCATTGTTTGAAATAAAAGAATATTACAAAAATAAGATTTGACTAATAATGACTTGTAATCTGAGATGGTATTGAGGTATAGTGGAGGATTTTGATATCTCAAAATACTTCTTGCAAGTGAGTTATATGTTAAAAAATGTTTCAGAATCATCTAGATAGGAACACTCAATGATTACTTCAAGCAAGTCATCAGGAAGAGATATAAATGTTGTTTGCTATCATATTCCTTCCATTTTTAACAAAATTCCCTTGATCAGGAAAATTTATTGAATAAGGATTTAACCGAAATAATATACATAAAATGGTACCATATGTTTAATCGAGAAATCGTAATCCCCATAGTTGGCTAAAACATCATTTGATACCAACTATAAGGAAACATCAATAAAGATTACACAATCTTGAGTTTTAGTCCTGATTTTAATTTTTGTTCACATTGAGGATATTTTCATGTTTATGGGTTATAGATAATTAGGACATAACTATTACATAACAACTTAAAAATTAATATGTAGTCACTTTTACTCATTATCCTACTTTTCAAAAAATGAAACTCTTTAAAATATAACATGATTTAATTTTCCCAATAAAAATCTTCACAACATAACTCTTGATTTTATCCATCCTCATAAACATATTAATACCCTATGATAAAAGTTTTAAAAACTAGGTAAGTGATCAAAAAACTTCAGTAAGGGATACAAAATAAAGAAAGAAAACATTACCCGGTGAATATTTTAAACTCATTGAAAATTTCTTCAAAAAATCATACTTTTCACCCTTAGAACAAAAAATCATTAACCTAACTAATGAAATCATAATATTCCTATAAAACATCTTAGTAATATTAAATCATAAATCATTAAGGTATCCCGTGGTATATATATCATACTTACATTTTAGCTTTCTCAAATACATAGGGAGTAACCTTAATGGCTATGTTTGGAATACCAATCATAATATATTCACCTAAATATCTTAGGATAAAACTTATAATTTACTTCCATCTCATTAACCAATGCATTAGATAACTATCATGGGCTCACTCACCCTCATATTATCACATAACTACCTATAGACATTGTCAATTCCCAAGAACAATAACATAATCATTACACATAAACCATACATAAATGAAAAATAACATTTCCAAATTGAAATAATAAGATGTCATTACAAGATATTGATATAATCAATTCATTATCAAAAATCTTTTTAACACCAAATTACCCTAAAGGGAATATGGTATTTACTTTTCTTTTAAAACAATTACAACTTGTAGGGGAATTCAAATACCAAATAATGGTCATGACAATGGAAAGGTCATTGTTACAACATATGTTATTTTGGTTCTTTTACTATTTAGTAAAATTTGTTGTATAAAAAAGATTATTTTTTCTAATATTTTAATGAATTCAAAATTATAAGGGTATGATTATACACTGTATAAAAGAAGGTGGTTCATAACATCAAAATATCTCTCATTGAAATGATATTGAGATGAAGCCCATTACAAAGGTAATATAAATAAATTAAGGATAAATAAATAACATAAATATTTCAAAAATATATAAATACACCCAATATAAGTGTATATTTACAGTAAAACACTCTGATGTCACAAAATAAAATTTTTGAAAAAAAACCAATGACCTGGATATTTTACTCAATGAATGGATATCGAGTTAAGATTTCCCTAACAAAGAGTCTGAAATGTTTTGTACGTTCTTTATTTTATTTAATAATAAACATAGGATAATATATAATTTCTTTAGGACCTTTTTCATGTATATTATTTATTTTATATCACTTATTACCATGTAATAAAAATTATATAATCATTTAAGTTCATATCAGATGTTTTGTCAATATTCGTTACTTGAGTAAAAAATGAACATAGTTTTGATTTCACTAGTCTATATAGTCATAAGTCAAACATATCTAGAATATAAATCATGAAATAATTATAATTTTATAAATTAATAATACTTTTTATTTAAAATCATTAATTATGGATATGAAATTTTAACAACGTTATTTCAATGGAGACGGTAGGTCATACGTATGCATAAGTAACATTTTTATTTTTCATTGATCATTATTTAAATAATGTAATTATTATATAATCTTCATATAATGACCAAAATATTATTATAAACATAATAATAATGTAAATATACTTATATATATCATACAAGTGATGTGGTGAATAAAAACGATTCACATCGCTTCATGGAGGTGATAGATCACACATACACATTAATGAAATTATTGTTTTTATGTGCATAGAAGGTAAGAAAATAATTGAAATATTATTCTTTTTAAATGATAAAAATTTAGTTAATATCACATATTAATATTTATTCCATCATTATAACTGACTTTGAAATATAATAATGTAACATGAACTAAATATGTTTTTGGAGGTGATAATTTACATGTACACATAGACGATTAATTACTGTACAATTTGATTGAAGTTAAGATATATTTAAGGAATGATTTTAACATAATAACACCTCAGTTAATTTAAGATACTGTAGTTATTATTTCATCTTGGAAGAAAAATATTTAAAGGAAGTGGAAGAAGAAATAAAATAGAAACACTTAAAAAAATGATACCACTTCTTCAGTTAATCATCTTTGGGGAACATCTTTACACCACTTAGAATGGTGTTATTCCCAAAAATAAGACACTATAATGTGTGGAGGTAAAATGGGAATGGTTTTGGTTATATATTGGTAGAAAAAAGAGATTTGGAAGCGTGTGTATTAGAGAAGAGAGGGTACCTTTTTATAGGAGAGGGGAGGGCCACCCTTGAAAACTATTAAATTATCAAATTAATATAAAATAATTTTTTGATTAAAATTACTCTAAATTATGATATCTATAAGACGATATGAATATATTTCTAAATAAATTCATCCAATAATTTTTAGACCTATATTTAATTTATTTTAATCCATACCATTTCGTTTTACCCTTAATTATTGTCTTTTAATTTCAACTATACAAACAAAAGCGTAATTATTAAGAGGCTATTAATATTACTTATATGATATAAATTTTACCTAATTAAATTATTAATTAAATTCTAGACCATATAATAGTCACATTGTGATTTTAAATGTTTTTTATATGATTTTTAAAAAATTTAATAAACAAATATTTTTATAAAACATCAATTTTTATACTATTCATTTTAATGAATTTATATAAATCCTAAATAGAGTTATTTATTAGAACCAAAACATTTAATTGTATTATAAAACATCACTTAAATATTTAAAAATAGTGGATTACATTAATTATTTCAAAATAATATTTATTTTAATATTTATAATATCATTTATTTGATTCCTTCATTAAAAAAATCACAAAATCATCATTGTTTCATAATTAAAATTAATTATTTAATGTCTAAAAATTATATATAAAATACCATGATGTAGGTAATAGTTTCATATCTAATTAATATAAATTTAGAACTTATATAAACACATATTAAAATTGTTTTATTAATAAGGTATATGTTTATAATATATTTTCCTTTACGTTAAATTAGACGTTATAAGTGTCAAAATCACATCTAAGTGGCTTCCAAAGGCCATATTTTCATCCCAAGGGTTTTCATGGTCATAAAAATCTCATAAAATAGGTTTAAGAAAATTTTTAGGGTGGTTTTATAATATTTTAATATTATTTTTACCTATATTTACGTAATTTACTCTTTAACCATTGAAAATAATAATAATTACTAATGTTACTATTCATAATGTCCCAAAATATAATGGAGGTATTTAAATAATTTTAAACTTATTATTAAAAATATGGAATCCATTTTATAAAATTCAAGATATATAAGTTTGAATAATTTATTTAAAATTAATCTCTACTATCAAAATGAGAAAACGAGTTTTTGAAAAGTAAAAATCATTAAAAGATTAACTTGCGATTATAACTAATTTTGATTTGAAGTTTCACCCAATGAAAAAAATTATTTCAATGATAAACAATTAATCTATTTATAAATTAAAACCAATTAAATAAATATTCCATCAATATAAATGATTTAGATGAAAAAACAGTTTTGAATTAAATTGCTGTATTTTTGACCATTCATTAAAATATGAATTTTATTAGACTAATGTAAATATTTAAACCAATGTAAATCCTGATGTCACAATTCCAAGTAATAATTTTATATTTTAAAATAGAAATTATAAAAGTATAAAAATTTAGATCTAAAATGGGATCTTCATCCAAAGGTAGTTAAAATTGCCTTTTTGAAAAATACTTTTTTATGCCTAAAATTGATTTTGTTCTTATATTTTTTAGAAAACATATAATATAAATTTTAAACATAAAATTGAGTTTATATTTCATTAATATAATCCAATAATAGTTCTATGATTTTATAAAACCAATTATTCCCATTTAAATAGGTTTTCAAAAAAACACATCCTTTATATTCAATTGGTTTTTATTTCCATTTCTACTAAATATGGTAACCAATGAATCATTATATAAAATGTGTAAGACATATATTCAAAATTTATTTAATACCATTAATTATCACTATTAAATTGTCTTAGTTACAATAGTAACATTTATATAATAATATTTAGTTGTTCCTTTATGCTCGAGGTAGTGTATCATGTATGCTATTGAACATATTGTTTCTTTATTAAAACTCGAGATGTTACAATAAGGATTTATGGAATAGTATTTTAATATGAACAAAGTAATGTTACACAGATAATGGTGTCTGGGACATATTTTTTTTAGTATTTATTGATATTTTCTGCTCAATGTTTTCGTATAAGTGAGTATAGGAGATGTCATTTTATTGTTGAGAGAAGTGGAACTCTTGGAAATAATTTTAACATTAAAATATTATAAATTTTATTCTCATGGTAAAGTGAAGAATGTGGAAATATTATATAATATAGAATATATTATAGCCTCAAATGACTCATACAATAAAATGTAGACAACATATATAGATATTTAATGCTTCATACCTTAGTTTAACCCCTTCTTTAACACTTTTAACCCTTACCTTGGTGACTGATTATTACTACGGTAACTTAATTTTATTATTAAAATGGAAGATTATATATTAAAAAAATTAAACTATGAATTCCAAATATAAAATTTAGTTTTTTATTATTTTATTTCTATAATTGTAAAAAATTACTTTTAATATAAATACACAAAACTTGGTGGAAAGCATTTTTTAGAAAAATGAATTTTTTATGCATTGAAATGATTTTACACCAATATCCTTTTTATAAATTATTATCTTAAAATTTATTATTTTATGTAAAATAATGGAGATTTATATGTGACATTAAAAATATCCATAAACCTATTTTAACATTGTAAGCACTTAATTTATAAAAAGATCCAAATAATATTTTTTTATTAGAATAACACATTACATAGGAATAAAAAATTCCAATCAATGGTTTCTAAATTCAATATAATATTATTTATTATTTATTTTACTTATTTAATATATATTTTTAATATAAAAACGATTTCATAAACAATAATTTTATTCTCATATCATGATAATGTCATAAATATGATAGTTTTTAAAAGATTACTATTTTCTCTATTCAACAAAAAATAAACCAATAACAAAAAATCCTAAAAATTTATTGAAATATAATTTTAAAATGAATAATTAAGAATTAAATTTCATTTTACATAATTAACATTCTAAAATACATTTATTTATCATTTAAATTAAAATAAAAAATATAATGAAAAACAGTTTTTATTGGAAAAATATATTTTAATCCTTATGTATTCCTATAAATATTTCATATCAAATGAAAATTAAATGAATATTAATATATTAGTTAATATATTGAACAATTATTTTCATTTTGTAATCATATTTTAATAATGATATATTTATTTATTAGGGTAAAAGATACATCACTTTAAAAATTATATCATATTAATTATTTATCCTATAAATATAAGAATTTATAATTTATTATAGTATTTTTATCTATTATAGGTTTTTATTTTCATAATAAAATTAAAATAATATGATGAGAATAATTTATTTTTATGTTTTATTTAGAACCAGATATTTAACACTTTATTTATGTAAATAGAATTACATATTGAAATCAGGATTTGGTATATTTCCCACAAAATAAATTTATACTCAAATATATTTTGTTCTTTAAAAAACTAAAGTAATAAAATTAGATGTATATTTCATCATGATATATAATTACTATGTCACAAGTAAAAAACATAGTATTTATTTTTAAAATATTTATGAAATAATGTATAACACTATAATAATCGTACATTTAAAAGATTTTCCAAAATCACATATTTAATGTTGAGTGATATTTCCCACATAAGACTCAAGAGATTAATATTCCTAATTCGTTAGAATAGAAAATTCTTTTACTATTGATTTATATAATAGACAAATATAATTACTTGATTAATTTCAATTTCTATAAGATTAATTTCAACCATTATTTTTGTTTTTAATATGTTTTTTCCTTTAACTCATTTCAAATTCCTATTATAAACTAATATGATGAATTTTTATACCCAATGTATGAATATAAACTTTTAAAGGATTATGAGATCAAGAAAAAATGTAAATCTATTCCTATTATATATTTCATATTTCTGAGATAATGGATAAAAATAAAATGAAAAAACCATCATATTAAGAATAAATAACTAAATATCTAAAAACCAGAATATAAATAATAACATAATAATTTTAACAAAAAAAATAAGACTCCTAACAATATATCACACAAAATTGAAAACCAAAAAATCAAAAATATTTGATCAAAGATCCTTAGTTCAGTTGGTTATACCAATATACGGTTAGATGCTTTAATGGTAGTTATTTTAGGTATAACGATGACACTTTCATTTGTATGTTGAGTTATTAATTGAGTGGAGTTTAATCTCGTTTTTAATAATATCATTTACCTGAATTTCTTTGATACAGATCCTATATTTCTTACATTTTATTACCGTATGCCTTGTGTTAAATAAGTAGTATTGAATTTTTATTATTAAATCACATGAGTTGGGTTGTTTCCTTTGAAAAAGATTTCTCAAAGCTAGATTTGAAATATTTTTTTTAATTTATAAATAATATTTTTTTTGTAATTTATGGTTGGTTTTAAAATGGAGTTTGGGGTAAAATATGAATTCATCTAGTGAAGTATGTTTTTAACCATTTCCTTTTAGATATAAAAATTTTCATTTTTTTGAGAAATGATAACTGCCTGTGTTGTTTTGAAACATATTTGGATGGATTTTTTGTTTTTAAGAGCATTATGTTACATTTTAGGAAACAAATTGAAAATATTTTGATGCATTATATTTTTTAAATCTTAATTTCTAGCTTTATTTTAAAAATATCATTATTGAATAGAATTATGAAACAAATTGAATATTTTTTGAATGCTTTGGTGACTTACTAGTTTCTTTAGATAATTAATATATCATTTTGGGTTATGAGTTATCATTTGGATCCCTCGGGTTTATTGTGACCGATTTGAAGTGAGTTGGGCAGTGATGAGAAATTAGAGGTTTCATGGAGACATTACGAGGATCTATTCTTATAGGTATGTTTTTTTATGTTTTCCATTTGGTTGGTTTTTTCTATATTTTAGTTAACTATATCATTATTTTTGATTATATATTTCGATCATGTATATACAAATGAGATGGATCATGGTTGTTGGTTATGACATGTATAGCTGTATTTTTATTTAATTTTCAATTTTGAATTATTTATTTCTGCTATTTTATATCCAATTAAAGAAATAATCCATTCACAAAGGACACTTTGGGATACCATGGTTGTTATCGTCCACCCGTTAGGATCGAAAACACCCGTTAAACCATATAAATAATTTGTTCGGGTGCTGGGTTGGGTGGAAGGATAGATTGGTGTGTTACAAAATGGTATTTTTGGTTTTATTTTTCCATTAATAGAAACCAATTATTCTCATGTAGACCTTGTTATTCTGTGATGTCCCAGTAGAATTGACATTAAGGATATCAAATCTTGAGTGGTAAGTGTAGGGAGATTCTAACTAGATATTACTTATCTCAAACCTCATACTATCATGGGGTTTTGGGTTTCAAATTTTGAATTCAAATTTTATTTTTTATAGTACATTTTGATGTGATATATATTTTTCGTTCCCCTTTGACTTTTGATTGATATTAGAGACCATTATTTAGCTTTGAGGTGTAAGGGTACTCAAGATACATAGTTATATGACATTGACTGAGAAACCATGTGGTCGCTATTAAATCGATTATACCCTTTATTCAAAGGATTTTTGTTTATTGACACCCAATAACCCAAACCATAATGGTCATGGTATGTATATAAATTTTTCTCGTCAAATATTCTGTGTGGACTCTTCTTGGTTCTAGGTTTCTCCAAAATTATATTTCTCTTGTTAGAAGTGGAATGATGAGTGTCTTGTTTCACTTTTTGATCATGGTTTCAGATTCTTTTATTTATTATAGAGTAGTTATTATTTGTTCATTGTTTTCAATAATTATTTTGGAAAAATAATATATTATTCAAAAATTTTATTTTCAATATTGGTATTGTTTAAAATTGGGAAGGGTGAATTCCCTTTATTTTATAAAATGTTTATCAAAATTTTTGATTTCCATTATGGATGGTGTTTTCAAAAAGGGGAATGATTTTTATGGGTATGATTTGGATGGTTAGTTTTTAAAATAAAATGTAATTGTGAAAATGGGATTTTGTGGTTTCAATTTTATAGGAAATGTGTGTATTCTAAAAAGAGTGTTTTGATTTTACATTTTTTGTTGTCTTGTCTTGAAAACCCATAGTGTAAGGTGATTTGAAAAATCATTTAAAAATAATGGTTTAAAAAATAAAAGTTTCTTTTGGTGTGAATGTTCTGTTCTTATTTAGAGGGATTGTTGTTTTGGTTTGATTCATTATTTGTAAGGGGATCACTTGCTTCTGTTTTAATACATGAATCATGTTAGTTTTAATTATTACTATTCCCATGAATAGTTGAGATTGTTTTACCCATTTTAGAGAATAAAAAGTATCTCAGTCGAGCGTGGGATGTAGAAAATAATTCATTAGACTTATTAAGATATTTATCTATAGTCTAAGATTAGTTTTATGTGAATCAGGTGTGTTTCCTTTTGAAACAACTAATTTTTCTGGTTATAATATTTTATTGTATTCTTAGACTAACATGGTTGGATTTTGAGTTGATGTTTTACCATATATGAGATTATCCTTGTCTATGGATTCCATTTGTGGGTTTTTATGGATGGCTTGAATGTTTGTTATGTAATGTTTTATTCTATTGAGGACTGTTCCCTCCCTCTCCCACACATTTGTGTGTTTTTTGACTAAGCTATGAGTTCCATTTTCTTGAGCCTTTCTATTTGGGAAAACATGTCTCAGTGATAGTAGGCCACACCCATTATTTTGTAGGTGCCTAATGGTTCTCTATATTTTAACTTGATAGAGGACATTGGGTGCATTATTGGGTGAAAGGGGTGTGTTTTATACTATTTGAGTGTTGTATAAAAATTGGTGTTTGGATTGGGGGATTTTTGGGATAAACTCTATGAGGGTAAGCCAATTTTTAACCATAGGTTATCCACATGTTTCATGACCCCATGTGAGTAATATTTCATCCATTTGAGGCAAATATGGTAGTTCTTACATACATATTATTTATAATTTCTTATATTTTAGATTGTATATCTATCATGGTTGTTCATTTATCAGCAATGTGTTTCTCATAAGTTGTTCTGAGGTTCGACAATGTTAAAGGAAGTCTAAATTGTGTGGAGAAAGTGTTAGGTATCCTACAATTTATAGGGATTCCAATTTGAGGATAATTTTTTTCTTATAGATGTTTGGTTTTATTAATGTTGATATGTTTGATAATGTTTTTGGATCTTGGTTGATGGTTTTGATGTCAAGCCATGTTTCATTTATCTTTTTTCCCATTCCACATAGAATCATCTATTTCCATTGTATTCCACTTAGAACACGACTTTACAGGGATAGAAAGTGTTAGGGTGGGGATTTTGGGACACCCCTTATGTCACGAGGTAGTTATTTTGGTTTTCTTTTGAGATGGTGAGGATTAGGTTGCATTTCCACATAGATCCATCTTGAAAAATGGAAATTTATTAGGTTTTAATATTGTTCATGGTTAGTGTTTATAGTTAAAGGGAAACATGAAACCACCCTTTGTGAGGATTCTTCTCAGTTAATTTTGAACTTGGATTGGTTTTCATCATAGGTTGTGACTATTTTATTACAAACCATGTGACCCCTAAGAGAAACCATGTGATGTATATAGTGTGTCTGAAGTGTGTCAGAAGACTTGGGAATGATTTGTTAAATCTTGTATAAATCATGTAATTGGATATATAGTTACTTATAGATCAATTTTCATGACTTCATCAATTTTTTTAGAACTATGTGGGGAAACCCAAGAGTTTTTGCAAGAAATGGGGTGGTCCTAGATTGAGGCACATAGTTTGTTTAACCATTTGACCTATTAGACACATTCACGTGACATGAATTTTTTTGAGGTAGTATTGCCTGCATGGTTGGCACATGTTTTACCCAACCATGATTCCAGACCATCTGGGTTTCTTGAGTATTTATATCGTTGGGTAATTCCATATTTTCCAGCTAAATTAATACGGATTTCTATAATTTTCTCCCCTCACGATTCATAAAACCCTTGGGAGCCCTTACATGCATTCCACCTTCCTCCCCCTTGATTCATTCCCTTACAATTGTTCTTTCTATGTGTTTTATGGTGAGTTTCTCTTCTTTTTGCCTACATATTCCATCTGTCTCACTAATCTATTGTATTTTTGTTCCCCCATAAACCCTAGTAATCACAAGGGGCGACCTTAGGTTTTTGGGTGGGTCTAATGATAGGGATTTTGGTTTCTAAGGGTTTTAGTTACCATTGGAAATCCCTTTTGAGTGGTTACCATTGAAGGTATAATATTTTTTGATGTTTAATATTGATTACCACTTCATTTACAGAGGTTTTATTATGAAATTATTTCATTTTTTAATTTTAAGAATGATTTCACTTTATTAATTCATGTTTTTGGAATGTATAACTATATGTGATAGTCGAGTGGTGTTTTTGTATAATTTCATTACGTTAAATGGTTGTAATTATTGGTTTAATAAGAAAATTAGATTTTTATTGATTAAAATGGGTTTTTATCATGATAATATTTTTTTGAAATTCGTTATGGCTGTCAAAAACAGATTCTAATGCGTGTAGTGGATTTTAACCTCATTTTGGTTTTTAATTATTGATAAAAGGTTTTAAATAGAATTCGGTTTTCAGTTTAGGTTGGGACCTCCAAATGATTTTTTTGATGGGTGAATTAGTGTATACAAATGGTTATTTGTAATGTGAGTGTGGTTTAACCATTTTTAGAATTCCTTAACGGATTGTATCTAATCATTTTATGGAAAATCATTGGGATTTTGGAATAGTTTTGTTTTACAAGGAGTATGAAATTTTATTATGGTATTTTTGAATAACTTGAAAAGAAATTGGTGATTTATTTTGACCCCCTAAAATTTTTTGGGTGGTTTTTATGAAAATACTGATTACGATAAGTGGTTTCACATGTGTTATGAATTTTTAATAAGAGAACCCATATTGCGGGGGCATGAAATGTTTTAACTTTTTTTTCAGTTTCCCATTATTATCCAAATGGTTTTTGGAAGGTATTTTATGATGTGTGAGATTGTTTGGAATTATGTGTCATGTTTTGGTGTCAGATGCATGTTTGAAACCTTGGGGTTTAAATATAATTTTTAAAATACACCCATTAAATTCCCCATTAATATGTATGCCTTTTTTGGGTTTATGATCCCTATGCGATACTTTTTGTTCTCTTCATGTGGGAATGTATTTGTTATGACTTTTATGAATGTTATCCATAGAAGTTTTCTTATAATTAAGTATTAGGGTTGAGAGTAGTTATGGCTATTCTTTTTGTTAATACATGGATTGTTTACACTATGCTTTACTTTTTTTATTGATCATGGGATACTAGTTACGAAGTATAAGATCTAATTGTTTCCCTCTAGGGGTTCACACACTGAAAGTTTCCCACAAGTTATGCTATGTTAAAACTATAGGTGGGGGTTTGTCATTGCAATGATTTTGATTTGGGATAATTGGATGATTTTATAGAAAAGTAACCTGATAAAATCTTTTTTAGGTGGTTATACACATAATCAGTTTGGTGCCTGACATGTTAGCGACTTCAGAAAGGAACAAGGAACATTTATTTTCTTAGTGAGTTATTGATCTAGGTGATTTTGATCTGGTTCTTGATTATATTATTTCCCATACATTTCTTGATATCTCACCTTTCTTTCTTATCTTTCCTTTTTACAGTCCTTGTGGCACAAATGTGGTGCCTTATTATAATTCTTAACTCGTGTGAGTTGGGTGGTTTCCATTGAATATGGGTTTAAAAATATTTCATAAAGAACGTTTTTTTATTTTTAAATACTCTTCTATGAGTACTTTAATGTGGGTATAAAAAAAATTGATGATAAATACGGATTCCACTAGTGAATTGTTTTTAAAGTAATTTTTTTATTTACATAAGACAATTGTGAGTTGTTTTTTAGAAATTTTAGTGGTCTGTAGAATTTTTTAAAGTATTTGGAAAATGTATTTGTTTTCAAGAAGTGTGTGTTAACTTTTTGGAATGAAATGTAAAATATTTTGAAAGTGTTTTATGGAATTGTTTTGATTTATATTCATTTTATAAATCTAATTATTACTTTCCATATTTATTTCCAAACCAAAATTGATGAATTTCTTTTTGAAAGGAACATCATTATTTTTGATGGATGTGGTGTCATACCACTATATTTAGCTACCGCTTATATCATTTTAGGTTCCAGGTTCTTAGTTAGATTCTTCTAGTTCATGGTGGATGAAATGGGGTGAGTTGTAAAGTGGTGACAAACCAAATTTTATATGGAGCCGACTTCAGGCTCAACTTGAGTTAGTTGGTTTTACGTAGATTTCATTTGGTTAGTTTTATTCTCTCTTTGACCTTACAATATATTTATCTTAACTTATAGATATTTCCCATGTATATGTGAATGAGATAGATCATTGAAGTTATGCACAACTAGTTTTGAATACTTTTTATTTATTTTTTATTCTTCATTATTTATTTCCAGCATCATATCTCAATATTGGAAAAAAACCATTCCTAATGGAGTTTCTATAATTTATTGAAACTTGTATCCATCCCATGGGTTTGAGGAATTCTATTTTGGAATTGTTACAAATCGAGTTGGGTTTTAGATAGGATGGAATCCCATGAATGTTTGTTACATGTATCATATTTTTTTTCAAAGGGTGCGTATGTGTAACCCACATATCACATAAATGTATGCCATTTTTTCTAATTCCAAAATAATTGTATTAAACCACGTAAGGGTAAATCTGGGTTACACTTACAAATTAGGTATGTATTTTGTAAGGGTTGTATTTTTTCTTAATTTTGGTTTCCTTTTCATTATTCAAATCTGTGAAATAATTTTTATTTTTTATATCCTAAATTATGGATATTGATTATGTTGACTAATTCAATTGTTTTAATCCCTTTATGAATAATTTTACACCCTCTACTTCAATGAATCAAAAAAATAAAAAATAAATACTTAATTTAATGTATGGTTTTTAATGGTGAGAACCTATACAAAACTATCTTTCCTTAAAAAAATTGAACATTATTATCATTAGTATTTGAGATCCTCCAAATGCTTGTAAATACAAAAAAAACAATAGTCGATGATTTAGGAATCCATTCTTGATTGAACCAGGTTCTTTTTTTTATTTCCCAAGTGTGGAAAGAATTTCTCTCCTTTAGGTTTGAGAGTTGATATTCTGGATGATATATTATTCTAGGTATTCATTTCTTATTTAAATTTAACAAAATCTCTCTTAAGTTTTCTATAGAAATTTATTAATTATTTTTATGTGATAATAATCTAGAAATAATCAAAATATTATAATGAATAATTAATATTCATAAATCAGATTATTCTAGAGAGATATAATATTATAACATGTTATATTACAGTTATACAATATGTAAGGAAGTAATTTGCTCAGAATCTGAATTAGAAGGATAATTTTTGAACTATTAGTTGAGGTAATGTTTTATCACATGAGGAATTGTAATTATTCTCTATGAAATAATTTTTAAATATCAAGACTAATAATGTAGAATTATCATTATTATTTTAGAATATATAAGAGATAGTTTCTATTATAGAATGTGATGTTTTTATTTATTTTGGAAATAATTTATTTTGAATCGGTTCTCTAAAATCTTTGTGAGGAGTTTGATCTGATATTTTTTCATTATTTAGGTGATGATTTCTTAAAAAACATTTGAGTTCTTTATTAATGATTTCGATGTAGGAATCCCTTGACATTATCACATGTATTATATGAGTTATAGGCATGATTTTTGGTGTGTGTTTAGCCTTTAGAAACTGATTTATGATGCTTGATCACATGCTATATATATGGAATTTAAAATATTCTTTTGCTTCATGCATACTGGTTTTGATGATTATGATTTTTGTGTTTTGATATGTTGATAATTTGTCCTATTTTCCTGTATCATTTGTGTTGTCTTCATCTAATGCATTTGATCATGAAATTTATGCTAATTTGTAATATCCCTTAAGAGATATGTGCAAGATATGTATATGGGATATCCCATTTAGTGGGATGTGTCACATACATTATATTTAGTTGAAATTAAAATATCCTATAACAAAGTGTCTAGAGCCTCTGAGTGGCCTTGCTCCCCCATCTCTCCCAAGATAGAGTTTCCCTTAGTTGAGATTAGGAGGGGAAACCAGTGTATTGTTTCTACAGCATCATCCCCCCTTCTTCATTTCTTCTTTCTTCCACCATCATTCCCTCTTGGTTTCCCTTGTCCATATTCCTCCACACTCTCTTTTTCTTTTTCATTCTTTTTTTCCTATTTCCCCTACTCTGGTGCATTTTTTTGATTAATATATCATCGGGGATCCTTTTAGAATCCCACTAGGATCTTCCTCCTCCATTAACTTTTGTTTACTGCATTTATGAACCCACATCATTCTGGTGCACTAGTATTCTTGAGGACATATGGGATGTGTGTGTTGACTGGGATTATTGTCCCTAGATTTGAGCTTGCGTTCAGTCTCATATTTTCAGGGATCTCTCTTTCAGGGTGATCATTGATTTTTTTGTTGTGTATCTGGAATGTTCTTCTCTTAGAAGTTGATTCAACGGTTGGAGTTGGTGGTCTATGTGAGGATGGGATATTTTGTAGAGGCACTACTGGTTTAAGATCTTCCCTAGATTCATGTTCCTTCACTACTCGCCCACTTAGTCTACTGTAGTTGTTTCAAGGAGGATTTGGATGGTTATGTTTCATCAGTTTATGATGATACAAGAAGATTTACCAATGTATGATTTGATCTAAGACATATATGTTCTCATTTTATGAATCACAACAATGGAATGGTGGAATCTTCATTTAATGTCCTTGGTGTGCAAGGAATCATTTGTGTTTTGAGGCAGATTTTCCAGATGACAATTCTAGTGCATTGTCAATGGTTTGTTTTTGTTTCTTGGATGTGTCCATGATGAATGGAAGAATTTTATATTTTGTGTGGTATTAGGTGATAGTTGAGAGATTTCAATATATAGTTGTTTCTATGGTTCTATAGTGATTAATTGATTGATATGGTTCTGTGAAAGTCCATCAGATTCCATACTGTGACCAGATATTCTGGAGCTGGCGTGAAGGATGTTAATAGATTTAACTTCACCACCCAACTTTTCCATGAATTCAATGTCTAACTCCCCTTATAGTTTAGACTGATTCAATGGTGTATATAATGTTTTAAGAGATTTTGTTTCAGTAGTCGATGAAATTCTGGGAGACGTAACTTGTGTGGGATCAATATACTTCATCTCTCCATCTTATTTTTTTCATTATGGATGTAGTTTATTATTTTGATGGTTTGGTCTGGTTCTATGGTGAATATGCATAATGTTTCGGTTTCTAGTTTTTGGTGATCATGTTCATCGGCAGTGGTACTGGTCCAATATATATGGTTTTGTAGTGTCATGGGTGGATTCTTGAGGTCATCACATGTTAATTGATCATGTGAGTAAAGGTACCAATCATGTTTGATGAATGATCAATTTATTATATCCTCATTATTTCATGGTGTAGTGATCAACGAACTCATTGGTTTTTATTTTAAATTTTAATGATTGAACTTCTCATAGATTTTGATGAGAAAAAAGTGGTTCATATAGATCTATTTATGATGTTTTTAAATTTAATAAAATATTTTTTGTTGTAATGGATCGATGGGTTTTTAGTGATTTTTTAGTTTTTATTTTGTATATTTGTTTTTATATTTAATGGAGTTCACAATTAACCAGAGAAAGTATTTAAACCCCGAATGGACCTAAGGCCTTCTATTTTTATGGATTTCTGATAACCATCCTTTCAAGGGATGAGGGGGGTACTTACAAGGCTCGTGGGCTCAAAGATTACAACGCTAGTCGGATTTGGATATTACATGACCTGAAGGTCTTAAGGAATTCAACCAGACTATCTACAAGGAACTGCCCCTCCCCAACATCTGTATCATGATAGTATCTCTTCACCTTCACATTACCGTATGGCTAGGCTTCTTGTACAAGCACAGGCTGGTCCTGATGGCATTTCCATACCCTCTAATTCTGAAAATCCATTTGGCTCTACTCTGGTGATTTCACCTGCTCTGAATCCTCTTATGGGGATGCTCCTTTTTTTAGTGTCTGTCTAGGGAAAATTAATGTGGTCTGAAGGACTTGAGGTGGCCTGAAGGCCCTAAAGATCTCCCAAAATTCCTACTGACCCAAAAGTCATAGTGGCTCGAAAGCCTTAAGGACTCCAAGCCCAAACCGACGACCCAAGGTGAATAGTTCCAGCTACTACACTATAGAACAGTACCTACTATAGTGACTGCTACATGCCCGGTACAGTACCCGCACATTTTACAGCTCTGCTACAGTACCACACTGTGAACAGTTCTACTACAGTCCCTGTTACCATACCTGATATATTACTACTATAGTACCCCATGAAATATGCCTCTACCTGGTTTGGAAACTGGGTCTCATGGATGCAGTTAAGGATACCTCACTAACTGGGCTGAGGCTCATCCTCCAGGATATCCACATGAGATGGATTTTCTAGAAATGATATGACATGTTATTAGGAAATTTCATATGGTGGGAGGGGTTACATTCTTTGGGATATTTCATAGAGAGGGATGTGTTAGGCGAATAACAAACCTCTCATTTCAAAATAGTGCCAATGAAGTTGGAACCTCTCCCAAAGTAAATGAAATTGGTTGGATTTTTGTGATATATGCATTATTTTATATCCTTTATATCTTTATGTTCATAGAATGAACATATATATTTAATTTAGTAAATTTTAGGGTTATTTCTGTTGGCATACTAAGTGTTTCTATCACCCAATAATTAAGAATTTTAGTGAATTAATTGATTTCAGGGATAGTTATCTAGTGAATGGAAAGAAGACTATAGTGGGTGGTAGAAAAAGGAAATGTGGAATTTTCTAGATATATTTTGAGTGGAACATGTGGTGAATATTTTATTTACTAGATTTACCCCATAACTTTCATCATTGTTTATTTTTATTTTATATATATACATATAATTAAAAAAATTAATCAATGAGTTAATTTTTTATATCATACTTATAATATTATTTTTATTGATTTATATTTTATTGTTGTTTATTTTTTCACTTATTTTATTAAATAAATGACTTTATACTGAAGGTGTAGTCACCCCACTAAATAATATAGACCCTCCCAACTATTTGGTTTCCTCTTTCCTGCAAAGATAAGTGTATTAGGTCATGTGTAATTTTCGATGGGACCTTGTTGTTTAGGATGATATATTATGAAATGGAATTATAAGACTAGATTCCCAATCTTTTCTTTCTATTTTCCTTGATTTGGGATAGGGTAGAAAAGAAAAATGATTTTTAGTACTCTAGAATGGGAACTATTTAGAACATTCTAAGTATAGCCTCTTTTTACAATAAGAGATATTTGATCATTTGTTGTAGTAGTACTATAAATGATAATCTCAATAATGCAGTCACATATGTGAATCACTAAACACACACATATTTTCAAAGAGATATTATGATGGAATATAAAGAACAAATAGATTTCCCCTATATTCTAGATCCAAAAGAATAACATGATTGATCGTGGAAATTTAAATTACAATAGACATGGGGAGTCGTAACATTCTCTAAGAACATGAGTTATTTTCTCTCATAAATACTATTCTTGCAAACAATCATAATGATCCTTAAACCAATCTTCAATTATGTCTCATTCATTGTAGCAATCTAGGATTGAAAACTCATATTAAAATCATTTTCGTTTTAAACAAAACATAAGGTTGAACTATGTAGAGTAGGATTCCTTTGTGTAGTAAAGGGTTCCTACCAACATATGGTTTCTTATCAAAACATTAAACTTCACGTAATGTGGGGAACAAAATAGCATTGGGTTGATAACTCATATATTCACCTTTTTATCAAATAATCCTAAATATTGCATTAATAAACCACAAATTCAACTTTCATGAATATAGGGTATGGATACCATTTCCAAACTCCAACATATGGCCGCTGATTAATACACTTGAAAAATCTTCAAAAGTAAGGATGTCAATACAATTGAAAACAATTTAGTGTATTGTAGGGTTAATAACATTTGCAAGAATTTACAGTCTAGCATAACATATGAATGATGTAGAATAAGATCATTTCCCAAATGTAGGGGTTGAAATTGTGTTTCTAGAGTAATTCCTATAAAATTAAATTCTATTAACCAAGATATATATTCCTGAAAACATAATCAAGAAAATATTATAAAAAATAATTGTATTTGTGAGTATCCAAATAATCATAAATTATAGAGTATTATTGTGAAAATAAATGCCCAAAAATCTCCCCCATTTTGATGATCACAATACCCATAACATAATCCATAATAAATTTAAAGAAAACATAGGATTTGTTTACATAAAAAAATATATATTGAAAATATTTTAATATTTTGATTTTATAGTATTATTTTAATAATGAAAATAGAAAATTGAAAACTGAATATAGTAAAAAATATATTTTTAAATGATATTCTTGGGTTGAAAATATTCTCCCCCATAGATATTCTTCATATATATTCTACTATAAAAACATTCTCCCCTTTTATTGTTAACAAAAATATGGTTTGGAAGAATAAATTATTTATACCATAGTTAATGCATCATATAAATCTAAATTAATTATTATAAGAACCGAGAATTGAAGTAATGTCAGGATTTCTAGATAAGTATTGAACTTAAATGAAATAAAACAAACTTATAACTCAATAAAAATAAAATTGAAATTAAAATGTATTAAAATGTTTTAATATTGGAGTAAAATACTAAATCCACATAGGGTCTTCAAAATGAAGTGATAGTTTGAAAATAATTATGGGAAAAGGGTGAATCAAGATGAGGAATGGATTAAAAATCCCCATTTATATCAATGATCTTTAGCAATAAGCTCTAAAAATGATTGTTGATTACTTATAACCACTAATAAATTAGTATCATGGAATCATGATCAATCATAAAATTTTAACCTATATTGACCTTCAAAATACATTTATAGCTTCTTATAATAGAATGAACAAAGTTAACATTTCCTTAAATTGATTAATCACTAATCCCAAACATGATTTATTTGATGTTAGTTGACTAGATGGATGTATTTTATTTTATAACAGAACACATAAAGGAGTACTATCATAACGAGGAGTGTAAAAACTTTCATTAAAGTCATTTAACAAAAATGTAATTACTTTAAACTTTATAATCATGTTTTGTGGTATCTGTTGAGAGGAGGTTGATGATTGATTTCTTCATGTAGAGACTCTAATTTTTTCACTGTCATCAACTTCAACTCATAAAAATCTAACTTCATTAAATATTATTCTTTAAAAAAATTGATTTATCTAGACATTCTACTGATAAACTCTTGATGGTCTCCAAAATAAATAATATTTTCTTTTAATTTCCATAGATTTATCTTCTATTCCACAAACTCAAATCTTGAAGATGATGAACTTTTAAACTGTTCAAACTTATTTTTCTCATTATTCCATTGTTGGGTTAAAAACAAGTTCTATTTCTCTAAAAAATTTACGTTATAACTGATGTTTCATCATGAGAATCAGATGATTATAAATATTTAGTTCTAGGATTAGGGATATCTTCCATATCATTGACTCCTACATCGTCCAAAACTGGATCATTATAACCAAATGATCTATTTCATAATGTATATCATCTAGTAACTTCTGAATGAAGAATAAAAATATATTGAGATGGGGGATTTGGAACATCTTCCTTGAAATTTTCTTAACTAAGAGCCTCTTTATCAAAATTCTCAACCATTTATTTCCTCATGAAAAACTTCTCTTGGTGCTTAATCCAAAAACTCTAGAATATTTATTCTCATTCTTCATCACTAAAAAATATTTTATTCTATCGTAGATTTCACCACTTTGCAAAGTCTCTCTCTGATAGAACAAACTTATGGAGTTTTTACTTTCTCCTCATAAGCAGCTACTATAAGCCTTTACTGTTTTATACACCAACAGGCAAGATAATGTGGAATGTATTTCTCCAAAAAAAATATTGTCATCATAATAGTCCCATCATTTAAGATATTGTTGTGATTACTTTTTTACAAAAAACATATTTAAATTTTTTAATTTTATTCACAAAAAAAATTAAATAATCTTTCTATAGTTATAATATCCATCATGGCATCCATGTGAAATTAATGGTTCAGATTCCTTATCATAAACTTATAAATATTTAACATTAAACCATTTATACATAAAAACATGACATATATTTTAGGATATATGAACTTCTCTAGCTTATCTCTCATTGAAAAAATAATAAATTTAATGAATTTCTCCATTATAAAGTGGTCGAAAGTATGATATTTCATCATTACTTTCATGATATTTCTCATTCAAAATAATGAAAAACTAATATCCTATGAAAAATATTTTCCAATACATATATTCCTTAAATTAAAATAAAAATCCCCGTCATGGGGACAATGTATCAACACATCCATTTCTATAGAAAAAAAAGAAAATTCAGTATCGTTAATGTTAGAGACAATAGTATCTTCATCGAATCCGAGACTAAATTTAACAATTCTAATTTTTTTTACTTCAATGACATACACTATATGTGTTTTTTCTTCTCCAAAATTATAATCCAGACCATGAAATCTTATATCTTCCTTGAGTGAATGATGTGAAGAATATTAATAATAAATATCGATTAAATTTTCATGGAGAACTTTAGATGATTTCCCTAATGCATATATAGAGGATTCCAACTCAGCATTGTTATATCATTGAAATGATTCTATTTATGAAGGTTTAAAGATTAACGGGATTGGTGGTTTAGGGATTGAAGGGTTAGGCTTTCAGAAAATGGGAACCGAAATAAGTTCATTAAACCAAAAGGACATGTAAGAGAGGAGAAATAGAGTGGGACAAGGAAAATGGTTTTCTCTCACTAATAGAGAATGTACTCATTAATTTTTAATTATGAATAGACAAATAAAAAATCAGAATGATGTTATTCTAAAAGCAATTAAAATGTAATCAAATAATAACAATTCAACTAATTTAAACATATTAAATAATTATTAATAAAATAATGACATATAGAATGGGAATAATTTAATAAAAATTTACATAAAATTAAATATTCCAAACTCCCTATTAATAAAATTATAACATTCACTAGGAATTGTTTTTTAAAAAATATCAGCTAATTGAAATTAGGTATTAAAAAATTCTAAAGATATATATTTTCTAAAGACATGATCTCTTAGAAAATGATTCCTTATATCAATGTGATTATTCCTAGAATGACTTATAGAATTTTTTAAATATATAAATCACTAATATTATCACATAAAATAGGTATACTGTTAAAATTTTGTCCAATGTCCACCAGGGTGTTTTTCATCTACAATACTCATGAAAATCAACTACCATCAGACACATATTCTACCTTGGAAGTTGGCATGGAAATAGATTTTTGTTTCGTACTAGACCATGAAACTAATGATTTTCCTAGAAAGTGATAGGTTCCTAAATTATTTTTTATATCTAAGTTACAATACCCATATTCATTATCTAAATAATAAATTAAATTTAAATAAGATGTTTTGGTGTAAAGAAGTGATTGAAAAACATTTCCTTATAAATTTATAATTTTTTAAGAGTAGTAAGATAGAAATATTTTGGGTTTGACTGAAATCTTTCATGAAGACTTACAGAAAATCTAATGTCTAGTCTAATTGTAGTAAGATATAAAAAAATCAAATCAAAAATCTATGTAACTTATTGTCAACTAGGTTTCGAGCTTCATACAAATAATGTTATATATTAGTACACATATAAGTTGTATGTGTCTTTCCATTCTCAAGAACCAACTTTTTTAACAAATGAATAATATATTTACTTAGATTTAATACATTTTCATAATGGTTTAAATAATTTTGAAATCCTAAGAAGATATTTTTTTCTCTCATCGTACTCATTTCTAATTATTTTCACATTTATTTTGAAAAATCATTACAAAACTATTTCTTAGTTGAACCAAAAATATCATCATCAACATAAATTTTAACTAATAAATTATTTGAACCAATTATTTTCATAAAAAGTGTTAGATAATCCCATCCAACAGTAAATCCATTTTTCAAAATAATATAACTCAATATTTCATACTAAGATTTTGGTCAATATTTATGGCCATAGGGATATTTAGTATGTTTAAAAAACAATTTTGGGTTTTAAGGATTTTAAAAAAAATAGGGTTGTTCGACATAAACTTCCTATATTAAATAACTAATTATAATAGAAGGCTTGACATCAATTAGAAGTAATTTACAGTCTATATGAGATGAATAAGCTAAAAGGATTCTAATAGATTCTAATATAGATACAGGGAAAATGGTATCATCATAATCTATATCATATTACATATTATATCCTTTAGATACTAATCTTGCTTTATTTATGGGTATGATCCCTTTATTATCCTGTTAATTTCAAAATACTCACTTTATTCCTATAACTAGATATTTTTTAGGTTTTCTACTAGTTCTAATATTTCATTCTATTTGAATAATAATTTTTCTTCCTGCATTCCTAGCATCCAATTTTCATCTTTTAAGGATTCATCAATAGTCGCAAGTTCTAATTGAGAAAGAATAGAAGAAAATTATTATCAGATTCCTACATTGATAACAATTTTAATTCATGTGTCTTGGAATCCTATAACAATTTCTAAAGAGTAATTATTTAATTTTCTCGAATATTTAGGAAATATGCTTTTAGAATCTTCATAATCATGCCCTTCGAAACTGGATTGAATTTTAATATTATTATTTTCAAAAACATTTTTTGGGTTTTATGTGTGATGTTTCTAAAAGAGTCAATGACTTTATAATCCTGATCATTCTCTATAATAAAAGGGAAAGCTTCATCAAACATCCCATAAACTAAATTTTCCATAATCCTTGAATTTTTATTAAACACTATAAATATTCAGATATATGATAATATCCCAAAAGTATTCCTTTACCAAAATTTGGATCGAACTTACAAAGGATATCCTTATTATTCACGATATAAACCTTTCCTCCAAAAAAATTAAAGTAATTTTATTTAGGTTTTCTTGTATTCCAAATTTCATAGGGTTTTATTTTAAAAATATTCTATAGTAAAACTTTATTCATGATATAGAATGTTGTGCTTACATATTCTCACAAAAATATGAAATAAGACTCCATCCATTTTGTATACATCTTTCTATTTCTTGAATAGTTATATTTATCCATTTAACCATTCCATTTTGTTGAGGTGTTTTTTGTGTAGAGAAAGTTTGTTTAAACCTAGATTTGAAAAAAATTGATATCTTGATTATCAAATTATCTACCATGATCTTTTCTCAATGAAATTATTTATAAACCTTTTTCATTTTAATCAATTTTATAGAAAATTTAAAAAAAATAGAATTACTCACTTTGGAGTTTTAGAAAATAAACACAAGTTAATATTAAATAATCATCTACTAAAACATAAAAATATAATTTACCATCAAAACTTTTTAGTCTAGATCATCCATAAAAATCTATATAGATTCATTCTAAAGGTCTAGATGTAGCAATTTTATTAATAAATTTGAAAGAATATTTGTACACCTTTCTAATTTGGTATGTATCACAAAATCTTCCATTGTCGAACATAAGACTAGAGAAATCTGAAACTAGTTATTTCTTAGATAATTTATGTAAATAATATATATTATAGTTTCCATGTATTAGATTCAAAATCTATGAATAATTTGTATTATAAATTAAACAATTCACCTTTTGTTCACATAAGTAATTTATGTCAGATTTATAAACAATAGTAGTTCTAGGTGCCCTAAATTTAAGAAACTAATCATTAAACGTAGAGACAGAATTGTCAGAAAAATCATCAAAAAATCCATCATCATAGAGTTGGGAGATACTTATCAGATTGTTCTTCAACCCTTGAACATAAAATAAATTGTTGATTGAAATAGTCTTTGCATTTCTAGTAGTTCCAAATTTATATATATTATTTCCTTTCTCATTTCCATCAAGAGTGACTAGTCCCCCATCCATTTGATTCAGTGTATGAATGTTTGTTAAGTCTTCAGTTATATACATAGAACAACCACTATCCATATATTGTATGAATTTTATTTTCTTCTGACTAGTTTCCTACAAAATTAATTAATAAAATGTTTGTTTTGGTACCCATATCTTCTTAGGTCTAGTTACATTATAAAATACTTATATAGGAATCTAGATATGCTTTATTTTTTCTTAATTTATATCACTAGCTTCTAGAAAACATTTAGAAATAGAATCAATTCTAATGAAACTAATTCAAGGATTTGAAAATAATATATATTAATGATATGGACTTTTATTCCACAAAAATTATAGGTAGAATTTATTGAGTTAGGTACAAAAAAATTTATATAATTTTTATTTCTCTCCCTTACTTCATATTCCAAATCATTCCCTTTTAATGACATTATTTCCTAGAATTCAATTTAAAATATTTTATTCTTTAGTAAAAACTATAAAAAAAACTCTTATAAGATTCCACTTCATTATATTTTTCATTAATTTTTTTTCGTTATTGATACTATCTGATGCAGATGAATTGAATTTTTCAGTTTTCTCTGGATCTTGTTTTGGATTGGTATCTCTTTCACCTAAAACAAAATTATGACTAGTTTACATAGATTTTTTATTTTTATTATCGAATCATATTTTTGTTCTATCATATAAAAATAGAAAACTATACCATTATTAGAATAACTACTAGTCTTAGTATTAGAAGAGTAATAAGTTTTTACATTTTCTTCTTTTTATATAGAGTAAATTTTGGATTTATATTTTAATTATCCTTCCATTAATCATATTTTGAAGGAATATTGAGTCATTAGATATACTTTATGTTTCTATCATTTCACTTTTAATTTTTTTCATATAAAAATATTTTTCCTAATATATATTTTTTTTCGATTTTCTTTCATCTTTAAGTTGAAGAATATGAAGTCCAATATGACCCAATTTCTTGAATTAATAACATCAATCTTCTCTTGGTTCATTTTCAACCTTCCTTAAGGATTTTTTGAATCCTATTTTCTTCTTGTGAAATTTTCTATAATTTAAACCTAAACAAGCCAGTTCTATTTTGGAATATGAGGAATCTAAATTCTTATATAATTTGACACCGTACTTTGTTTTTTCTGATATGCTATTGAGGTGTCACTTTTAGAGAAGTATTTTCATTCTTCTATATAATTTTATGATCTTCATCTTCAGCCAGTATTTCTGTATTATACATCCTTAATAGTCCAATTAGTTCTTTTATTGTTAGAACATTTATAGCTGATGATTGGGAAATTTTAGAAGCTACGCCATTCTATTTTGAAGGAAGTAATTTGAGTACATTCAAGGTTTTATCAGATTGTTTGATGGGTTATCCTAGAGAAGTTATTTTGTCTAAAATTTCTATAATCCTTCCATTCGTCTTTGTGATTCATTCTACATCAAACATTATAAAGTTGTAAAATTTTGGTTAATTTATGGCACACCCCATCTATCTAATATTAACTATTTTTACATAAGAAACACAAATTTTTTTCTATATTTTATTAGCAGTTGGACATTGTGATACATGATTGTATTATTTTGGTCAAATAGAAAAAATAATAGCATTCACCACTTTTGAAGTGATATCATAATCAGTTTTTGTTTCATTAGTCCATGTTTATAGTTTCTCTGGAATCTTATAAGGATTAATGATTTATTAATATACTTTTAATCCATGATTTGTATGATATAATATCATTCGATATTTACAAAATCCATAATTTTCACCATTAAAATATAGTGCTTGTACCGTAGGACTTAATCCCCTCCAATCAACTATTTCCATCTTTGTATTGCCATTATAATTTTAGAATGTCATAGATTTATTCAAAAAGATATCCTTTGTACCAATTGTAATGTCAGAATATAAAAAGTAACACAAGAAGGGGTTAATTGTGTCTTCTCAAATATATTATTCAATTCTAGCATTTGACACTCACTGTAACTTATACAGATAGGAATTTTTTTACTTTTATTAACAGAATATGTAGTGGAGAATTAAAAATAACTAACACCACATTTTTGGGTGGTTCGGGGAACACAGATCCCCTAGTCCACTCTACCAATGACTCTCTCTACGATCATGGTAAATTTCACTATAATAGTCCTCTAATAACAAAATCATGAATTCAAAATCACATGTATGTAGTTTAAAGCTTATAAAAACACTAATAAAAAATACCTATGCTTCAATAACAGAGAACAAGATATGCACATCATAGATTGAGAGGATAATACTCCACTAAAACTATGTAGAAGAAGTTGAAATTATAATAAAGCTACAAATTGATTCAAAGGTTAAAGTTGATCTTGATAGTTTCTGTAGCAGGAACCTAAAAATTGAATGATCTTCTTATTTGGAAATAATATCTTTATTAATGAATCCATCAAAAGAAATCCTTGTTGTAATATAATATTCAATATGATAGTAACAAAATGGTAGTAGTAACTCAAGGTTGAGATATGTAGGACATTCAAATTATAGCCTCTTATTCTAATAATAGATATTTGATCATTCGTTGATGTTTCACTATAAAATATAATCTCAAAAATATATTTTCATATGTGAATTTAATATAAGACACATATTTTTGAAGTGATACATTGAATGAATAGATAGAATAGATAGCTTCTTTCGATATTCTAGATCTAAAAGAATAACCTAATTGATAGTGAACATTCTAATTTAAATTGACTAGGGGTTTCATAACATACCTTAGGTACATGAGTGATTTTCACTGATGAATACAGTTATTTGAAACTATCATAACTATCCTAGAATTGGTATTTAATTCTGATTTGATCTAAGTAGCAATATCAGATTGAAAACATGGCTCAAAAATATAACCCTTGTAAACACAACACGGGGTTTAACAATGTAGTGTAGGGTTCCTTCTTGTATTTTAGGGTTCCTACCAACACACAGTGCCTTAAACATACATTCATCTTTATGTAACATATGGAAGAAAGTTATCATAGGGATAATGATCCATACACTCACCTGTTTATAATAATAGCTTGAATGTAGAATTTATTTACTATACATTCAACTTTCCCAAAAGATGGGTATAAACTATAATTCTAGAATCCAAAATAGGTTTGAGGACCCATACACTTGAAAAATCTCTGAACATACGGATGGTGATCCAAAAGGAAACTACTTAGCATAATGTAGGGTTGATACCAAACTCAAGCATTACCATTATAGCATAAAAAATGGAAAATGAACCATAAACTGATTTTTTGAATATAGGATTTAAAATAATATATCTAGAGAAATTACTGCAACATTAAATTCCTTTAACCCATATATATATTCCTGAAAACTCACTAAATAGGAATTCACTAGAAAACAAACAAAAGTATTTTTAAGAATCAAAATCAACATAATTTATAGATTATTCTTCAGATAATACATTCCCAACCATTTTTTCATTTTTTATTTAATATTTTTGAATTCAATGCATTATTATATATTTGGATGTGGAAAACATGATGGAATGGGAGGATTAAATTGTGTTTTGGAATGTTATTAGGGGTTATGAAATATATATATATATGTGGGTAACCACTTATGTTAACCCCTGTTGTGAACCCCTGTGTGTGCTTGTTTGGTTATTGTTCTCCTTGTTTACGTTGTTATTTTCCAAGCTCAGTCAACTAAGATGATTATGAAAGACCACTAGAGACATGTCTGTGGGATGATAAGTCGTTAAAAGGTGTATAATTTTAACATTCGTATTTTTTAGATAGCCTAAAAACCTTTTTTTCAAATTTAACAATATTTTATATAATAATTTAAATATTTTCATCTAAATATATAGAAATATAGTTGGAATAGGGCATACCGAAAGGTAAATTCCTTCTAAACATACACATTTTTCTTCACTATTGTAATGGTAAACACCGAGTCAAACGTTCTACATAATGGTATGTAGGGATTTCTATGAGCCATGTAAGTTTAAACCATATGTTTAAGGGTTGTGTGAGGGGAAGGAAAAGTATATATGATATAGTTAACGGTAACCTATCTTTTCATATTTGTAAGTAATGTGTTTGGAAAAGGAAACCGTATGTTTTCAAAGCATGGGTAAAGGTACCATATGCACCGTATAAAGTTAAGAGGGGTTCCTCAAGCACTCTATAAGGGTTCCAAAGTTGCAACAAAAAGTTATGGTGAAATGTATAAGGTTATAAAATATTTTTCAATAGGTGTATAAGGTCAACTAAAGTCTCACATAATGGTAATCAAGGTATTCCAAAACCAAAATGAGGACAAGAGACGACGTATGGTTAAATCCTTGTTACACATAAGTAAGAATTAGGCCTCACGTAATGGTATGATTTTCCCATTTTATAATTTCATTAATCTCTATTTAAACCTGTAACATGTTTTTATATGATTTAATAGCCTATATTATTGGATTTTTTTTCTTTAGGCTAGTTTTAGACTACAATCCATTTATTAAGGTTTTTAGATACTCCACATTCAAGATTCAGGTAAAACATAAGTTAAATGTTTAATTCAATTTTTGGGGATTAATGATGTGAACATGTACACGTATATCCTTCTTATAAATTATTTTATCCTTTCTATATTTTATTATTGAGTCCCTCTCAAGTTTTAGAAGGTCATAAATTCCTCACGTGAAGATCTGTGAAGTCCTACTTGATCAAACTATATTCATTTTAAGATTTCAAACAAAGTGCTAAACCATATCTCTCTTATAATAAAGAGAGAATATTTTTATCAAGGGGATATTATTATTGTTATTCTTTACTTATTTCAATTGAAATTAAGCATTAATAATCATTCTCAAAATATTGAATACTGATATATCTATAATAATAATCTATAAGTTATAAGAAAGGATAAAGAATAATTAACATTTTAATTAAAAATTATTCATGAGATATAGAATATAATGAAATGTAAAATTATGACTATTCTTTAAGGAATAAATTGGTAAGCTCTTACAATAGAATAAATGGGTAATTTTTAAATTATCTAGGTGATGGAAAGTTTCATCAGAAGTGTAATTTTAATTTTTATATAAGAAATATTATGGACTTATCAATAATGACAATATGTAATTATCATTTTCATTATTGATTATCTAGTAGATATAATCTATTATTTCATGTGATTTTTTTATTTATTTTGGATGTCAAATAGTTGTAATGGGTTATAAGAATATTGTGTGAGTATTTTGAGTCAATTAATATGTGTATGTGATTCATTTTTTGTTTCATTGATAAACATTAGAGTTATTTTTGAATGATATTGCGGTATGAAGACATTATATTTTCAATTTTTGTATATGGGTTAATTCAATTATTTTAAATTATGTGTGTAGTACCAAAGAACCAATATCTGATTCTTAATCACATGTTGTGTGTATGTGGCCTTTGAATTTTTCTTGTATAGGTTTCATATAGACTGTGATGATTATGCTACTTTTTGTTTTGATACAATGATTGTTTTTTCATATGTTTCATATATCATATGTGATGTCACTATATTATATAGATGAACATGTAGGTTGATTTAATTTAGATTTTCCTCTGAGAGGGATATTCAAGACTTGGGTTCAATATGCACGTGGGCTATACCATCCAGTGGGATGAGTCACATGATTAGGGATATACATTTGAGAGAGAGATTTCTAGTGTGAGTATGTATATACTTATTCTATCAAAGATGTAGGGTATGTCACATTACTTGGGATGCCCCATTCAGTCAGATGTATCTGGAGGGAAACCAATGATTATTTTCAACAATGTGCAAAAGTAGTTAGAGATATCCACATATCACCCAAAACATGTTGTTTTTTTAGTATATATTATTTTGTTATATATGTTAATCATTCGCATTAATTATATAAAATTGTTTATTTTGTAATCCATGGTTAAGGGATATTGGTGGATTCCTAAAAATTCTTGTAGTTAAAACCATCTTCATAATTTTAATGTGATTGTAGATTAGTTGAAGAGGAATTTGGTGAAGGGTAATGAGAATATGGTGGAAAAATGAGTAGTTGGATAAAGGGGATTTTGACATTACTAGATAGTGTTTCAGTAGTACAACAACATTTGAATTTATTTAATGTATTTAACCGAATCATTTGATCCAACATTAGTTTTCTTATATATATATATATATAACACTCTGTATTGTACTTCATGAGTTATATGTGTATATGCTTCTACTACTCTGATGGTTATTTATTTTTTCATTATAATTTATTTTTATTATTTCTTTATTTATTTATCCTATTACTTGATACTCAGTGTATATTATCCCCACTTATATAATTACAACCAAGCTACTAGTCAACTATGTCTTTCATATGTGGAGGCACACATGTGTTCGTTCGATTTTAAGCCTCAGTCCTGGTGGTTATGTTTTATTTTTTACATTACTAGTTTATATTATTCTTTAATAATTCATGAAATAAACATTATTACATTGTTCATGTAGGTGTTCAAACCGATCTAAACAAGAACATGTTATACCGACTGAATAATTTATTCTATTGTAATATTTTCACTTTTTAAGATGCTTAAGGATTTAAAAAACATGTTGTAAAAGTGATAAATTTGATTCATAATGATTTATATAAAGAATAATAATAATAAATAATGGTAATAATTTATCACTTACATACTGTATTAGTATTCTCATTTTAGGTAGTTATATTTTTAAGGAACATTTATTGGGAAATCGTTTAATACTTTTACAAAATTATCAATCCAAAACATTAATCTTTTTATAAATTTCATATATATATATATATAATAAATTCATGGGGCCATCCATGTATGACAGTAATTAAAAAAATAAATATGTCATTTCATAGAAGCTACCTGCCACAAGTACACATGTGGATCATTTTTATTTTTTTGTGGATAGAAAGGAAAGAATATAGAATAATATTTTTCTTCATATAATCATAATTATTTTATAAAAGTAATATTTATTACATAAATCTATATTTATAATGGTTTAATCTTAAATGAAAATAAAAATGAAATATGTTGTTAGTTGAGGTGGTAATTCATTTCTATTCATGAAGAATAATATCATTTCTCTTTGGATGAAATAAAATTCGATAATGGTTGATCCATTAAGATAATTAAAATTTATAATAGTAATTATGAATATTAAATTCTGTTCTTATGGTAATGTAATATTTCTAAATGGTTTAATAATAATTAATGTTGAACGATCTTGATTGGAACCCACACTTCTTCTTTGGATAATATCATTTTAAAAACCTATATGGAATTCTAGCACTATATTTTTTGTAATATAAAAATATATAAGATTTGGATAAGGGTTTTGGGAGTTATTTTTGTAGGAAATGGTCAATCTGGGGTACACATCATGTGTGAATATTTGATGAGTGGATAGGTCCTTCTATAAGTGAGTGGTGTGGAACCTTTGTAAATAATATAAATGTTTAAAAATTATAAATGTGTTTCTCATAGTATAGTGAAAAAATAGAAAAAAGTTTTGTAAATAGGATAAGGTATGGTCTAAATCAACTCATAAAATAAAATCTAGTCACATTTTAGAGATTATATTAACCATATCCCTTAGTTTATCTTCCACTTAAAACCTTTTAACCTATACCATAGTGATTATCATTTTCTATGGTAACTTAATTTTAAGAGAAATAATGAAATTGAAATTATTAAATAATATTAAATTAATTATTAAATATAAAAAATCAAAATTTAAATATACAATTTAAATATTTTTGTTAAATAATTTTAATATAAATACAAAAAATAAAATGAAAAATAATTTTTTAGGAAAATTACATTTTAAGCATTAAAATGAATGTTCACCACAATAAAATATAGATTTTATTCTCCTGCTATTTATTTGGTTAAGAATAGAAAATAATATTTCTGTTACTATAAAAAAATATAATTTTTTTACCTTGTAAAAATTTAATTATTTAAAAGGGTAAAAGTAATTATTATTTTAGAGTAAAACATTGATTTTGTTTCCAAATTCCAGACCAATGTTTCTGAAAAAAAAAATATAGTTTTTAAATTATTTATTTTAATTATTTAATTAATATTGTATATATAAAAGTGTTTCATAAATAATAATTTCTTTATTATATAATGATAATTCCATAACTGTGATAGTATTTTCAAAATCCGTATTTTTAACTATTCACAAAAAATCATCATTTTTAGAAAAATCCAAAAACAATTACCTATAATAAAATCCACATGTTCATTTATAAAATAAATTTAATTTAATTGAGATAAAATTCATAAATTAATCAATTAATCAATTAATCTTGTATATGAAATTAGAAAATATAAATAAAAACTATTTGTTATAGAAAAATGAAATCATTAATTTTATGTGTTCTTAATATTATTATATATTCTTTTTTGGGGCACTCTACATCCGAGAAGATCTCATGGGCCATCTAGGGCTTCCATGGTGAGGGAACAGTAGAGGATACATCCTTCATAGGTGTATAAAATGGCTTCAGAGAGGCCATTTCCCTAGATCTACTATCAGCATGGGGTGACAGGTGCGATGCAACTCGGTGAGCACGATGCGATGGTGCTACAGTTTGGTGGTCTCAGATGGGTCCTAATTAAATAGATGCAATCGATGTGAAATGGTATTCATCAGATATTGTTTCCTCAAATAAAGATATGGTTTTGAACCCTCAGATTTATACCAGATCTGATGTCTACTTCTTCGCTTTGTGTCACGACCCGTCCCCCGGGGCCCGTGCCATGACAACCCCATGCCCGCCTTCCATAGGCCAGGGGCTGGCGACTTGCACCAAAGGCATAATTCCCTAAAATAAGGAAGGAATTTCCTTTATAACCTGTTAACACACACAAAAGAGAAAAATATGGAAACAAAAAACTATATAAAATTTCATAACAAAAGAGTGTTAAAAGTAAAAGGGGCCGCAAATACAAGCCCAACTATAAAGTACAAGAAACTGAAAGTATGACTGAAGAAAGAAAACAATCGTTCGGTCATCCTTTGAGGTTTCTATGGAAAGGGTATGTACAGATCGCCTCCTCAGCACTCTAGGACTATTTGTCTCCTCCGGGTACCATCACGCCATATGGTCCACCTTTGGGTATCATCTGGTCCTGGTACTCTCAGCCTTAGTCAGTGCTGTCCATCGTCTCCAACCAACACAACGGGGTGCAGGCATAGACCATGTCAGGTGAGTATAACAATACTTAGTAGGGACCTCGAGACAGTCATGGTCTCACAAAATAAAAAGAAGGATAAACCACAAAGTATGAAATCAACATATAACCCACATAGGTATATACCCATACATATTCCTATGTTATCATGTAATCCATATCAATCATGAGGAAAACACAAAATTTACTAACTCAGATCAACCAAGATTTTTATTCACATTATATAAACCATGACTGCTGGAGAACACCTCCTCCGTCGAGTACAGTGGGCCTGCCGCGACACCATGTCACTTCCCACTAACCTTGGAGTGCTAAGGTACTCCTCATGTCGAGTACCGTTGGTCTCCTACATTACCAAGGCGCTCCCCACCGTGGGTCTGCCGCCACAACTAGGCGATCCCCCTAATAGCCTGCAGAGGTACTCCAACTGTCGAGTACCATGGGTCTTCCACCAAAACCATCCACTCCTCCACCATGGGTCTGCTGCCAAAACCAGGCGCTCCCCACTGGGCTAGTCGAGTCACTCTGAGTCAATCGGCCAGTAGTCGTCAAGTCTCAGCTAGCCACTAGGTCTCCGCAGTCTTCCCGCTCGTCTCTAGAAGGATCTGATCCACGAGCTATAGGTCGATACTCATACTATCACGAAGTCCCACATAGAAGTATCTCAATGGTTGGCCACATCATAGAGGTCTCAACACAATAGACGTTGTGTCAATTGGATGCCCGGTCTATGAGTTATTAGCCTTTTAATCTTGGGGGCCCAGTTGGATTCGTGCACGATCCAACCTGACCATATCTCAACTATACCCCAAATTCTAGTGGGGTAAAATCAAAGGGACCGTCATGCTCCAAGATTACCAGGGCTATTGACGGTTCGTCAAACGGACGCCCGATGCCAAAGATAAGGCCAAAATATTGTAAAGGGACATAGTGGGCCTGGGCCTGGTCTGACCCGGTCGGACCGACCTGGACTGACCACATCTGGGCTGACCTGACCTGACCCCTTCTGGGCCGACCCGGTCCGATCGACCCATCCTGACCCATTGGGCCTGGCCCGACATGTTATGCGGAACAACCCGTTAGTTTTGGCCCGGCCCACTGGGCCCAACCCAGTAGGCCATGATGGGTCGTAGAAGGACGCCAGAGTGCGGAATGGACATAGGGGTATGGACCGGCCATAGGTCGACGCGAGGGCGGTTCGACCCTGAGGGAACCATGTGGGCAGCTCGGCTCGGAGGGTACCACAGGTGCGCGACTTGGCCCGGAGGGAGCCACTTGGGCGGCTTGTCCCAGATGACACTGCGAGTGCACAATGCGGCCCAGAGGGCACTATGAGTGGACAGATCAGGGCGGCTTATCCCGGGGCCATGGAGGTGCGGCCGAGGCTGGGGGGATGGCTCGGCCAGTACGCAACGGGGGGCGTGGACGGCAGAGACGTGGGGTGCGCAGAGGCCGGCTGGCCGGTCCGGCTAGAGGCGGCGCGAGGCGCGCGGGGCACGCGGGGTGCGCTGACGGTGAAGTCGTGGGGAAAGCGAGGCGCTTGGAGGCTAGCAGAACAGTTCGGCCAGTGGTGGCATGGGGAACATGGGGCGCGTGGACGGAGGAACCATGGGGCGCGCAGAGTCCGACGACTGAGAGTCGGGGCGCGGTGCGGCCGGAGTGCGGCTCAGCAGGGGTGCGGCGTGGCTCGTCCAGTTCAGCCGGTGGGTGGCGTGAACAACAGGTAGCATGGCCGGGTTGGCTCAAAAGCCAGAGGGTGGTGCGGTTTGGCCCGGGACACCAGAGCATCATAGGGGCAGCGCAGGTTTCCTTCGTCTCCTCGTCGACATGCCGAAGAAAATCACAAATAAGATCAGTGGAGGGGTTAGACCACGTTGTTTTGATCCACACCCTTCCATGTTTAGGGTGATAACAATTGGCTCACAAGAATGAAGAAAAGAAAGAGCATGAAAGATATCTTAAAAACATAAATTCCCATAATCCCTCACTAAAAAAATATTCCCAACCCGCATAGAAAAACATCTGCTGATCAACTTGATAATATGTTTGTCCACTTTCATTATTTTAGAAGAAAATTAAAAAGGTAATAATATCATACTTAAATAAAATTAAACCTCTACCATTGTTCATTGTTCATTTACAGAGTCATGCGGAAGAAGATAGAGTTATCATCATTTATGTTATCCACCACACACTTCCAATATCGTGCTCGTGTGTTGGTTCTTTGAAGAGGATGAGGAGGGAGGTTCGGTCATCAAAGACATCCCACATCAGCTACTTCTGCAAGGTGCTTCCAAGGAAGAAGTTGAAGATGCTCCTTCTCGGCATTCTTCATTTACAGATCGCGTTCTTCATTCTTATTTGGTGAGATATTTTCTCTCAAAATCTCATTCCCCCTTTTCCAAAAAAAGAGAAGGTAGCCACGAATAATAGATTTTTAAAATCAATTAATTCTTTGGCATAAGAATTCAAAATGGGTGAATTAATTAAGTTGGCTCCACATAATTAATTCATGAGGTTGGCATAATTAAAACATAGGAAGGGTTTACACCATTAAAGGATGAGGTGGAGAGACTCTCCCTCATTAATGAGGGGAGTTGAGAGGTTTTACTCTCCCACCATTATTAGGGGGTTTAGTCCTGGGTAGTCCCCACATCGTAACCTCTCATGGGTGGTTAGGTTCGGGTGGCCCCCACCACCATAACCTCTCATGGGATTTCATGGTCGGGTGGTCCCCACACTTTAACTCTCACAAGGATGTTTAGTTCTTGTGGACCCCATGTCTATCTTCCACATGGTGGCTCAAAAATAAAATAAAGTGTCGTTCATTTTATTTTTTTATCCACAAAAAACCCAAAAACTATATTTTATTCTCAATCCACTATCGTTGGGGTGATAGTATCCTTAAGAGAATATCGGCGACGCGAGTTTAACGGTTCTCTCAGATTTCAATTCCAATCACCGGTTCATATGTTATAAAAACCCACTCATACGTTTACTGAACATACCTGAACAAAACTTCATAAATTGATTCCAGGCACACCGGGAGTCGGAATCATGCGTCGTAAATGTTTGCGAACTCGAAAAATTCCCATTTAATTATAAAAAATTCCATGGAAATTCTAGGTCTTCACTTTCCCACCACCTCAGGTCTTTACATCCCCAGAGGCCACAACTCATACTAAGGGAACGAGTGGGGTTACTGAGCCTGCATCTGATCCTCACACTCCAATGTGCCCTCTGGGAGGATCTCGTGCTGCCAGTGAATGTGTACTAGAGGTATCGACCATTCACAAAGGACCTGCTCCTGCCGATACTCAATCTCAATTGGAACCTTCATAAAAGTCTCCCCATCGTTGACGTCCAACACTCCATGGTTGATGATGTAAGAAGGGTCGTGCACATATCTCCTCAGCTGAGATACGTGTAAGATGTCATGCACCCTTTGAAACTGAGGTGGAAGATCTAAGTGGTATCCCACCTCACCAACTCTTCTGAGGACCTGAAAAGGTCCAATGAAAATAGAAGATAACTTGCCTCCTCATCCAAATATCCATAGACCTTGTCAAGGTGAGACCCACAGAAAGATGTGGTCGCCATCCTCCAACTATTTAGGTCTCTATCTCCTATCGTCATACGACTTCCACTTGCTATGTGCTGTCTTCATTGGATTTTGGATGATCTTCACCTTCTCTGTAGAAGCACATACCATCTCTTTCCCCACTACTGTTGACTCCCCTTGGCCAGTCCCATACAAATGTGATCTTCAAGTTCGCTCGTAAAATTCCTCAAAAGGTGAAATCCCAAGGGTGGAGTGATAACTATAATTGTATACAAACTCTACCAAAGGCAAGTGATCCTCCCATATGTGACCAAAGTCGAGGACAAAAGCACAGAACATGTCCTCAAGGGTTTGAATGGTCTGCTCAGTCTAGCCATCCGTCTGAGGATGGAAGGAGGTGCTCAAATGAAGCTATATCCTGAAAGCTTCCTGAAACAACTTCTATAACCAGGAGGTAAAACGTGTGTCATGATCAGAGAAATTCACTGAAGTTACTCCAGGAATTAGCACAATGTCGTACACATAGAGGCATCCAAATCTCTCTACTGAACCTTGCTCTCCGATCTGTAGGAAGTGGGGTGACATAGAAAGTTGGTCTAAGATCACCCAAATCGATTCATGAACATTGATGTACATGGAATTCCTATAATAAATTCAATGGATATCTTATACCACTTCTACTCTGGGACCTCTAAAGACTGAACAAAGCCTGCTGGTACCTAATGCTCCGCCTTCACTTGATGACATGTGAGGCACCGAGAAACAAACTCTGCAACTGATTTCTTCATTCCCAGCTACCAATGATGTCGTCGAATTTCCTGTCACATCTTAACCACTCTTGGTTGTACCTCTAGAGTGGATGTGTGGAACTCACTCAACACTTCCTCCTAATGTGACACTAGTACCATAATACGTCCTCTGAAGAGGATGACATACTCCCCACCTTAAGAAAACTCATATGGTGCCTATCCTGTGGATATCTGAGCACATCATGTTTTGTAGTAAATGTCTCTACGCTGCGCTGTAACGACCCAAAATTTCATTAATGGAAAATACCTCTTGATCCAGTTAAATGTTTCTTTATGAAAAATGTTTTTATAAGATATCAACTTTTTTTAGTTTTACTTTAAGATTTGTGACCGTTACTTTTATAGCCGTTGAACAGTGATCATCTGGGTAGTTTAAATATAAGGCTTTAACGAACCAATTTTCTACTCAGACAAAGGAAGCGATGGCCTCATCCAGTAGAATTGCCCCTTACGAAGCCCATATGTCGGAGCTCAGAAAAGAGGTGGCGTCTTTGGGCCTTTCCCTTGACCAAGCCCAAGCTGAGCTTCATCAAGTCAAGCTCAAACGTGATCGTCTACGGGAAAAATGGAAGTTGATAGAGATTACCACTCGAGCGATGTTATCCGAGCAACCCCAAGAGTCTGTCACCATCGCACACCTTACCCTTAGGTCTTATGCGGCTATTTTAAGGGGTTATGTAACAAATAAGTAGCACCATGTTCATGTACATTATTTTTTTTGTATATAACAATGAATATAATTTCTAGTCATTTTTGATACATTGTAATTAGTTTTTAAAGTACAAATGGTGTTTTTAGTTATTATTTAATTAAGAATTATATTTTATTAAATTAAAGGATTTTTGAATTAAATAATATTTTAATAAAATATTATTATTAATATTAAATTAATTTTTATTAAATATAAATGATCTTATAATTTTATGAATGCAATTAAAATTTTTATTAAGGTTTGAAAGCCATTTCTGTCAAAACCCATGAATTTTTTTATAAATGTCTGTTTTTATTTTAAAAGTGAAAATTCACATATTTAGAAAATTATTTAGATAAAATAAATATTATTTTTGGAATCAGGACGTCGAAATTATCCAACGGTGAATTTTTCATAATTTTCTAAGACAGTCAAATTTTTGGGTAAAAATTAAATACCATTTAAATATATAATGTATTTTATGACATCATAATGACCCAATGGTGATGTAATAAAATACCATAATCCTTATGTTCGGACAATATATGTTTTATCATTAAAATAATGAGGTTTTGGGTTTGTTTGACTCACTTTTCAAAGCATTAATGGAGCCCTCAAGACTTATTCAATACTTTTCCTTTTTAAATTAATTTCCATGGGAGTGTGACTCACCTCCACATAAGCAACCCTATTTTTTTTAATAAGTTTGGACCTTGGAATTGTAAAATATTTTTTTCCTCTTTCCTTTTCCAGAAACCATGGGCAAATACCATGGGATGGTTTGTGGTTTGGATTATTTTAATATAAGGGGTCCCAAACCTAAATAATAAAGAATTCTCTCACCTTTCCTATATAAACCCACCCAAGATCCCACTTCCTCCTCACTCAAAGCCCTTGAAGTTCGTCCAACCTCTTCCCTACTCTCTCTAGAATCCTCTCAAGGTGCCCCAAGATCCCAAGAAGCCTCTCACAAGCCTCTCTCTAGCCTTTGGAAGCACACTTCCAAGTAAGGGGTTTTCTTCCTTTCTCATTTTTTGTCAATTTTCTTTAAGTGGTATTTCCCTTTTTATTTCAGTTATGAATGTTGGGGTATGATTTCGCACGTCCCCCATACTTCCCTCTTATTGTTTGAATGATGGTAGAACCCTTTCTATCTCATTAAATGCCTCCCATGTACACCCGTTACTATGCCGAAATTCCGAAAGGAACTTCTCTCTCTTATTTTACATTCAAGCAATACTTTTGTATCATGAATCTAAATTCCATTTCTATTGTTGGGACATGTATATATATGATCTCCTTACTGTCCATTACATGTAAATATGATGAGGAACCCCTTTCTCTCTCATCAACCTTTTTTATGAATTCTTATGTCACGCCGTTACGCTGCCGAAATCGCACCGATTTTCTAAGCCAATGTCTTTGTGTAGTGAATACCATGCCCATTTCTCCATCAAGGGTATTCACCTTTATGCACATATACGTATTGATTGTAAAGTTTCATGTATTAATTCCACATTCATTTATCGTGGAAGAAATGATTATGTTTTATGAATCCATGTTTTATGATCCATGTGGCACACTTATGCATGAAATGAAATGTTTAAGAAGGGTGCGCCCTTTGTAGCGCTCCAATGCATTGGGTAAAGTATAGTATCATGATACGTCATGTGAAATGAGTGTTGACTCATGCTAATTCAAGTGCAACGTGGGATTACTCGTGGTTCAAGTGCAATGAGGGTTTACTCATGCTCCATGTGCAATGAGCCTTGGCTCATGCTAATTCAATGTTAAGTGTTGTTGCCACATTTCCATGTTATGATTATCATGCTTTATCATGCCTTTATGTTCATGTTTCTATTATGCTCTATTTATATGCCTATTGCCTAACATGTATTTCACTCCTCATGTTATTCATTGTTTACTCCCTTACTGGGCTTTATACCTCACCCTTTTCTTATGCATGTCCTCAGGTTATCCCATGCAATGCTATGTACGAAGGAATGTAGTGGTCATGTAAAGGAAGTTTTCAATAAAGATGTTGTTTTTCAAGTTTAAAGTTTTTATGTAATGATCCTAAGCCCCAAAAACACTAAACCTCTCGATCTTCTTTGTTGTATCAAGTGAAGTTTTATGTAATAAAGCATGCTTAAGTTGTAATAAAAAGCAGGGGTTGTCATAGTTGGTATCAGAGGATAGGTTTAGTTATTTTTGGGATTTGGAAACCCTAGTAAAGCCTTAGATACAAGACTAAGCATAATAAAAACATCCCTATGTTTTGGTAAATACTAAGTAAGTGGATTATCAAACAAATACATCCCTGTCTGGATACGAGCAGGTAGAGGCGGCTCTGGCACAGATGTATCCTAGGGGTAAAACCCGAAAACACCGCTTTGAGCTAGACTCGAACAGGAACTGGTGCAAGACAACGGGCCTTGCTGCACTCTTGGTTACGACACTCCCGGGGGATATGTTTTGATGAATTCACAATCTTAGTATGAACCCTTATTAAAGGAAAAATGCCCCTAAGAATATATTTTAGAAGGAAGATCATGAAAAGCTTGGATTGAATCCTATAGACTCATGAGTTAAAGAGATTAAAGTTTATTTATAAGTCATCAACTTTTGTCTTTGTATTAACCTTTATGTGTTACCCCTAAATTTCTTTTATTCCAGCCAATGGCCGGTAATAGGAGAACTCGGGCTAACAACCGTTGTGAAGATCAGTGTGATGATTGTACTTATGAGATGCCCAATCCAATGGGAGCGGGAATCGCGAACTTTGTCACGCTTCTCTCTCAGCTAACTCAAGTTTTGAATAGAAACACTGGTCAAGAGGAACGTTCATCCCCCCCATAAGAAAGAAAAAGTCTCTATTGAAATCTTCATGAGACAAAGGCCTCCTACTTTTAGTGGATCATCTGATCCCACGATCGTTGAACAATGGATCAACTCCATTGAGAAGATATTCTCCATCCTCCAATGCTCTGAAAAAGAGAAGGTTCTCCTGGCGGATTATCGTATAGAGGGTGAAGCTGATCAATAGTGGACGTTGATCAAAAATTCGAAGCCTGAGGAGGAGATCAAGGCTTTGGAATGGAAGGTATTCCGGAAGATGTTTTTCGATAAATATTTTCCACGCACCCTCCGCCTTAAGATGGAAAGGGACTTCCTTTCCCTCAAGCAGAAAGATGAGGAATCTGTGGGAGCGTACGAGGAAAACTTCACAAGGCTTGCACGATACGCTTCCGGCTTTTTCGTTACCCTCGAATGCAAGGTTGACCGCTTCTTTGGTGGGCTGAAGCCTAGCTTGCGGAAAGTATTAGTGATCCGTGACTTCGACATCTATGAGGAAATTGTCCGATGTGCCCTCAATGTTGAAATGGAGATCGGAGAATCACATGGGTATCATGGGGACAAGAAGCGGAAGGTGGACTTCAATGCTGGTGGTCCGATGGATAAATCCAACGGCGCTAAGAACTTCCAGCACCCCACTTGCCAAAAGTGTGGAAAGAAGCACCCTGGAAATTGCCTTATGGGGACAAGAAAATGCTTCAAGTGTGGAAGAGAAGGGCACCTAGCTGTTAACTGTTAGCAAGAAGGACCCGCGGCTGCGACAGAGGAGAGGAACGCTCTGTTCGAACCTCAACGCATTGTTCAATGCTTCAAATGCAAAGAACCGGGTCATTTTGCGAATCAGTGCCCTAATCCAAGGGTTATCGGAGGAAATCAACAACCTCCAAGACAGCAAGGAAGATCTTTTGCCATCACTTCTGCCGAAGTGAACCCCGACAACGAAGTGATGACAGGTACGCTAGTTATTCATTCAAGAATAGCGAACGTACTTTTTGATTCAGGTTCTACTCCTTCTTTTATATCTCAAAAGTTTAGTAGAATAATCCCTGCACCACCACAAATCATGGAAGTAAAGATGTCGGTGAGTACGGCAAATGGGGCAATCATTGCATCCCATGAGTATAAGTCCTCCCCTATTATAATCTATGGATTGAATTTCCCAGCGAACCTCGTCATACTCCCTTTGGTGGAATTTGATGCAATTCCTGGCATGGATTGGCTTTCCTTATATAGAGCCAACATAAATTGTCGGGAGAGGGAAATCACACTCCATATGGAGAATCGACCCCCGATTCATTACAAGTGTCAGGAGGAAGATGAATCTCCTTTAGCTCCATCATCTAAAGCATGGATATTATTGCCTTATGAGCACGTATATCTGGCTCAGATGATTAAGTCCAAGGAAGAAACCACCCTTGAAGAAATGCCTATTGTGAGGGAATTCGCTGAAGTATTTCCCGAGGAACTTCCTGGTCTTCCTACAAGAAGAGATGTTGAGTTCTCAATTGAACTAATACCTGGGGCGCTACCAATATCCAAGACTCCATATAGAATGGCTATTGTTGATCTTGAAGAGCTGAAGAAACAACTACAGGAGAATCTGGATAAAGGGTTTATACGCCCAAGTGCATCACCATGGGGTGCACCAGTCCTCTTTGTCAAGAAGAAGGATGGGTCAATGCGGCTTTGCATCGATTATCGTGAACTTAACAAAATCACGATAAAGAACAAGTATCCTCTCCCAAGAATCGATGACTTGTTTGATCAGCTGCGTGGAGCACAATACTTCTCCAAGGTCGACTTGCAATTGGGATATTATCAAGTAAGGGTGAAGAAGGAAGATATCTCCAATACTGCTTTTCGTACAAGGTACGGGCACTATGAATTCATAGTAATGCCTTTCGGACTCACCAATGCTCCAGCAATATTCATGGAATTGATGAATAGAGTCTTTAGAGATTACCTAGACAAATTTGTGGTAGTCTATATAGATGATATTCTAATATACTCCAAAACCAAGGAGGACCATGAGGAGCATTTAAAAACTGTACTAGAGACTTTGCGCAAGGAGAAGATCTTTGCAAAGTACAGAAAGTGTGAGTTTTGGTTGAAGGAAGTCTCATTCTTGGGTCATATCATTACAAGCAATGGGATATCTGTGGACCCCTCCAAAACAGATGCAATTGAGGGATGGCCGAGGCCAACATCGGTAACTGATAGCCGTAGCTTCTTGGGGTTAGCTGGATATTATCGACGATTTGTGAGAAATTTCTCACGATTGTACAACCCTCTTACGAAGCTAACTCTAAAGGGAGTAATGTTTGCTTGGAGTGATGAATGCGAAGAAAGCTTCAAGGAGTTGAAAAGGAGGCTTATCACTGCACCCGTTCTCACTTTACCCACAAGTGGGGAGCTTTTTGTGGTTTTCAGTGATGCTTCGAAGAAGGGCTTAGGATGTGAGATGATGCAGAATGATAAAGTGATATCCTATGCCTCAAGGTAGTTGAAAATCCATGAGAGAAACTATCCAACGCATGATCTGGAGTTGGCGGCGGTGATATTTGCCTTGAAAATCTGGCGGCATTATCTCTATGGAGAGAAATGTGAGATATATACTGACCACAAGAGTATTAAATATATATTCACACAGAAAGAGCTTAATATGCGCTAGAGAAGATGGATAGAGCTCATCAAGGATTATGACTGTTCAATACATTACCACCCTGGGAAGGCGAACAAGGTGGCGGATGCCCTAAGTAGAAAGGATCCAGCAATTCTATCAATGATGAGAATTGAGAAGGATCCAATATTCTTAGACTTGATGAAGATAGACGTGGGAATCATAAAGAAGGGAACATCATCAATCCTTTCACAAATGATTGCTCAACCATCTCTTTTGGAAAGGTTAAAGGATTCTCAAAAGGATGATGCAGGAATCCAAGAAAAAGTGGAAGCTATCAAAAAGGGAAAATCCTCAGAGTTTAATGTTAATGAAGAAGGAATTGTGCGGTTTGGGAAAAGACTATGTGTTCCATCATGTTCGGAGCTGAAGAAGGAACTTTTGGATGATGCACATAGTTCAAATTTCTCTATTCACCCAGGGAGCACAAAGATGTATCGAGATCTCCGAGAAAACTTTTGGTGGGATAATATGAAGAAGGAGATCGCTGAATATACATCAAAGTGCCTGGTGTGTCAGCAAGTGAAGGCAGAGAGGCAGAAGTCTAAGGGGATGATGCATCCATTTCCCATACCAGAATGGAAATGGGAGAACATCACCATGGACTTCGTCACTGGACTTCCAAGGACATCCAAAGGCAACAATGCAATCTGGGTTGTTGTGGATCGTCTTACAAAGACTGCACACTTCATTGCTATTCGAGAGGATTTCTCTTTGGATCAACTGGCACGGATATATATCAGGGAAGTGGTACGATTGCATGGAGTACCACTATCTATTGTGTCTGACCGAGATCCAAGATTTACCTCTAAGTTTTGGAAGAGTCTTCAACATGCTCTGAATACTGAACTGAACTTCAGTACGGCCTATCATCCTCAAACTGATGGCCAATCCGAGCGGACTATCCAAACACTTGAGGATATGTTGAGAGCGTGCTCAATGGACTTTAAAGGAGGATGGGATCAACATCTTCCTCTAGTTGAGTTCTCTTATAATAATAGTTTCCACTCGAGCATCCAAATGGCACCATATGAAGCCCTGCATGGGAAAAGGTGTAGAACACCGGCATGTTGGGATGAGGTCAGTGAACGTAAGCTGCTTGGACCAGAAATGGTCGAAGAAATGGTGGAGAAGGTGAAAACCATTCAGCAGCATATCAAGGCAGCCCAGAGTCGACAGAAGGGTTATGCAGATAATCGTCGATGAGACCTTGAGTTTAAAGTCGGAGACATGGTGTTTTTACGCATATCTCCGTGGAAGAAGGTCATGAGGTTTGGAAAGAAAGGGAAGTTAAGTCCAAGGTACATCGACCCCTTCGAGATTCTTGATCGTGTTGGGGCTGTGGCCTATCGACTAGCACTTCCACCTACTATGGCCAAAGTGCATGATGTATTCCATGTATCCCTCTTAAGGAAGTACATACTAGACCCTTCACATGTACTCTCTTCCGAGGTGGTACAATTAGAAGACGATCTTTCTTATGAGGAGCAACCAGTGAAGATCTTAGATCGTAGAGAAAAAGTTCTACGAAATAAGACAATGCCCCTCGTCAAGGTGTTGTGGAGAAACCACAAGTTTGAAGAAGCAACATGGGAGCCGGAGGATATGATGAAGCTAAGTTACCCACATTTGTTTTAGTGTGGGAAAAGGAAAATTTCGAGGGAGAAATTTCTTAAGGGGGGAATGTTGTAACGACCCAAAATTTCATTAATGGAAAATCCCTCTTGATCCAGTTTAATGTTTCTTTATGAAAAATGTTTTTATAAGATATCAACTTTTTTTAATTTTACTTTAAGATTTGTGACCGTTACTTTTATAGCCGTTGAACAGTGATCATCTGGGTAGTTTAAATATAAGGCTTTAACGAACCAATTTTCTACTCAGACAAAGGAAGCGATGGCCTCATCCAGTAGAATTTCCCCTTACAAAGCCCATTTGTCGGAGCTCGTAAAAGAGGTGGCGTCTTTGGGATTTGCCCTTGACCAATCCCAAGATGAGCTTCATCAAGTCAGGCTCGAACGTGATCGTCTACGGTAAAAATGGAAGTTGATAGAGATTACCACTCGAGCGATGTTATCCGAGCAACCCCAAGAATCTGTCACCATCGCACACCTTACCCTTAGGTCTTATGCGGCTATTTTAAGGGGTTATGTAACAAATAAGTAGCACCATGTTCATGTACATTATTTTTTTTATATAACAATGAATATAATTTCTAGTCATTTTTGATACATTGTAATTAGTTTTTAAAGTACAAATGGTGTTTTTAGTTATTATTTAATTAAGAATTATATTTTATTAAATTAAAGGATTTTTGAATTAAATAATATTTTAATAAAATATTATTATTAATATTAAATTAATTTTTATTAAATATAAATGATCTTATAATTTTATGAATGCAATTAAAATTTTTATTAAGGTTTGAAAGCCATTTCTGTCAAAACCCGTGAATTTTTTTTATAAATGTCGGTTTTTATTTTAAAAGTGAAAATTCACATATTTAGAAAATTATTTAGATAAAATAAATATTATTTTTGGAATCAGGACGTCGAAATTATACAACGGTGAATTTTTCATAATTTTCTAAGACAGTCAAATTTTTGGGTAAAAATTAAATACCATTTAAATATATAATGTGTTTTATGACATCATAATGACCCAATGGTGATGTAATAAAATACCATAATCCTTATTTTCGGACAATATATGTTTTATCATTAAAATAATGAGGTTTTGGGTTTTTTTGACTCACTTTTCAAAGCATTAATGGATCCCTCAAGACTTATTCAACACTTTGCCTTTTTAAATTAATTTCAATGGGAGTGTGTCTCACCTCCACATAAGCAACCCTATTTTTTTTAATAAGTTCGGACCTTGGACTTGTAAAATATTGTTTTCTTCTTTCCTTTTCCAGAAAACATGGGCAAATACCATGGGATGGTTTGTGGTTTGGATTATTTTTATATAAGGGGTCCCAAACCTAAATAATAAAGAATTCTCTCACCTTTCCTATATAAACCCACCCAAGATCCCACTTCCTCCTCACTCAAAGCCCTTTAAGTTCGTCCAACCTCTTCCCTACTCTCTCCAGAATCCTCTCAAGGTGCCCCAATCTCCCAAGAAGCCTCTCACAAGCCTCTCTCTAGACTTTGGAAGCACACTTCCAAGTAAGGGGTTTTCTTCCTTTCTCATTTTTTTGTCAATTTTCGTTAAGTTGTATTTCCCTTTTTATTTCAATTATGAATGTTGGGGTATGGTTTCACACCTCCCCCATACTGCCCTTTTATTGTTTGAATTATGGGAGAACCCTTTCTCTCTCATTAAATGCCTCCCATGTACACCCGTTACTATGCCGAAATTCCGAAAGGAACTTCTCTCTCTTCTTTTACATTCAAGCAATACTTTTGTATCATGAATCTAAATTCCATTTCTATTGTTGGGACATGTATATATATGATATCCTTACTGTACATTACATGTAAATATGATGAGGAACCCATTTCTCTCTCATCAACCTTTTTTATGAATTCTTATGTCACGCCGTTACGCTGCCGAAATCGCACCGATTTTCTAAGCCAATGTCTTTGTGTAGTGAATACCATGCCCATTTCTCCATCAAGGGTATTCACCTTTATGCACATATACGTATTGATTGTAAAGTTTCATGTATGAATTCCACATTCCTTTATCGTGGAAGAAATGATTATGTTTTATGAATCCATGTTTTATGATCCATGTGGCACACTTATGCATGAAATGAAATGTTTAAGAAGGGTGCGCCCTTTGTAGCGCTCCAATGCATTGGGTAAAGTATAGTATCATGATACGTCATGTGCAATGAGTGTTGACTCACGCTAATTCAAGTGCAATGAGGGTTTACTCGTGCTTCAAGTGCAATGAGGGTTTACTCATGCTCCATGTGCAATGATCCTTGGCTCATGCTAATTCAATGTTAAGTGTTGTTGCCACATTTCCATGTTATGATTATCATGCGTTATCATGCCTTTATGTTCATGTTTTTATTATGCTCTATTGATATGCCTATTTCCTAACATGTATTTCACTCCTCATGTTATTCATTGTTTACTCCCTTACTGGGCTTTATAGCTCACCCTTTTCATATGCATGTCCTCAGGTTATCCCATGCAACGCTAAGTACGAAAAAATGTAGTGGTCATGTAAATGAAGTTTTCAATAAAGATGTTGTATTTCATGTTTAAAGTTTTTATGTAATGATCCTAAGCCCCAAAGACACTAAACCTCTCGATCTTCTTTGTTGTATCAAGTGAAGTTTTATGTAATAAAGCATGCTTAAGTTGTAATAAAAAGCAGGGTTGTCATATGCGCCTCCCTGAAACACTAAATAAGTGGGGGAGTGACTTTAAGAGACTAAAGGAAGGCTGATCTATATCTTTCCACAAGTATATGTGTAAAGTATCCAGCTTCTCTATCGGCTCGCCTAGCATCTTTATACCAGTTCTCCTACTGATTTCATCGGCAACAACACACCCCTTCCCATGAGTATAGAATATCTCGATATCATAGACCTGGAAGAACTCAATACAATGTCGCTATCTAGGTTTTAGGTACTTATAATAAAATATATACTTGAGACTCTTGTGATTAGAGTACACGGTAAAATGCTCACCCATCTGATAGTGTCGCCACATCATCAAGCCGAAGACCACTGCTGCTAGCTTCAGGTCATGGGTAGCATAGTTATTCTCATGTTGTCTCACCTGACGAGAACCATAAGTGATCATTGATCTCTCCTAGACCGGGACACATCTGAGTCCAGTCCTTGATGAGTCGCAGTAGACTACATAACCTATGCCTTTCTCTAGAATCATCAAGATGGGGGCACTATTCACCCGCTAACTTATCTCCAAAAAGATTCAATGGAATCTCTCTGACCACACAAAGGGTTGCCCCTTCTTCCTCAAAGATGATAATGGTGCTTCAAATCTGGAGAAGTCTGGAAAAATATCTTGTAGTATCCATCCAAACCCAGGAAACATCGTACTGCTGTCACACTCCGGGGTGGATCCCAAGAAAGTACTACCTCAATATTCACTAGATCCATAGAAAATCTATCCTCCGAGATGAAATTTCCAATAATTTAACCTTTCAGATCCATAACTGGAACTTTGATATTTTACCATAAAGCTGGTGCTCTCAGAGTGTGTCTAGTACTTCCAGCAAATGGTTGGCATGCTCCTCCTCAGAAGTCGAGTAGATTTGAATGTCTTCAATGAATAATACAATAAAGCGATCAATGTATGGTAGGAATATCATGTTCATGAGTTCCATGAACACTACTAGAGGATTGGTTACACCAAATTGCATAACCAAGAACTCATAGTGGCCATACCGACATCTGAAGGCCGTTTTCTACTCATCCTCGACTCAAACTATGATATGGTGATAGCCTGATCTGAGGTCTAACTTTGAAAACCACCATGACACCATCAACTAATCAAAGAGGTCATCAATCATTTGGAGTGGGTACTTGTTATTCATGGTCACCTGGTTGAGGGGCCGATAGTGAACACAAATCCTCAAGCTCCCATACGCCTTCGTGCCAAACAGAATCGGGGCTGCCCAAGGAGAATCACTGGGTTGGATGAATCCCTTCCCATGCAAGTCCTATATAATTAATCATAGCTCACGAAGCTCCACAGGAGCCATCCGATACACTGGTGTAGATATTGGTGTTATCTTGGGGTACAAGTCAATTTAATAGTCCACCTCTCTACGAGGAGGTAGACATGGGACATCATGAGGGAAAACATTTGTGTACTGGTCCAATACTACAGGATAGCTTAACCTCTCCACATCAACTACTCTTAGGGTAAGGGCAGCCAAATTATGAGTGATCAGCTACACTATCCTTCATGTAAGTCCATCCTATGATGTAAAGGCCCCCTTCTCACCGGTGAAGGTAAACCTGGTCCCATCCGCGCGGACACACCTCACATTGCGCTGAATACATTCTATCTGAGCATGAACTGTAGATAACCAGTCCATACCCAAGATGACATTGTAAGGCCTCGACATCACTACAAGGAGATCCCAGCAGAAGATTACTCCTCCTAGAGTAAGCTCACACTACCAGAACCAGTACATAATGGTCGAATCCGCTCCTGTACGAGTCTCTAGCCGTAAGGATCAAGCAAACAGCTCCGTCGGAATCTCCGAGCTCCAAATGAGGGTAGTGGAAATAAAAGAAATAGTGAAACCTTTGTCTATATGTACTTTTTGGCACCAAAATACGGCCCGAAAGAAAGAAACGAAAAAGAAGGATGGCGCACTGGCTCGCGAAGCACCGCCGCGAAGCGCCCACACGAAGCCCTGCCGCGAAGCACCCCGACCATTGCGGCCTTGCGAAGCTCCAGAGGCGGTAATGCTCCGCGAACGCATTTGACGTTCGTGAGCCGCCGCGAAGCTCCGGAGGTGGTAATGCTCCGCGAACACATTTGACGTTCGCGAGCCGCCGCGAATCTCCTGAAGCGGTAATGCTCCGCGAACGCATTTGACGTTCACGAGCGCGCCGCGAAGCACCGGAGGCGGCGCACGAGTTCTGCTTCGCGGGGCCCCTTCCCTATAAATACTGGACTCCCCCTGAGTCACAAAGACGGACAATCCAACCTTTCGGCTTCTCCTCTCCCGAATCGTGAAGCACTCTTTGCCCCGGGAATCATGAGCTCCGCGAGGTACTTCTACTTCGCGAGACGTCTCTGCCTTGTCTCGTTTTGAGCCCCTCTTCCGAGAGGGACGCCCTTCGCGAAGCCCAAGGACATTCAAGAAGGAAGGGGATTCCCAAGGAAACCTAGGTAGTCGCGGAGTGTTTATGCTTCGCAAAACACCCAACCCATGTTAGTGATCCCTATGCTAAGGCAGGATCGCTACACATCACGAAGCACACTGCTTCGCAAGACCCTGCTTCGTGAGTCACCCCTTCTTCACGAGGCAGTGCTCTGCGAACACTATTCCACTTCATGAAGCACCTTCCACTCACACCTATGCCCCATGCTAAGGCCAAGGCACTCCACTTCACAAAGAACACTCCTTTTCTTAGAGATTCCTCTCCACATGCGACCCTCCAAGATTGCACGATTTGATTTCAAAGTCCCATGGACAAAACCACCTGTAGCGTTGCTTCTCCTAATGCTTCTTTGCATAGGCACGCTAACGGCTATTGCTTCTTCTCATATCCACGCTAACGTGGACCCTTTGATGGTTCGTTCCACAACCCCCCTTCACCATGGCCTTACTGGTACCTTCCCTTCGCCAAGGACCAGAGGGTACCATTTATGTAAGTCCTAGGGGTGTGGAGTGAACCCACCTCGTCCGAGCTGTAGGACGTTAAACTTCCAAGCACCACGTCATCAACACATGACGGTAAACTGTGACCCAACCTCGTCTCCCTCGTGAAGGGTCCCCCCAGGTCGAACATTTCTTACACCACTGTCTCCACGTGAATGGAATCACCCATCCACAAGGGATGATATCCTCCTTATTGGAGTGGCATATGTTCATGGGAGAAGGGCAACCCTAGTTCCCCAAATGGATGGCTGCACCTCTGCATCTCCGTACTTCCCCACTATCAAGGTCAGTGGAGGGCGTGATATGGAACGAGGCACCTCCCATCATTGGACCAATGTCCATCTTTCCCGTTCTTTGTCGTACCGTGGGCCTCCATCCTGGAGTAAGTCCCAGCACCATGGGCTGCCTAACACGTAAGCCCCTCTTCGCTTCTCACGAATGCATCTTTCGTGACGTGATCGTCAGGTCCTTGTAACCTCTTGTTTCTCACATCGAGCATGACTCACGTGGGCTTAGAGTGAGCACCGACCCTGAACCGTCATCAAAGAGAACTACGAGGACTTTGATCCATGTCAAGGCATGGTACATAGGAAGCCTCCATGAGGTTCAAGCCCACCCGTCATCCATTCATGTCGGGTCCCATTCCCATCCAGCAAGATGTTAAACTGCATTCCGGTCCATTGGTAAGCCATTGCGACCCATCATCCAAGCGATCTACGAGGACTTTGATCCATGTCACGGAATGGTACGTAGGAAGCCTCCATGAGGTTCAAGCCCACCCGTCATCCATTTACGTCGGGTCCCATTCCCGTCCAGCAAGACGTTAAACTGCATTCCGGTCCAGTGGTAAGCAATTGCGACCCATCGCCAAGTGAACTACAAGGAATTTGATCCATGTCAAGGCATGGTACGTAGGAAGACTCCATGAGGTTCAAGCCACATTGCTCGGTCGTTCATTCACATTGAGTTTCGCCCTCATCCAGCATTACGTTAAACTGTATGCCCCTCCCTTTGTCCTGCATGACATTAAACTGCACACCCATTTCCACCTGAACTACAATGTCTTTGATCCATGTCAATGTGTGGTACGTAGGAAGCCTCCTAGAGGTTCAAGCCCACCACCCATTGGACAAAGGTCCACTTTCACGTCGGTTCACCGACAATGATCCATTTGAACTACGAGGTCTTTGATCCATGTCAATGCGTGGTACATAGGAAGCCTCCACAAGGTTCAAGCCCACCCATCACCCAATTCACGTCGTGTTCTACCTGCGTCCAACACGATGTTAAACTGCAATTCCAGTCCTACAGCAAGCCGTTGTGACTTACCCGAACTACGAGGTCTTTGATCCATGTCAAGGCATGGTACGTAGGAAGCCTCTACGAGGTTCAAACCCACCATCCGGTCGTTCCGACCTCATTCATGTCGGTTCACCCCCGTCCCGCATGACGTTAAACTGTATTCCATCAATCATTTGAACTACGGGGTCTTTGATCCATGTGAAGGCATGGTACGTAGGAAACCTTCCCAAGGTTCAAGCCCACCATTAGGGGACCCACGGGTCTACTTTCACGTCAGTTCACCGATGAAACCCTTTTAACTACGGGGTCTTTGATCCATGTCAAGGCATGGTACGTTGGAAGGCTTCCAGAGGCTCAAGCCCACCACTCATCGGACCAAGGTCCACCTTCACATCGGTATGCTGATGATGCTCATCAGACCAAGGTCTACCCTCACGTCGGCACGCTGAGGATGCCCATCGGACCAAGGTCCACCTTCACGTCGGTTTACCGGCACCATACTAAACTACGCGGACTTTGATTCCCTGCCATGGGGATATGTAGGAGGCCTCTTCAAGGTTCAATCCCAACTTCACTGTCGCCCCTGCGATGGTCCCATTTCATTCCCCCTCTACTTCATTCATCCACCTACAACCCATCCTGATTCTCGCCCGAACTATCATATCCCGGTGAGGCCATGTCGGTACGCTCTTCTTCACAGCCGCCCATGGGCTAGCCCCGGTATCGACATCCCTTCAAGGAGAATCCCTCGATCCGATCTATCCGAGATAATTCTCTGGTTGGGTTGATTCGTCTCTGCTAGATGTTAAACTACCGGAATACACTGTGTTAAACACGGGAAGCTGAGGAAAACCTCAGATATGTGTCTATGACATATAATTCCCCGCACTCGATGTGGGATGCCTCGGGCTTCCGTGCCCTCGAGAAGCCTTGTGACCAGGGATAACAGACAGACATGCCAGGTTCCCCAGCATCCAGACACGCTACTGATGCCTCAACGTGACTACTCCCCCGACTGAAGGTTGCTGCACTGACCAGAACCTTTGGAATGTCCCGAAAGAATCAGTGTAATTAACCGGCGTCCATGGAAACATGGCACTGGGAAGAGTTTCACGAACTATGTATTAAATCTATGAGGGAGACCCGGACTAGGTGACGATTTCTGAGGAGGACTCCACAGGAGGAAGAACTGACATCCCATCATCCCATTTCGATCAAGGAGAAGACTTCCCTGAATAAGGAGCGACTGTCGCCCGCCCTTGGATGTCGGGAATGCGGGGCAACAAAGCGCCACACGTCCTCGTCCGCAGGCGGAACGGATCCGCGCACGCGCCCCGGTGAAAGCATCGGAAACTTAAATGGTGAACCCGATGTGAATTTCATCTCCTCAATATGGAGATTAGTAGCGTTTGAGACACCAGTAGATTGACATGTCACCAGATCCAGATATCCAGCGCCTGGTCCCGCCAAGAAAATAGAGGGCCTGTCATGAAACTCACCGGAAGTCGGGGCAGTAGAACGTGGGGCACTCCGTTATGCAGTGTGTTGGCATGGATCCTTCTTACAGACGTGGAGAATGGAAGTACGCTGGGGCACTGGCTGTCAATCCTTTTCCTCTCAGTACTGATGAGTTGATCCCTTCGTTTCTCAGGAACCAGGTTGCTGTTACAGAGACGCGATCACTGTCTGCTCCTCGCCCACGCAGGGGCAGGGGCAACACCGCCACGACCACCCCACGTAGCACCACTACTGCCATGACGACCACCACATCGCGGAATACGGGGTGCCCACGTCCCCTTTCCCCATCAGAGGCCATCCAGTGAAGGGTGATCGACAACCTCGTGTGCAGGTACGAGGATGAAGGGGTCGTCCCAACTCGGGATATGGCCCACTTGGACCTGGAGGCCTCCAAGCCCCGCTGTCAACGCCGCCCTAACATGCCGTGTAGGGAGCCCCTGCTCCCCACCCCAACGTTCAACCGTTTCGGGAGCCTGTCTCCGGAACTCCTTGACGACTCCTTGACTTACGCTAAAGAGGCGGGCACCGTCCGACTCTGCCCGCTCAGGGTCCCGACCCAAGGGCTCCAGGCGAAAGCTCCCGCTCGGCCGCGTCAGCGCCACCGTCCGGCCCCGCAGGAAGTGCAGGCAGGCTACGTCCCTGCACCACCTGCACCAGCTCTCCTGACCCGACGTTAGCCCCGGGCCCGGGCTGAGGATGCTCGCCTAGGCGCGTCAACGTCGACAGCTACAGTGGCCCGAGCCACCGCCGACGTGCATCGCGAAGCCCCTGCATACACTGAGCAGGGGCACTCCTTCACCCAACAAGGATCGACACCCCAACCGCCCCACGGGCAGGCTGGGTTGACTCTCCGGGTTGCAGGCCCAAGTGGTGATCGCCGCGAACTAACCCGCGGTAATGTCACCTTGTATGGAGGTCCTCCCCGTACCACTACTCCACAGAGCGTGGGCCTTCCCCACTCCGAACTTTGTCATGGAGGCATGCCTCATGCTACCCCCATCCCGAAGGAAGACCTACCCTGCGGTAGTGACGCTCAGCGCGGAAACCTTTCCCGTGCCCACTATACAGGGTATGGAGTCCATACTCCTACCCCCCCGCCGCCAACCTGAAGGCACCGTCTATCCGGTCCTTCTCCAATGTGGGGTCCCTCCCTACGTCCTCTCTGCTACCGGCGAAGGTCCTCCTTGCCCCAGCAACTCGAGGAGTGAAGTTCAGCCTCGCTCCACTCGCATCAACCATGGAGGTCCTCCCCATGCTCCTGCCAATTCCAACAGAGGCCTTGCCTACATGGGTTCTATTCATGGAGGTCCTCCCCATGTACCCTTCGACATTTTCCCCGGTGCCCCTCGCACCCCGACTATCTCGAGTGGGGGTCCTCTCCGCCACGCCACCAGCACCACCCCGAGGCTGCCTGATAGGGGTCAACCTTGTCCCAAAGATCCACCCAGGGGTAGGAGAGCGGGTCGTCGCCGCCACAAGAAGAACCCTGGGAAGGCCCAGGTGGAGATCAAACCTGCCTACTTCTCCGACTCAGAAGCGGAATGCGATTCAGCGATGGAACCTTCTTCCCGCTCCTCCGTATCAAGGACTAGGGAAGGAACCAGATGCGTTAGCCTCATTCTCCCGGAATTTGAGGCCCACCAGATTCCCATCTCCCTCCGCAGGTACATCCAAGAGGAAGAAATCTTTGGAATTCCGTAGGTCTCGACCGCGCAATCACTGCCTTTGTCACCAGAAGCGCCCTCAACCTCTACCAGAGATCACATAGAGTTATTTTGGGGGCCAACGACGATAGAGAGACGACACGACCTGTCACCGATAGCCGCGGCTCCTGTTCCAGAAGCTGTGGTTATCAGCCCGTCGTATCATGACATCGTGGCCAGGTCACCTCACTCTTCAGAGGATGGCCCAGAATTCGGCGGTCGGTCAGCTCGTTCGCCGTATTCTCCACCGCCGAGATTACAATCTCAGAGGTCCACCTCGTTACCGCCACCGGTCCCTCAGCCTCCCCCGGTTGACGAGTGGGGCAACACAGGGCCAGACCCTGAGTCCGAGCCCAGGAGCTTCTGGAGTATTCTCGCAGCGGATTACTTCCCGGAAAAGTTATGGCCGACGGCGGCGCTGAATTTTCGCATACCGGAGTCTCTTACCCTTGAAGAAGTGGGGTGCTTTTGTCGAACATTATGGGCGACACACTTCCGCCTCCGTTACGAATGGGTGGTGTACCCCAGAAGTCGAGAGCACTTCGAATAAATTGGCGAGCAGTGCCGCCTGGTCGATGCGGCCGCACTCCTTGTGGCCTAGCATCCTGAGTCGCCAGGCAGCCAGAGCGCCCTTCAACTAATATGCGTTCAGAGTTTTAAAGAACTCCGCAGTATCGTCAGGGAAGCCACCCCCCATGTGCATGTCCGTGGTTTGAGAAACTATGCCGCTCTCCTCTTCGACCCTATCCGACGACAGCCCGATTCTCTATACGACATCGAGGACATGCCCTCGAGAGGGGTCGCGGTCCACATGGCTGATGTCGTAGACAAGAAGGATGAGCTTGAATTCCTTGATGGAGACTTCCCCCCCGAGGGCGTACCGCCACTGCTGGACCCATCAGAGAGAGTTACCCGTCAGCAGAGGAACCTGCTAGGCCTCCCCGTACCCACCGAGTCGCTGGTACTCGGTCGAAACACCGGTAAGGGTAAGGAGCACGTCGGAGCTGTCAAGAACTCCGACCCGTCTTCCTCTACGCAGAAGACGGAAGAGGATCCTGAGAAGGCCACGTTACGCCATCATCTTGCTAAGCAGAAGAGGCTGGTTGACGAACTCTTGGCTGAGCGTGCCACAGAGCAGCGACCCGACTATGGTGATCTGAGGCCAGGGCAGCAGGGGTAGGAACAATTTCCCCCCGGTGAGATGCCTCCGGGACACCCTGATCATGATACTGCCACAGACAGGGCAGAAGCCGGAACATATGGCAAGAGGGCGCGATACGTCTCGCCAAATCCCCCCGAGAGACGGGGCAATCTGAAGAATCCAGTCCAGGTTCCCCCAATCACCCCGTGGGTCATCCAGCCAGTTAACCCACGAGCGACCGAAGCCGTCTACCATGTTGAAGAACCTAGAAATGCACTTGTGGTTAGGGATCCCCTTCAAGATAGGGACCCCCACCCGGATGATCTTATCGCGGCGCTCACAGCCCGCCTCAAAGCTTTGGAAACGCGGCAGGTGGCGGTCCCACCTGATGGTAAGCCGTATCCCGCGTGGGTAGATGATATGCCCGCACCTCCGGGTTTTGGGAACCCCACTTTCTCTCCCTTCAACGGGACAGGGGACCCGCCCCAGCACTTGGCTCATTTCTCTTCCAGGTGTGGCCCCATGCTGGGGACCCCGGCTCACCAAGAAGCTGCCAAACTCCGATGTTTTGTACAGACATTGGAAGGTCCGACATTCGTCTGGTACAGTCAGCTCCCTATCATATTGGTGACCGGTTGGGCGGATCTTTGCCGACAGTTCTTATACCAGTTCGGCTCTACCATGCGGAAGACCAGCATTGCGGACCACTTCAAGTGAAAGAAGAGGCCTGATGAGCGAGTTGCAGATTTCATCACCCGGTGGAAGGGACTTACGTATTCCCTAGATATGCCACAAACTCAGGAGCAATTACTGATGATGTGTGTGGGGAACGTCAGGACAGAGCTGGTACCCTCCATGATCACCCAGAACTACCCTAGAGGGTTCAGATATTTCTTATATAAGGCTCAACGCCTTGAGGAAGCCCTCCAACAGGCTAGTCAGGCATGTTTGTTGCCCCTATGATCCCAGACAGGAGGAATGCCAGGGCTGAACCTGCCGCGGTGGCCCAAACAGAAACCCCGAGGCAGCTGGAGTTACTGCCGGCAGCACCACCCCCGCGACCCCGCAGAGGTCCTCCACCTCAAGCACAGGTTCCTGCCCAGCATCGACCACCTCAGAACCGACAGGTTCCCCCGCGCAATGCGCCACCGCAACCTAGGCGAGACAATCAGGCGCCGCCTCCTCAGCAGGCCCCTCCGGCCCCCCGTTAGGGCTAGGCCCCCAGGGCCCCCTATCCGGAAAGAAGGTACCAGACTTATTCGTTCAACGAAAATAAGGTCCATGGCTACATTCGAAGTGCTCTAGAGCAAGGGATTGTGCGTCTGCCTGAGTGGAGAAGGCCGACAGAGGCGAATCTCACCAATCACCCCAACTACTGCCCTTATCATCGGATCCTCGGGCACAACCTCAAGCAATTCTATGTGTTTAAAGACTGGCTTCAAGACCAGTTCAACAACAACATAGTCAATATGGGCCCAGCACCAGCGCATGTGGCATGTGTCTTTGCAGGATCAGAGATCGGTAGCGACAGTGAAGGCGAGTGGCAACAGGTCCCCAGCCGCGGATCCCGGAAATACGACAACTGGATGGCCCGAGAAACCGTCGTTCGTTCCCATGGTATCATCAGGGCGTGCTTGAAGCAGCTGAAACCTTTAAAAGAAGTATTCGGTGCCTCTACATTGTCTTCACAGTCGACCTCTTCCCAAAAGGGCAAGCAGCGACGACGCAAGAAGAAGCAACGCGCACCACCAGTGTCGTCGTCATCCCGCACTCTCGGTGACTTTATGTCCCCTGAAATGGGGATTCCTCCTAGAATCCGCCCAGCGGTGGATGAATCCTCGAGTGACAGCCAGGGGTATGCTTCGGTTAACACCGTGGAGCTAGTAAAGCCCTATATGACTCCCGACGAGGGGGGGGGGGGGGGCAGGAAAACCCACCCAACGTTTCCAGCTGACGTCAATGTCAGCAGAATCACAACCGCGCCGGTCATCAAGGTACATCAGCTGGCACTTTTGGCCAAGCCGTGCACGCTACTGAGACCAGGCAGCAGGCTCAGCGCAGATCTCAGCACGTGCATCCCCATCTAACGTCCTCAGCTCTACCTCCACTGCCGTTCGTGCTACTGGATCGGGGGGAGCTGCCTCATTCATATCACAGTCAGTCTTTCCCGGCTACAGGTCAGCCTCCGCTGTCCGATCCTAGTCCGGCGACTACTCTCCAGGCATCTACTAGTAGGCAGTAAGATGTACCATGCACTAGTCGATCGCCGGTTCAACCAGCAGGACCCGCTATGCCTCAAAATGCCGAACGACCTCTTGTAAGCAGAGGTTCGCGTTTGGCACGAAAGTATGATGTCCTGAAGCACCTGGCCGGCATTCCGGCGAGGCTCTCCATCATTGAGGCCCTTCGCCGGTCTTCTGAAATGCGCGAGGCACTTGCCGAGGCCCTATGGATCCCCCTCCAGTTTGAGACAGAGGTAGGAACTGCAGAAGCCTCCCATACCGAGACAGTTGAAAATGCCGAATGTCAGGCGGTTATCTCATTCTCCGGTGAAGATGAGGACCCTCCTATAAGGGGCACATTCGCCCTTTGTACATCACTGGCCAATTCAATGGGGTGGAAGTCCGCTGATGCATCGTTTACACAGGTTCCGGAATCAATCTAATTCCGACCCGGACGTTGCGAAAGCTGGGTCTGTCTGAAGGTGATTTAACTCCCTCTGGCCTCAGAATCCATGGGTACGACAGGACCGAGCAAACCCCAGTCGGCAAGATCTGCCTGAAGACTCAGTTCGGTGTCTTAATTGCCAGCACCGAGTTCATGGTTGTCTCTCAGGACACCGCCTACAACGCATTGATTGGTAGGGAATGGATCCATCTTCATGCAGCGGTCCCTTCGTCATATCACCAGTGCCTCAAGTACTCGCTCAACGGTTGAGTAGGCGTGCTCCAAGGAGACGTGTCCCCTTTCTCTTCTTGTGAGGCCCGCTACCTGGATGTGTGTTATTAAAAAATTAAGGATAAGAAAATCCCAATAAGTGAGGATGAACCCGCCCCGGTCACAAGTGATCCCTGGGCAAGCATGGATGACGCCTACATCCTCCCGATCCACCGGTTGGAGGCCACGACCCCCGACATGGGGCAATGTTTTGTTGTTTCGGGTACGCAAGGAAGGCATGTTCCCATGTCCAAGCGATGGCGGAAAATCACCTCGTACTCCAACATCAACCAGGCTCAGGTGATCCCGGAACCTCCCACCCCTGTACGGTACCGGGATGTCAAGCTTATGCCAACGGCGGTGCGCCATATGTGTCTCTTCCACCGGGCTGGAATCAACCGACTCATGCCGACACGTCACCACTATTTTGACATCCTCAAACGTGGCCCTTTAGGCCGAAGGCCATATGGGATAGGGCCGACTACCTTCATTGGTATGGTTTCAATGGCAAGTGAGCCTCCCGATGTGATGACCGCTGCCGCACAAGTCGGCACCAGCTGCCCCTAGGGTTTTGATAGCCCAGAAGTATCTCCCGTTGCGGGAAGTCCCCCCACGGGTAGGGAGGAAGACCTGGAGGATGCTCCCCCCGCCTTTGAAGAAGGCGTCTCTACCACGGTTGATGAACTAGTACAGGTGAACCTTGGTAGCGAGGCAGATCCGAGACCCACATTGATCAGTGCAGCCATGTCCCTCGAGGAGCAGCAGCAGTATGTAGACTTCCTAAAACAGCACCATGATGTGTTTGCTTGGAGTTACAATGAGATTCCAGGGCTAGATCCCCAGGTATTCGTTCACCGTTTGGGCCTCACGGCAAAACATCTTGGGTTTAAGCAGCCTCCCAGTAAGATGCACCCTTCTCATGGTGCTATGGTTGAGGCCAAAGTTGACAAGCTAATCAAAGCCAACTTCGTCAAGGAGGTCCAGTACCCCAAGTGGCTTGCCAACATTGTGCCAGTCAGAAAGAAGAATGGGCAGATCAGAGTCTGCATCGACTTCTATGATCTTAATCGCCACTGCCCAAAGGATGACTTCCCACTCCCGGTGACAGAATTATTGATTGACGCCACAGCCGTGTTCCATGCTCTCTCTTTCATGGATGGGTATTCCGAGTACAACCAGATCTGGATGGCCCCCGAAGACGAGGAGTCCACTGCCTTCAGGGCTCCCCAAGGTACCTTTTTCTACCAAGTAATTCCATTCGGTTTGATAAAATGAAGGTGCCACTTACCAGAGGTCCATGCATCGCATATTCAAACCGATCCTCGGGACATTGGTGGAATGCTACGTGGATGACCTCGTAGTCAAATCATGTCAGAGCCAGGACCATCTCAAAGACCTTGAGAAAGTGTTCAGTTTCCTCCGTTCCCGTCACCTGAAGATGAACCCGCTGAAGTGTGCCTTCGGGGTCACCTCCGGGAAGTTTCTGGGCTTTGTTGTCAGGTACCGAGGTATCAAGATTGACCCGGAGAAGATCAAGGCCATCAGCCAAATGCCTCCCTCGAGCAACATTCGGGATCTTTGATGCCTTCAAGGCCACTTAGCCTATATACGTCGATTCATCGCGAATCTGGCCGGCAAGTGTAAGCCCTTTTCCCGGCTCATGAAGAAGGGCGCCGCCTACGAATTGGATGAGGAGTGTCGGACCGCCTTCGAGGAAATCAAGCAGTATCTGCTCCAACCTCCGGTCTTGATGCCACCCGTCTCCGGAAAGCCGCAGGTCCTTTATGTGACCGCCCTGGAGAGATCCCTCGGTGCGCTGCTCGCCCAGAAGAATAACGAGGGTACTGAGAACATTCTCTACTATCTCAGCCACATGCTTCTCGATATGGAGGTCAGATACTCCCCTATCGAAAAGAGCTGCCTTGCGCTCGTCTTCACCGTGCAGAAGTTGCGACATTACCTGCAGCACCATGAGGTGCAATTGGTCTCCCGGGTAGACCCACTGAAGTACATCCTAAACTACCCCATGCTGACTGGCCGACTAGCACGGTGGGCAGTGATTCTCTAGTAGTTTGATATCAGGTTTGTACCTTAGAAGGCCATTAAGGGACAGGCATTGGCAGACTTTTTATCTGCCCATCCAACCTCCGCGGATCAATCCCTGGACCTGGATTTCCCTGATGAGACGATCCTCTCAGTCGATCATGATGTCCCGTGTTGGAAAATGCATTTCGACGACGCCTCCCGGAGCCCCACCGGTATGAGGCTCAACGATCTCAATCTCAACAGAGTGGGCCTCGGTATTGTCTTCATTACCCTGGCGAAAGCCGTCCTGTCATACTCGTTCCTGTTGTCAGAAGTTTGTACGAACAATGAGGTAGAATACCAAGCTATCATCACCGGCCTCGAGTTGGCCCTTGAGAACCATGTGCCCTATCTACATGTGAAGGGAGATTACAAGCTGGTAATCAAACAGGTTAATGGCGACTACGTCGTCAGGAAGACGGAGCTCGCACTGTTGCTAGAGTACACCCTCCGCATAATGGCCCAGTTCTCTTCTCGACCAGAGGTTACCCATGTCCCACGGTCGCAGAACGGCCAAGCAGACGCCCTGGCCGGCTTGGCCGCATCACTCGCAGAACCCGAGTAAGATGATTTGATCATACATGTGGCACACCGGAGAGTCATTCCCCCCGTCACCCAAGAGGACAATGAGGTCCTGCGAGTAAGTCATCTCACTGTCGGACCCTCCACGTCAGGGGTCCCAGGTTCGTCAGACACAGTGGTTGAAGCCACTCCCGACTGGAGAGCACTTTTTGTCGAGTATCTCCAAAATGGTTGCCTCCCAGACGAACGGACCAAGCGCGAGCGAGTTCGACGCCGCGCGTTGCAATTTACCCTCCAGAGCGGCCCCAGTCTTGAAAAAATCCTTTATAAGAGGAGTTGCGATGGTGTCCTCCTCCATTTCATCCAAGGAGTAGAGATACCTCATGTTATGCAAGACGTTCATGCCGGTTCCTGTGGTGCCCATCAAGCTGGGCCAAAGCTGTCCCATCAAATCCGGAGGTTAGGGTACTTTTGGCCCTCTATGATCCACGATTGTATTGGGTATGCCAAGAGATGCCACGAGTGCCAAGTTCACGCCAACTTCCTGCATCGGCCACCGGATCCCCTCCACCCCACCAAGTACTCTTGGCCATTTGCAGTATGGGGTCTTGATGTAGTGGGACCGTATCCACCCGCAACAACCCACCAGTGTAGGTTCATCCTGACTGCTACAGATTTCTTCTCCAAGTGGGAAGAGGCAGTTCCGCTCAAAGAGGTCAAGGCCCGTTCCATCGTTGACTTTGTGAGCTCCAATATTATCCAACAGTTTTGAGTCCCTCATGCCGTCCTCACCGATAAAGGCACCAACATCCGAGTGGCTGAACTAAAGAAATTGTACGCCAAGTACGACATCCGGTCGAACCATACCTCCCACTATTACACGCAGGAAAATGGACAGATAGAGGCATTCAACAAGACCCTCTCTAACATTTTGCAGAAGATGGTTGGTCAGAACAAGAAAATTTGGCCGGACAAGCTCCCCAACGCCCTCTGGGCTTACCGGACGACGACTTGCAACTCTACCCAGGTGACCCCATATTCCCTGGTGTATGGAGCTGAGGCCGTCCTACCCATTGAGATCCAGCTGCCGTCATTGTACACTGTAGTTTATGATCACCAGACATCAGATGAGGTAGCCGAGATCCGTTTAGCTGAATTGGAAGCACTGGATTAGAACTGGCTCCGTGCCCTGCACAATCTGGAAAGGCATCAGGATAAGATAGTGAGGGCCTTCAACAAGAAGGTTCATCTTCGTTCTTTTCTACAGGGTGACCTGGTACTGGCCCATTGAGCACCAATGATTCCCGGTAGGAAACCGCCCAAATTAGAACCCAAATGGGAAGGGTCTTATATCATCCATAAGGTTTACCCCAATGGAGCATACTCCTTGGTGACCACAGATGGAGAGCGTATAACCCCTCCCACCAATTCCAAATTCCTCAAACGATACTTTTCCTAGGGAAAAAAGGTCATGTATGACCCTAAACTGCAAAATGGTCCTGCACGACCTTAAACTGCATCTTCGTCCTTCAAGACAATAAACTGTGAAACGGTCCCGCATGACCTTAAACTGCACACTATGGTCCAACATGACTCTAAACTGTAAAGTCCTGCATGACCATAAACTGCATATTCGTCCCCACTGCAAGACGTTAAACTGCAAGCCGGTCAGGCCTTCCTGACCGAGGCTCAGCCTCAGGCCCCTTGGCCTCCTTGGGTCCCCGACCCTCGTCCTCACTGCAAGACGTTAAACTGCAAGCCAGTCAGGCCTTAATGAACGAGTCTCAGCCTCAGGCCCCTTGTCCTCCTTGGGCCCCTGGCCCCCCGTCTTTACCACGAGACGTTAAACCGCAAGCTGGTCAGGTCTCCCTGACCGCGGTCCGGCCTCAGACCCCCGGTTTTCCCCGATCCACCCTCTTGCGGGATTGTACGGTATGGTGTAGGACTACGTCCTCATTCACGCCAGATTACTTGTCGTACCATACATATCCCCAAATGAGGTGCTTCTCATCGTCCCAAATGACGTTAAACTACATTTCTAGAACTACGTGTGGCTTTATTCCCATCTTCATGGGATACGTAGGAACGCTCGGACGCCTCGTCTTGAGCCCAACCCCGAGCTTTTCTCTTCTGCTATTCCCCCTGGGAATAGTTTCCTTGGAGGATCTTTGTGTAGCAGGGAGTAGGCTTTCTTGGCCCCTCTCATGCAACCCCGCTTGCACAAGGATTGTAAGGGTCGCACCATGTGCCCACTCCCATTCTTCTATCCTCCCACGTCCTCACCACATGACGCTAAACTGCATGGCCTTCAATAACTACGTATGGCTTGATTCTCATCCTCATGAGATATGTAGGAACTCCCCGGAATTTCATCTATAGGACCAGCCCAAAAGCCAAAATCTGCCCCTCGGGTCAAGACATGGCAGGGTACACACTTATGCCCCAAACTCACATCGAGAAAGCCTCGACCCGGATGCACATCCCCCTGGAGATGTTTGCCTCTTTCATGGATGGATACAGCTATGCTTCACCCACTCATTGACTGGGATTCCATCATTTTTTGCACACCCAGAGGGATCCCCAAGAACGTCCTGGATACTACGCCCAAGGGCTCTCCTACCGATACGGGCCAATGCCCCAGAGGGTTTTCAAGCAACAAGCCGATACAAGTCCCGCGTTGCGAATCTGGTCAGCGGTCGACGCTCATTTGTTGCTCCCATTACGGGTCACCATAAGAACGTTGTGTTTCAAACATGGTCAACAGTGTCCTGGATCTTTGGGTCCACCCCGAGATGTCCCAGACATCGAGTGCAGTGATTCATTCTGCCCCATCCCGAGGTGACAAACTTCCCCCCAGGTGGTTCTCGCGATCGGGCCCTCGGCCCCGATTCCTCATAGGAGTGTACGGTGTGATGTGGGACTATGTCCTCATTCACGTCGGGATCATGTACCATGCCGTACGCCCTCCCTTTACGAGGCCCAGCCTCAGGCCCCTTGGCCTTCTCGGGTCCCCGACCCTCGTCCTCATGTAAGACGTTAAACTGCAAACCAGTCAGGCCTTCCTGACTGATGCCTGACCTTAGGCCCCTTGGCCTTTCCGGGCCACGGCCTAGGTCACCTATTACCCAGGGTGTACGGTGTGATGTGGGACTATGTCCTCATTCACGTCGGGATCATGTACCATGCCATACGCCCTCCCTTTACGAGGCCCATCCTCAGGCCCCTTGGCCTTCTCGGGTCCCCGACCCTCGTCCTCATGTAAGACGTTAAACTGCAAACCAGTCAGGCCTTCCTCACTGATGCCTAAACATAGGCCCCTTTGCCTTTCTAGGCCACGGCCTAGGTCCCCTCTTACCCAGGGTGTACGGTGTGATGTGGGACTATGTGCTCATTCACGTCGGGATCATGTACCATGCCGCACGCCCTCCCTTTACGAGGCCCAGCCTTAGGCCCCTTGGCCTTCTCGGGTCCCCGACCCTCGTCCTCATTGCAAGACATTAAACTACAAGCAGGTCAGGCCTTCCTGACCAATGCCTAACCATCAGGCCCCTTGGCATTTCTGAGCCACGGCCCAGGTCCTCTCTTATAGGAGTGTACGGTGTGGTGTGGGACTATGTCCTTATTCACGTTGGCTCCTTCACCATACCGCATACCTCCCTTGTTTAGGGGTATATTACACCCCTTCTCGTCCAGTATGACGGTAAACTGCATCTAGAGAACTACGTGTGGCTTGATTCCCATCCTCATGGGATACGTAGGACCACCTGAATGTCCAAAGATTCGGGTCCAGCCCCATCTCTCGGGAATCTTCATCCCATCTTGGCCCCTTGGCCTGTCCTTCCTCCATGAGAGGATTATATGGTGTGGTGTGGGACTATGTACTCATTCACGTCGGTCCCGTAATGACCACGCCATGTACCTCCCCCTACTGAGCTGTTTCTTCAATCCCTTTTCGGCGGTTCACCAATGTGCCTAAGAGTACTCTGGTTTATTACCTGGAAGGCCAAGCTTTACTCGGACACGTTCGCACCCGCTTTACAGGATTTGTGTATACCTGCATCAGGGCTTTTATCATCCTTCACACCCGGAGGGACCCCCAAGAACATCCTGGATACTACGCCAAAGGGCTCTCCTACCGTTACGGGCCAACGTCCCCGAGGGTTTCGGACAACAAATCGATAAAATCCCACGCTGCGAATATGGTCAGCGGTCAATCCTCGTTTGTTGTTACCACCTCAGGCTAACGCGATATGGACACTGTGTTTCCACCATGGTTAACAGTTTTCCTCTATCAGCACGCCAACCCATTAAGCCCAAAATGTCGGGTACATGATTCACACCCTTCATCACTTCATCATGTCCAAGTAGGGTCTCAGAACTCTTGGTACTTTTCCTCCGTGCACGTCCGCGCGTTGGGGGAACAAGATGCATCAAAGGTGTCCTTCGGAACTCTCTGCCGAATCCCCTTTGACGGACGCCCCATGTATTGCGATGAGGATACCCCCCTTGTTTCCCACACCGAGTTTAACTCACGTGGGATTAGGAATCAGGTTGACGTCTGTGCTAACTCGGGAGTTGTCACCATCCACGGTCCGAGCTCTAAGACCATAAACTAAGATTCTCATCTAGAACTACGTTCAGTTTGATTCCTATCTTGATAGGATACGTAGGAATGCCCAGACCCCTTGTCTTTGGGTCCAGCTTGAGTTCAGCTAATTCGCCTCTCGGGTCCTGCCATTGGGACCCCGACCACGGGACAGCGTGGCGTAGTGTAGGACTACGTCCTCATTCACGTCAGGTTTGCAATAGCTGCACCACGCGCTCCCCGTTCTAAGAGTCAGCCCTCTTATTCCTTGTCCCGCATGACGTTAAAAGGCACCCTTCAGAACTACGTATGGCTTGATTCCCATCCTCATGGGATACGTAGGACCACCTGAATGTCTAGGATTCGGGTCCAACCCCACCTCTTGGAGATCTCCTGATCTCCTGATCACCTAGGCCACTTGGTCTATCCCTCTCCAGGAGGGGGATATATAGGTATGATACAAGGATTTGGGCACCGTTCCCCCTTCCCCCAGGAACCCGCCATATCTTGGTTACACTCTAGTTGAGTCTCTTGACCCCTTGCAGTGGTTTACCCATGTATTAAGAGTACTCTGGTCTAGGACCAAGAGTGTCAGATTGAACTTGATCAAGTCCCTTCCACTTGTCAAGCTTCATGTTCCCCTCCATTCAGGCTTCCATCACCTTTCACACCCAGAGGGACCCCCATGAACGGCCTGGATACAATTCTCAAGGGCTCTCCTACCGTTACAGGCCAACGCCCCCGAGGGTTTTGGACAACAAATCGATAAAATCCCGCGTTGCGAATATGGTCAGCGGTCGATGCTCATTTGTTTGCCCCCATTCTAGGCTAACACGATAAGATGCTGTGTTGCGAACTTGGTCGGCAGTAATCCTTTGTCGTCACAACAGCACCTTCAGTCCTCGAATGTTGGTTGCATGATTCACATCATTTTCCACCCCATCATGTCCAGGTGGAATCCCGACAATTTTGGCGCTATCCCTCAGTGCACCTTTTCATGTCAGGGGGACGAAGCTGCAATATGGCGTCCTTCGGGGCTCCCATGGTTCGATCTCTAAGACCATAAACTAAGATCCATTCAGAACTATGTGTGGCTTGATTCCCATCCTCATGGGATACGTAGGACCGCCCGGACGCCCTGTCTTCGGGTACAGCCCATTTAGGGAGCCAGTCTCTCCCCCGATTTCACCTCTTACCTCTATTTAGGCCCCTCAGCCTAAGGTTTCCTTCTCCGAATGGCGTACAATTTGATGTGGGATCATGTCTCCGTCAATTGTGTTTTATAACACTGCACACATTTCTCACCTAGCATCATCTCTGCTACGTCTGTGCTGCATGACGATAAAATGCTTGCTTGGTCCTATCATACGACCTTAAACTGTGACATTATCGTCCTAGCCGCATGACGTAAAACAGCACTGCATTGTGGTGACCTCGTTGTAGAGGACATCACGTTGGGTATTGGTCACGTGCCATGCCATTTGTCAATGCCCATCACGACTTGATCCTTGTGGCGACATCACGGCCTACTATTCTAGGCCTGTCGCTTCGCAAAAAAACTATTCACCTTAAAGAACAAACAAGATATATCAAATTCCTCTTCTTTTAGTGCAAGGGCCACGCCCGCACTCCCCTTTTCCCCTGGCACTGGTATCCTAACATGTCACCTTTCAGAACTACGTATGGCTTGATTCTCATCCTTATGAGATACGTAGGAGCGCCTGGGCACTTCCCTGTGGGCCCAGCCTAACCTTTGTGTTCGATCCCTCGACTCGAGCATTTCCCCAGAGAACGCATGGTATGTAGGGCTTAGGTCCTCCTTCATTTCGGGTTTTGTAAACCACCTTGCCATGTATCCCCTGCTCCCCTTACCCATCCATGGTCCAAATTCTACGACCCTAAACTAAGTCCTCCCCAAGGGAAAGGAATCTGCTTCCTCTCTCTAATACGTTTCGTTGTCGTATTCAGATGTGTCTCGACAAAGAACCCGAAGTGTGGGACTTTCATACGGACATTCCCTTCGTCCCACAACCATGCTTCGTGAGCCCGCTATTTGGATCCTCATCCTCTTCCACATCCAAAAGGACCCACGGACGACATGGATACTAGGCTTAAGGGCTCTCCATGAATGCTGGACCTAAGGTCCCTTCAATCGTTTCGGGCCAACGTCCCTATGGATATTGGAAAACAAATCGATAAAATCCCGCATTGCGAATACGGTCAGCGGTCGATGCTCATTTGTCTGTCCCCATTCTAGGCTAACGTGACAGGATGATGTGTTGCGAATACGGTCAGCAGTTATCCTCCGTCGTCACGCCGCCATCATCATGATCTGAATCTCGAGCACCATGATTCACACATTTCCACTTCCCCATGATCAAGTGGAATTCCATCATACTCGGCTCTTTCTCTTCGTGCATCTAGGTGCGCTAAATGATCGTGTTAGTTTCATTGGGCCGGTATTCACCGAGAGTCCCTTTGCCCTAACCTGCCCCTTTCTGTGTCGGGAAATTCCCACCACTACTACTTGTTTCCCACACCGAGCACGACTCACGTTGTCTTAGTAGTTTTGGAGGGATGTGTACCAACACGGTCAGGATGCTCCTCGTCCTACATGACGTTAAAATGCGCTTCCAGAACTACGTATGGCTTGATTCCCATCCTCATGGGGTATGTAGGAACGCCCGACCACTCTGCTTCGGGCCCAGCCCAATCCTGACTCTTGGTCCCTCGACCTGAAGAGTTTCCTATGGGGTATGTGGTATGATTTGGACTCCAAGTCCTCATTCACGTCGGTTTCATATCTACCACGCCACACGCTTCCTTCCCTTTTATTACACGTCCTATCGTATGATGTTAAAGTACAAGAGTCTATGTGTCCTCAACGCATGACATTAAACTGCGATTCTACCCTGAACAAGTTCAGGATGCCCCAAGATCCCACTGGGAAGTGACAGACCCCCTCGCCAGAGAGGGCCAGTCTGAAAGAAGGAATGATCCATGATCAAACCGATGCGCCAATCTGGCGTACTCCCACCATGGTGTTGTAACTACCTAAGTGTTGGATTATGTTCGGACAGACCATCACTCCATATTCCACTCTTTGTGTGCCCCTTATTCGGACCCTCGTCCCCTTTCATGTCTCACGGGACCCCCTAACGGCCTGGTCTCATGCCGCATCGGCTCACCTACCATCCTGGGCCAACATTCCGGAAGACGGGTCATGTCTGAAAGGACCCCCTAACAGTATGGATGTCTGACGTATGGCCCGCCAACTATCATGGGACAACGTCCCGAAGGATTGATTGACAACATTTGTGACATGGTCCTGTGTTTCTAACATGGTCAACGGTCGACCCTCATTTGTTGTTCCCATCACAAGCTAACGCAGTAAGGGTACAGCTTCTCCTCCAAGGTTAACAGTTGCCCCTTATTGTCACGCCATCCCCACAGTGTTCTGAATCTTGGGTATCGTGATTCACACTTCCCATTTTCATCTGTTTGGACCGATTTCCGTGCCCCCAGCGTTGCCCCGTTCGTGAATAAGAGCACGCTGAAGAAACGGTAATTCGGCTATCCTGAAAATTCCTTCTCTGATCAAGCCTCCCCCGTCTTTCAAAAAATCTGGACTGGTAATCAGAATCCCAGACATCGGGCTCGACCCACGTGGGCTTGGGTAATTGTTGTCGAATGTCCCGCAAACATTGTAGGGATGTAACAAGGCAATTCAACAGTGGAAATCATGCACGCTACGCCATTCAAAACAAAGAAGAACTTTTGAAGCACGAAAGTACCAATAAAAGGTTTTTGGGTTTGTTATAATACTCGGGGGTCGACTCCCCCCATGGACGGGTTGACCCCGTCAAAAGAGCGTTGCAGCTCCGCCAGCCGTTGACTTGTGGCATCCAAGGATTACTGCCGCTGAATCAGCTCCCGCTCCTCCTCAGCAGCGGCAGTGCGCAGTTCGTCAATCTTGGCTTTGGCCCTCTCTATGCCAGCATGAACGACAGCCACCCTTCCAGAGGTCTGCCTCATATGCTCTTCCACCTCTGCCAGCTAGGCCTTCAACCGTGAGACCAGCTCAGATTGTGCATCAAGAGAGGTAGAAAGGTCATCTGGTTGGGTCTGCATCTGTTGGACCTCGCCTTCAGCCTCCTGGAGCTTCTTGATGCTGGTCGCCTTTCTCCACTGCCAGCCCATGCTGAGCCCACGATCATGCTCCCAGATCTTCTCAGCCATAAGATCTCGGATGAGCGCATGAGGACGTCGGACATCCACTCCCCCAGCACATAGTTCGCGCAACCGTGAGAAGAGTCTATCCATTTCGTCCATCCATTGCGCTTGGGGAGTGTCCTTGATAAAGCGCGTGATCAGCTTCCACGACCGGCGGCAGACTATGCTGCTGTCTTTCTCATCGGAGGACGTTTCATCCCAGTCTGCTCGATTGGCAGTCTCGTACGCGGGGTACGCCCGCAGGAAATCCTCGGCAGGATCAACATCCGGTGTTGAATCCAGTGCGACACCTGGCGCCGAAGCAGGCATGACAAGACTGGGACCGACCGGTTCATCCTCTTCCTCGGAGTCCACCTCAATGACTTCGGGTACGGCCCTACTGGTGGTCCCGCCAGTGATGATGTGCGTCGGAGCTTGAGGAAATTGGGGGACTATCGCCACCATCACCGGCATGCCCCTAGGAGGGGCGCCACCAGACATCCCGACCAGTCTTGCCACAGCGGCCCACGCCAGTCGAAGAACTGTACGACAGAGTGGGACAAACATTAGTTGACATGTTCTACATGTGACAACGAGGAGACCGGTAGAGGAGACTTACGGAGATCGACCTCCTGGCGCTGTTCTTGAGCCGGTACTGATGGAACCACAAGGCGAGGCCCTCCGTATACTGTTGGAAGGTCTGGAGATTCCGGAAGAGCCACCTCGGGTGCTCTGGTCCCACCAGACGTGAAACTGGACGCAGACATAGGCGCAAGTCCTGACGGTCCCGCATCATCACCTGCCAAGGAGCGATAAAGAGGCCTGCGAACAAGTACCTCTTGCATGGCTCAAACATTGGTGAGAAGTCCATAAAGACCCAGGAACAGATCGTAAGGAAAGAAGTTCGTAATGCTGCCTCGAGAGCCTCCGCAAAATCGTTGGATTTTGGGCCTTGGTCTCTGACCTCCCCCTCCTCCAACGGGCTCCCTCCTCCTACCTCATCCTCCCGAGAGGAGTCCTATGATTCTTCCGGCAAGGGGAAGCGCTCCCTCAGATCGGCAGCCAATAACTGTGGGGGGACCATCTGATTCAACAGTACCCTCACCCGATCTGTCATTGAGCGAGGGACACCACTGGAGTGGATGTAATGCTCCATCTCTTCCAAGTACTATTCTGCCTCTGCCAGAGATGCCATGAATCCAGCCCGAACTGGGCCTATGCCCGGTAATTCCATCCCGAGGCGATTCAGGTGTTCCCATATCTCGGGTGGGTTGAGGAATTGCCGGTTGACATCCCAAATGTCCCAAGCTTCCAGGAAGACGGCATCCTCTGCCATGTCGATATAACGCAGGTGCTTCCCTGAAGCCTAAGTGGATATCCTACGAAATCCCCTCGGTGGCCGCCCCTCTGGATGACCCTGCTCTTAAGGAATCACCGGATCCACCGCTTCTGCCATACCCTCAGCCGGTGCGGGTCTCGCCGCTATGGCAGCCCCGCTACCAAGAGCGGCCCTAGCTGCCCTCCGACCCCGACCTCGAGATAGAGGAGGCCCATCGTCACCGACCCGGATAGTTGGTTACTTCAGCATCTCCCCTGGGTAAGCAGCCTCCCAACTGATGGCGTACTCCTTCACCAATCCGAAAGTGGCGGTGGATGGAGGCAATGCAATCCGCATCTTTCCAAATTCCTGTGTGAACATGAGCCACTGCTGCCTCATTACACATGGGTGCTCCTCGTGACGCACCTCCCAGTAGACCTACGGGGTCAGCCGCTGGAGGCACCGAAACTGCCTCTCAAACTGATGCGGGGTGTACGGTTCACAGAGCGGCTCACGATCTATTAGTGCCACCAAAACTCCACCTCGGAAGGCCAGGAGGTAAGCCCGATATTCTTTCGTTCCCCGTCCATCATCAATAATCATCCTCGCCGGCAATGGGAAGGGGTGGAAGTTGGACTCTTCTTCCCTCCACACCCGATTTAGCACCATAGGAACGGCCAGTTTAAACGGGAAGCTCTCGACCGCATTCAGGATGGAGGGGTGGAAGTTCGATCCCGGCGACGAAATGGGGTTCAGATACTCGTAAATCCCCCTGATATGCGCTGCGATCCACCCATACAGGAGGTGGAAGGGCCCGCATATCCTTGGCGGCTTCTTGCCCTCGCTAACATGCCGCAGCATTCTGTACAGTTTGGTGAGCATCAGAATCCCCAGATTGATCCGCTGCCCCATGGCCAACATCGACGCCATGATAAACGAGCTAGGCCATACCCCCATGCTTGTATCTCTCACCGTTAGGATCCAACCATAGATGAGAGCTGCGATGAATGCCGCCAGCCTGACTATCGGCTGTTGTTCAGTGCTGACACTGAAACCCCAAGTCTTCCATTGGCTGTCCTCCAAGACCCGCCAATACGAGTGCCCCGTGCCCCGTTGGGCCGCCCTTGGACAAGTTCGAGGCCTTGGAGGGAACTCTCGATTCTTTGGGAAATTCAGGAAGCATTTGAACCACCTCCTGAAGTGGACATCCCTCACTGCCTCTTTGTCCTCTCCAGGGACAAGTGCCATCAGCACCGACGCCAGTCGTGGCATTTGCTCCATATCCTCTCACGCGCTGATGACAGGGAGGAACTTGTCATACATGGCTCCCATGATCGGAACCCCAGAAAGCTAGTGGACATCCCACAGGCTGATGCCCACCTCCCCGTGATGCAGGTGAAAAGTTTTGGTCCTAGATGACCATCTTCTCAGCAGATCCAGCATCAGTTGCTTCGGTTGGTAAATGTGGAATTAGGAGGCCCATGCCGCCTCATACAACCCCACTCTCCTCAGCTCGGCCCCAAACTCCTTGCATGAGGCACCTACCCAGTAGGCCCAGGCCCAGTCATCAGTAAAGTTGCCGCCCTGGCGCAGGTCCCACTCCTCGGACCATCCCTTCTTCGAATCTTGCAAAGCCTCCTTCAACATGGTGCGGTAGAGGGGAGGGGACGTCTCTGGTCGCAGTATCCTCCCGTCAATATAGTTCACATGGTTGTAGAGACAATCAGAGGTGACGGGTGTGATGTTCTCTTATGCATGACCATCAGCCGCCCTTAACCATTGGTGCTGGCATGGTGTGCTCCTGAACCAGCAAGCTGGTTCGTCCCTACTCGCCTCTGGGATGAAGACGTCATCCCTCAACCCGAAGTTGTACAATGGCAGATTCTTGCACTGCGGATAATCCTTCTGACCCTCCGATAGTAGATCTGTCAAAGAAGTGTGGTCCGAGTGGCTTCAGACCATCTCCCCAGGCTTGGACGGTTGGCCATCTCATCTCGACGAGCAGCATCTGCAAGCACCCCTAATACAGCTTCTTGATGGGCCATTTTAACTCTGGCCCTCAGGAAAGGTTTTTTTTTCAGCTGGATCGCGAAACTCGACCGCGAAGCTGAATCACGAAGCCGGATCATGAAGATCGGTCGCGAGACCAAGCCGCGAGGTCAGGCCAAAGCCGACAAGCAGAGGTTTGCTTGGCGCGGACGCGGAGTCAGAGACTCGCGGTTCGCCGTGAAGCTCGATTCGTGGAGGGCTGTCGCGGAGTACGCAGAGCTTCGCGAGGTCGAGAGCACAAAAAGACAAGGATGGTACGTGAAGACAAAAGAGGTCGAACCCCCTATTTATAGGTGGCGACCCCGGAGCATCGCGGCGCGCCTCAACCGCGCGAAGCATCGCGGCGCGCCCGGATCTGTGGCCCCGGTGAGCACCGCAGGGCCCGTTCGCGTTGCCGCATCGTGAACCACTGAAAATTTCGGCGATTTTCCCTCAGACTTTGACCCTTTGCCCTCCGCGCCTCCAAGCCTGACGGGGGGCACTTTTTGGCACCAAAATACGTCCCGAAAGAAAGAATCGAAAAAGAAGGCTGGCGCGCTGCCTCGCGAAGAACCGCCGCGAAGCGCCCAGGCGAAGCCCCGCCGCAAAGCACCCCGACCATTGCGGCCTCGCGAAGCTCCGGAGGCGGTAATGCTCCGCGAATGAATTTGAAGTTCTCAAGATGCCACGAAGCTCCGAAGGCGGTAATGCTCTGCGAACACATTTGACGTTCGCGAGCCGCCGTGAAGCTCTGGAGGCGGTAATGCTCCACGAACGCATTTGACGTTCGTGAGCCTCCACGAAGCTCCTGAAGCGGTAATTCTCTGCGAACGCATTTGATGTTCGCGAGCGCGACGTGAAGCACCGGAGGCGGCGCGTGAGTTCTACTTCGCGGCGCCCCTTCCCTATAAATACAGGACTCCCCCTGAGTCCCGAAGACGGACAATCCGACCTTTCGGCTTCTCCTCTCCCGAATCACGAATCACTCTTTGCCCCGGGAATCATGAGCTCTGCGAGGTACTTCTACTTCGCGAGACGTCTCTGCCTTGTCTCGTTTTGAGCCCCTCTTCCAAGAGGGATGCCCTTCGCGAAGCCCAGGGGCATTCCCGAAGGAAGGGGATTCCCAAGGAAACCCGGGCAGCCGCGGAGCATTTATGCTTTGCGAAACACTCAACCCATGTTAGTGATCCCTATGCTAAGGTAGGATCGCTACAAATCGCGAAGCACACTGCTTCGCAGGACCCTGCTTCGCGAGTCACCCCTTCTTCGCGAGGCAATGCTTCGCGAACACTGTTCCACTTCGCGAAGCACCTTCCACTCACACCTATGCCCCACGCTATGACCAAGGAACTCCACTTCGCGAAGCACACTCCTTTTCTTAGATATTCCTCTTCCCATGCGACCCTCCAGGCTTGCACGATGTTATTTCAACGTCCCATGGACAAAACCACCCGTAGCATTGCTTCGCCTAATTCTTCTTTGCATAGGCATGCTAACGGCTATTGCTTCTTCGCATAGCCATGCTAACGTAGACCCTTTGATGGTCTGTTCCACAACCCCCCTTCACCATGGCCTTACTGGTACCTTCCCTTCCCCAAGGACCAGAGGGTACTGGTTATGTAAGTCCTAGGGGTGTGGAGTGAACCCACCTCGTCCGAGCTGCAGGACGTTAAACTGCCAAGCACCACGTCCTCAACACATGACGTTAAACTGTGACCCAAACTCATCTCCCTCGCGAAGGGTACCCCCAGGTCGAACATTTCTTACACCACTCGTCTCCACGGGAATGGAATCACCCATCCACAAGGGATGATATCCTACTTATTGGAGTGGCGTATGTTCATGGGAGTAGGGCGACCCTAGTTCCCCAAACGGATGGCTGCACCTCTGCATCTCCGTACTTCCCCACTATCAAGGTCAGTGGAGGACGTGATAGGGAATGAGGCACCTCTCATCATTGGACCAAGGTCCATCTTTCCCGCACTTTGTCGCACCATGGCCCTCCATCCTGGAGTAAGTCCCAGCACCGTGGGCCGCCTAATGCGTAAGCCCCTCTTCGCTTCTCACGGACGCATCCTTCGTGACGTGATCGTCAGGTCCTTGCAGCCTCTTGTTTCTCACACAGAGCATGACTCACATGGGATTAGAGTGAGCACCGACCCTGAACCCTCATCTAAGCGAACTACGAGGACTTTGATCCATGTCAAGGCATGGTACGTAGGAATCCTCCATGAGGGTCAAGCCCACCCGTCATCCATTCCCGTCGGGTCCCATTCCTTTCCAGCAAGACGTTAAACTGCATTCTGATCCAGTGGTAAGCCATTGAGACCCATCATCCAAGAAAACTACGAGGACTTTGATCCATGTCAAGGCATGGTACGTAGGAAGCCTCCATAGGTTCAAGACCACCCGTCATCCATTCACGTCGGGTCCCATTCCTGTCCAGCAAGACGTTAAACTGCATTCCGGTCCAGTGGTAAGCCATTGCGACCCATAGCCAAGTGAACTACGAGGACTTTGATCCATGTCAATGCATGGTACATTGGAAGCCTACATGAGGTTCAAGCCAAATTGCTCGGTCGTTCATTCACGTAGAGTTTCGCCCTCATCCAGCATAAAGTTAAACTGTATGCCCCTCCCTTTGTCCTGCATGACATTAAACTGCACACCCATTTCCACCTGAACTACGAGGTCTTTGATCCATGTCAAGGCGTGGTACGTAGGAAGCCTCCCAGAGGTTCAAGTCCACCACCCATTGGACCAAGGTCCTCTTTGACGTCGGTTCGCCGAAAAAGCTCCATTTGAACTATGAGGTCTTTGATCCATGCCAAGGCGTGGTATGTAGGAAGCCTCCATGAGGTTCAAGCCCACCCATCACCCAATTCACGTCGTGTTCTTCCTGCATCCAACACAATGTTAAACTGCAATTCCAGTCCGACAGCAAGCCGTTGTGACTAACCCGAACTACGAGGTCTTTGATCCATGTCAAGGCATGGTACATAGGAAGACTCTACGGGGATCAAACCCACCATCCAGTCATTCCGACCTCATTCACGTCGGTTCACCCCCGTCCCGCATGACGTTAAACTGTATTCCATCAATCCTTTGAACTACGGGGTCTTTGATCCATGTCAAGGCATGGTATGTAGGAAACCTTCCCAAGGTTCAAGCACACCATTAGGGGACCCACGGGTCTACTTTCACGTCAGTTCATCGATGAAACCCTTTGAACTACGGGGTCTTTGATACATGTCAAGGCATGGTACGTAGGAAGCCTTCCAGAGGCTCAAGCACACCACTCATCGGACCATGGTCCACCTTCACGTCGGTACACTGAAGATTCTCATCGAACCAAGGTCCACCCTCACGTCGGCACGCTGATGATGCCCATCGGACCAAGGTCCACCTTCACGTCGGTTTACCGGCACCATCCTGAACTATGCAGACTTTGATTCCCTGCCACGGGGATACGTAGGAGGCCTCTTCAAGGATCAAGCCCAACATCACTGTCGCCCCTGCAATTGTCCCATTTCATTCCCCCTCTACTTCATTCATCCACCTACAACCCATCTTGATTCTTGCCCGGACTGTCATATCCCGGTGAGGCCATGTCGGTAGGCTCTTCTTCACAGCCGCCCATGGGCTAGCCCCGGTATCGACATCCCTTCAAGGAGAATCCCTCAATCCAATCTATCCTAGCTAATGCTCTGGTTGGGTTGATCCATCTCCTCTAGACGTTAAACTCGCGGCATACCCTGTGTTAAACACGAGATGCTGAGGAAAACCTCATATATGTGTCTATGACATATAATTCCCTGCGCTTGATGTGGGATGCCTCGGGCTTCCACGCCCTCGAGAAGCATTGTGACCAGGGATAACAAACAGACATGCCAGGTTCCCCAGCATCCAGACACGCTATTGATGCCTCAACGTGACTACTCCCCCCACTGAAGGTTGCTGCACTGACCGGACCCTTTGGAATGTCCCGACAGAAGCAGTGTAATTAACCGGCATGCATGGAAACATGGCACTGGGAAGAGTTTCACGAACTATGTATTAAATATATGAGGGAGACCTGGACTAGGTGACGAGTTTTTAGGAGGAATCCAGAGGAAGAAGAACTGACATCCCATCATCCCGTTTCGATCAAGGAGCAGACGTCCCTGAATAAGGAGTGAATGCTGCCCGCCCTTGGAAAGCGGGAATGCGGGGCAACAAAGCGCGACACGTCCTCCTCCGCGGGCGAAACGGATGCACGCGCGCACCCCGACGAAAGCATCGGAAACAATACTATAGATATGGTGGAGTAGACACAGATCATACCTAAAATCATCTCCGGAGCACCACGATCATATGCCTCAGCTGCCTGGAGCTGTGATCTCCCCTGTCCAGCTGCTCCTTGTTGTCGGGGTGGACCTCTTGGTTGTGGTGGTGGTAACACCTCGAGACTTCATCCACCACCAGCTGAAGGACCATCTTCTCTTCCATGTATGCCTTCTCCCTGTAGACTACCTCAATCGAATCCATGTCTCGGCCTGGGTGGTCCATCGGCAATCTTCTAATCATCTGAAAAGTGGGTCGGACAGTCATGATCCATGTGACCCTGCCCGCTGCATGTGAAGCACTGCCCACTCCTAGAATATATTTCTCTACTTCAGGTGCCCCACACAACTGATCCTGAGTCATATAGTCGTCCACCAGTAGGTCTAGTCCTCTTGGTCCTCTAGGACATCTATCTGCTTCCAGCTGCAGAAGACTCTGCTACGTGTCGACTGGTGGTGGATCTCACTATTGACGACTTCTCAGAAAGGAATCTCTCCACTAGGAGGGCTCTCTCAAAGACCACTGCCTACATCAGGATGTTGAGTGAGATCACTGAAGCCCTAATCTCTCGCATGAGCCTCTGATTGAAGGTCCAAACCTTGGAGAATGGGTCTCGTACCATATCGGTAGAGTAGCGTCAGAGGTATGTGAACCTTGTTGAGTACAGAGCTACAGTCATTTTTCCCTTCTACAGAATAAGTATCTCTTGTATGTGCATTGTGTGAAGCGTTTCTGGGACACACTCTTCCTGAAACAGGATCTCGAAGTCTTCCAAGAGAAGCGTCATCTCGTTGTGAACTTATAGAATCATGCTCCACCATCTTCACTCTTCATCCTGTAGAAGGATGGTAGAAAAAATCATCATGAGGTCGGCTGGTGTCCCTACCAGTCAAAAAACTCTCACAACGGACTCAATTCAATACTTAGCCAACTGTAGGTCCAGCTCTCCACTGAACCTGGGTGGCCTCTAGCACAGGAACTCATGAAACTCTCTAATGTGGTGTGCATCATCTGCTGCTAGGGATAGTGGTATTGGTGGCCCAACGGGAAGTGGTACCGCTGGTGACTCCGCTGGAAAAAGGGCCCTACACAAATTCATCGTCGCTCAGTGGGAAATCTGTGCATACAACTCTATGGACACTAGCTGGTCGTCTGTGGGGAGGCATCCTAAAATAAACAGATGCAACACAGTTAAATTATTATACCTGGTGAGCTGAACTGGTTGAGATGACTTAAAGAAACCATTTTAAAACACACACCCAATCAGGGTTTTCATGCACTGAGTCAAAAATCCAATGTTAGGGTCCTGGTGTATGGATACGTCGGTCGCCGCACTAACACTGGACTACCTGAACTGAGAACCACACTCACTACACTTAGAACTATTTCTTCAAATAAAATATATGTGTCCTATGTCCTATAGTATAACTGACTCCTTTGATACCAAGTTGTCATGACCTGTCCCCTAGGGACCGTGCCGTGACTACCCCAAGCCCGCCTTCCATAGGCCAGAGGCTAGCGAATTGCACCAAAGGAGTAATTCCATAAAACTGAGAAGTCATTGCCTTTATAACCTATAAACACATAGAAAATATCACAATATGGAAGAAAACAATATGTAAAATTACATAACAAAATTTTCTGAAAGTAAAAGGGACCGGAAATACAAGCCCAACTTTGAAGTACAAGAAACTAAAAGTATGACCGAGGAAAAGAAAAACTGCCGCTGGGTCGTTGATGAAGCTCACATTTTCATATATTTTATACTGTAAAAAATTGTTTATAATCCCACAAAATTGTTATTGAATGGGTAATTATCTTGTTTTTAGGTTTTAGTGTTATTTTGAGCGTAAATGTGAAAAACGACTAATTCTGGATTTTTGACAGAATTTTACGTCAGGGGTATTTTGGTCATTTCCGGAAAAATAAAATTCAAAAATTGCTGATTCAAATTTTTTTATAATCCTTATTTGATTTCCTTCATTTTTGTATTCTGGACCAGGAGCTGATTCGATCCTCTAGAAGCCGTAAAAATTCAATGAATTTGAAAAGTTTTTCGGGCGGACAGAACGGACCCCAGTTCCATAATGGAATCCCAATTCGGTCTACACAACTCCAAATTAGATTATCCCACTTGTAGATGTACGATGACTCAGGGACGCGTTTCTACAATAAATTTCAGGTCGTTTGGAATCCATTATGAGGGACGTTTAACGACATACATATGGAGGAAGCTGCCTGGAAGCTGCCTCCCAAAAAAAGAAACCTCCAATATTAAATTCATAACTCATTCTATGCGGGTCCAATGAAGCTCCAATTTGGGGAGAAAACGGAGGAGACATTAAGGAACAACATCTATGAAGACACCTATTCCAGATTCGGTCATTTAAGGGCTTCTCTACGCGGAAACTTTAGGATTAATTGTTTTATGTGTGAATTTGTCACCCCTTCTCCCTATAAATATGAGTCCCTTCTCCCAGTTTATGATATATCCATTCCAGGGGGGATAAGGTGGAGCTTATTTCTGTAATTTTTTTATTCATATTTTTAATATACATTATTTTATTCTTCTTCTTCATACCTCATTCATCCATTTTTACTTTTATGTGTTTCTCCCACCGTATTCTCTTCTAACTCCATGAAAATGGAGAACTAACCTCGATGTTTGTTTGAGGAGGAGAATGGTGGTTGTTTGAGTTTCATTGTGCTTCAATTTAAATATCTTTATTTAATTCTCAGAATTTTGGTGGTGGTTAAATTGATTATGATGTGCGATTGCCCCATTTTCTCTATCATCAAGTTCTTCTTCTCATTCATCATTTATCCTTCCCTTCACTATATAAGTCATGCATACGATGGAGTATGGCTTGTATAGCGATGGTCGGCAAAGAGATCTCCTAGCCGACTTTAGGAAGAGTATTTCCCCACATGCAGAGATCTCGGTGTTGGGTAAATAACATTTCAAATAAGAGGGTGTATTGTGATAGATTTTGATCACTACATTGAATTGATATTGAGAATATTTTAATAAACAATGATATCGACCACTATGATCCTCCAAGAACAAATTTCTTCTATCTTCTTTTTAACGTCAAATTGTTTGCATTACGTATATATATATATATATATTCATATTTTATGCATATTTCAAACTCATCTTTATATTATATATTAGTTAGAATATAAATAGTGACAATAGAATTTTGGTGTTGTGTAAGTTGCCTCCATGAGACCGACCCCGGGAGTGCACTATATTGCATTCTTAGGTAAATAATATTTTGATCGGGGATCTGCGACAAATCCCCGCTTAATCAAATTGGCGCCGTTGCCGGGGAGGCGCAACACTTGCACACACCGTTATTAAAAAAAACAAAAAAAAATCATAAATTTGAAAAACTAAAAAAAAAACTTTTTGTTCATGATGTATTTCAATGGTGATTATTCTGCATGGACTGACCAATCTCAGGTGCCAGAAAATGTTTGCAATGAAATTGATGCTCAATTTGATAGGATTAGTGATAATGTTCAAAAACTGGAGAGCCAAATTGAATGGATAGATGAATATGTACGCACATCTCAAGAGCAATCCAAACCTGAGCCTGAACCTGAACCAGAACGAGTGGTAGAAGAGATTTCACCGATAACATTTTATGTTAAAGAACCTGAGGCGGGTGATAAAGAACTTCTAAAAGAACTTATCACATCATCCCGCACTCAACCATTGCTCAAGGAGGTCGCAGAAGTACACATTCCATCTGATGCACTGATGGGAGGTCAACATTTTTTGGATAAATCTTGAAATAACTTTGTCGAAGATAACATAAAACATGATCTTCCCATGCTTGATATTAAACAATCAGTACCTTTTGACCTCACTCTTGCTTTGGAAGATGAAGAAAAAGATGCACCTGCTGAGATGGAGTTTCCAATGGTCATGCCTGAAGAGATCAATTACCAAGTTGAATTACTTGAAAGGGAAGATTTCTTTATTGATTCGTCATGTTTTAATTTTATTCAAACTGAATTGTTTTCTGACTTCTCCTTTCCTGAAATTTCAGATACAACACAAATGGATCAGGCCTTGGATTTTGATGATGATACCACCAAAGTGGTGGTAATCAAGGAAGAAGATCTGAAGAAGCTGGTGGTGGTGCGACTACCTCCTCAACAAAAATTTACATACCATATGGAGGAGGACACCACTGAAGTTAACAGGGAGAATCCTTATCTTTTATTCCCTCCCACTTCGAACCTCAAATTTCTTCTTTATTCTTTCTCGGTGGTTGGGAACATTCTTATCTTATGTGGGGTTCTCTACTTTCAGTGTTTAATCATGGACATCGGGAAAACTCACATGTGGTGGTTCATCTCAAAGAAACCACACCCACCTTCTGATTGGAGATAATCTACTGAAACTGCCTGACTAGGGGCAGTAAAAACCTAGCACCCGCTTGGGGGTCTAAACCAAGCATTATCTCTTTTCTTTTCCCTTTCTCATTCTTTTTATTTATTTTTCTTATGTATTTTCATTACTTTCATATAGTTTTAAAGTGGCTGCTTCTAGGAGCTTAACTCAAGGCATCCACTTCTAAAATAATGTCAGGTTGTATCTTTCTTTCCCTTTGATTTTTTTACCTTTATATTTATATTTTGTTGAGTTGGAATAAGGGGTAGTTAAATTTAAGTGTGGGGGAGTGTCAACCTGCTTAGTTCTTCTTGTGTGCTTTTCTTTTTTTTTAGGATTTTTTAGCTTTAATGAATATTCTTATCACTTTTCACACATCAATTGATTATAAAGAGTTGAAATGATTTTTGAAATAATGGATTTCAAATGATTGTTGATGTGAAAACATTTTTCTTGAATTGTCAATCATTTTTATGAGTTTGACTGATTTTTGAAATCCATGACCATGAAACACTGTCTCAAAATATTTTTTCCAATCCTGTGAGGTATTCTGAACCACTTTTACATATTCTTCCTAATACACACACATTCTTGAGGGAAACTTGAATTTTGTGTGAGAACCAGAATTTGTGAATATTCTCTTTCGAAGCTTTGGATTTCATGGAATGTATTTAAAATGATTGAGGCATCTCATTGGCTAGCCTCATTTTATCCTAAGACCCACCTTTACATTTATCCTTCATAATCCCTTAGATGCCATGAATTGCCTTATAGTTTTAAGCCACATTACAAGCCAATTTTTCCATACCTACCCGCACTTTTAGTATTTTTGCATGGATATTTCAAGTTTGAGTGTGGGGGAAGGGCCTTTCGTGTTCGTTCATTGGGATGTGTATCATTTATGGGTAGTGTGAAGTGTGTGTCAATATTTTGGGCAGTGGATAACAAGAGAATTGGGCATGTGTCATCATTTCATTGTGCTTTATTTGGTTCATCCATTTCTCCTAAAAAAAGAAGAAAAAAATGGATATGATCTTGAATATTCATTGTAAATTCTTTTATGACTCATGTCCCTCCCAAAAATCAAGGGCATTAATTGTCATTCATTCATTGTATTCAATTTTTCAGCTCATTCTCTATGAAAAAAAAGAAAAAAAAATAAAGCTGTGCCTTTCTGGAGCTTTAAAAAAAAAGAGGAGAACTTAGATGATATCATTCATTATAATCACTTATTGGCTCATGTACCATGTCATAAAGATGGGTGGGGTTGTTTTTCACATTTACAAGCAGTACTGAGTGAGGAATTTCCTGTGTTTTCACTTGATTTTATCATGCATTGTACTTTAAAGTTCAACCTCCTCTTTCTAGCCTGGAACATTTTTTTTAAATAATTTTCCCACCAACCCTAAGCCACAGAATCATTTGAACCATTAATTAAAGCCCTCATGATTAGATTCATTTTCATGTTTCACGCTGTGGAGAAATGATAATTTTCACAAACCTATGGTGATACATTCGATTTTCAAGTATGAGTATAACTCTAGATTCAATTTCTCTTGAGTGAAGAGTGACATAAAAATCAATGTGAGGTAGGTTGTGATTGGGCCATGGATTGATTTATGAGGTTGAACAAATTTTAATGATTGAAATGAAAATGAGAGAATTATTATTCATAAATGAGACATGATAGAATTCTATTTTGGATAAAATCGTTGATATTTTCTCATTTTTGATTGTTGTGTGGATTTTGATTTGGATGTAAGATGATTGCCTAGGAGTGCAATGTTTAAGTGTGGGGGAGTGATGAAGCTCACATTTTCATATATTTTATACTGTAAAACATTGTTTATAATCCCAAAAAAGTGTTATTGAATGGGTAATTATCTTGTTTTTAGGTTTTAGTGTTATTTTGAGCGTAAATGTGAAAAACGACTAATTCTGGATTTTTGACAGAATTTTACGTCAAGGGTATTTTGGTCATTTCCGGAAACATAAAATTCAAAAATTGCTGATTCAAATTTTGTTATAATCCTTATTTGATTTCCTTCATTTTTGTCTTCTGGACCAGGAGCTGATTCGATCCTTTAGAAGCCGTAAAAATTCAATGAATTTGAAAAGTTTTTCGGGCGGACAGAACGGACCCCACTTCCATAATGGAATCCCAATTCGGTCTACACAACTCCAAATTAGATTATTCCACTTGTAGATGTACGATGACTCAGGGACGCGTTTCTACAATAAATTTCAGGTCGTTTGGAATCCATTATGAGGGACGTTTAACGACATACATATGGAGGAAGCTGCCTGGAAGCTGCCTCCCAAAAAAGAAACCTCCAATATTAAATTCATAACTCATTCTGGGCGCGTCCAATGAAGCTCAAATTTGGGGAGAAAACGGAAGAGACATTAAGGAACAACATTTATGAAGGAACCTATTCCAGATTCGGTCATTTAAGGGCTTCTCTACGCGGAAACGTTAGGATTAATTGTTTTATGTGTGAATTTGTCACCCCTTCTCCCTATAAATATGAGTCCCTTCTCCCAGTTTATGATATATCCATTCCAGGGGGGATAAGGTGGAGCTTATTTCTGTAATTTTTTTATTCATATTTTTAATATACATTATTTTATTCTTCTTCTTCATACCTCATTCATCCATTTTTACTTTTATGTGTTTCTCCCACCGTATTCTCTTCTAACTCCATGAAAATGGAGAACTAACCTCGATGTTTGTTTGAGGAGGAGAATGGTGGTTGTTTGAGTTTCATTGTGCTTCAATTTAAATATCTTTATTTAATTCTGAGAATTTTGGTGGTGGTTAAATTGATTATGATGTGCGATTTCCCCATTTTCTCTATCACCAAGTTCTTCTTCTCATTCATCATTTATCCTTCCCTTCACTATATAAGTCATGCATACGATGGAGTACGGCTTGTATAGCGATGGTCGGTAAAGAGATCTCCTTGCCGACTTTAGGAAGAGTATTTCCCCACATGCAGAGATCTCGGTGTTGGGGAAATAACATTTCAAATAAGAGGGTGTAGTGTGATAGATTTTGATCACTACATTGAATTGATATTGAGAATATTTTAATAAACAATGATATCGACCACTATGATCCTCCAAGAACAAATTTCTTCTATCTTCTTTTTAACATCAAATTGTTTGCATTACGTATATATATATATATATTCATATTTTATGCATATTTCAAACTCATCTTTATATTATATATTAGTTAGAATATAAATAGTGACAATAGAATTTTGGTGTTGTGTAAGTTGCCTCCTTGAGACTGACCCTGGGAGTGCACTATATTGCATTCTTAGGTAAATAATATTTTGATCGGGGATCTGCGACAAATACCCGCTTAATCAGTCGTCCTCCGAAGTTCCTACCTGATGGGTTGGTGCATATCTCCTCCTCATCACTCCAGGCCCGTCCGCTTCCACTGTGCAATGTTACGCTGTATGGTCCACCTCTGGGTACTGTCCGGTCCTGGTACTCTCAGCCTTAGTCAACGATGTCTGTCATCTAAAACCATCATAATGAGTTGTGGGAATATCCCATGTAGGGGTGAGTGTAAAGATACTCAGAAGGGACCCCGAGTCACCCAATGGCTTGGAAAATTCAACAAGGATAAACCATAATGTATGAAATCTACAGATAACCCCACTCAGGTATATGCCCGTACATATACCTAGGTTATCTTGTAATCCATCTCAATCATGTGGAAAACACAAAATTTATTGGGTCATCTCATCTAGGATTTTTATTCACATTTTCGAAACCACGGGTGTGGGAGAACTCATCCTCTATCAAGTACAATGGGCCTACCACGACACCAAGGTGCTTCCCACTAATATTGGACAGCTGAGGTACTCCTCCTATGGAGCACCGTGGGTCTACTGTATCACGAAGGCGCTTCCCACCATGGGTCTGCCGCCACAACAAGGCGCTCCCATGAATAGACTTCAGAGGTAATCTTCCTGTCAAGTACTGTGGGTCTAACACCACAACAAGGGGCTCCTCCACCGTGGGTCTACCGCCACAACCAGGCTCTCCCCACTGGGCTAGTCGAGTCACTCTGAGTCAATCGGTAAGTAGCCATCAAGTCTCATCCATCTACTAGGTCTCCAAACACTGTCCACTCATCTCTCAAAGTATCTACTCCGTGAGTTACTGGTCAATACTACAACTGTCACAAATTCCCAGGTAGAAGTATCACAAAAGTCAGCCACATCATAGATGTCTCAACGCAACAGATGGAGCGTCAATCGGATGCCCGGCTTGTGAGTTATTAGCCTTTTAGTCACAGGTGCCCAGTTAGATTTGTGCACGATCAACCTGACCGTATCTCAACTATACCCCAAACTCTAGTAGGGTATAATAAAAGAGACATTCATTCTACAAGATTACTAGGGTCACTGACGATTCGTCAAACAAACACCTGGTGCAAATGATAAGCCTAAAGAAAGTAAAGCGTCGCAGTGGGCCTGGGTCCGGTCCGACCCGGTCAGACCGACCCAGCCCAACCCAGTCTAGGCCCACCCGGTCTGAGTTAACCTAGCCAGAACCATTGGGTCTGGGCTGACCCATTAGGTGGGACAACCTGTTTTTTTGGACTGGCCTACTGGGCCAAACCCAGCCAGCCGCAAGGAGTCCTAGAGGGCCATGCGAGCACGGACTGGTCACGGGGGTGCGGACTGGCCACGGGTTGGTACGAGGGAGGTTCGGCCCGGAGGGTGCCACATGGGCAGCTCAGCCTGGAGGGCACTTCGAGGGCACGATACAACTCGGAGGGTGTTGCGTGGGTGGCTCATCCCGGAGGGCAACGCGAGTGAGTGGCTCGGGCCGGAGGGCACCGTGACGGGCCGACTCTGGGTGGCTCGGCATGGCGATGGGGTTGTGATGCTCGGGCTGAGATACCGACATGGCTGAGGCACCGTGGGGTGCGCAGGCAGTAGAGCCACGGGGTGTGCAGATGGCGGAACCGCGGGGCACGCCAGGCGCGCGGAGTCCGGCTGGCCTATTCGGCCTGTGGCAGCGCGGGGTGCGCAGAGGCCGGCGACCGAGAACGGGGGCATGGTGTAGCTGGAGAGCAGGCCGACCAGAGTGCGGTGCGGCTTGGCTTGTTCGGCCACCAGGCGGCACGGCTGGAGAGCAACGCGGTTGGGGCGGCTTAGAAGCCTGAGGGTGATATGGTTCGGCCTGGGGCACCGAAGCATCCCGAGGGTGGTGCAGGTTGCCTTTGTCTACTTCTTCGCCTTATCGCCTGGCCGAATAACATCAAAAATAAGATCAGCAGAGGGGTCAGACCATGTTGTTTTGGTCCACAACCTTCCATGTTTAGGGTGATAGCAATTGGCTCACAAAAATTAAGCAAAGAACGATCATGTAAGATATCTTAAAAACCTCAATTCCCATAATCCCTCATTAACAAAATATTCCCAACCTGCAAAGAAAATCATATGCAAATCAACGTGATAATAAGTTGGTCTGCATTCATTTTTTTGGTAGAAAAGTAACAAGGGAATAATATCATACTTAAATAAAATTAAACCCCTACCTTTGTTTGTTTTTCATTGACGAAGTCATGGGGAAGAATACAGAGTTGTTGCCATTCGTCGCGTCTGCCAAACACTTCCAATCCTAAGCTCATGTGTCGGTTTATTGACGATGATGTTGAGGGAGGGTAGGTCTTCAAAGACATCCCACGTCAGTTGCTTCCGCAAGATGCTTCCACGGAAGAAGTCAAAGATGCTCCTTACTAGCGTTCTTTGTTGGAAGAATGCGTTCTTCGTTTTTCATTGACAAGATCTTTTCGTTCAAAATCTCCTTCCCCCATTTCCAACAAAATAAAAGCTATCCAAGAGTAATAGATTATAAAATCAATTAACTCATTTGCATAAGAATTCAAATTGGTTGAATTAATTATGTTTTCTCCAATTAATTAATTCATGAGGTTGGAATAATTAAATGAGAGGAAGTGTTGAAACCATTAAAGGAGGGGGTGGAGAAACTCTACCTCATTAATGAGGGGATTTGAGAGGTTTTCCTCTCCCACACTTATTTGGGGGGTTTAGTCTCTGGTAGTCCCCACAATGTAACCTCTCGTGGGAGGTTAAGTTTAGGTGTGCCCCACCACCATAAACTCTCAAGGGAGGTTATGGTCGGGCGGTCCCCACACTTCAACATCAACATAGAGGTTTTGTTTTGGTGGACACCACATCCAACTTCAACATGGTGTCTCAAAAATAAAATAAAGTGTAGTTCATTTTATTTTATTATTTTCCATCGAAAAAATCCAAAAACTATCTTTTATTATCGACCCACTACCATCGGGATTAACGTTCCATTAAGTGAATATCAGCGTTGTGAGTTCAACGTATCCCACATATTTCAATTCCGAGTACCAGTTCAAAAGTTATAAAAACATGTTCGTAAGTTTACTAAATGTACTCAAACATAACTTCAGAAATTGATTCCGGGCACACAGAGCATCAGATCCATGCACCGTAAATTTTCATGGACTCGTAAAATTCCCATTTAATTAAAAAAAATTACATAGAAATTCCATGTCTTCACATTTGTTTCATATAGATGCATTTTGAATGGGATTTCTGTTAGCCAGATTTCCCTTGGTAGGTAGTGGTCCTCGAGATGAAGGGGATGTCATGTTTTATTCGTGATACAGAGTGGGGAGATGATTTTTTAGGAGTAATGGAGGATAAGGAATTGTGAGTTTTGATAGGTCATGGATGAAATGGAGAGGCAAATCTGGATATAGTGTGATGCAGTTGATGGGATAGTGGTTTTGTTCTCTCGGATCAGGGATTAAGGTTTTTTACTTTTATTTGGAACTATACCAATGGTCTCATTCCACTCAAATCTAATGTTATTTCCCACTAACATTCAGACATGTAATGGGTTCTCCCATACCCATTTTCAAAAAGAGATATTTTTTTTGATTTCCTTTTTAATAAAGGTTATAGTCCTCATAAAAAACAACCCCTAACTGGTATACAACTAAAACTATGGTTTCACCTATCTGGTCATACACATACCTATGGTCTCCCATGTGATAAAATAATAAAGATATTGAAAATCAGTATCCATGAAGTGAAATAACATCCCATAATTAGAAATATAATTTGAAATCATGTTTTCATTCAAAAATGTTTTTGGAAATTTATTTGAAAACATAGAGTACATAAGATGAATTTTTTCTAACATATAATAGTCATAAAATATACTTTTCAAAGAATAACATTGAGAACTCCACATTTATTCCACCAAAATTCTAATCATAGAATAATCCACACAAAAAAACCATAAAATAATTTATTTCCTAAATATTTCTTTTATAAATTGAACAAAATTTCATAAACAATAGGAATACAAAAGTAAAAGGAATATCAAGTTGATATTGCTTCCATAGATTCAATATAATCGCATTGAATTAAAAATAATCTATAAATGAAGTTAACAGATCCTCTAAAACCTAATTTTTGTCATAATAATGTTTATACAACAGACCCTATTATTTAAATGTTTTCATACTAACAAATCCTAATTTTTTATTACTATTGTTTTTTCATGATGAAATCAGATCAATATTATAATGTTATAAATATTTCTAAAACCTATTATTATTCTATATAATCACTTTGCATAATAATATATCATACACTCAATTCATATGTTCTATTTGAATAATTATGATACTCTAGATTTTGGGATATTTTTCTAATTATGAATGACATATAATCACCTCATGTCCTATTCCATGTTCATATCCCAGAATCAAAATATTATAATGGAGGCTTATATTTATATGTAAGAAAATAAGTTGATGTCAAATTATTTGAAAAATGTATTAGGAAAAAAATAATGGCTTATTATAAATTCACATTATTATAATAAAGATGTACAATCAACCTAAATTAATATGATTTATGTGAAGCCATATGATCATAACCGCGTTTTTCAATCATAAGAGATTTCATAGTATATGAGTGATGTTATATTGTCATATCATATATATACAATAATACAAAATAATTACACTAAAATATTACATATATTCATGATGTCTTATGAAATAAATTCTCTTAAAGATTATGTTTTATGAAGCCTTATATTATTGGATATTTTGTGATATTTTATTACAATTATGAGGATCTTATTACTGTTGAAATATTTAAAGATAATTATACTCATTCCTTTAAATTTATGTAAAATAGTGTTGTTTATGTGATGAAAAAATTAGTTATTTAATGTTTTTATTTTTAGGAAATCTTGTTGTTCGTAGCAATACTGTCAAAATACCATAAATATCCTACATTTGTTTATTTGTAAATAATAAAGTACTATAATAAGTATAAAAAATTATCTTCATATTATTATATTATTTAATCTTGACCATTTTAATTATTGATTTATGTCTGAATGAAAAAATTGAGGATCCACCATCAAGGGAAGTTAGTAATAATCATAAAAAATATATAGTGAAAACGCTCTCTATTATTGAATCTACCACTGTCACAAGACTAAAAATATAAATATATTGGTTTTAGGATATTTCATGTTTTTTCTACATAATAAATGAGGTTCATTAGAGAATCTTGAAATTTTTTTCCTTTCTATATGGATGTTTTATATATTGTCCATTGCTATTTTCAAATGTGTGCTGATGCTTATATATTTTCTAGGTGTTTTTCATTTTTTGTGAGAAATTATTATACTATGTTATATGTAATGGTTATTGATATGAATTGTAATTGGGATAACCTGGAAAAATACCTTTTATATTTTGTAACAATTATTATTTCCTTTCACTCGACTATCATGTTCACTAGGAAAATGGCCTTCTTACTAAAAATGACCAATCTCTTGGGTACAGTGTTAGTGGGGTAAATTATATGATCATTGTTCCCTAAATCATTATAGAAATATCTTATCCAGTAACTTCATTATTATTATAGTTTGTGACGCTCATAAAATTTTGAAGAGTAGTACATGTTTAAATCATTATTTAGATAATGGTTTTTAGTCACTAAAAAGTTTTAGAAGTCAATTCACCACCTCATGAGTTTTTGTGAAGTTCTACCAAGAAAACATTTTGTATATATTCTTGTCAATTTTGAGTTCTCATCCTTGAACAACTAAAGAATATATTTAATAATATAATTTTTCTAAAATGTATTATATAATTGAAAGAATGTTTATGTTAAAAGGTCTATATTTTAATGTGGAGAACATTGGATAGACCAATGCCGAGATGACTATTTATTTGAAGAATATCAATATAAATGTATATATAAATGATGTAAAAAACATCTAAAGGTGAACCTAAATTATGGAATGCATCTCAAGATGCTGTATATGGTATGAATTTGAATGTTGTGAATGATTTTATTTAAATAATTTGTCTAGATGAGTTCAATAGAGACTCATAATTACCTACTTTAAATGAGATGTGGGAAATTATTATTGTATCTAATGAGGGAATAGGTAATGTTTGGGAACTATAGAACAATACTGCTATTCATATGTTTGAAACATTCAAAATTATTGATGGTGAAGACATATGTCAAATAAATGGTATAATCACTGATATTATAAAATATATTATTACCTAAGGAAGTCATGTTCTTGAATCCAATCAAGAATTTAACGTTCAAAGAGTTTTACCTTTGAAATGAATTGGAATATCTGATGCCATTAAAAATGATACACTTATATAGTATATAGAAATAAAGGATATAATTGGAACTCTTATGATGTATGATACATATAGACGAATATTGGTTGATAACCAAATTATTATCAAGAGGTAAAATAATCATTTTAAAATTTATACATTAAATAATGATTAGGAACTAAAAAAACTATTACTTGAATAATTAAATGAATAAAAGATAAGATATTCATATTTTGAAAGGGGAAACTCCAATTTCTGAAGAAAATAAAAAATATATATAATTAGAGAGAAGGAATCCCAAAATCATTCAAGAATTTTTTTGATGAAAAATCAAAATAATAGAGATTTTATAAATGAAATAATATTGGACATATAAAGCCATATTTCCATTAGTTCAAAGACTGACAAAATATTAAAAAGTAATTAAAAAGAAACTTAGACTACAATAAAAAATGGATAAAGACATGGAGGACACATTGAGTGTCGCCAAATACTACAAGGATAAATCTTTATCAAATTATAAGGTAGAACAGTCAATCAAGAATGAAATCATTTTCTTTATGGCACAAACCGGATAGATATAATCTTTTTATTATTTTGAACACGATTCTTTATCTAATTCTATGTTTTCATTTGATGAATTAAATGAATACTATTATATGTTAGAACTGGACTATGAATCTATTATAAATAATAATAAGTTTCAAATAAAACGCTATACTGTAATGATGACTAAAAATAGACATATGCTCAAATCGATTTCAAAAACAAAATTAATACAAGACGAATCATTTTCTAGTTTCACAATTTATGATTACAAAATAAACAAACTAATTAATGAAATGATGTATTTAAAAGATGCTACATGTTTATTTACTAAGGGGTAATATTATCATAACAAAATCATTTTTTGAATTAAATATAATAAAAATAAAAAAAAATATTGAAAAAAATTGGGAAATATCAAAGTAGTATCTGAATTATTGTATACCATGATCTTAAAATAAAAGAATATCAAATATTATTTTTTCACCACATAATAAATGTTCACTATTCCAATGATTGTGGTCTATGAAATCTACAATTTTTTTAAGGAATTAATTTATTTCTATAAACTTTTCAAAGGTTAGTTCTGAAAATTATTAATATTCTAGATAATATTGATAGTGTAGAATTATGTGGGTTCCAAAATCATTAATAGATAACACTGTAGGACCCAAGGAAATTTGGGTATAAAACAGTTTCTCTTTTAATTTATTTTATATGGAAAATCCCATAGGAACAACAATGAAGAATAGTTTATAGAAAATTCTTATTTGAGACATATGAGAAGAGATATCTATATCCTACAGTCACTATATAAAATTAATGATCCTATATCACACATAGTAAAAATTGAAATGAAATGATTTTTGGGGTTGAATATTTTAGAGAACCAAATACGGTTTGCATAGATAATGTTATTTACAACATAAGGCTTAAAACACAACTTGATAATTATATATTAATAACATTCTGATGTATTTTCATTTTATTTTAGAGAAAAATAGTGTTCAATTTTCAAAAATAAATTTCATAAATGTATAGAACCTATAATAGAAAATGTTTTCGCTCTTGATATAATTTATATTTTTAAATATAAGGTGATCTATTTTAATACATGAAATTAATGAATAATGTATCTGGAAAAGTATGGATGGATATTTTAATGTTTATTCCTAGAGAAACTTTTTTTTAAATTATATTTATTATTTTCATCAACTTTAATTAGAAAATAAGAAACTATGTGTCTCATTAATAATTTAAAATAGATAGAATTCATCATTAAAACCAATCAAATAGGTTGTAACTTGTAGACCATTAGATCATATCAATAATTACTTATTTGGCCATTATTGAACAACAAACCCTGGGTAGAAATGATTTTGTTTTTATTTTAGTTAATTATTTTATAAGATTTAAATGTTTTAATTTTTTAATGCTATTTTTTGAATTTGTGTTATAAATTATGAAATAATAAATATGATAAATATTTTCACTTGATAATTTACAATGGGATATAGTTCGAGAATTATGTTTTCAATTAATTTTTTAAAACATTTTATTATGCATATGATCTCCATGCCTCAAAAAACTCAACACAATGGTGTTATTGAATGTATAATTAGAAACTATAATAATTTTTTAGAAAAAGTTTATCTTATTATAATGGAAAAATAATTTTTTGGATGAAACTATTAATATAACACAATATTTATTTAATATAGTTTTAATAAGTGTTATTTTGATTAAAAAACCCTAAGAGCTACGAAATAATGGAAAAACCCTGGTTAGATGCTTCAAAGTTTTGGATGTAGTGTTCATATCATTAACTGTAAAGATATTTTTTTAATTTCAATCAAAAGTAGGATGAATGAATCTTCATTGGAATTTCTTCCAGTTATAAATCTTATAGAGTTTTAGAATATAAATTTAGTAAAAACTAATAAATCAACTCATGTCATATTTAATGAAATTTACATCCATTATCATAAGAAAATTAATTATAAAGATGTTATTTATTATGTTGATAACATGAGATTTGATTCTATATTTGATGAGAAAATGGACGATGATGCAAAACATGATCATGAACAATCCATTAATGAATGGTTTTAAAAATATAAACCTAATTGAGTGCTACCTAGATAGTCTAAAAACCTTAGAAACCATCTTATAAAGACAATTATAGGGGGATTAGATGTGGGAGTTAGTACTGGGATAAGTATAAAAAAAATATTTGAATTGTATTCTATATTATCCTAGATAAAAAATACAACAATAAAAGATTCAATAAATCACAAAATATGTGTGTTTTTAATAAAAGGATAGTTAAATATTTCCAAGTGGAATATTGTAAGAGAGTCACTATATTGGACCTATAATCATCCTATCATTGGAACTAAGTTAGTATGAAGAAATAATTGTGGTGGTAATGTTTTCATTACTAGAAATAAGGATATATCTATTTCCAATGGTTATAATAATGGTTAAGTAACAAACTATTAAGAATTTTTTTCCCATTGAATCAATATTATAATCCATTAGGGATCATTTATCACATAAATAATAATTTAATTAATTATTATTTAAAATGGATGTAAAATATTTTTATTTAAAATGATTTATAATGGAGTAAGATTATGTAGAACAACCTCATAGTTTTGAAAACCCTCTTCTATGATTTTTTTTACAACATACTATATATTTTCAATGTTTCCAAAAATAACCTAGAGATTGGTATGGAAGGATGAACTCATTTTTCTATCAAATGGTATTACTATATTATTATCAGGCCCTCAGATAATTAATAAATCATCATTAAATTTTTTTAATTTAAATAAAATTTAGTATTTTTCCTCTCCTAATAAACACCTGTGTAATGAATTTTTAAAGTTGAAAAAAAAATTGAAACTAGGATATAGGGTGAGATAATTTTTTTCATTACTTTTGATATTTTAAAAAAATATTTTTTAATTTTTTTAAATAAATAAAAATACATACATTATTTACTAAAATTATTATTACTTGAAAATAGTAAGACCCATGGTATAATTATTTGTTTTAATGTTAAAAATGACTTGGTTGAAGCTGGAAAAAAGTTAATAACTTATTATATAGAGATATTAGAAGATACTTTTTTATCTACTAGTCAATACAATATTATTTTTATATATTTATGTGAATGATTTTATAAAAATCATAAAAAGGAATATTTAAATCCACAAAAATAATTTTATGTCATTTATATGGTACAATTTTTCTATCATTAAATTTAGAAAAAACCCTACATTTTACTTAGATTCATATTTTTTGTGTATGTGTTGTAGTTTTATATTAGAAATAATGAGTACATTATGAACCTATAACTTATTATAAAAATAATTGGTTTTTTGTCTAGTATGGATAAACACTCAGTTTCATTACCAAGTGATAAATTATTTTACATTTTTATTAGTAGTTTTTCTGAATATATTTTTGAATAAAACATACTTTTATGGTTTTGGATTCAATCAAGATAATGGAACAATCAAATGTGACAATCATTTCCCTATTAAAATTTAAAAAAATAAAAAAATCCATTTGATAACAAAACATTGATATATAAAATCATTTTTTAGTGGAATTATTAGAAAAAAGGTATTATCTATTTAGATTTTATTTTTAAGAACTATCAATTAGTTGATATTTTTATCTTGATCTGGCCCGATGTTTCTTTTGATTTTATTAAATTGAGTTTGGATTATATGAATTTTCATTATTTTTTTATGATTTAATTTTCTAGTTTTAGTTAAGTGATCTTAATTATTTTATTTGCACACACACAAAAATACCCACAAAGATATATATATATATATATACTAATATCCATTAGTTTTTTTCATTATTTCAAATTTAAAATTCATTAATTTTTTTATACCAATGCATGACACATTAGTGAGGTGACAAAATGGAATATTTTGTCTATATGACTTTAGATTTCACTCAGTATCCTAAATGAAAAAATATTTATATAAAACCCCTTGAATATATCTCTAACTCGTGATTTATTCTAAAAAAATCCTTTTAATATTATTTATTCAAGCCCCAAACCTCCAAAATTATTTGGTTGTGGGTATGTTTAAAAAAACAAAGTAAGATATTCATAACCTTTTAGTAGAGCTAAACCAATTAATGATGAAATTTGAGTTTTACCTAGAAAAAAATAGATATTTTATTAATGAATCAGATGTGTATTTTTATTGGAAAGGATATATGTTTTAGATGCTGGGAATAAATTTTTTTATGATAATAATACTAGAGGTATTTTTGAAAGGGAAGTCTTTTAATTTTATTGAAATCCACAGTTATTATTTGATCAAACAATAGATGTTATTCATTATCAAATCAATAAAACAAATATTTCCATTTATTTTATAGATATAAGAAGAGAATTTTACTAGCCCATAAATTTAGGAATCAAAATAGCTATTATGTGATATTGGATGGTAAAGTCAGATGATCTGTCATAAAAGAATCCTTTTTGGTGATCTAGTAATTGGTAAAAGTGTTAAAAAGGCCTAGATATTAATAAAAATGTTCTATAAAATCACTTCTACTAGAATATATTGATGGGTAGTTGAGTTAGGGAATGATAATTTTCAAGATATCAATCTTATATATCAACTGTTGAATTATAAGAAATCATTTTTTGGATATATGATGGACTACATGAATCACGGATATAAATAAATTCAATGAATAATTTCGATCAATTAGGGATAAAAGGGGACATAATACCATGAGGGGTGGGGGGGGGGGGTTGTAGAGGTGAATCATAGCATGGTACTTTTTAGATTTCTTTCCACCCCTTTAAATCATGATCCATTAATTATATGGGCCCCTCATTTTTTATTTATAGTGTTCATATTGATCTAATTAATTTACAAGAATTTAATATCAATTTTTGACTTTATTATATTTATCATCTTTTTATAAATATGATTCATAGGAAGAAAATCAATTTAAACATAAGGAAATGGGGTTTTTACTTACTTCACCACAATAGGCTAGTTAAAGGATCATGCAACCAACAATGTGTTTATGCACCCGAATAACTAAGCTTATTTCATATTGGATTTAGTCTATGTCACTTATTCTAGGGATTCAAACCCATAAAATGTCTTAGTGTATTTATAATGTAAGCTCAAGAACATTTACCTCACAATTACTTTTTATTCTTACTTCATAATAACATAAAAAAATTGGAATGTAGTTTAAACCACAATATCATTACGTATTCTATGGTTTACATGGAATATGGATTCGAAATATTTAATATTAAATTGATCTTTTTTAGTCTGGGTATGAACATATCATTGAGAATATCATTTTCATGATAGGCGAAGAAAACTCATTTAACATTGGAATGATATTCAAGAGATCCCATGTCTTTCTATTTATAGAATAGTTATACAGTCTGTTTCTATTATTAATATATAAACTGAAATACATTCACATTAATAGATGTATCAAATCCCCATTTCACCATATAAAATGTGGTAGTGGATATTATTCATTACTAAATTATAATAAATCAACATTTTTGTTGTTTTTTCATGAAATTTCTAACATGGAACATGCATGGCTGAGCTCCCCTTTCTTCTCTGTATATAGTTATTTTAAGGGTTCTCTCCCACTTTCTCTCTTCATCTATGGTTAAATTACAATGATGTGTATTCTATGTATATATATAACTCAGAATATTCTTTCCTACTTATTAGTATGTGTATACTATCACATTATTTAGTATTTAATTATATAATTCTTCCTTAAAAACTCCAAGGTTTTTTTTATTTAATATTACAGTGATATAATATTTATATATTTCAAAATAATAAATCCCAAATTAAAATCCTATTAAAATCCTCAAGATATCTATATATAATTATTTATATATATATTAAAAGAGGGACCCTGAATTATCTTAGGTTTATCTTCTTTCAATTTATCATTCCTCCCATAATATTATTTTTTGAAATGGCCATGTCCAGTGTACAAAAAAAGCCTCAATGTTTTTTGGAATTATAGAAAAGTTGTTTCTATTTGTATTCCAATTATTTTCCCATTAAATGTTGATAGATACTTGATTTTTTATTATTCTTTAAATTATTATTCTTTAATATATAAATCATTATTAGTTATGGAAACATACTGTGATTCTCACATGATCCCCATATAGCCACTATGACTTGACAGTATTGTTTAATTTGATCTATTTTGTGACACAAAGATCCTACATATCACCATGACAATTGAAATGATGTTGTAACAAATGAATGATTGTTTCCATTTAAAAGTGATTTATTACATTGTTATTATTAGGTTATTTTATATTTCTGGTTCGAGGTTTAGTGTCACTTTCCTGCATAAATGAGCTCTCGAGCAAGATTTTAAAGAAGATCATGATTTTTCCATTTCATTGGTAGGTTGTTCGGATGTAATATTTTAAATGGAATGTGAACACTATCATATATTTTATTTTTATAAAATGTTATTCTTTATTAATTGTATGACAAACTCATTTAGGAGTTTTCTTAAAATCATGAAAACATATGGAATGTTTTGTGGAAAATGTTTCAACCAAATGAAAATTAGTTTTTTTATCTCCAATAAATGTTTATGAACCTGAAATAGTGAAATCCAAGAATAAAATGTCATCCAAAGGTGAAAAAACCAAATTAATTAACTCAGAGTCCATGTATCAAATAGAATGATAAAAAATAATATTTTAGGGTATTATAAACCTGATCACAGGAACTATTTACAATTGGAAGAATAGGTTCATCTCATTTAGAGGGTGGATAACATTGATAAATAATGTACATAAATGTATACCAATTCATGTGTTATCCATTACCAAGCCACCAAATTGGAAAATAACCAGGATAGATAATGTCATGACTTCATTTATAGGGGATAAATCTAGTATGAATGATGTCAATGGGCGCCATGTAAGTGACTGACAAGGATAATCATGGAAGGTTGAATTGGTCTATATAGTGTGTTAGAATCAATCCTTGCAAAAAAAAGAAAAATTATCCTGGGAAATCTTATAAGGAAATAATTTATAAGATAAATTCATGAGATATAGGTATGGTGAAGATTTGAGGGATTGGATAATCCAAAACTGGACTCTATCAAGTAAAACATAGAGGATGCCAGATCAAATGAATGAGTTAGAGGGAAATGTTCAATGGGATGTGGTTCATGGAGATATTAATCCATGAAATATGATTTGGTATAGGGAAAAAATTTATTTTTTGGGGTTTCTAGATTCAAAAATCACATTCATGGAAGATATAATGTTTTTTACTTTCATTATGTCATCCTTAATTAATACTTAATGAAAATTAACGGAGAATTGGGTTTTTTTATACAAAAAAAATTATTCAATTTTTTTGGGTTCAACATCAGGTTGATTCAGAGGTTGATACTTCATAAATATGGTACCTTTAAGATGCATGATAGTTTAATGGTAAAAAAACTATGTTTTAAAGAGATATTAGACAAGATTAACTATTTTTTATTGTGAATGAAGAATCAATAACTTCTTATAGATGATAATGCGAAGAAGAAAGGTGTAGTCTTGGCTTTACAATTTTAGTATTGTGAAATTTAGTAATAAGAATTAATGAAGAACTTATATTTTCATGGTGATTATGTGAAAGGAATCTAGGATTTCTTGGGATAGTGTATTAATGTAAATGTTGGTGGGGAATTAATGAATGTGGTTTTTGAGGCATGGTTTTAGGGGACCAGTCACAATGGTATTGAGGTAAAGTTATGTGGTATGGGATTTATGGTTTTGTGTTGGATCCTTTGGGAATCTTTGAATAAGATAAGTGAATGGGAATATCAACCCTCCGTGATCTATGAGGTGCTCATGAAGGAACATGTGGACGAGTTGGGGACTTTTATCAAGGGTGGTATGTATTCTACTATGTGAAGAAGTCTTATTCCATGGAATTTCATGAACATAAAATTTGGATGAGGTGATCTGGGTTGATAGGTAAGATAGTAACCTCTCAATATGGGTCTGGAAATGAATGTGGATGGCTAGTGTATTTCTAGGGAAATTAGAGGGGTATGTATTGTGAGAGACAATAGGGATTCAATTATTTTTTGAATGATTTCATTTTATAGAAAATGAAATTATACTAGAAAAGAGGAAATATCCATAACCACTAATATTATGTTGTGAAGGATTTATAATATATAGATAAAGAATGTTGAATCAGATTCAGCTATCTTGTTGATGTTTCTTCAAGGTATGGATAATTCACTATGGGAGTTGGATTACTTTATCAAGAACTATAGATTTTTTCCAATAATTCTATTCATGTTGTTAATACCTGGGGGGAAGATAATTTTTCATCTAATGTTTTATCAAACTAATAGAGTCTAAGAAATAGAATGATTGTACACCCATTTTGGGTCCTTACCTAATTATTATAAGCCCATTATAAGGGGTGATTCCCCTGTTCTTCATCAGTATCCAACATGAATCAGAGTGGATGTTTTTTATTTCATATTGTATATTTATCATTAATAAAATTTTAATTTGTAGTTAGTGAGTCTAAATGGAACATTAATGTTCGTATTTATTCAATGTAGACTTACAGCTTCCCATGGGGCATGACACGTGTGAGGATAAAAACTAATTTTCCCATGTTCATTGAACCAAAATACTTCCTAATATCAAACACACCTCTGCCCACATGAATAGTTACTCAAATTCATTCTACCCTTTCCTAACCCTCTCAAATATGAGGTGGATTTTAATATATCACCATTTGGTCGTTGTACTACTCGATTTACAACCTTATGTGTGTAGTAAAAAATTTCTGATAAAGCCTCATCAATATACTTAGCGAAGAAATTTATTGTAAAATATAATTTATAAAGTTCATGTAATAAATGATTACCTAAACACAATTTCGATAAATATAAATAAAGAAAAATCTTAACAAAAACATATATAGTTTACTTCTCAAATAATAAAACAACTTTAACATATATATTATAGATTTAATGTGTCTATACATATCCTACATTAATAAAAAATACAATATTTTTTAAATTTCATAAAATCTAATTAACAATTTTTTAACCAAATTCACTCTATAATGCGATGGATTCAAAAATATTTACCTTTTTATTTTTAAAAAAATATATTACCTCAATCTAATTCCATTTTCTATATCATCCTTATTGTGAATTATATAAAAAGGAATAGTTTATTTTTTATACTCTCCCTAGAATTATAAATTCCATGGTAAAATTAATATTGATTCTTCGTTGATATCTCCCCATTTTAATAGCATCTTTATAGAATTTATTTATTTTAATTATAATATTATCTAGTTTAATTTCTAAATCCAAAATAAATAACTTATAAAACCTTTCATACATTTTTATCAATAATTGATGCATCACCCTCACAAGAAATCTAGTAATAATAATTACTATTTAATAGAAGAGATTTCAAAATATTCTCTATGAAAACTAATCCATCAATTAGTGTAATAAAAAATTATATAGATATTATAATTTTGATATACACATATTATATACTAAAATATAAATATTCAATATACTTTAGAAATACATGATTAAAGATTATAAATATTTATTTTTTAGTCCAGATACAAAATTTTATTATTTCAGGACTGATATTAAAAACAACCCATAGTTATTATCCCACATAAAACTCTTTTTAAAAATATCTTTCTTAAAATTGTTCTTTATATCCTATAGAAATGAAACCTAATAAGGTTGATAATAAAAGCAGAGTAAGTGTGAATATGAGAGATATCATTGATCAAATAAGTATATCATTAGAATAAGGGCATGAGAACATGGGTTTATGGTTTGAAAATCGCATAATTAATGTCATATATCCTATCCTTGAGTTATGACATAACAAGATGAAGTTCATAAGACATGAATCGTAAATGAATCAATCAACATGATCCATGATAGTATAACATTGGCCTTGAACTAATTTTGTGTCTTATTCATAAGAATTAAAATAATTTTTTAATAGTCATGGATTACAAATGAGTCTATATTATTAGATTGGGTTCAGTCCCCAATAAATCACATCATTAGTCAATGATAATCCCCAAGACTATCATATTAGAAAAAGTACCTTATTAATTTGGTTTACTCATCATTAGTATCCAAATTATCTCATGAGATATCCATCTTTAAATAATTCATTAGAGGGAAATATAACTCATAGCCCACCCATCACAAAATGAAAATCATAAATATGTGTTCCAAAATATCATAAAACATTCACCTTAGAAAATACTAGGGATAATAAATGGGTTATATAAACCTTTCACCATTTCATCATATAGTAAGTCAGGAAAAAAATGTGTTTTATAAAGGTTTCATCATAACATAATTAACCAGGGGGAATGAAACTGTTTCAAAAAATCCATATTAGATAATAATAATTATAATATATCTAATGAATGAATGTGGATGGTAACAATATATTATAATCACAATAAATAATAATTATTATCAAATGATGTTATTATAGATAAAAATGACTTTAAAAGATCACTGGATCAATTTAAGAGAGAAATATGATTTTCATATTAAAATATGTTATTGAAAATATAAATATTTCAATTATTTCGGAAAATATTTTCTTTAATATTAACCTAGGAAACATTTAATGGAAACATAAAATCATTTAGTGTCCATGAAATCTGTAAATTTCATTCATACCATGTACATTTAAAGAAAGATTCATTTCACAATTTCCGTAAAGAGTATAAAGTACCTATTTTAGAAAATAAATTGAGATCCCTTTTAATTTTTTAGGTAAAAATTAAATAATATATTAAAATTAATTATAAAAATTCATAAGAATATATAAGAAACATTCTTGAAAACATTTTTAGGGAATATGGATTTTAAATTAGAAAGGATTTACGATCAAAGAGAAAAATAAATCTTCTTTTCCATAAAAACATTATTTCAATATAATTTGTTATTAAATAAGGAAAAATTAAATGAAATAATGTAATATCCTGAAATATCCATTGGATAATAAAATTCATGGAATTATCAAGATATTGGTCCAAAAATTTCAATATCAGATTCATAACAAATCTTGATAAACATTGAGAATGTAACATAAATCCCTTACCTCAAGTATAATTTTTTCAGAAATCACGATAACAAACTATATAATAAAACTAAATTTATTATAATTTTATATGAAAATTATGTACATACTTATTATATAATACATTATCTATCTAAAACATTCTATCACCCATGTATTAATAATTATTTATTAAAATACTCGTTTCTAGGTGTTAACTGTTTCATTTGTTTTAAAAGAATTTTGATTAAATAGATCTGGTAATTATATGTTGATCATCGATAAATCATTCATAAAATTTTAGTAGTAATATTAATATAATTTATATTTCTTATACATATATATATATTAATATTCATCTATAAAAGTTATAAGATCATTCATGGAGATGGTAAGTCATAAGTAGACATGAACATTGTTTTCACCTTTGGATGGATAAAACTAAAAAAGATAAATAAAATTAACAATTATAAAATAATTATTATATCATATATATCATATATAATAATTATAACTATCATTTTTACCCTACATTAAAATCGGAAATAAATAATGAATAACATCACTTTGTGGGGTTCGTAGTCCAAACGTAATCACAAGTGACTTTATTTTTTTCTAGCAGATATGAATGTCAAAATTAAGATCAGATATAAGAATTACTTTAGAATAATTACATAGAAAATATAATATATAAACATTTATACCCTTAAAATAATAATCCATGAAATATGGTGATAAAAAATTAATTGTATCAATATATGGATACAGTAATCCACACATATGCATGATTACTACATTCACTATTTATTTGATGGAATAATTGTCGAATAAGGATGGTTAAATAAAAATAATAATATTTCAGTATATTAAATATTATAAATTTATTATTTTTATGATTAATACCACACCATTATAGGAGGTAGAAAAAGAAATAAATTGAAATATTTCAGATAAAATGATTACATCTTCTTCAGTAGGATATCATTATATCGTATTTTAATGACCCTTAGAATGGTATTTTTATAAGAAAACACAGATAATTAATGTATATGAAATTTTGGAAAATAATTGGGTAGGGTTAGGTCAATATATATGGTTAAAGGTGCATTAAATTATAGGAATGATGGGTTTCCTTTTATAAGTCATGGAAATGATACATGTGTAATTAATAAAATATTTAAATATAATAAATTTACTATCATGTGTTAGTGGAACCAAGTATAAATTTTTTTGTAGAAAATATAAAATAGGGTTAAAATCCCTTCAAACAATAAAATTTTGATAGGATTATTTGGTACTTTAAATCTCATCTTCCGGTTTAACCCCTTGGTAAAACAATTTTAAAATTAATTGTTGTAGTAGCCCTTTCAATATTAAAGGGTTGTAATTTTACATTTATGGTGAAAATTGGTACATAAATATAGAATGGATAAATTTTTATCCATATCCAATCCACCTTGTAATAGTCAAATAGTTTTTTTCAAACATTTTTATAAACTATTATTTTTATAAATCATCATTTATACCATTTTGACACTTTTAATTTAATTTTCCTTTAATTGCATCTATGTAAATATAAAATTAAAATTAAATCCTCTAAAAATCACAAATTAGTTTTTTAGATCTACCAAGTTCATGTAAAACAATATCTGATCTTAATTTTATTACATTTAATATTTTTATAATTGCTTATTTATTTAATTACTTGAACAAATATTGTAACAGAATTTCATAAGAATTTAAGGTAACTATACCATTACTATAAATATAAATTAATTACAAAAATAAAAAATAATTAATTATGTTCAAAATAAAACTTTATATTCATAGGTAAAATATTATTCTCATTTTGTGAACATATAAACTAAATTATAATCAAGAGTATGGAATTTTAGAATTTTTGATAATTAAATTAATATATATGTAATTATAAGGTCAAATGAAAAAAAAGTACTATATTAGAATTGGAGATGTGTATTGATTAATTAATCCCATAAAATGGAAAAAAAGGAAATTTATGGTTTAATTATAACAACTTGTCATATTATTTTTAATATCAATTACTCGATTTACCCATTATTATGGTGATAAATTTTACAACAGTAACTATTCATAATGCTTGAAATGAAAAGAAAACTATTTAAAATAGTTTGAATATCCTAATTTGAAATATGGAAACGATTTTATCTAATTAAATTTTAAATAATTTCATAAATTAATTTTAAAAATAAACATGTAAAATGTGATGAAAATAGTTTTTCAAAAAATTTCATTTTAATCATAAAAATATACTTATACTATAATATTATAAATTGGAAATTCTAATGGAATTAAATGTATTATTGTAAATAAAAGGGACTATATATTACATGAAAACCAAATATAATTACAATTTTAAATTACACGATTTAATAATAAGAAATGATATTTAAACAAATATATATTTTTCAGTCTCCACATATTAAAAAGATCCTAAAAATTTAATCTAATTTAATATTTTATTGATGTTTTTAAAAATAATATAATTTTTATATAATAATATATTAATTTTTTATCTTGGTTTTCCATACATCATGATGCATTTAAATCCAATAAGTGAGGAAATTAAATTTATTTTAAGAGAATTATATAATAAAATATCAAGGTTATAAATTTTACACCCTATAAAATGGTATTTTTTTACTCAATATTCTAACATTATTTTTAAAAAAAATTAGTATATCTATATTTCATCATATCCATAGGTTCTCATGTATCTTGTTTCAGCTTTTTATTCCTCTATAAAACATTACACAGGTGAGTAGTATTATTACATAATAAATTATCTCTTCTATCCATGATTTATAATGGTTATTCTTCATAAGAAATAACAAGCAACAATGTGGTAATCTATTTTTAGTACATATTATAGATCATGAGTGTACTTATCCAATATAGATACATGGATTAAATAATTATTTTGTGATAGGTTTAGCAAAAGCACCAAAAATTTGGCTACCATCCTTACTCGATCTGGAATATCGAAGTGGAAAATACTTCAATGGCTAAAATTTACCTTTTTTGAGTATAATAAATTTACTCTATGGTTAAATTCAAATTTATAACCCTCTCAAAATTTAAAATTTAGATTTATGCATTTATTCCCGCTATAATTTTCCAATCAACTATGATCTACCTTAATGTGCCATAGAACGGGTCTAAGAATATCTATTATTTCCTTAGATAACTTATGCTTAAAAATCAATCTTTCTCTAACTTTATCCATATATTTGGGAGTTATATACCTTCTTCTATAGGGGGATTTATATGGATCCATCTAAATTCTCAAATGGAAAGTATTTTTATAATTTTATTACACAATATTATATTCTTGATCTAAACCATGGATGAAATAAATAGTTTAAGATTTTAATATATCCTCCAGGGTTTCAATGGTTCTATTATACTAATAATTTATTCGAGGTTCATAAAAAGTACTAAAACTCATCTCTATATAAATTTCTTGTTGAATAATTCTCCAAAAAAATCTTGGTAATCATATGATCCCAATTAGATACAATATAAATTATTCAATCCGTGTAATCTTTCCACTTTTATAATGTTTATTATAGAAATCTATTAAAGAAGATAAATCTTCATTGATAATAATTCTGTATTATAATGTTTTTTAGAGATTTATAACAACCAAAATATCATTATGGAATTTGTATATTTTGGAGAGTCTGATGAAAAAATTACGTGGTCATATTATTTTATTTCTATTATGATATTGGAAATGGTGGTATCATTTACATATACTTTTTTCGGGTCTGTTTAATGTTTTGACATGCCAATCTATGAGATTCATAATCAAAAACATCTTTCATCTTATTGTTTCACCAAAAATATTTTTTTATATCTCAATAAATCTTCATATTTCTAGGATTAATAGTTACTGATAAAATATTTGCTTCATACTAACATATCCTTCTTCAAATATGGTATATATTAGGAAAATTAATATTTTTGAACCTTATTATCACATCACAGTCAATACTGAATTTAGGAACATTTATCACCTTATTTTATATCTTTACATCTTCCTTACTTCTATTTATAAACATAACATGGATAGATGGTTGAATATTAATTTTAGAAAGGTAAGATTTCTCTTTTTATTTTGATATTTCTAGATCCATCCTTTGGAAACATTGAAATATTGGATATTTTTATCCAAATCATAAATATGTTATATTGATGATTTTACTAAGTGCATATAACACCTTTTTTTCTTTCCCAAGGTTGTAATATATTGAGGGGGAATAACCATTAGTCAAATCCAATATTATTCTTTGTAATATCCTCATCTATTTCTTTGTGATTATATACATACAATGATAATGAGTAGTATTAATAATTAAAATTGGAATAAGAAATATTTTCTATTGTAATTGTTGTAAATACATGTGTTTATTAAAAAGTCAATGTGACATGTGATAGTTATTGAAGTTTGGTGTTCTGAGGATCTTCCATTGAATTGATCAATATTGTAACATTTATTATAATTATATGAAGTGGCTTTAGATGTTGTAAAATTTAAATTGACAATTGTGGATATGATCAATAGTTATTTAAAACCCATGTCTTCAGTGATTTGAATTGACTCATGTTTGATACATTTCATGAAGTAGATCATTAGGAAATTTTTTGTGTGGACATAAAATTTATAAATTGAATTGAAATAGTTTTTACTGAGAAGAATTGCGGTTTTTGGACTTAAGGAAATATCATAACAATGAAAAATATTATTTTTCCTGATGAATATTTTGAGAAGGTTGGAGGAATTCGATTTTGCACTTGATGAATATTTTTTTGTAAAATTTTTATGTGGAATTTGGATTACCATTTTTAATTATCCTAGTTTAAAAATGGAAAACCATACATGTTGTCCATGTGTCCCACCAAAAAATAATGACAAAATTTTTCATGTTATTGTTGCTGATAAAAAACCAAAACCGTTCGATTTGTCAATCTATAATCCTATCCATCTGATCTATTCAATATTTTATCTTGACTATCCGATCATTTCATTCTTTTTTTCTTCTCTGAAAACCTATATAATGGTGATGCTCGACGATATTTCCATTAAAATTCCAACAACTGAGCTCCCAAGTTTCATTTAAACATTCTAAAAGGGAAGATCATCTTTGCTGCAAGATCCGATCTCTATTTGATTTCATCTTAAACCTTGGCCTGCACCTGAGAGTTCTTCTCATTGAATGATATCTCTATTTGGTGAAATTGACCGAAGTAAGACCGAAAGATTCTCATCATACATACATCCTCTCAAAAGTTCAAAATCGATCGAAATTAAATAATGATTTATTAATATCCTAAATGATAGTTTATCTACCAAAATATAGTGATATTGAAATTTGTTTTTTATTCGGTGATGATGGTGGTTTGTGGTACGAACCTCTATTGTTGTACACTCATAAGAAAAAAACAAATGAGTTACCATGAATCCCAAATGATCTAAATGATTAATTTTTCATATCAATAATATTGAGATACTAATTTGAATAGTTGATCTTATCTCTCATCAGAGAGAGTCTTTGAGAACATGAATGAGAAATATTCATTGTGATATCATTCACAAAAGGTGGGTGTTCTACACTACTTATATTATCATTAGCAAAACTGGAAGGCTAAAATTACATGACATGTGCATTTCAGACTCCATGTGATATGTGATTAAATGAGTTATGTGTAGCTCATTATTTCATGAAGTGTTTTATATAAAACAATATAATATATACTCATGATATAAATCGTGAAGAAGAAATTTCACACATTCACTGTTAAGAGTAAAAAATGGATATCTAGTATTGCGTAAAAGAATCCACACATAAAACTCATGAAGAAGGAATATTATGAATGTTGAATATGGATGCAGTTTATACAAGGAGTGTTAATATTATAAATGTGTCATTACTTACATGAAGTATTTAGATATACCAGATCTGTACATACATGGTTTATTTTATATGTGAATTTACTTCCAACATTGTGTGCATACATTGCGTGTGGTGAAAATAAAAAATATAAAGTGTGTTGTTTTTAAGGTGTAGCACTCGTAAGGCAGAAAAGAAGTACAATAAATATTTACATGATGTTTCATTCATGAGTATAAGAAAAAATATGTCTATACCTGATTAATATTTTTTTATATACACATGATAATCAATGAATACTATGAAGCATTGTGTGTTTGCACAAATGTTGAGGAAGTGTTCAGCATGTACATGTATATATATTTGTATATAGAATGTATTAAAGGTATTGAGTATCTCATATATTTAAGGTAGAAAAATAGTATGAATTTATTCAATTAAGTGAGTACACTATTAAAAATTTATTCAATGTTACAATACATGAAGGAAAAGTGAAGAGGCAGAATGTGATATACATGCATTAGGGCAGTACAATTCAAAAATATTATGTGCATTTATACAAATGAAATAATAAATAATTAATAAATAATAACATGTATTTATTTTTACAAGAATCTTGTACATTCAGTATACATTTCATGACAAGTTTGAATTGAGTTTTTGATATTTAAGTTGAAGCACTATAATAGAAGTCAACTTGCAGTGTATTGGAGAATATTTAGTTGTACATTTTTATATTTTAGTGAATTTAATTGAAATTATTATTATAAAAAATTTAAGAGTATACTTAATAAACTTTTATACAGTGTTTTTTACTAGATTATGTTGTAGTATAATTGTTTTATATGAAGTAATAAAGTGTAAAATCAATATATACGTAGTGGCTCAAAGAGAATGATTATTTTTGTGGTGCAGGAGAACATTGAATTTTTTATCAGAATAGTTGTGTTTTGTTTTTCAAATGGTTTGAGTCTATATAATATTTTGTAGGGATACATTGTATCATGAATTGGTTGATACCTACCCATATTGGTTTCAGGGTGATACCTGGCCATTCCACTTGTAATTGGTGATTTATTTTTATTAGAGAATTTTTGGTTGGATTAGCCCAACCACATAGAGGACATATTCTCACTCATCAGAGGCAACCCTTGTAAAAATAATGTGTGAGGATCTTTATTTACCTTCTTCCATGATTGTGTAAAAATTGTTCTTGATAACCGGGAAGATAAATTCTTTTTAACACGTGTATAGGTACAATTTGAAAAGGGTTATAGAAAATAAAAAAACAATTGGAAAAAACATATATCCACTAAGTCACCCCCACTTATTGTAATAGCATGATATAATGGGTATTTCACAATATATATGTCACACAATTCCATGGAAACATAAACCATCAATATAATTAATTAAAAAATATTCATAACTTTACCTGAATCATGTGATGGTAAATTATCTCATAAACATTCAATTTTCATGTGGCATAAACTATCACCATATAATTTTTCATGAGGACCTATCCTAGTACAATATTTGATGAATCACTGTAGTTCCCAAACCATTCTCTATTATAGGCTAGTTTAAGAACAAGTTCACTAACTAAAGTTCATTTCATTTCCTCTAAATTTTCCTCACATTCATCTATCCAAAGGAACTTTTATCCCTTCTTAGTTAAAGTTGTTACTGGATTATACGTGAAACGACCTGAATAGTTATAAATGAAGTTTCCCTATCTCTTTAAATTTAATTTCTTATTATGTATTATGGATATAAAGAACACATGTACATCCTTGGTAATATCTTTGGATGCAAAAAACCCTTTATAATTTTTTGATTGTTAATATATACATTAAATAGTGATCAAATGATTAATAAAAATATAAAAATTTAACAAATCTAATTTACATAGACAACGTAAGTGATTGCCTTATCGAGAAGTTATATACAATACAAATACCATTTATCAATTCTTTAGAGGGAAATATAATAACTAGGATTTTCCCTTGACCAATTCCAATATGAGATCCAACAGCTTATGCATGAGAAAAACTATTTATGGGAGAATTTGAATCTTATCGAGATCACGACCCAAACCAAATTTCCCAAAAGCCCCCATGATAGTCTCACTGTCAGGCACCTTACTCTTAAGGTGTAAAATAGTGTAAAAAAGGGATACGTATAAAACCAATAATAATATAAATATCTATAGTTTATATAATAACAAATTAATATTCATTTTTATTTTTACATTATACATTTTTTTTATTAAATTAAATAAAGTTGTATATTCAAGAAATATTAAAATTCAATTAGTGGATTTATTTTGATGAATTAATGTTTTTTTGAAATAAAAGTATTTTATAAAATTTTATTATTAAATATGATTTATTTATTATAAATGGTCATATAATTTTTATGAATTGAAATGTACTTTTTATAAGGGTTCAATGAACTGTTATCATAAAAAAGTCCAACATTTATTATTAAATGTGGAATCATATTTTAATAGTATAAATGCATATATTTGAATTATTATTTAGATAAAATGAATATTTTTTGGATTCATAATTTTTAAATTTTCTAATGGTGAATTTTCCATAATTTTATAAGAGAGTCAATTTTTTGGGTAAAAATTAAATATCATATAAATATATGGTGTGTTTTAGGAAATCATAGTGACCAAAAAATGATGTAATAAATACTATAATGGGTATTATTTTTTAAACATATTTCATTCAATAAAATAATGTGACTTTATGTTTACTTAATTAATTTAATTAAGAATTCTTGAATCCTTGAATACATTTAAAACCTTTTGGAGTTTTAAATCCATTTATTTAAAAGTGTGACTCACCTCCACATAATAAAGGGAATTATTTTAATATGATTAGACATATTTCTAATAAATTAATGAAAAACCACAAAAATTTCAAAAAACATTGAAAAAACACATGGGAAGGAATACAGTTTTCAATATTTTATTATATTTATTCTGAAACCAATGTTTGGAAAATATTATTGAATTCCACTCTCGTTTCTTATATAAACCCACCAAAGTACCAACTTTCATTAACTAAAAATCCTTAGAGCAGATACTTAATCTTACCTTTTATCTATAATTCTACCATGACACCCAAATCTCTCAATCAGTCCATTTTTAAGCTATCGGTGCCACCCATTCATGTAAGGGTTCTTTTCCTTCTCATATTTATCCACGTTTTTTTTATCTTATTATGCCCATAAATTTTCAATTTATAATGAAATGTTTTATTTTCAAGCCTCCAACATACTTCTATTATTATGTTTAAATATTTATACACCCCTTTCTATATCAATATCACCCCCATGTACAACGTTACCATGCCGAAATTTCACGAGCATCCATTCCTTTCACTTTTAATTCCAGTTTGTATATTGTCATATGCCTTCTTTTTTTTTCTAATTCTAAATGTTTGTAAATTTCATCCCATTTAACTATTACTTTACACTTCATGTAAAATCTATATTAGGCCCATTTCACTCTCATCAACTCAATTTATGATTTTTTAAGTGACACTATTATGATGCTGAATTTTCCCCATGATTTTCTTTGACAAACCAATTCTGTAGGGAATTCCATTTCCATTTTTCAATCAAGCGTGCTCAATTTTATGCACTATGTCGTTTATATTTGGGAAATATATATATTTATTCCATAATCCTTGATATTGAAATAAAATATGGTGATGCATTAATTCTTTTTTAGGAACTATGTTCCACTCTTAAGTATGAGATGTAAATGAAAGTGATAGGTGTGCCTGATATTATAAAGTGATCCAATGTATTGGGTAATGTTTAGTATCATGATATATCATGTTGGGAAATGGGTGTAATTGGTTCCTTTACAGTAATTCATCCACTATGAAGTCTTCATGGTTTATTCTTGACAAATGATGCAATGTTTTATGTTTTTTTTCCAAATTTACTATGTTATAATTATTGTTATATATCATGAATTATTATTCATGTTATTTTATGACTCATTGATATGAATTTACAACCATGTATCATTATCTTCATGTAATTCCATTTTTTTTCACCTACTGGTCTTTATAGTTCACCCCATTCTTATGTATTTCCCTAGGTTATCCAATCTAGTATTATGCTCAAGCATGTTAAAGAAGTATTCAAAAAATATATTGTAACTCATGATTAATGTTGCAATGAAATTTATTTAATTCACAATGAAAACAGAAATCTTGATCTTTCGGGTTCTATTATGAGTAATTTTAGGTAATTTGATCTTTTATTAATGATTAATAAAGATAAGGGTTGTCATAATTAGTATCAGAGGAAAAGATTATTCATTAATGAGATTTGTATTAGAAATATCTTGAAAGCTATTTTGAGATAAGACTATGTATAAGAATAAATACTAAAAATTATAGTGATTATAGAGTAAGTGTTTTATCAAGATAATAAATCCATGCATGGATATTAAAAGTTAATTTGGTTTTGGTATATTTATAAGTTGGAGTAGCAATGCATACTAGGTATTTCGAGCTTATCTTGAGGTAACCCAGTACACGACAATGAGCCTTACTGAACACCTAGTTTGACATTCCCTGGGGATATGCATTGGTAATTTAAGAGATCCTTACAAACCATTATTAAGGGGGTAAAAAAATGAACATAAAATTATATGTTAGGAAATCGATCATGGATAAAAAATAATAAATCCTTGAAAAATAAAAGTTATAGAAATAAATTTATGTTATAATTTATCCCTTTAATGTCATTAAATTCCCATTTATGAGTTTAAAAGGTAAATATACTCATTCTTAATTTTCTCTTTTTATATCCAATGGCTGAAAATTGGTGGAATTGGGTAACCAATCAATTTGAATGAAAATATTATGACTAACCCAATAAGATCCCCATCCCAATGAGAGTAGGAATCTCACAACTCATTATGATACTCTCCCACCAGACTTATATTTTGAATAGAAACTAAGATCAGGAGGATAATTCAAATCCCCCCAAAAGAGAACGAGCCAAAATAGAGGGCTTCATGTGAAAACATCTTCCTACATTAAATTGATCATTCTACCACTTAATCGGTGAACAATGGATCAACTCCATTGAGAAGATTTTATCCATAATTTAATGATTCAAACAAGAGAATCTAAATTTGGATGTTTATTGTATGAAGGGTGAAGCATATCAATGGTGGGAATTGATAAAAACAATTTGAGCATAAGGAAGAGATTGAAGAAATGGTTTGGAAGTATTTCTGAAACAAAGTTTGATAAATATTTTTCTCTCCTTCTCGGTATTTAAATGGAATGTGATTTTGTTTCTCTAAAGAAAAATAGATGACGAATATATCAGGGAAAAAGAGGAGAATTTCACAACAGTCGCACAATATTCCCCTGGATTTAACATTATTCTAGAAAGCAAGGTCGACCAATTGTTTTGTGGGATAATACCTTGCCTATCGAATGCCCTGGTGGTCTATGACTTGCTAGCTATGGGGAAATTATTTTATGTTTTATAAAAATTTAATTGGAGATCATAGAATATCTGCATTTTCATGGGAATAAGAAGAAAAAAGTGGAAGTCAATTTTTATGGTTTGATAGAAATATCTAGTGGTTCTAATAAATTTCAACATCCCACTTCCCAAATGTGTGGAATGAATCCAAATAGAAATTTCTTGAAGGGAATGAGGAAATTAATTAGGTATGGGAAGGAAGGGAACCTTGCTAGTGATTATTTACTGGAGAAATCCATTACTGTGATAGAATAAATAAATTATCTGATTAACACTCGGTGAATTTTTCATTGGTACAACTTAAAGGAACCATGGATATTTGAAAATTAATTCACTAAGCCAAGGGTTTTAGGATACAAACAACAACCTCCAAGGATGCAAGGGAATGATTTTTCCATCACTAGAACTGATGTGAATATCAACATCAAAATGGTTATAGGTACACTTTTTTTCATTCATGAATAGTGAAAATAATTTTTTGATTCTTTTTATACACATTCCTTCATATCAAGAGTGTTTAGTAAAACTATTCAAGAACCAGAAAATATAATGGATGTATAGATTTTAGTGAAAATGGAAAATGGTGAAATTATTACATCCCCAGTAAATAATGCCTCCCCTATAAAATTTCATGGGATGAATTTTCCAAAATACTTTATCATACTCTTTTTAGTGGAATTTGAAGAACTTATGGCCCTAGATTGGCATACCCTATATAGAGGAAACAAAAATTTCCATTAGAATGAAATAACACACTGTGTTGTAAATCATCCATAGATTCCACACAAATGTAAGGGTAAGGATGAAAATTTTTTAGCACCATCATATCAAGAATGGATATTATTTCCCAATGAGGAACTGTACTTACCTAGAAAGAGTGAGTATATGGAAAGAATAATCCTTTATGATGTGGTAATTGTGAGGGAATTCACTATTTTATTTCAAAATGAATTTCCTAGTATTTTTCCAAGATGTGATGTTGATTTTTTTATTGAGCATATACCTATAGAGTTACCATTATGAAAGACTCTATATAGAATGTAAATTGTGGAACATAGCAGATGAAGAAAAAACTACATGAGAATATGGATAAAGGTTTAATACACCAAAGTTCTTCAGCATGGGGTTCACTTGTCCTCTTCATCAATAAGGATTGGTCAATGCTCCTTTTCATCAATTATAACAAGCTCAAAAAGATCATGATAAAGGAAAGTATCCTATTCCTCAGACTAATGGCATGTTCGATCATCTACATGGACAACAATACTTATCCAAGGTGGATTTGGGGTTGGGATATTTCCATGATATGGTGAATAAAGAGGATATCCCCAATACTGCTTCTCATACAAGGTACAGGGACTAAGAATTCATAGTAATACCTCTTAGATTCAATAATTATATAGAAATATTCATGGATTTGATGAATAAAGAATTTATATATTACCTCTAAATTTTGTTTGTAGTATTTATAGATGATATTAAAATATACAGAAAAAGTGAAGAGGATAATGAGGATTAATTGAATTATATACTAATGATCTTGTAAAAGGAAAATCGTTATGCAGATTATAAAAAACATAAATTCTGGTTGAATGATGTTTATTTCTTGAGGCATATCATCACAAGAAATGGAATATATATGGACCCTTTGAAAAAAGAGTAAATTTGTGGATCTATTAGGCTAAAAAATATTATAGATTTCCTTAGTTTCCTTGGGTTAGCTAGGTGTTATCACCGATTAATGAGAAATTTATCATGATTGTCAAACCCTCTCACCAAACTAACTTAGATGGGAGTAAATTTTTCCTAGAATGATGAATAAAAAGAAAGATTCAAGGATTTTAAAAGAGGTTGATCAATAAACCTATTCTTACACTACCCACAAGTGGATATATTTTGAAGTTATTCAGAGATGCTTCAAATAAGGACCTAGGATGTGTGTTGATGAAAAATGAAAAATTCATTACCTGTACTTCCAAGAATTTGAATATTTATTAATAGAACTTCAAAAATCATGATATAGAGTTATATGTATTTATTCTATCTTTAAATATTTAGAAATATTATTTATTTTGGAAGAAATATGAAATATATAGAGATTAGAAAAACTAAAGTATATATTCTCACTGAAAGAGATGAATACGTGCTAATTAATATGGTTAGAGCTGATAAAAGACTATGACATCTCAATCAACTAGTATCCTAGGGAAAAAAATATAGTGGCAGATGCAGTAAGAGGGAATTTTCCTGAAAACATGTAATTGATAATAGTTGAGAGGGATATGATATTCTTATATTTGGAAAGGGTGTACATGGGAGTCATAAAGGAATTAACATCATAAAACCGTTCAAAATTTATTACTAAAGCACCTATTCTAGAGAGGTTAATGGATTATCAATGTGTTGATGTGGGAATATAGAAGAAATTAGAGGCTATAAGGAATAGTAAATCCCCAATTTTCAATTTTAATGTTTATGTTTTTGTGAGATTTGGGGAAAGACTATCTGTACCATCAAATACGAAGATAGAGAAAGAGATTTTGGATGATACACATAGATCAAACTTCATTATCCTCCTAGGAAGTAAAAAGATGAATTGAAATCTTTAAAAACACTATTGGTTGGAAAATATGAGGGAAGAGATCATAGAATATACATCACGATATATTTTATGCTAGTAAGAAAAATCATAGTGGAAAAAATCATAGGGGATGATGAAAATATTTTCCATAGCTACATGTATCTGGAAAAACATCACCATGAATATTTTCACTGATATTCTAAATACATAAATAGGGAATAATTCTCTATGGGTAATGAGGGATATTCTTACAAATAATTTACTATTCATTGAGATATGAGATTAATTATCACCAGATCTAATCGCATGGATATACATCTAGGAAATGGTCAAGAAGAATGGATTGCAAAAATCAATTTTATCTATTGGAGATCCATGATTCAAAACTATGTTCTAGAAGAGTCTCTATCATTCTATGAATACTGATTTAAACTTCAACATGACTTATTAGCCACAAACATAATTCTGGTTTGAGAGAATTATCTTGATACACGAGGACATGTTGAGAGCATGCTCAAGGGACATCAAAGGTGTATCAGATCAAAATATTTATGTTGTCAAGTTCCCTTAGGATAATAGATTCCATGAGAGTATCCAAATGGCTCAATATGAATCCATTTATTAAAATAGGTGTAGGTCACCTACATGCTAGGATAAAGTAGGAGAATGAAAACTGGTAGGTCCTGAAATGGTTGGGGAAATGGTGGAAAATGTTAAGACCATTCCCCAACACATGATGTATGATTAGTGTTGACTAAATAGATATATTTAATATCATCTATGATACCTAGAGATTTATTTTTGAGACCTGGTATGGCTCTGCATATCTCCATGGAAGAAAGTGATGAGATTTGGGAAGAAGGGAAGCCTTGGTCCAAGATACATAGGCCCCTTTGAGATCCTTGATCGCATTGGAGCAATGACCAATCGTCTTGAATCTCACCAAACCTAGATATAGTACATGATGTATTACATGTATCACTCTTGGGGAAGTACATACCTGACCCCGCACATGTACTCAATCCAAAGGTGGTACCATCGGGGAATGGTTCTTCATATGAGGAGAAGATAGTGAAGATCCTAGATCCTAGAGACAACGTTCTATGAAATAAGTCAATACACCTTTCCAATGTGCTATGGAGAAACAAAAATGTTGATGATGAAATCTGGGAATTGGAGGAATTGATGATACAAAATTAGCCTCATCTATTTTAGGGGAGTTTTTGTGAAATTTTCAAGTGTAATATCTCAAGGGGGAATATTTTAATGACCCAAACTATTATAAATATAGTTTCCCTTTTGGATTTAATTAAATGTATTATTACTATGTATTATGGTTATATAAAACACATACCCATCCTTGGATATATATTTTGATTTAATATACTATTAAGAATATTAGTATTATTAATATAGCTATTAAACAATTATCAAATTATTAATATAAATATTCGGTTTAAAAAAACCTATTGACACAGAAAAAGGATATAATGGACTCAACTAGTAGGACTATAACATATAAATCCGATTTATTAGATATTTTGAGGGAGATAAAATCACAGAGATTTTCTCTAAACCAATCCAAAGATGATATACAATAACTTAAGCATGAGTGAAACCATTTATGAGAGAAGTTTGAGCTTATCAAGATCATGACCCAAAACATGTTTGTCAAACAACCCCATGAAAGTATCACTTTCACACTGCTTAAAAATAGGGAATATGCTAGTATAATAATGGGATATGTATAAAGACTTAAATAGCATGAATATGTATATTTTATAGATTAATGAATTTATTTTAATTTTTATTATTACTTTAAATATGAGTTTGATTTGGATTCAATTAATCAAAAAAATGTATTTTTAGTTAAAATTTAAATTCAATTAAAGGGATTTAATATGATGAATAAATAGTTCATTAAATAAATTGTATTTTCATACATTTTTAAAATACATGTTATTAATTATAAATGGTCATATAATTTTTATAAAGTGAAATGTAATTTTTTAAGGGTTCAAAAACTATTATTGTCAAAAACAATGAAATTTTCAAAAAATGTAAAATATTATGTTCAAAGTAAAAATTCACATAATGAAAAAATTATTTAGATAAAATGAATAATATTTTTGTATTTATAATTTCAAAATTATCAAATAAGGATTTATTCATTATTTTATGAGAGAGTCTAATTTTCGGGTAAAAATAAAATACCATAGAAATATACAATGTGTTTTCATAAATCATAATAACCCAATAAATATGTAATAAACACTATAATGGCTATAATAATAGAAATATATCTTTCAAATTTAAAATAAGGTGATTTTATTTTTAATTAATTAATTTTTTAATCCTGTATGAATCCTCCAAAATATATAATATATTTTAGAGTTTTAAATTAATTTATTTAAAAGTGAAACTCACCTCCACATAAGAATGGGAATTATTAGAATATTCTTGAGAAATTTCCTAATAAAATAATGAAAAACTCATCACATTTGGAAAAACGTCGTAAAAACTCAAGTTAAGTTTTGTGGGATTGAATATTTTTTAATATAGAGTCCAAAACCAAATTTTGTGAAATATTAAATATCTCTACACTCATTTCCTATATAAAACCACACAATATTCTAATTATATTAACTAATAATACTTTTATAAAGAACCTACTATTACCTCTATTCTCCATAACCCACTCAAGGCACCCTAATCCTTCATGAATCCATTTTATAGGCTTTTGGAGCCACACATTCAATTATGGTTTCCTTCATTTCATAGGTTTATCCCTGTTTTTTATCTTGGTAGGACTTATATCTCTAATGAATAATTATTAGGTATGTTTTAAAATATATCCCATACATACCTTATTATGTATAAATGATTATATATCCATTTATTTATCATTAATGTATCCCATGTGCACACATTACCAAGAAAAAACTTTGTAAGCATCCTTTCATTACTCTTTTTAGTCATGAATCTTTATTATTACATGCCTTCTTATTTTCAAATTTTATATGCGTGTACATGTCCTACCATGTCCCTATTATTATAAAATTAACTTCCAAATTATGAGGGACCCATTTAACTCTTATAAACCCATTTTAAGAATTTTTATGTGGCACCATAATGCTAATGAATTTTCACCATGATCTTTCATGCCAAACCTATTGTGTAGTGAATAAAATACACATTTCATATCAAGGATGATCATTTTATGACCATAGAACATTATATTGGGACTTAAATGTATTCATTACATACTTATTGATCATGTAATAAAATATTATGATGAATGAATTCATGTTTTATGATATATATGTGTCACACTTAAGGATGCTATGTAAATGAAAGTGACATGTGCACCAATAATTATGTTGTACACCAATGCATTGGGTATTGTTTAGTATGATGATACATCATGATGAGATAGGGGTGTATCTGATTGTTTTTGGATATTTTTACACCATAAAGTCTTTTAAAATTATCCATGACTTATGATGTAGTGTTTTAAGATGTTTCCATATTTCTCATGTTATGATTATCAGGTCATATCATACCATATTATTCATGTTCTTTTATTACTCATTAACATTCCTTGTATAATACGTATCATTATATTAATGTTATACCATATTAATTCCTTTATCGGGATTTATGGATAATCCCTTTATTATGTATTTCCCTAGGTTATCCATTGTAGTTTAAAGCTCATGTTTGTTAAATAAATTTTGAATAAAAATGTTGTAATTCATGTTTAAAGTTGTAATACAATGTACCTAAATCCCAAATACACTATAATTATCAATATTTTAGTTTTTATTTACTGTGAATTTATGTACATAAATAATGTGTTAATGTTTAATAAACGAAAGGTTCATTATAATATGAACACGATACATTATTCAGAAAGTATTGACAATATCCTTCCAAAATTTAAAAAATTATAGATCTCAGTCATTGTGGTTGTTCTAGGCCAACATTCAATAACCTATACATTGTATGGATCCACTAATATAACGTTTATTTAGAATTTATTACATAAAAATTAATCTTTCTATATCAAAAATTCACTAATGGTAATTTTTATACAAAATTTTCTTTGAAAGGGTCGTTAGTACAATTCTCATTTTATCTTCACGATCTTACTAAATTTTGGAATATATAAATATTTCATCATCAAAGGGTTCCAAAAATTGATCAATGCAATACATACATACTATATTAACTAAATACATGGAAATAAAAGGGTAACTAGTAAGACTAAATGGAATCACTATAAATCTATAGTGTTTATAACTTGTATAGAAGGTCGTATTTGGTATATCTTTACATTTGACCCTAAAATCATTATAACTAGAATGAAGATAAATCTATTTAAATATTTTTCTCCATATAAAAGAAAAATAATTATTAATACTGGTGATATGAGTCTTATTCTTTATTGTTATCTTATTCAGTTCTTAATAATCAATTTAGAGTCACATTTTTTCTTCTTTATTCTTAAAAAAAAACATAGGTACACTGTATGGTGATACACTTCTCTAAATGAATCAATTATTAATATTCTCATGGTGTTTTTTATTTAATTCCATTAACTCAATAAGATCTTTTATATAGGGAGTCTTTGAAATAGGTGTATCACCCGGTAAGTGTTCTATTGAAAACTGAACTTCAGGATTCGAAAGAATACCGTGAAACTCTTATAAGAAAACATAAAAAACTCTCATACAATAGTTATGTTTTTTTATTTGTTTATCTCCAACCATATGAGATAAAAAACCCCTCTGTGTGTGTATTTATATCCATACAATGGTTGAATTTCTATTTAAAGTTAATATTTTTCCTTGTAGTGACATATTATCATAGGTCGGCTTAGAATATAAAATGTGATTTCCCTTCCTTGGAAATTGTTGTGGGATTTTTATAAATCAATCCAATATATTCCTAATAAAACATCAAAATTAAACTAGGGTGAGAATAATGAGATTTATAAGAATCACATTCCCATAAAAATCAATCAGAAAATAATCATAAACCTAATATGTTATCATCATACAATTAGTATTTTGAACTACATACTCAATATATAATCAATGGTAATTTTAATTAACATTACTAGGGAAGTTTTTTGATATATAGGAATTCATTATGTAAGCCGAAATAGGTTACACAAACATTTTTGAAAACATATTACCAACTCAAATTCATTATTCTATCTTCAATCCCATATAAAAAAAATTGATTATGTGACCATGAAACATCATAAATTTGGGTAATCAATATTATAATAATGAAAATAATTCCTAGGATGTTTAAATATTGAGGTCATATTTTAAATATATAATACCTTAGGTTTGGACTATGTCATACATGGCCATTACCAAAACATTAGTATGTTATCCTATATTTTGACTCATCCCTCCGGGTTTCACCAATATTTTATAACCCTAATATCTAGTGAATGAATAAACCAGCCCCATTATACAAACTATAGCAAAAAATAATTTTCGTACACAGATATAATATCATAATAGACTAATATTCAATATATTTTACAAATACACCCCCAAGGAAATCAAAGGTTTAATTTCTTTAGAAACTAGACAACCAATAGTCTTATTTTTTAAATGATTTTCAACATCTCTTATAATTATCTTCCCAAATAGTAATAACCATAATTTATTTCCTAGGGAATGTAATCATATGAATTGGTGAGATAAAATTATCTGTAAGGTTAAAAAGAGATATATCAATGATCACTTAATCATAACATTACCATAGGGGTTTGATAATAAGATATTATCATTTTAAAACAATACCATACATATCATAGATCATAATATTGAGTCATGAAATAAATAATAGAAGTCCAATAGGCATGAATTATAAATGAATAAATGAATATTATATAATATAGTACAATAATAGAATAAATCATTAGTTTGTGGTATACACATAAGAATATATAATAAAATCTTTAGTAGTACATTCTCACTACCTTCTCTATCATAGTGGATTATATTAACTCTTGAATCCATTATAACCCATGTAAAGGTCAAATACCCATAATATATAAATGGAAAAAGTCCCTAATTGAATAATATTTAAGCTCCATTATAGGCCTAATTATTTCATGATATATCCCTCATTCACAAATGAAATAGAGGGATATATAATTTCAATCCCACCCACAACATAAATAAAACATTCATATGTGCACCACAAGATTATAAAAATTTATCATAGAATTACTAGTATAATGGAATGTGTTTTCATAAATGTTTCACAATTTCATCATATAATAACATGTTGAAAAGAAACATGTTTCACAAAGGATTAATCATAAATTTATTAACTTATTGGAAATAAATATTTTTCACAAAATCATTCATAAATCATTATCATCATAAGAAATATATAAAAAGAAATAAGATATAATAATTTGATGATTTTCTCAATAAATAATATGTTACATAAAAGGATGTAATTATTGATGAATAATCTCTTTAAAATATCACAAAAACATTTCTTGGGTAAAATACAATTTTTCTATAAAATTTTCCATTTAAAATATAAAACATTTTCAATTCAAAAAAAATTATTTGAAAAGTAACTTGGAAAATTATAAAGGAAGAATAAAATAAGTGTGCTATAAAAATTTAAGTAAATTCAAATCATGACTTGTATGCTTAAAAACATATTCCTTTTATATTTTTATTAAAAATTAAAAAGTGGATCAACTATAAATTAAATAAAAGATTAATTTAAATATTTTCTGTAATCATTAAATCACAAGTAAAATTAATTAAAAAATCACAAGATAATATAATAAACATTATTGAACACATTTTTATAGAACATGGATATGGAAGAAAAATTCATTTTTGACTGAAGAGAGAAATAATTTTTTTTTCATTAAAATCAATCTTTTGATATTTAGAGTTATTAATGAAATAATAAAAAATGTAAATTAGGCAATCTTATGAAATTTCTATATTAGAATACAATTCATGGTATTCTTCATATATATATCATAAATGTTCATTGTCATAAACATATTTAAAAACAAACCCGATAAACAATGATATTGAAACATAGATCCATTTCCTCATATTTGACTCGATTTCAATGTGATCAAACCACATTGAAAATAAATTTTATTTTATTATAATTCTATATAACATTAATATACATACTTATAGTATATTATAAAATATATTTATGACATTTAAACACTAATTTATTAATAATTCCTTAATAAAATAATCATTCTCAGTTGTTAACTGTATAATTGTTCATGATAATTTTGGTTAAGTATTTTTAGCTTGTGTACTTTGACCATTATTCCATCATATAAAAAAATTTATTTATGATATAAATATCACATATACCAATTGTATATATATTAATTGTAATATATAAATGGATGGGAAATAAAAATGAATTAATCCATCAATAGAGATGGTTTGTTATATGTACAGAAAAAAACATTTTTTAACTTTTAATGGATTGGAAAAATTAAGGTAAATAATAATTAACCTTTATAGAATAAATATTATATAGTATATATCATATATATATATTCATTAAAAAATACTTATTACCATCCCTTTAAATCAAAAAAGAAAAAATAATTACATCACTTTGTGGAGGTTGTAGTCCACACGTACACAAGAGAGATGTTATCATTTTCCATGTGGATGGAAGGGTAAACATGTAGATAAGATAAAATAATTAAAGATTCATAACTATTTACTATATCATATAAAAATATTAAATCCATCATAATAACCATCCAAGAATTATGGTGATGTAAAATCAATCATATCATTATGTTTTGGTAGCAGTCCACACAAATAAATGAGAAATACATTCACTTCCCATTTGATAGAATATTTGTAAAATCATAGAGGTCAAATAATAAAAAAATAATTTTCATATATTTTGGTGAAATATATTATTATTATCTTATCAATACTATATAATTATAGGAGTTAATGGAAGAAAAATTGAAAGTGTTTGGATAGGTTGATTACTTATTCTTCAATAGGACTTCTTTAGATGCTTTATTAAAGAACCTTGGAATGCCAAATTAGGAAAAACAATCAACTATTGTTATATTATAATGAATTTTTGAAGATAATTACATAAGTTTTGGTTGATATAGATGGATAAAATTGGTACATGGAAGAAGAACGTGGGGTGTCCATTTATAAGGGAGGTAAAAAAACATAGAGAAATATAAAAATTATTTAAATATAATAAATTCATTTCCATTTGAATGTGGAACCATGTGGATGTAATTTAAAAGATAAGATAACATACTATTCACAAACCTTCTACCAATACAATATATATAGGTTTAAGTTCTATCGTAAACATTGTATTTTGGTTTATCCCCATGTTAACCAATTTTTACATTAACCATGGAAATGACTATTTCAATATTAGAGGGTTAATATTGTGATTATAAGGAAAAACATATATCATAATTTTCATAAGGATTCACTTTTATACATAATATTTTCCCCCTTGTATTAGGTCCTAATTTCAATGTTTTTATATGTATATTAATATAATATCATCTTTATAAAATATCAACAATTTTCTTTTTTATACTATTCATTTAATATGACTTTAATGTAGTTAAGAAAAAATATGGAATTAGAATATAATAATATAACACACCACAAATACAAGATATTTATCTTTAAAATTTTGTATTATTTTATATTGTAGCCATATAATTAATTAATCACATAAATGAAATTAAAAGTAAGAGAATAGACTTTAGGAATTTTCTATAAATAAAATAATATACATGTAATTTCCGAAAAAAAAATGAAACCAAAATTCAAAATTCTAGAAAATTTTAATGATTTTGTATAATTCATCCCAAAAAATGAAATAAAGGAATTTTTTGGGATTATTTTTAATGCCTCAACACATGATTTTTAACCTTAATTACTTTATTTAACATTTATTGAGGGGATAAATTTTATGACATTTACAATTCATAATGCCTAAAAATAAAAAAGGTCATATTTAATAAAATTGAACTTAATGATTACAAATATGGAATGAAGTTTATCTAATAGACTTTCTATAAATTTTGAAAATAAATTTTATAAATAAACTATTAAAATTTGATTAAAAACAATTTTCTATAAAATTGTGTTTTTATGACTAAATATTTACTTACATAAAAAATGTAAAATGATGATTATAATGAAATTAATAATATTTTTATAATTTAAATTGATTTTATTTATAATTAACAAGAAATATAATGAAAGTTTTAAATTAAGTTATTTAATGAATATAAGTGAAAACCCGGAGGATAAACCAAATTTTTATCATATATGCCTTAGTCCGAAGGTTCCTAATTTGGTTAATGGAACTACTCAACCACATTTATCAGCATTTAATTTCAATAAAGAATCAAGATTCTTGAATATAGTTGTGGTGGATCATTATAGAAAATTAAAACCTTTAATTGATTATTTCAACCATTTCATTTTTGAATATTTGGGGCTATATGACCGAGCGATTGTTGGTCTTCTTGAAAAGAATCTTCTGATGATTCTCTTCACATCGAATGATGACCTGATTTTGGGGTTTTCCTATGAACCATGAAAATGAATTAGTTTCAAATACTATATATTTATTTGGAAATATTATTTTCACCTATAAAAATATTATGTTTTCATTTCTTTATGAGGTAGCTTCCGCAAATTACAACAGTTGTTTCAAAACCCTTCTATCCTTGAAATTATAGGGAATATGGTCAGACATTTAATTTTTGCTTGTATAAGAACCTAATCAGTATTTCACACAATTAATTCATGAATTTGTGTGGAATTTGGTGTATCCAACCCACCATTGGAGTAGGGATGAGTTGTTTTTGGTGAATAATTGAGGTGAAAACAAACTACAGTGTTTGAATCATGGGTGGATTTTTTCTTGGAAGTAGGCATTTGTGGCATCTATTTTTGGGCTACAGGTGTGCTTGAAGGAATGGTGTAATGGTATATAAGGAGGATAAATGGATGGAATCTATTCATGGTGATTGAAATATGGTTTCTACTGAAATCTCAATGAAAAATGTTGCAAAACCCTCATCTAACATGAAGGTAGTGAATATTTTTAATCGTCTAAAGAAGGACCTAGTTAAGTGATCCAAGAATGATCCATTGAATCAAAGAAAGGAAGTGGAGGTTAATGATATTTATTCTAAAAATACAAGACCATTTTTAACTCACTCATTGGCTATCCACGTCTAAGAGTTAATTCCTTTAGAGGATGTTAAAGGAAATGGGGTCAATAAGTATCAAGCTTATCCAAATAACGTACTATAGTGGAGTTGGAGGGACAAAATACTATTGATACTCAGATACTGCAGGTTCAAGAAGTGATCTCAGATGATTCAAGAAGAGTGTTGGATCCATAGGTGATGGTATTGAATAAAACTGAGGGTGGATGCTATAACTTTCTTAATAATGACCCAATGTAGGGTACCCGAACCGAGCTGGTGGGACATTGGGTCATAGGCCAGCAATAGAGAACTGCATCCATCAAAACATGTAATAGTTTTCCATGTATAGATGTATTGGCTCAAGTCCAACATAATAACATAGAATTTAAATTAACCACAGGGATAACGTCTCATGGGGATAACCCTGGATATTTTTTAGAAGATAATATTAGAGGGAAGTATAGTAAAATTCTGTATAATGAAATGAAGAAAAAGGGATTGAAATTTGATCGGGACATGGGAGGTTACATCTTGACAACAAGGATGAAATACAAATGGTGATTGGATTAAAAATACATTTACTAACCAATGGAGAGAAATTCAAGTAAAAAAATTAAATCAAAAGAGATGGAATGCATTTCTAGTTCTATTATTAATATATAGGGAATCTCTGGAGAAGTGATGATCTATTCGGGTGAGGTATGTGTGGAAAAAAATTGATGTGGAGAATTTAATTAATAAAAAATCCCTAGTATTGTTTTTCCAATCAGAATAAAATATGGTGGAGGAGTATCTTTATATCATTTTTATAGAATAAGGGACATGAAAAATGATGGGTAGGCCTCTTTGAGTGTCTACCAATAATATGTTGGATGCATGGATCGACAAACATGTCCTTATAATGAAAATAGGCTATAATAAAGGGAAGATAATTAAAGAGGAGTATAATCATACTTGGGATAAGTTGGACAATATCTTTTAAGAATTAATTAATCAAGATCTATATCCATAGGTGCACTCTCTCTCTCTTATAAAAAAATTACGGATGAATCATCTAATAGGCATAAGTTTTGTATTATTGATTTTGTGATCTCTTATGAGGCATTCCCACCTAGTTGAACCTATGTGGTTTCTTAGTTTTCCTAAAATGTTTTCTAATAAAAATTTAATTATTAGACTCTCAGTATTTATCAGTGTCCACTAAAAAATAATTCTTTTTAAAAAGATCAAAAAATTAATCATAGGATTATATTTTAATGAATATTTGAAAAATCATATAATTTTAACATGATAATATTTTGATTGTTTTTTACAATTTTTTAACAATTATATGGAATGTAATGAATTGTATCAAAGAAATTTAATTTATTTAAAGTGAAATATATTATGAAATCATGGGTTGTTAAAATTAAATCATTATCTAACACCATCATGGATTTAAATGTAGTTCAATAGGCCTAAATAATTTATTTCCACATTTTCATTCCATTTTCTCTACACACCCAATCATCAAAAATAACACAAAACTATTAGAAAATATGATTTAATGCACATGGGGTGAGTGTAATACCATATGTAGAATTATTTATTCCACTTAATAATATTAATAATATAATATAATTTATTTTCAATTTATATTTATGAAATCGTGTCTAATAAAGTGGAATATAGATAAATTAGACAATGATCATTCCTTGTATGATTATGATCTTTTAGAGTATATGTGTTGTCAAGGTCATTAACAACATAATATCCTTATAATTATTATGAAATAGTGAAAAATATGTTGAAAACATTAGGATGTACCAATAGTTGACTTTAAAACACATTTCATCACAATTTAGACTATATTTCCGTAATATTTCTCAAAAAAATTGAAAAACAATATTTACAATTCCCAATATGACATTATTATTTAGTGAGATAATTTACCTGAAAAGATATCCTAAAAAATATTCTTATAAATCATATTCATAAAATTATATAAGATATATATTCCAATAATTTATTAATCATAAATCACTTCACCCTTCATCAATTTTATCAAAAAAACAATAGCATTACATGATTCTTATTCCTTGACACCATGATAGTCATGAAATAACTCATTTACTAATTTTTACATGTACTTACAAGAATAGAAATAGAATTTGATTTCATATTTTATGTATGTTCTTTATATGCGTACTTACCCCAAATATTGTTTCTCTATTTGTCTCCTACACCTATTAAAACATGTTATAACAATTTGATCAAAATGTGATAGGGTTACCTTCTATATACCTCAAGTTGAAAAAGATAGTGGTTCCTCATGGTCTACCAAATTTCATTTTTTTCATTTTAATTACGGTCAATTTCTGGTCCAAACCAGTTTTAATGGAATCTAATTACTTCCCAACTATTTTGGGCTTTTATATACATAAAACCCAAGTAAAAATGGTTTATTCCATGATAAATTTCCCCCCATGAATTTCTAAATTCAAAATAGGTATAAATTCATTTCTCTAATCAATATTTCTACATAATATATCATTAAAAAAATTATATTACTCAATGGTAACCTTTCCTTGAGATTCCTCTTCCACATGGTCTATATATGTTTTTTAAATATGTAAATTGTACTTATGTTGAGAAACCCTTTTATTGTCTCTCTCAGAGATATGATAATTGTGAATTTTTTTAGATTATATTCATAATTTTTTCATCATATATTTTTTCTTTGTAAATATTTTCAATTTGGTTTATCAAATGGGTATATTTTTCATTGGGTTCATGTTGACTTCCTCTTTAAATTTATAATTTTGTTTCCAAGACATTCACTTTTGGAAATTCTAATGTGGTGAAAATAAATTGAATAAGGATCATACCTTGTATGTTGTGAATGAAATCATTTTTTTATGATTATTATATCTTCACAAGATTAAATATATACCAAATACTCTAAAAATGATATGATTGTGTGTATTATAAACAAATAACATATATTTCCATAACTAATTGTGGGGTTCATAAAGATTAATTTTCTTCTTGTAAGTATATTTTGAGATCTAGTTTTACCACCATTATTTTTCCCTATTCTTGTTAATTTCCATGAATCTCATTTAATCAATCATGGGAGATGGTTCATCATATATACTATAAGGTTTTCCAAAATTGGATATCCTTTTGTAATAAATGCTGTTCAAATTTTTCCCTCCTAAATAAGGTATTTTGTTTTCATTTTATTATAACGTGAAAAATAATAATCTTATAGTAAATAAAAATAATATTGTAATTTTGGATTACCTTTTGGACTATATTTCTCCACATCCTTCTTGAATAAGTTATTCAATTATTTAAACTTTTGAATCATATTTCACTTTGAATCCTATTGAACATTGAATTCATATTTTAGAGTCTCCCCAATAAATATATCATGTTCCAGTTATTGAGATATATTTTAAATAATGTCACGTTCTAATTCATTTTATAAATCTTTTCAATAATATAATATCTATATAATACATTCTATTGTTAATGCCAATGATCTACATGTCTAGTTCGGATAGATTTGTAGAAAAATAATCATTATTATTTTCAAAAGTATAACCTATTTTACGTTCAAATTCACCCCCTTGAATTAAAAATTATGTTTTAAAACAAATTAGACACATTATAGAACTACTTATCTTGAGTTTCATTATTTTAAATAAGTTTAATATACATTTTAATAATATTTTTACGCTCTTTTAATCATCCAAACTATATTTCCATCACTTTAATCGAGATATCATAAGACTTTTTCTAGTCATATAACCTCATTTTATCTTTTCATAATTGAAAATACATATCTTCTAAAAGGCTCAAAAGTTAATTTTTTTTCTTCACCGTGATCTCCTCATCATCAGTAGTTCCACCATCACATGACATATCATTTTCCACTTTCATTAATACAGTGTCATTATAAGGAGATGCACGATATTTATCATAATTAACATCATCATTAACTATGTTTTCTATGTTTTTGGGTTTCTTCAAACTAAATCACCGTCACGACCCGTCCTAAGGGCATGTTCCGTGACTACCCCAAGCCTGCCTTTCATAGGCTAGGGGCTGGAGACTTGCCCCAAAGGTGTAAATCCCTAAGCTAGGAAGGCATTGCCTTTATAAAAGTAAAGAAACAAAACAGAGTACACAACAGGAGTGAAACACTAAGTGAATACTGTATATAAAAAGTAGTTTTTAAAGAAAAGGGGCCGGAAATACAGGCCCAAAAGTAAAGTATAGGTACAACAGAGTGCATGTACTACTGAAAAAGGGTCAACAGTTACAAAGTGAATCTCTTGGAATGTCCGTTGAGTATCCTACCTGGAAGGTAGGTACATATGTCCACCTTAGTACTCCATGTCTATCGGTCCACTCCAAGTACCATCTCACCGTGTGGTCCACCTCTCGGTACTGTCCAGTCCCGGCTCGATCTCTTCCTCCATCAACACTATCCGTCGTCTGCATCCAACATAACGAGGTGTGGGCATAGCTCGTGCTGGTATGAGTATAACGATAGTCAATAAGGACCCCGAGACCCCCCAAAGGTCTCCCAGAATCCACAAAGGATAAACCAAAGAAGAAAGATAGAACCAAAAATTATCAACCAACCCTAGTTAGGTATAAACCCATACATATAGCTATGTTATCAATCTCAGTTTGGCTCCAACTATAGAGGCCAAGCAAAACCTAGTCCACACAGGAAGTAAGTCAATCACATCAATGATAATGATTGAATGTCAAGACGCAGGTCACACATTCATACATCTATTGTATAGCGATAGAGATGATCATATGAGACACTGATTCATTTAAGCTATCGGACCCACACATAATACAAGACCAGCTAAGCTGTATGACCCACACAGAATACAAGACCAGCTACTCTGTTGGACCCACACATGATACAAGTACAGAGGTCAATACTGTCAGACCCACACATGATACAAGTATATTAGTCATCACCCTCAAACCCATGGAGGATTCCAGTAAGGAAGTCATTGCTCTCAAAACCCCAAAGAATCCCAGAACATTAGTCGTCGAAGTAGACCCCACGTAGGATCCCCATCCAGTAGTCGATGGAGTCGCAGTGAGCTCTAGGATTCCCACACACAGCAGGCTCTATTCTAGGAGGGTCCGCTCCTCAAGAAAAGGGGTTCGATACATCAACTATCACAAAGTCTAGAGTTGATTTATCTCGAATTTACGCCTTATAAAAAGGAACCCAACACGACAGACGGTGCGTCAATCGAACGCTCAGTCTGAGAGTTATTGACTTTTTCGTTCTGGGGGCCGATTGGAATTACGCTCGTTCCAAACCCGACCATTTTCCAATGTTGTCAAAAATTCACTTAGAGTATCGAAAAACGACCACCTCATCATGAGGATCCCAGAGCCACAGATGAAGTGTCAATCAGATGAGTGATCTTTGAGTTATTCATGTTTAAGTGAAACGGGCCCGGCCCGTCAAGCCCCGTGGTTGGCAGGTCGGCCCATCCTGGCTCGGTGGGTCCGACCTGACAGGGGGGTTGGCCCGGCCTGGTGGGGAGTGGCCTGGCCCGGCGGGGCTTGGCTCGGAGCCGGCCGGTCTTCCCAGCACGAGGGGCCCGCATAGGTGGGCCGCTGTTCTCCCATGTGGAATCTTCGGGTGCCCTGGCCTCCTTCAACTCTTCCGGCAAGCGGACGGCCGGTTCGCCCACCGATGCGGGCTGCGGTTCCTCCGCATCGCAGTGCCGATATGCGCCACGGTTCCTCCAGCCTGGCCGGCTTTAGCCGACTGGTTCTTCTTTGGCCGAGCGTCCTGCGGTTTCAGGTCGTGTTCTCTCTTCTGCGCGGAACCTAGTGATGCGGTCCTCTTCGGGTTGGCGCATGACCGCCGTTTCCTACCACCTACTTTGGTCATAGCTTCCCCTAATCTTCGCCAACTCCGATCGCCGTCACCTCTTCCAACACCGTCTCCGTCACAAATAAAAATAAGAAACAATTGAGGGTCGTCGTGCCATGTTCGTTCAGCCTGCGCCCTCCTCGTTAGGAGAAAATAAATGGAGATAAAAGATCACTTTCATTCAACAAGAATGAAGGTATAATTTATAAAATTTAAATTATAAAAAACCCCTACCTCGATAATTGACGCCACATGTCGACGAGCCGCGGAAGACGAGTGTCGCGGTAACCGGGTGTCGCAGAAGTCGGCTTCGCAGAGAACAGTTTTGTCCCATCAACGTTGGAGGAAGAGTCCTTGTCATGACGCGTGAAGATAATTTCCAAGTCAACGTAGACTCGTTGTCGTCGGGGTGCGTCTGAAGAGGAAGCGTCATGGAAGAAGTTCTTCATGTTCTTCAATGAAGAATGATGTTCTTCATTGACAAAAGGATGTTGCACCATGAGTTTTTCTCCACAAATTTCATCCAAACAAAATTAATAAAATGACCTCCAATATAAACACATTGCCATGAAATTTAAAACAATTCAAAATGAATTGTTGACACACAAATTAACTAATTAAGGAAGCTAAATTAAATCAATTTATGGGGCTGACACAATATATGGAGGGAGGTAGAGAGTTCACATTAAAAGAAGAATATTGTCAAATTAATTAAGGGGAGTTAATGGGGAGTTTAAGGGAGTTCAGGGGAGGTCAAAGAGTTTGGGTTCATGTGGGCCCCACCACACTAAATCCTCTCATGGGTGGTTATATGGGGTGTGGGCCCCACCTCCAACTTTTTTTATAGATTATAAGCACCCACCAAATAAAAATATCTAACTCATATTTTTTATTTTTTAATAACAATTCAAAAAACATAACTTCTCCTCCTTATAAAATAGAACTATGGTAAAGGTCCCCTTAGGCGATTATCGGCGCTGCGAGTTCATAGGTTCCCTTAGATTTTGATTCTAAGCACCGGTTCAGATGATAGAAAATCCTATTCGTATGTTTACTGAACGTACCCACACAAAACATCAAGAAATGATTCTAGGCACACCGGGCCTCCGAATCAGGCGTCGTTAAAAACCGTAGACTCGTAAAATTCCAAAGTATTTAAGAAAAAATTTTCCTTGAAATTTATATGTCATTATATTACCCCCACCTCAGGGCTTTACGTCCTCATAATGCTACAACACACACTAGGGAAACAAATGAGGATTCTGAGAATGCATCTGAGCCTCCCAATCCCATGTGCTCTCCTGGAGGTTCTCATGCTGCCAGCGAATGCGCACAAGGGTTATCTCTAGCAACCTAACATAAGTAGGAATGCATAGAGGAAAACGTGTTGGCTTGGATTTCTTTAAACACACCTCACCTAGAGGTCCGATCTATAAAGCAATGATCAAATCAAATTCATCGAGTACTAGGAATGATCGGTATTCCTTGATGAATACTCATCTACCGACACGTCATCTTGCCAATGCTGTATATGATTTAGAAAACTCTCAACCACCATCTCAAGCCTGTCCCCAGCCACCTGTGGGTTGGGATCCCCTTGGAACTTGAGGGATATATGGTGATGAAACACATGTAAGGCACTAAGCCTACATGGGTCCTCTACCAGTACCACATGTAGTTTCTACTGAGCAATGGGTAGTGATATAGTTGGAACACTGCCCGATGATACCCTCTCGGAAAACAATACATATACCAAAACTTCATCATTATGTTGACCATCCTCGTGGTCACTCACTGAAAACTATTAGTAGCTAAGATCAACATATTCTCTACTAGTGTCTCAACATGGAAAAAAACTCCAGTAATATCCTCCATCTAGTCCTCTGCTGCCTGGAAATCTGTCTCGCATAGAAACCTCGGAATGCCAATGCCATTGGAACTCGTGCAATGCACTCCGTCAGCGTGCACCGTTATCCAATGCGGCTGGTGGAATCTTCTGCCCAACGGGTGGTCGTACATCTAGTACACCACCTGAAGGTACCAAATTAGTAAGAGTGAACTACACTAGAGCCTCGTCGCTCGATGGGCCATCATCGTGTACTCTCTCTCGGGAACCCTATCTGGCTGTATTTGCAGTGGCATCATGATAAGGAACAGGTGCACCACAGTCAATAAGTTATACCTATTGAGCTGACTCCAAGAGAACACGAAGGAAACTCTTGAAACACACACAACCAGTGTTTCCATGCACTAAGTCAGAAATCAGTGGTCCGGGTCCTGGTGTATGGATACGTCGGCCGCCACACCAACACTGGACTCCCTGGACTGAAAACCACACTCAATACTCTTAAAACTAATATTTCACGGAAAATAATGGTCACAGTCCAATGATCTGCGGTAGAACTGACTCCTCTGATACCTATTTGTCACGACCCATCCTCAGGGCCCATGTTGTGACTACCCCAATCCCACCTTCCATAGGCCAGGGGCTGGCGACTATCACCAAAGGCATAAATCCCTAACCAGGGAAGCCACTGACTTTATGAAACAAAACAAAAACAACAGAGTACGTAACATGTAGTAAACACTAAGTGAATACTGTATACAAATTGTAGTGCTGAAAGCAAAGAGTCCAGAAATACAAGACCAATAGTAAAGTATAGGTACAATATAAAGAATGTACAACTGAAAAAGGGACAACAACTAAAAAGGGTAGCTCCTGGAATGTCCGTCGAGTATCCTACCTGAAGGGTAGGTATAGATGTCCACCTCAGCTCTCCACATCTATCAGTCTGCTCCGTGTACCATCTCGCCGTGTGGTCCACCTCCGGGTACCGTCCAATCCAAGCTCACTCTCTACCTCCATCAACGATGTCCGTCGTCTGCATCCAGCACAATGAGGTGCGGGAATAACCCGTGCAGGGGTGAGTATAATGATACTTAGTAGGGACCCAGAGACCCCCCAAAGGTCTCCGAGAAACCACAAAGGATAAACCAAAGAATAAAGATACAACCACAAAGTATCAACCAACCCTACTTACTTATATTCCCATACATATACCTATGTTATCAATCTTAGTTCGGCTCCAACTCTCAAGCCCATGCACAACCCAGTCCACACATGAAGTAAGTCAATCAAATTAAGGATAATGATTGAAGTTCAAGACTCAGATCACATAGCTAGACATCTTTTGTATAGTTATAGAGATGATAATATGTAGACACTGATTCATCTAAGCTATCAGACCCACACATGATACAAGACTAGCTAAGCTGTCAGACCCACACAGGATACAAGTACAGTAGTAATCACCGTCGAACCAATGGAGGCTTATAGTATGGTAGTTTTCATAGTCGAGCCCACATAGGATCTCAGAATAGTATTCATCGCAGTCGAACCCACGTAAGATCCCTGTACAGTTGTCGACGCAGTCGCATCCAACTCTAGGGTTCCCGCACACAACACGCTCGATTCCAGGAGGGTCCGCTCCTTGAGCAAAGGGGTCCGATATGTCAAATATCACGAAGTCTATAGTTTATGTATCCTAAAGTTCTGTCTCATCAAAAGTAACCCAACATGACATATGGTGTGCCAATCAGACTCCCAGTCTAAGAGTTTTTGGCCTTTCCATTCCAGGGGCCCGGTCGGAATTACGCTCATTCCAAACCCAGCCGTTTTCCAAAGATGTCCCAAACTCACATAGTGTATTGAAAAAGGACCACCTCGTCACAAGGATCCTAATGCCATAGACGACGCATCAATTAGATGAGTGGTCTTTGAGTTATACATGTTTAAGTGAAATGGGCATGGCCCGTCATGCCTGATGGGCTCGCGGGGTGGCCAGTCCTGGCTCGACGGGTCCGACTCGACTGGGGGGTCGGACCAACTTGGTGGGGTGTGGCTCGGCCTGGCGGGGCATGACCCAGCCCATAAGGGAGTAGCCCGGCCTGGCGGGGCGCGACGCGGCGCGGCGCGGCCCACGACCAGCCGTGGCCCGGCCAGCTGGCCGAGGGGAGCGGGGGGGGGGGGGGGGGGTTGCAATGGTGGAACCAGATGGCATCGCCTCTCCTGCCCGGCCGGCCAAATCCGGCTGGTATTCCGGGCCCGAGCAGCCCGCACAGGCGGCAGCTGTTCTCCCATGTAGCACCTTCAGGTGTTTCGGCCTCCTTCAACCCGTCCAGCAGGCGGACAGCTGGTTCGCCCACCGAAGCGGGCCACAGTTCCTACGCAGCATGGCACCGAGAGGTGCCGAAGTTCTTCCTGCCTGGATTGCATTAGCTGGCAGGTTCTTCTTCGGCTGAGCGACCTGCGGTTGCCAACCACAGTACCTCTTCCGTGCGGCCCACGGTGCCATGGTCCTCATCGGGCTAGCACGCGGCAGCCGTTGCATGTCGCCGCCTTCGGTGGTCACCACCCCCGATCGTCGCCAACTGCAGTCACCGCCACATCTTCAAACACCATCTCCGTCACGAATGAAAACAACAAAAAATGGACTATCGTCGGGTCATGTTCGTTAACCTCTCACCCTCCGCGTTATGCGGTAACAAATGGCCATAGACTATCACTTGCATTCAAAAAGAATGAAGGTATAATTTATTCAATTTAAATTATACAAACCCCCCACATCGATAATTGACGTCGCACGTCGACGAACCGCGGAAGGCGAGCATTGTGGTAATCGCGGATCGTGGAAGTTGGCGTCATGAAGAACGGTGTCATCCCATCAAAATTGGAGGAAGATTCCGTGTCGTGACACGGGAAGATAATTTCAAAGACGATGTAGACTCATTGACGTCAGGGTGCGTCTGAAGATGAAGCATCGTGGAATAAGTTCTTCGCATTCTTCATTGAAGAACAGTGTTCTTCGTCAAGAAAAAAAAAAGGTTCCACCCAGAGTTTCTCTCCCCAAATATTTTCCAGAAAAATATAGTAAAAGGCCCTCCAATATAAACACATTTCCATGCAATTCAAAACAATTCAAAATGAATTGTTGACACACAAATTAATTAATTAAGGAAGCTTAATTAATTCAATTGATTCGGTTGACACAATCAATGGAGCGAGGTGGAGAGTTCACTTTAAAAGAGGATTGTTGTCAAATTAATTAAGTGGTGTTAATGGGGAGTTTAAGGGAGTTGAGGGGAGGTGAAAGGGTTTGGGTTCATGTGGGACCCACCACACAAAATCCTCTCACGGGTGGCTATGTGGGGTTTGGGCCCCACCTCCAACTTATTTTTGGAGCTTATAACCACCCACCGAATAAAAATATCTAACTCATATTTTTATTTATTTTTTTAATAACAATCCCCAAAAATTAACTTATCCTCCTGATAAATCGCAAATACGGTAAAGGTCCCCTTTGGCGATCACCAGCGTTGCGAGTTCATCGGTGCCCTAATATTTTGATTCTGAGCATCGGTTTAGAAGTTATAAAAGCACGCTCGTACGTGAACTGAACGTACCGGAACAAAACATCATTAAATGATTCAGGGAACACCGGGCCTCAGAATCAGCCGCCGTCAGAAACAACAGACTCATAAAATTCCAAAGTATTTATGAAAAAATATTCCTTGAAATTTACTGGGCATTACAATCGCAATATTTTCATAGATAGCACTACATAGTCGTATTTCAATAGTATTATATTTCATTATTGGTGTTATACTCATTTACAAGGAACATTAAAATATATGGTAAAACATAAAATTTTACATCAATAATAAAATGAATAATTTCTAAGAAAACAATACATAAATAGAAATATTCCCTTTTATATGCATTGTTATGGGTAGAAAAGGATGATATAAATTAATATGGGAAGGGGGAAAGAGGGGTTTAATTTTGGTATTGAAACTTTTAAATGCTATTTCCACCCCACTAGATATTAAACTATAATTGTTTTGGAAAAATCAGTTCTCTATTCAGTGTTTGTGTTGATTCAATTACTAAACCTTGTTATATACAAATTTTAATCTAGATTATCATTAGTAATTTTTTTTGATGATTTATAGGATGTAAAAAATCAAAAACAAACAAATTACGTTTTTCTTGGTTGACCATAACAGGCTAGTACATGGATCAAAAAGCCAACATCATGTTGTCTTATGAAAATCACTATGCTCACTACTTGTTAGATTTAGGATGGGACAGTCTTTATTGTGTTCAATACCCTATAACTATTTTGGGACAGATACTCTATCTCCTTAGAATAACTTCCATTACAATTGCATCTTATGCTCACAAAATTATAAGGAATAGAAATTGTCATGAAATATAAAGAAACATATCAGCTCTTTAAGGGTGGGTTTCATCAAATATTTGTACTCCACTGTGTTAATAAGCCCATACTAATAGTCCTGAATCCGAGGCTATAGAATTTTCAAACCACCGCTCCAGATTCATAACTTGGAAGTCCTCTAACCATGAAATGTTCCTAACAACAACATAATATATGTTTATCAATATAAAATATATATTTACTTATATATATATATAATCCATGGATGTAGATGTAAAACCATGAGAATAGGCTTTCCTGTGGAATTTTTTTTCTTCGCATAGAAATTAATTTACCCCTTGCATAAACTAGAAATTTATTCCCATGCTTTAACAAAATTGTGTATAAAGGGATGACTTATGGACATAGTTTTTGGAGAATCATGGTTATAGGTTTTAAAAAAATACCCTATACCCATTATTTTGGGGTAACTATGGGTATAGTTCTTGAACCAAAACCTATTCACATATTTTAAAAAAACCTTGGGTATATGTGTAATCTATACCCACAGCCTTGAAAAAAATCCATGGGCATATATTGGAACATTCAACCTATAGCCATAGATTTTTAAAACCATGGGTATAGGGTAATTTTCCAGTAGTGGTTGGTTCTCATTGAAGTACAATTTCTCCTTCAGTGGTATATTGTGATCATATCCTAAAGGACATAATTTCCATTAGTGTACATGGATGTTACCTTACAATCAGAAATAACATTAAGAGATTCCATGTATTCCAATTACATAACAATAATCTTTAAATTAATTTCTCATTTTATTATTGAAATTGAAATGGGATCTATTTACTAGATATAAAATTTTTTCACATTAAATGTCACAAATTTGGTAGTCAATATTTTTCATTACTACCTTAGAAGTAATACACCCCTCCATTGTTTCTACATGGAAAAAATATCAGTGACATTGAAATTTATATCTACCCAATATCCCTTATATGCATATATTTAAATGGAGATATCTATCCATATAACTCTCTCTTGTAAAATAGGTATATTTTAATGGTATAAATTTTATAAGTTTATTTTTTATTTTAGTATAATGTAATTGTTATTTTAATGTGTGAAAATTTCCTAGAACACATCCCAAATGTAAAGATATGAATCACGATTCAATGTGATGACCCTTATTGAATATTATTACAATAAAATATTTTATTATTTTAAAATAGGATATCAATAAGAAGATAAAATTTCAAAAACATGATATCAATATACGATATTATTTTCATATATATATATGTGGAAAAGATCACATTTTTACTATATCCAATTTCAGTTTTTCTTTCATTACATTATATGTTTTTTGGAAATCCCTTTTTATAGAGTACAAATAAAGCCTCTATATTTTTGAAATTTTATAAAAGTTGTTAAAAACATTCACCCAAATTATTATATTTTTAAATGATGTTATATAATTGAAATTTTAATCTACATAAAATTAAACTTCATCGAGATCTGGATCACTTCTGGTTTTGGAATCTTCTGCTGTAGCTCACTCAAACATCATGTAGCACATGTGACTTGGCCTTATTGTTTAATTCAATCTTCTATACACCTCAATGATCCTCCAGATCACCATTGGAAATGAAATTGTTTTGTGATAATTCTATGATATTTTGAAGTTTGAAGTGAGTTCCTTTAATATGATGATGATATTTTGAGTGGTCCTTTGTTCAAAGGCCAGTTTCGATTTCAGGTATGTGGGAACTCTTAAGAGAGAGGTTGAGATTACTTGGAAGTCACTATTTTTATATATTTATTGCATGTAAAATATTTTAAAATATTGATAAATTATTTAATGATATTATTAAATACAAAATTGGAGTTCTTGTTATATGGGTACCATATAATAATACGCTGCATACCTCAACAAATCATTCAATTCAGTCTAGAAATTGTGATTGTCAACTTACTCCTATGCCACCCTACACATGTGAGGTTATATACCTATTTTCCCATGCTTGGTGACCCATGATACTACCTTCTTTTACATGAAATTGTGCCTCCACACACTGGTGGTCATATAGAAAAAACCCTTCTGTATTCCTATTTTAACTGTGTAGTGACATTTAGATGATATAACATGCAATATGGATACTAATCGAGTTTTGGTATTGGGTTGGTTGACCATGTTTTTTGATAATGTTGTGTATCCAGAAATTTCTACTAAATATAATTCAACACATAATACCTCCAGTACAGGGCCTTTAAAGAATTCATTTAGATCAATAATACTTCCTAAAACCTCACACATACATAGACATGCCAATATATATATATATATATATCTTATTAATTAAAATATTCCAAAACTACTTCAACATAAACATTATTGATTTAATTATTCCTTAAATATACTAAATTCACAGAGGAAATCCAATATTTATGTTACCATCAAATTCAATTAAAAAAATTTATTGATAAATATACTTCATAGTCTTATGGATTAAATAATGTTCTAATGGGATGCTATTAAGCATTCTTTTTTAAGAAGGGGGATGTAAATTTCAGTTTGGCTGTGAAAAAAATGTGGAAATGGAATCACATCCTTTTTAGGGTGTTTTGAGAAATATTGAATTATTTTGGATTCCACATATAATAAGACGACTTCAAAGAAAAATATTAATATGAAGGAGAATTGAGATATTGATGAAGAAAATAATACTTCTTCCACACAAGGGGTGTTGTCAGAGTATAAATGTCCTTGTGATGCTACTCTTCTTGGGTGTTAGAATTCTAGGAAGACTATTAGAGAACCAATTAATGTTTAGGACACTAATGTTATTATTTATTCGAATAAAATTAATTGAAAAGATTCCATAGATTGTATGACTGGTATCAATAATCATCAGTAGTATGATGTTGTAAATATTAAAAATCATAAGTGGATGGGAGCATATATATATTTTTAGATGATTACTCCTAAGGCCAGTTCATAGATTATTGATAATGAGGAAAAAATAGGTTTTGGATCTCATTTGGTAAGTGATGTAATTTAAACTACCACTACCACTATTATTGATATTGAGGTTACTGATGATCTCCCTATAGAATAGAATGATAGATATAAAAGGTCAGTTGTTGATGATGTAACAGATACATTTTCTGATTAGTAGGACATGAAAAATATTATTGGAAATATATGGGATATTAAAGAATATATTAATGAGAATATTGAGATTTATCCATTAAGGATGAATAATCACTTAATATATAAGATTATTCATCTAACTCCTAATGTTGAAAATTCAAAAGTAGACATATTGAAAAGATTCCTTCTCTTGATGCTGAAAGATAAATAGTTCTACCCATAATGAATAAAGATTATAATAAATATTATTTTTGGAGAGAATTATTATTTTTTTACTCTTATAGCTTTAATTACTAAGGTATAAAATTTAAGTGATATAATTAAATTTCGACCAGAATATCTTATTAATACTATACACAATATTATCACCAAAATTCAGGCTAATCAACTTTCTCAGGACACTTAGAGAATCATCTCATGGAATCAGTTCGGTTATATCGAATGGAGAATGATTAAGTATTATATTTTTACTACAACAGAATGTATCAATATCTTTCATATGTCTACAAAAGGTAAAACCTTTCTCTTAAACATGATATCATGAAGGGATTAGACACCATTAACTGGGGATTTATTGGAAGAATCAAGAATGAGTTTGGCATTCATATGAGATTCATTCATTAGACTAACACACTCATCAACTCTTCCCACATCTCCATCATTGTTGATAGATCTCCAGAAGGCCATATCAAATTATCTAGAGTAGTGAGACAAGTCAACCCCCTCTCTGTAATCATTTTTGCACTTGCTGAAGATTATCTTAGTAGATTGATACTTCACAAAGCCAACAAAGGAGAAATCAGATAAATTCAAGATACTAGAGGTATCTCATACCCCTCTCTAATTATTATTGCTAATAAAATTATCCTCTTAACACATAGAGACAAGAAGAACATCCTGAACCTCAAGAGAACACGTCTTCATTATAAAAAAAGTTTCTGGTTAAGAGGCCAACAGTTGAAATTCATTTATTTTTATTGGGAAAAACATATCTTTTTCTATAAAACACTGTATGATATAGTAACTTGACATCAAGGATGGATCTGTACCATTAAACTATCTCAGGGTCCCCATGTTTCTTGGAAGACCTTGTTCCCCTTATATTTTTGATGTGGTGTGTCATGTTAGAAGAGCTCTCTATAACTAGAAAGGCATGTCTCTGTCAGTGGTGGGAAAAATTTTCTTAGTTAAACATGTGATTATTTCAAAACATGTTTACTACTTCATAGTATACTTCTGGCATGCCTCCACCATTAAAACCATTATTATCTTATGAGGAATTTTGTGTGGAGAGGTATTATTCTTGAATAGAACTTATTACAACCCCTAGAAGAAATACTACTTTCCACACAACATGGGAGGACTTGGCATTAAAAAAAAATTAAACATTAAAAACAATAACATCATAATAATTTTATTAGGAGGTTTATTAATTAAACAACAACCTCCCTGGATTTTTTTAGAGCCAAATTCCATTGTTGGACGATTGATGGAATGATGACTTACACACAATCCTTAGTTTGGTATAGTCTTAAAAGGATTTTCTATATGATTAAAATGAAATTTCACTGGTTAGTAAATGTGAATTATTCCCCTAGATTCATGGGGTAAAAATTATGTCCTCCCCCTTGATTAACAAAATAATCACCCAAGACCCAGATACTCACTTCAATGCTACCATCAAGGAGAAACTTGAGAAGATAAACACGTTTTCACCTCAAATATATCTCCACATTTCCTCATATGATTTTTTGAACACTAAAGAAATTCTCATATGGGAACCGAGTCCAATGGGTATTCTAGAATCGAAGAGATTTTACAATCACCTCTTGCAAGGAAACGGTAATATAAATGATACGTTTAATAATAAATCTTTGAAATATTATCGGTTCACACTACTTTGGGGCCTCTACCATAATAAGATTCTTGTGGAAGACAACCTGAAACACATTTCCATATCCTTCTACTCTAGGTGTGCCCTGTACCATCATCATCAAGACGATATAAAAAACCTATTTCTGTCCTCCAAGACTATTTCCTCCCTCAAGAATTCATGTTTTTTCTTTGTTTGAACATCATTCTCTATGTGCATCAAACATCATCGATAATCTGTTAAAAATATTAGTAGTTCATATCTCTAAACACGTCCAAAATATCTTACTAGTTTCATGTGGTGAAATCATCCATTTTATATGGAATAGAAGGAACAAATCGCAATATAGAAATAAATGTTTTAACTAAATAGTTGAGATCACAGATATTCTAATCGTGACTCAGCAGGCTAATCATTTATATGATTCTATATATCACAACTCAAACAATGATTTTATGGTTATGAGAAAACTGTATCTTACTGGTAATTTTTCTAAACCGATTTGAACCAGGGAGATCTTATAGCTCCCTCCATTTATATTCTAGAACAAATGTAATATAGATTTTACCTTGAGAGGAAATATATGGCCTTCTGGATATGTAATATCTTTTAGAGAATATAATGGTGATTTCTATGCATGGGTTCATAACTCTTGCAGACAAGCCACTACTCTTGAGGCAGAGATGATGGGTTTTATCACGGTAGTGGATTTTTTTCATCAATGAAATTAAAATAAAATATGGTTTCAAAGTACTCATTTACCATTTTCCAAGTGGTTATAATGGGATAGATTCATCTTCCATAGAAACTCATAGATAAATGGATTAATTTTCTAGACATTCTCTCTTCAATGCATTATATTATTACACATGTCTATCGTGATGCAAATCAACTTGCCAATTTCTCTGAAAATATGTTATCATCTAGTGATATAAGAAATTATCATTCCAATACACCCTGTGAAATGATTTCTTTCATTCAATGAGATAAGTTTAAAACTCATTTTTTAGACACTTGTAACCCTATTTATTTTTCTTTATATGAAGCCTTGCTACTTTATTTCATAAAAAAATCTAATATGGATTTATATTTTTGATAGACTTTATAATGTCTTAATATGTATTACATGGAATATTAAAAAATGTTAAAATTTAAGGGACATGATAAAGGCATAATATGTCCTACCTAGAACAATGAAACATGGGAAAATTGATGCACCAAGTAATTTCTCTATTTCTTTTTTAGATCATGAAGAGGATTGATTGGTGGAAATTTATTCAACCATGGATTACTTGTTAGAAATTAAAAATTCCATGAATTTTGACTCAGTGCCTATAGAGACATTTTCATATCTTTATAATGATTAATTTTGGATCTAAATTATTTAAGCATTGATTATATATGTAGAATTCAATATCTTATGAAATATATCTATATAATTATTTTTTGAGAAATTTTTTTGATCTTCAAGGTAAATCGCATTAATATATTCCAAAAATTATCCATTTTAGTTTTATATATTAATGATGTTATATCAATTCATTTAACTCTATTTTTTATACCATAATATTAGGGGAGAAGAAAATTTAATCAATATCAATAGTATTAAGTATTCTAATCTTTAACATTATGAAATACTAAAATATAAAATATCATTTTATGAAAACTTTTGAAATATATTTTGTTTAAATTTATTGTTTCTATGATCATAAAAGGGGGAGTTTTTTGGTCTTACCATTATTGATCCAAAACATTTAATTTTAACACTTCCTTTATTACCCATAAGACCATCATTTTTATTGATAATTATTTTTCATGAGGTATGAATATTTTTATGTTAATGTTATGAATATTTATATAAGTTATTTTCATTCTAGATAATGAAATTTTATGTACCTATATTCCTGAATTTTATGTTATAATCTATGTATAAATACTCATGATGTACAGGTTTTTGAAAACATTCACATAACCTGGAAGATATAAGAAGTGATGACGTCATACACTAGTGTGTAAATAAATGAATGAATATATAAATGAGGATTAAAATTAAAATAATATATATATATGATGAATTATTACAATATTAATTATGTTTTATAAATAAAATGAAATATAATGATGAATTCATATGTTCAAGATGAATACTTATGATCTGAAAGAATTAATACGATCGAGCTAAACATATACAATTAGAAGAAAATATAATAAAAAATAAAGTTATATGATTGGAGTGAATTCATACATTCAGTGAATATTCATAAGATTATACCAATGATAAACTGTAAAGACTAACTTAGATATGGGAAGACTTATTAAATGATTTCTTATAAAGTTTAAATATTACAAATCTTAATAGTTTTGGGTATTTCTCAATATTTTACTAATATTATGAGGAAACTATAATCGTTTTCATATTTCAATGCAATTATAATCCAAAATATATATTTATCCAAATTATAAATGTCCATTAGAAGAAATATTGGGTAATTAAAGGTTTATATTATTTATTGATAATTTGGTTCTAAGAAAGATAGTATCCACTATTAAATACTAGCAAAAAATTTCAATTTTGGGATAATAATGAAACATAAAATAGATATAGAATTAATTTAAATATGTTACAGTATTTACTCTTGAAATATTGAATTCATGAAAGAAATATTAATATAAAAATAGTGGAACTACTCTCATGGGAATTTAGTGTGAAATAATAGAACTACTACGCACAAATTATTTATTTTTCATATATTCTTTCAATATGAATTAAAATAGAAAATATATTACTACATTGTTCTTTCATGTTTTATTTATAAAAAATTTAAACTCATCATAGAGACTTTAAATGATTATTCATTCAATGTCCATTATCGATCAACTATGAGTTACTGCGAGCAGTTTTGTGATAAAGATTCTATATTACCTATATATTTTTATATTTTATTTAATGTGGAAATGCAAGTATTTTTTTGTAATATATATTTATAATTTTTATAAAATGGGGAATATATTAAAATATATTTTAAAAATCGCAATAAGATATAGTTTCTTACACTCAACTCTTGAGGTTCTAGGAAAATAACATGCTTAGTGAAAGTCACCATAATCATAGAAAGAGTTATAGAGATTGGAACTAGGGGATCCTTATTCCAGGAATCACTATATATATATATATCCTATATACTTTTTCATATCTTTAAAATAAATTTTCAATTAATATCTTATTTTAAAGAGTGGGACAATATTCAATCAACTTTATGATGTTCGTATTATGAAGGAGAAACATTTATGAAATCATGTCATCCCCCTCTTTATTTTTTGTAAAAATATTACTGTATTTCCACTAAATATCAATAAAATTTTTCAAAGCTTCAATATGAACACTAGTATCGGTTCTACATTGAAATTATAGTTAGGTTTCAGAATAAAAATTGAATTAATATGAATTTATATGATGTGTTGAGGAATAATGAAATGGTAATGAAGGATAAAATTAGGAAAAAATACGGAATACATGTAAGAGAAGACAAAAAATGAAGGCCATAGGGGGATCCATGGTATAATGGTACCTATGTAATGCAAGGAAGAGGAAATCCGGTGAAATGTTGTAAAAAATAAACATGGTCATTTTAGAAAATTCAAAATTTTATTTAACCAGGGAAGACAACACAGTTTTAAAATATGGTTTTTCCAAACTCTATGATAAAAATTAAGACCGAATACCATTTATAAAATAGGCCACAATTTTTTATTAAAGATTCCACATGGTAAGAAAATCCTTGTGGTAACTTTGAAAATGATTTTCGTCCAATAAACACTATCTCACAAAATTAGGGGTGCGATTATAAAAACTGTGAACAAATCAAGAACACTAACATGTTACCAATAAATTAACATTTTCAACCACTCAATTACAAAAATGTAAAAGGCCAATAAAAATAAAATAAATAAATAACAATAAAACATATTAGTTACTGGATAGGTGTCACAATTATCCCCACCCAGAACCCCCCTAAAAGACCTCAAAGTATTGAATCCATATAATTGTTAGTCTATTAATACCTAATTTTTTTAACACTATGATATATAAATGATATATTGGTCACACTACCATGGATCAAAAATTAAGTAATTTTACTTAAAATACAATAACTTATTATAGAATCCCACAATATGAACCGTCAACTCAACAATAGCAATATTGGGATCTGCATCAAGGTCCTTACATTATATCATGTGATATAGGTTTAAATGATATATAGTTACCTAAAATACATGAATGGAATCATAAATTTAATACAAAATGTATGCTACATCTAATAGTTACATTAAATTTCCAAGACACTGCATGATCATAAAAGACTCCACATATCATGACACCATCTTTCCCTATGTCTATAAAAAATGTGTCCAAAACAAGGATAAATACATTGATACACATAATCACATAAAATAAACTATAATGGATGATGTAAATGGTTGATATATTATTTTTTATGAATCTAATATTTATCCAACTAATTCTGAATCAATTGTATGTTTTCTATTATCTTCTCAATGATTCTAAACCCAATAAGAAGAACTCACCATGTTTTTTCCTACAGATAGAAGATCAAGAGAGTATTATATATAAATTTTCAAACCCCTACCCTAGTTATTATATTTTATTTTATACATTTAATAAAATTTGAAAACATTCTTAAATTTGGGGTTTAACTAGGTTTTAATTAATGTTTTCAGAATTTCTGTTTGGGTGCAGGGTTGATGTATAATTTGCTGAAACCATGTGGAAAAAGTGAAAATGATTTTATAGTTTAACATAGTTGAAAGGAATAAGTAGAGTATGATTATTATAACCATCCATATAGCCCGTGCAAGGTTATCTATGTCTTCTAGTTGGGGTGTTGATTTGGTATTATGTTTGACCAACCATGTGGCCAAACCATGTGCAATGTCCAATCCAATTAATTTTTTTAAAATTACAAAATCTCCACCCTTATTAACATATGTCATAATCCCTTACCACCTTTTTCTGATAATACTCCGGTATAATAGATCTCAACCTTGTGGTCCTCTTATAGTTCCTCTCATTATCATGGAGATTCCATGATATTTCATTAAGATCTGGATTTGAATCTTGAAATTAAAACCCCCAAATATTAATTCTCTCCATTTTTCTTTCTTTTTTCTTTTCATACATCACTTATCATATCTATGGAATAACCCTAATCCATATGGGGTGTTTTCTTTTGAGAATGTTTTATGTCTAGGTCATGTGAGACCCATCTTGAGCCCGATTATCATGAGAACTATCAAATGTTATGATTTAATCTCGATTTATGATAGGTTTCCTAGTGTTCAAACAATTAAATTCAGGAACCCTTACAGATTTTTATTTAATCATTTATTTTTTGGAATTTATTAATATTAATAATTTTTTATGAGTCTCTCCGAATGGTAAGAAATGTTTTACTTGGTTTTTATTAAATTCAATAAACTTTTTCTTTTATAAATTTTAAAAACACTTAATGAAAATTTTTCAAAACAACTATTTGATAAAATTATTTAATGGAATATAAATTTAAAATATAATTTATTTAAAATTTAATTTTTTTGAATGTGAATTATCATTTTGTTATTTAGTTTTACATAACATTTCATGAAATAACCAAAATTAAAAGAATTGATAAAATATATAAAGCTTTTATTTGAATGAAAATGGGATGTATAGAAATGTTCTATTTACATAATTGATTTGTTTATTTTTATACATGTTAAAAAAATTAAATATATTTATATATTCTTATGAGAATATGTGAATTTTTATATTTTGAAATTTATATGAATATATATATATCTATGTGTGTGTGTTTGTGTGTGTAAATGAATATGGTTGTAATGAGAATGGAGAATATCACGAATTTCAACTGATTATTCCAACCTAGTTTCCAAAAAATAATTCAATTGGATTTATAATTAAAATTATAAAGGCTTTGTTTTCACGATATTCATTATGCACCATGTTTTGTAATGGATTTTCTAATTTCATAAAATACTAATTGTTATTGCTCTGATGATTTTTCTATATTTCCATAAGGTGAATTAAAATTTTTTCCCAGGTTTTTGAAATTATATTAATTAATGATTCTATTATTTCATCAGTAGCCAATTACTTATAATGGGTTTATGAAAGGAAATTTTGGAACTAAATGTGAAACATTGGAAATTGTTAAAAGATATTGGAAAATGAATACCTAAAAGGGGAAGGCTAGTTTGTGTAGAAATTATAGATTAAACCACCTTAGAAACATAATTGATCATAGAAATATTTCTTTATCATATAGTAGTGACACCGAATAAATATGCCAAGAGATGTACTATATAGAGTATGGTTGGATGTGGTTTCATTTTCGATTGGAACCACTCCATTATTCCAATGGAAATCTCTCCTAAAAATTTAGTGTCCAAATTATATTTTGTCTGATTAGATCCCAATTTGATAAATGTAACTAAAGGTACCACTAAATATAGATAACCAATGTATTTTAACCTAGGTTTATATATTTTATATTATTATTTCTTGGTACATTATTTTTTATAATTTTTTTTTAAATAATAGATCATATTTTACTTATAATTGATAAATAATTTCATTTCATTTCATTATATAAATTTCATAAGAAAAAAGCATGTTTTACTAATTCCATTAAAGATTTTAAAGATTTTAGAAAAGGGGTGATTCTAAAATGGATTTTTAAAATTGTTTACAATTTTTTTTCATATAATAGTATCATATGATAACAATACAGTATTATAGGTGATGGTTTTTATATAATTAAAATGAAAAAAGAATTTATAAAGTGATATTGATTTTTATGTTCTGAAAAATGGAAAACCATTTTTGATAATGTATTTGAAATTATATAGATGTGGAAAATTTATATAAGGATGGTTTAGTGGGTTTTGTTTCACATTAGTAGACTTTATACACTATATTCTTATTAATATAGTTGATATTTAAGTATATGATTTTGTTCTAATCATGAATATTGTTGGTGCATTGATTAGTTTTAATGTTAGACAATATATCATTGAATCATAGGGAGTTATTTCAATTTATTATTTATAGTTAGATTCTTCTATTACATCATACAAATACCCATTTTATTTTTTTTGGTTTTGGTTTTCGTTTTTAATGCACATAATATATGGGAGCCTAGGTGATTCATATGGTGGAAGCTATTTTTCCATAAGGGAGAGCCTTAGGGGTGAGAAGAGGAATTAATTAATTTTTTTTATTTTTTTCTCTATTTAAATTGCTTAAATGAAAGAACATGTTTTATTTACGATTTCATTATAGCAATGATTTTCTACATATTAATGGTTCATCCAAAGAATATAATAAATTTATTCCACTAGTTTTCCAAATTATAAGGTTGAAATCATTCCCAAATGTTTAATTATAATTCATATAGTAATTGTTTTCACCTTGAGGAACTTTTGAAAGATCCTTGGGTATTTCAGAAGACAACATCAATTCCTAATGGAGGGATAACTTAGGTTGGTTTATGAAAAAGTGATATCATAGCTCATGTTCATTGAAGGGTCTTATAAGATTCCACAACCATATAAAATGGAAATTCTAGAAGGATAATGAATTTTTATTTACTGGATGGGTATGATTTTGAATCAAGAATCAGAATGGTATTATAATGGTTGTAATAAATGATAGTGATGTTTTTAAATGAGTAATATAGATAAGAAGGTATATAGTGTGTTTATTTGAGCTTCTGGAGATTTGGGTTAGGATTCTATCTTTTCTATACAGGGTGCATAGGTTTATGTGCATGGTATCAGAGAAACTGTGTGAGACCTTGATAGTTATGTTTTTTTAGTTCAATTTCCATTAAACACAATTATATTTTATAGATATAACACAGTTTTTATCAAACAATGTGAGTTAGTGTAGAAACCATGTAATTTGGTTGAGAGCCTCAGGTATTGTGAATAGTTTTAGATAAATTGTGTGCTTTGTTCTTGATGGTCGTAGTGTGGGTTTTTAGAAATAGTGTATGATTAGGAAACTATCCAAATAAACCATGAAATGGGTGATAGTGTTAGATAATATGGAGACAATGGTTGGATCATGACTTGTATAATCATGTGATGCCCATTTTAATACCTGATAAGGGAAAAAGGTTGGTGAATAGTTTTAAAAATGTACATCCAAACTATGAAACATCCAATAAGTTCATTAAACTGGGTACTTTACCAAAATAAACCCCTTGATTTTTTCATCCACTCCCCCTCGTCCATTGGCATTAAGTGAGCGGGGACTGGGTTCTCCCCCAATAACTTCTTCCTTCTTCAACCCCTTGATTTTGGTTGTGGTAAGGGATATTTATTATTATTTTTAGGTATTATTCATCTATTATTGGGATCCTTTCTTCTTCTTCTTTGTCCTCTCTAATATTGGTCTTCTTCTGTAAGGATTTTTATGAAATTTACCACTATGTTTATTAGAATTTTATATTTATCTATGGAATTCATTCCAAATTCATATATGAGTTTTAAAGATTACTTCTTCACGTCCTTCCACGGAAATCCCTTATTGTATTCAATCATGGTAATTTTTCTTATGTTTTTCCTTACATATTAATCTAATGAATTTTCATTATTGTAACGATTTTAATAAAATTTCCTAAGAATGGTGTTCAGATTCCAATTTTCCCTCCCATTTTGGTTGTATGGAGTTTCGACATGGTGTTGGTTTAAATGGGTCAAAACAATATCATTATGTTGCTATAGTTTTAAAGTTTGTTGTCAACCTCTGTGTGATTTTAAAAATCGGTTTTGTGTGGATACAAAATGTTTATCTAAATTGAGTGTGTCTTTTAACCTTTTTAGTGAAAATTCATTAATTGATATATCAAATGGTTTTTATGGGATTTATGGATTTAGTACAATTCTGTATGTTGAAGACTAAGACACATATTTTAAAGGTGGAATAAAAATGTTTTAAATTTTGTGTATTATTACATTATTTTATAAATATTACTTGAAAATTGATAGGCTATATAATAAGATCTCTATATTCCAAGGCATATGTGGTGATAATGGTATACTAGGACCATGCTAACTAATAAGGGTTTATGTGTGGTTTTTATTGTTTTGAATTATCATGATTTTGATCCTTGTAAATTATGAAATGATTGAAATTTATAGATATTTTTACATGAAATTCCACCGATATAATTTAATATTTGTAAAATGTTTTTGGAAATCCATGGTTTAGAGAGTAAAAAAATAAATTCAATAGGTATGGTAAAATATTTCTAACATGGTGCTCTACATATGAGGTTTAGAGAGATAGACGTGATGTTCCATAGGTATGGCTATTGATGTATGACATAACCTTCCACATATAAGGTTTAGAAAGTATGATGTGACACTATGTGACCATCGAATATGATATTGTATTTGATTATCCATATTTTTACCAATAGTTTTTTTGAATCAATTTGGTATTAGGATGAGGTTCCAGGAATGATTGATAATGATACATGGTTAAGGGACTTGACTTGAATTTTCGCACTAGTATCACATAATCAGTTGATAGATACTTTGGATTGATGTCTTATGATTCATGGGTTAACTAATAAATGAAAAATCCCTTTATTCATAAGATTATATTTTACATGATTTTTATGTCTTAGGCCTCCATCTTGGGTCAGTACTGATGTGGTCGGAGTAGGTTGAAGTTGGGAACCGAGATCTAATGGGTTACAAGATAAGCAATTGGGATTTTTGAGATGTATCTTCCTTTATTTAATTATTATTTATTCGATTGTTTATCTTCATACACTTTTAACTTTACTAATATTTTCTTATAAAACCATTAGTGGTGCCCTAATGAGTTTTACTCGCATCTTTCTTAGTCCCCCACTTCACATGGGTAGGTGAGCAATTCCCACATGTTTATTTTAGGTACAATATTAGGCTGAGGACCGTGTTGAGTTTGGAATGATTGATAAGGATAACTCAAATGTATTAGGTGAATTGAAAAGATTTGGACATATACCACATATATATTTTATTATTTAGTTTATTCAAAAAACATATTTCATTGATAGAATGTGTTACATGCAACATTGAGTTTGGACAAAAAGTATCACACTATTTATATAGTATTATTAAATATGGCTGTTATCGAATAAATTTTGGAATAATGAGTATTAATAGTATTAAATAAATTATTACAATATATGTTTTACCCATGTATATGAAATTAATTATTTAGTGACAAATTAATTTGAAATTAAAATAGGAATAAATCTAAAATAAAGGAAATATTTTTTTAGAAAAACTATTTTAATGCGCACAAAAAAATCATCTAAATAAATTAAATAAATAATTTTTGGTGGATTATTTTAATAATATGTATAAATTATATAATCAGTAAAATATTTAACAGTAATCCTATATTTTCCAAGAAATAATTAAGAATGTATTAAATTTTGAATTAGAAACTACACTATTCTAAAAAATTAGTTTTTCCCCTTTAACGCAATTATTTTAAATTTAATTTTTGAAACATTTTGAAATTTTATATAAAAAAATTAAATTAAATTCTTAAATAATCGATTAAAATGTATATTATGGTGTGGTGTTTGGAATTTTCTAAAAATGATAATTTTCAATGAATAGTAAAAAATACTAGTTTTTTTTTAAAATGGCCTTTTATATTTAAGAATTTATATTCCTAATTTTTTTTTAAAAAAGTTTTTGAACTAAAATTATTTCAATTATATATTTATTAATAAAATTTATTTAATTTTAATCAATTTCATAATTTATTTTTATAAAAAAACATTTAAAAAATTTGAGCATTTTCTCTATGGAAAACCACTTTCTCATTTAGTATATGGGTATATTTTTTTAAAAAAATTCCAATTCAGTGTGTTGTATTTTAAAAAATTTATTAAATATTTCATATAAGATTAATTAATATTTTATGTTAATTTAAACATTTTTTGTTGCATAAGAAATAGTGAAAATAGAAAAAATTATTATTTAATATGGTTATGGTTAAAGGGACTTTACATGTGTTAAACAAAAAAGGTAAGGTATAAAGTGACATATGGAGATTTATAAAACCAATTTCATGCCCATATTCTATATTTATAGAATATTAGATCTGAAAATGATCCATTTTTTGGCCTTTTTCCGTTTGAAAAAACATGGTTACACTTTATTCTTTTCAAGCATTCCATGTGTGTTCTCTCCCATACATATAAAATGCCACTGGCACTCATATCCCCATTACACATCCTAGACAATATTTTATTACCAATCTCCAAAAATATATATTCCTTAAATCCCTATCCATAACCTAGAGGTCTGGGTGATACTGGAAAGCCAATCAGAGAAGTCCTTATGTTAAACCTAAAGGGTTTGTGTCACGTCCTGCCCTAGTGGGGCCCGTGCTGCGACTCCCCAATAATAACTCTAATAGGTTATGGGCTACTGACTAGCACCAAGTAGGATTATCACAATCCTGGGATTCCATTCCAATGTAAGTTCACACACACACATTCGTTCCCAAAAAATGATGAAATTTAAAAAACACTAAGTACACAATGCATAAATCCCACAATATAACACAACCAGAGTACGGTAGAAAGTAAAGTAAAGTAAACAGGGATAGAAAAAAACCCTACACAAAGAGTCTATAACTACAAGTCTGACCATTAAGGAAAAGTTATTGAAACTATTCTCTATAGCCACAATAAAAAAATGCATTCGGTTTGGTCTCATAAATTACTGTCTTGTCCCAGTTCAATGAGGACTCTATTTGAAGGTTGATCATCAGCAAAAGATAGTATAATGACCCAAAGTTTTTCAATGGAATTTCCCTTCTTTATAATTATGTCATAAAATCACACGGAAACACAACATAATGAACTACTAAGTGATAAGTGACCTTTAAACATAACTTTCTCACTTCTGTATTGGGAATTTTTAGAATCTGACAAACACGGTTGTGTTCAAGATAATGTTTGGAGTCTAATAAAAAAAAATAATTTTTTCTGAATAGTAACATGCCTTTATGAATAGTAACACACCCTTATGAATAGTGATATACCCTAATGAATATTACCCTTACTTATGATAGTAAAAAAATAATAATCAATTGAAAGTATGGTGTACCTATATTTTAGAATAAGTAAATGAATGTTTTAAAACTGTTTTTTAGTAATAAAAAATGATTTTAATTAAATATTAAATTAATAATATTTGGAAAATTATTTTCGAAAAATGGAATTAATTTTTTTATTCTACATGTCAAAAAATGGTTGGGATAATTTTTTATGATTTTTATAAGATACAAGAATTTTTTATGAATAGTGAAATACCATAATTTAAAAAATAAGCTAAATAAGCTCATTATAGAGTCATGTGTGATGTTATGCTAATGTAAGACCACTTGTTTTGGGATTACATGATATAATTAATATTCTTGGTCATTGGAGACTCACTATTACTTGTCTTATGGGAAATTAATAATCTAATGAATTTTATATTAAGTGACCGCCTCTCCCTTCCACTATAAATACAACTTTTCACACCGACATTTCCTTACACGTGTCAAGCTTGAAGCCTTATTTATACTATTCCCAAGAATCGTCCATATCCCCTCCCCCACTTCCAAGATATTTTGGTCTCATCAATGACCAATCATAGAGCCCTTAAGGAGGATCTCAAGAGGAGGATTCAAGAGGTAAATTCTCTCCCTCTTTTTCTTTAATTCCCTTTCAATTTCACGTTCTTTTCTTATTCTCTCCACACCTATCCTTGTACAAATGGTATGGTACCTCTAGTATATAGAATATAATGGAATTTTATGATACTAATGTTATATTATATCATCCAACCAGTTTCCCTTTTCCTTTTATTTTATTAAAGAGAAGTTTTTCTTGATGTGTTAATTTATCTCTTTCAAGAATGACATGTATAGTTCTTCCATTTCTACCATCAGATCTGGTCATGAAACCATTTTTATGGTTGAACCAGAATCTGTTATATTTATTATGTCCTATTTAATGTTTTGTAACTGACTTATGTACATATTACTAAGTGATAAATTAAAACAAGTTCGTTGTGATCAAAAAACCGCCCAAATTAACACAAACAGTCATCATTTAATTTTATCTAATGATTCATCCCCATGGTATATAATATAACTCATTATAAGATCCTTTTATGTTCTGAAATTTTATTAATAACATTTAATACCAGTTTTGGTTGTTTACCCATGTTCTACCCAAACTTAAATTTATGAATACAAGTGAACCGCTCAAGAAAAACCATAAAAATGAAAATTTCCGAACAATGTTTTTAAACACAATAACTTATAAAAAGGCCTATAAAATAACATAATGAAACAAAAATGACTCCTATTAATGTATAAAAGGTTATGAAATTTCTTATTAATTAATATAATGTGATTATATAAGACAATAAAGCAAAGGAAGCGTTCAGATATAATGTATGAGGAAAATCTCGAACCCAATTTTCATCTTTCGGGTTCTCCCTCTTTCACTCCATTTTTTATATGGTTACTCATTCAAAATCATTTTTTCATCATTATCTTTCCTTTTTTGGAATATAGATTTTCTCCACTATTATTTATGTCAAACAAATTTTTTTCCAAAATAAATCTTCTTCTAAGAACACACCTTTTACTTCTCATCCAGGGTTGATGGTTCTTGTATCAAGTATGTTATTCCCTCTTTGTTTTGGGAACCCAAAGATTATGAATGTGTTTTTATGAGATGAAACCCATTCCTTTAGATGGTTTAGTTATGTTCAGCATTGATTTATGTTATTTTTGGCATGCCTGATAATGATAATATTATGATGTGACAGATGCACCTAGAATTATATAGCGCAACTTGAATGTTTGAATATGACGGGTGCACCCAGAATTATACAGTGCTTCAATGAATTGGGTAAAGTGATGAATCTCCAGAGTAAAATTGAAATAATTTGGACAATATGCTATCGTTTTTCACATGTATGTGTGTTATTTAACCACAATGACATGATGTTTCATATTTTTAATGCATTTCCACATTTCAAGTATTATATTTATGCTTCCTCTCATGTTCATGATTTTTTCCCATGTTATGATTATGCTCACCCTGTGATATATTGTTCTTCTCTTTCCTCTTAATGGACTTTTAGATCACCCATTTTGATGTATATCCTCTGTTGGATACACATACTAAGGAGAGGTCAAGTTCTAATAAGAATATAGAGAAGAAGAAATTAAATAAATGTTTATGCATGATGATGTAATTGCTATGTATTGTCAAAGTTTTCCCAAGGAACTAAACATTTGGATCCACTATTTATAATACTATTATGTTGTTTATTATAAAATATTATAATAGTAATGTATTAAAAGGTTGGCTCACTATAGTTGGTATTAGAGGCAAGGTTTAGTTAATTTGGGAATTAGGATTAGTGAACCCTAGAGAAAACCTCTAGCATGAGACTATGCACAAATATGTACACAAGAATATATACATAGGTATCCCATATTTTATGCTTTTAGTATAAATTATCCAAATGAATATGTTATGTATTCTTGACTTGTTGACTTATATTTTTTTCTAACCTTTTCTATTTTACAAAATGGTGGGAACCAGGAAAAACTAGGCCAAAAACTCATGTAAGGGCTAATGAAACAATTGCCTGAATGATATCCCCAACGATTGGGAGGTGGGGTTCAAAACATCTTGGCAATGTTTACCCAATTATCACAGGCTATGAACAATAACCATAATAATAGAGAACTTCCTCCTCCATCAAAGAGGGAGAAACTGGCAATTGAATGTTTTATGTGGCAACGACCATCGACATTTATTAGATCTTTCAATCAATTAGTTATGGAACTGTGGGTCATCTCCATGGAGAATATCTTTTCTTTTCCTCACTGTTATGAGACGGAGAAGGTGACCCTATCCATTTATCATCTAGATGAAGATTTCGATCAATGGTGGTCATTGATTAATAACAGCAAGACAATGGAGTAAATTAAAGAGATGGAATGGGAAGACTTTAAGAAAATGTTTCATAAAAAGTATTTCCCATGAACTCTTCATTTGAAGATTAAGAGAGAATTCATAGAGCTCTAGAAAAAATAATGAGAATCAGTCAAAACCTAGGAAGCGAATTTCACAAGGCTTGCAAGGTACGCTTCTGGTTTTATTTTCAACAATGATAGAAAAATTGATAGATTTCTTAGTTGATTAAAACAACACCATAAAAAGGCTATTGAAATTCAAGACATTGGGAGTTATAATGAAGTTGTTCAATGTGCTCTCAATGTGGAGATGGATTTTAGAGAATGGTCCCACGACTATGGCGATAAGAAATGAAAGACGTAGTTTTAAGCCGGGGGATCTAATGATAAAGGTGGGAAGAAAACACAACGACCCACATGCCAAAAATGTGGGATGTTGCACCATGGGAACTGCCTCAAAGGGATAGGGAAATGCTTCAAGTGTTGGAAAGAAGGACATCATGCTCAAGACTGTCAAAAAGACATAAAAAGGAAGGATAATGTAGTCAAAGAAAGGAGAGAACCACCCATTGTTCAATGCTACAACTACAGGGAGCTAGGGAACTATGAAAACCAGTGCACTAAACCTTGAGATCTTGAGGTTAATCAGCATCAGCAGCCACCAAAGCCAAAGAAAAAATGGATGGCTTATTCCATCACTATTGCGGAAGTGGATCAAGATAATGAAGTCGTACAAGGTACACTTCCTATTCACCCATGAATGGAAAAAAATTCTTATTTTATTCTAGTTCTACGCATTCCTTAATAACTTGAATGTTTTATAGAACTATAGAATTGAATCCCCGAAACCTTGAAGTAGAGATATCTGTAAAAAAAACCAAGCGTTTCAATCATTACAACCAAAGTTTTTGACTCCTTATGTTAGTGTCTCTGGCAAGATTCTTCCAGAAAATCTCATAATACATCCCTTGGTAGAATTCAATTCTATAATTGGTATGGATTGGCCCTTGTTATATAGAGAACATATCAACTATTGGGAAAAGGAAATATCTTTTCATATTATGAAGCATCCCATTCTCCTCTACAAATGCAAGTAAGATCATAAATCTTGATTGAAATGTCCTTCATCTATGTGGATGTTGATTCCTTATGAAGAATCATACCACTCCCAAATGGTTGGGAGGAAGGATAGTTCTAGCCTTGTGGAAATTCCCATCGTAAGGGAATATGGATATTCATTTCCCTAAGTGTTACATGGAATTACCCCAGACCGTGGGGTAGAGTTCTCAATTGAACTCATACCTCGAGCTACTCCTATCTCAAAGTGTCCATATCGAATATATCTTATCAAACTAGAGGAGTAAAATAAGAAGCTGCAAGAGCATCTAGAAAAAGGTTTCATATGCTCTACTGCATCACCTTGGGGTGCAACAATGCTCTTTTGGAAGAATAAAGATGGAAAAATGTGGTTGTGTATCGATTATCGAGAACTAAATAAGATGGCCATAAAGAATAAGTATCCTTTCCCAATGATTGATGACTTGTTTGACCAGTTAAGAGGTGATCAATACTTCTCAATGGTGGATCTTCGTTCTGGATATCATCAGATAAAAGTGAAGAAATATGATATTCTGAAGACTTCCTTCCATACAAGGTATGGGAACTGTGAGTTTTTGGTGATTCCCTTCAGGCTTATTAACGCCCCGACAATCTTCATGGATTTGATGAATAGAGTCTCTAGACATTAACTCATCAAATTTTTGGTAGTATTTATCGATGATATTCTCATCTACTCTAAGATAATGGAGGAACATGAAGAACATCTATGACTTATGTTGGCAACATTGATAAAGGATAATTTGTACGCAATGTTTAGAAAGTGTGACATTTGGATGAAACAAGTCATGTTCTTGGGACATGTGATCACAAGTGAGGGAATTTCTATGGCTCCTTCAATGACAAAGGCGATTGAGGAATGTCCTAGGCCCTCTAGTTTCATAGAAATACATTGATTTCTTGGATTAGTTTCATACTATTGACGTTTTTAATAAAATTTTCACTATTGTCAAAACCTCTAACTAAGAAAACAGGTAAAGGGGTAAAGAATGTCTGGACAGAAGAATGCATGGGACGCTTCAAGGATCTAAATAAAAGTTTTATCCCTGCACCTATACTCACAGAACTAAAAAGTGGAGAATTTTTTGTGATATACGGTGATTATTCAATGAAAGGCTTGGGTTGCGTACTCATGAAAAATGATAATGTGATAGCCTACACCTCACGACATTTGAAGATCCATGAGAAAAACTACCCGACACATGATCTAGAGTTGGCAGCTTTGATTTTTGCCTTGAAATTATGGCAGCGCTACCTTTATAGGGAGAAGTGTGACATATACACTAACCAATTCACACAAATGGAGCTCAACATGAATCAAAGTAGATGGTTAGAGATAATCAAGGATTATGGTTTCTCTATTCACTACCATTCTGGAAAGGTGAACAAGGTAGTTGATGCTCTAAGAAGAAAAGAAGCCTCTACTCTATCCATGTTACGGATTGAGAAATTCCCTATCTTCTTCGATATTAATAGGATGGATTTGGAAATCATAAGGGCAAGGGATACATCATAACTTTACCAAATGATTGAGCAACCAACTATCCAAGAGATGATTAAGGAAGCACAAAGGGAAGTTGTTGATATACTAAATAGGGTGAATGTAGTAATGGAAGGGAAACTGCAAGAGCTCCATATTGATGATGATGGTGTGATTTGGTTTGGAACATGGCATTGTGTGACTTCATCACCCTGGATAAATAAGGAGCTATTGGACAATGCACATAGCTCAACTTTCCCTATCCATCCTGGGAGTACCAAGATGTATCATGATCTCTGAGAACACTTCTTCTGGGATAACATGAAGAAGGAGATTGCAGAATATATATCAAGGTTCTTGGTATGTCAGCAAGTTAAAGCAGAGCAACAAAATTCTAGAGGGATGATGCAACCACTGCCTATACCCATGTGGAAATGAGAAAATGTTACTATAGACTTTGTCAGCGGTCTTTTGAAGGCATCGAAGGGAAATAATGTGATATGGGTTGTGGTTGGCCGACTCACCAAGACTTCTCATTTTATCTCTATTCAGGAAGATCTATCGCTTGAACAACATGAAAATGATATATGGGAAAAAGGGGTGAAACTGCATAGTTTTCCACTCATAAGTGTCTCTTACCATGATCCAAGGTTCACATCTAAATTCTGGAGGAGCCTTTAACATGCTCTGAGTAATGAATTAAATTTCATCATGACCTATCACACCCAAACTGATGGCCTGTCTGAAAGGACTATTCATATGCTTGAAGATATTTTAAGTTTTTTCTCTCTAGAAGTCAAAGGTGTGTGGGATCAACATCTCCCATTGGTTGAGTTCTCATACAACAATAGCTTCCACTCGAGTATTCAGATGGATCCATATGAAGCTCTGTATGGAAAGCGATGTAGAAATCCAAACTGTTGGGATGAAGTCAGAGAAAGAAAGCAACTTGGACCTGATCTTGTTCAAGAGATGAGAGAGAAGGTTCATGTCATTCAGAAACACATCAAAGCTGGTTAGAGATGGAAAAAGTACTATGCTAACAACCATTGAAGGAACTTGGATTTTGACATTTGAGATAAATTCTTCCTTCAAATATCTCCATGGAAGAGAGTCATGTGATTTGGGAAGAAATGGAAGCTAAGCCCAAGGTACATTGGCCCCTATGAGATCCTTTACTGCAGAGGAGTCGTGGCCTATCGACTTTCACTTCCACCAAATATGGCTCAAGTTCATGATGTGTTTCACGTATCACTCCTGAGGAAGTACATAATAGACTCCCACATGTACTATAGTCAGAGGTGGTATAGCTGGAAGATGATCTCTCTTATGAGGAGAAACCGATAGAGTTTCTGGACCAGAGAGATAAGGTTATACACAAAAAGACAACCCACCTTGTCAAAGTGTTGTGGTGGAACCATACGTTTTAATAAGCTACTTGGGAATGAGAGGAGGTGATGAAGGGGAACTATCCTCACCTGTTTGTGTGGAGTGAAATTTCAGGGGCAAATTTTCATAAGGGGGAAGAATGTAACGACTCAAATTTTTTCAATGGAAATTCCTTTCCCATAATTATGTCATAAAATCACATGAAAACACAACATAATGAACTCCTCAGTGCTAAGTGACCTTTAAACATAATTTTGTCACTTCTGTATTAAGAATTTTGAGAATCTGACATACACAGTTGTGTTCAAGAATAATTTTGGAGTCTAATAAAACAAAGACAATTTTTGATGAATAGTAACGTACCCTTATGAATAGTCATATGCCCTAATGAATAGTAACCTTACCTATGATAGTATAAAAATATTAATCAAGTGAAATTATGATGTATCTATATTTTAGAATAAGTAAATGAATGTTTTAAAACTGTTTTTTAGTAATAAACCATGATTTTAATTAAAAATTTAATTAATCATATTTGGAAAATTATTTTTGAAAAATGGACTTCATTTTTGGATTATTCATGTCAAAAAATGGTTGGTGTAAACTTTTGGTATTTTTCTGAGCTACTTGATTTTTTTTAATAGTGAAATACCATAATTTACAAAATAAGCTAAATAAGCTAATTATAGAGTCATGTGTGATGTTCTGTTGATGTAATCCCACTTGGTTCGAGCTCACATGATAAAATTACTATTCTTGGTAATTAAAGAATCACTATTCCTTATCTTAGTGGAAGTTAATAAACTAATGAATATTTTATTAAGGAAACCCCTCTCCCCCCACTATAAATACCACTCCTCACACGCACATTTCCTCACACCTATCAAGCTTGAAGCCTTGTATAAACACTTCCCAAGAATCTTACCCAGCCCCCCCATGCCCAATATCTTTTGGTCTCATCAAAAGACCAATCTTAGAGCCCTTACAGACAATCTCAAGAGGAGGATTCAAGAGGTAATTTCTCTCCCTCTTCTTCTTTAATTCCCTATCAATTTCAAGTTCTTTTCTTATTCTCTCCCCACCTATCATTGTCTAAATGGTATGGTAAATCTATTATAATGAATATACATTAATTTTATGATACTAATGGGATATTATATCATCCAACCCATTTCATTCTTCCTTTTATTTTATTAAAGAAAACATTGTTCGTGAGGTGTCAATTAATCACCTTCAAGAACGACATGTTTACTTATTCCAGTTCTACCTTCAGATCTGGTCATGAAACCATTTTTATGGTTGAAAAATAATATTTTATATGTATTATTTCCTATTTAATGTTATATAACTTACTTATATACATATTACTATGTGATAAATTAAAACAAGTTCATTATGATCGAAAAACTGGCCAAATTAACCCAAACAATCATCATTTAATTTTTTCTAATGATTGATCCAAATGGTATATAATATAACTCATTATAAGATCATTTTAAATTATGGTATCTCATTAATAACATTTAATATCAGTTCTATATTTTTACCAATGTTCTACCCAAACTTCAATTTATGAATACAAGTGAACCTCTCAAGAAAAACCAAAAAAACGAACATTTCCGAACTATGTTTTTGAACTGTACAACTTATCAAAAGGCCTATAAAATTAAATAATAAAACCAAAATGAAACATATTCATGTATATAAAGTTCTTTAATTTCTGACCAATTAATATTATATGATTATATATGACATTAAAGTGAAGGAAGCGTTCAGATATAGGGTAAGAGGAAAATCTCAAACCCAATTTTCATCCTTCAGGTTCTCCCTCTTTCACTCCATTTTTGATGTGGTTACTCATTAAAAATCATTTGGTTGTAATTTTATTTCCTTTTCTGGGATATAAATGTTCACCACTATTGTTTATGTTAATAAAATATTTTCCCAAAGAAAATTTTTTCTAAGAACTCACCTTTTACTTCTCATTCAGGGTTGATGGTTCTTGTATCAATTATGTTATTCCCTCTCTGTGTTGGGAACCCAATGTTTATAAATGTGTTCTTATGAGATGAAACCCATTCCTTTCCATGGTTTAGTTATGTTCACCATTGATTTATGTTCTATGTGGCATGCATGATAATGATAATATTATGATGTGACGGGTGCACCCATAATTATATGGTGAAATATGAATGTTTGAATGTGAAGGGTGCACCCAGAATTACACAGCACTATAATGCATTGGCTAAAGTGATGAATGTCACGAGAAAACATGAAATGATGTGGACAAGATGCTAGATTTTTTCACAATTATGTGTGGTATTTCACCACAAAGACATGATGTTTCATTTTTTTATGCATTTCCACATATCAAGTTTTATATTTATGCTTCCCCTCATGTTCATTATTTGTTCCCGTGTTATGTTTATTCTTACCCCATGATATATTGTTCTTGTCTCTCCTCTTACTATAATTTTAGCTCACCCATTTTTATGTATATTCTTAGATAGATATACATACTAAGGAGAGGTCAAGTGCCAATAAGAATCTAGAGAAGAAGAAATTAAATAAATGTTTATGCTTGATGACGTAATTGCTATGTATGGTACTAGTTTTCCCATGGAACTAATACTTTGGGTCCTATATTTTTAATACTATTATGTTGTTTATCTGAAAATAATGTATTATTAATGTAAGGGAAGGATGGGTCACTATAGACACGACACGTGCGGGGAAATCCCATGTAGAGGTGAGTATAACAACACTTTGTTAGATCCCCCGAAACCACAAATCAATATAACAAAGGAAGGACAAAGTCATATACTCACAAGTATATGTCTATGACACATATATTAAGAATATATAGATATACTAAATCCAAGACACATTATATAGAGGTAGGCCCCAACCATAATATACTAGCAATAGGATTTACTGCCTGAGTACTCAACAAAGAACCCATCATGGAGAATACACTCATAAGTATGATATCACCGATGAAGTCATTTGAGGAGGTACTACTCATTTGGAACCATCATGTGAAAGATAAAATGATAGTTCTTAAGATAATATGATACATAGATGAGGGTCAAATTGAGGGCCATGGGGTGATAACAACAACTCAATATGGACGAACCCTCTATGTATAGGATCAATGTATGCATAATGATGGTCATGTCGATTCCAATAATAATACATAGTGAATGAAGAATGAATAAAGGATCTTCTCTGGGCCTCTCAGTGGATTTCAAAAACTCTATCCAAGATGTCATGTTGAAGGGATCATAGTCTTATGATTTGGAAATGATTCATGAAAACCTTTAGGAAAAAATGGATGGGGACACCCTTCCACGAAAATCGTCTAAGAAATAGAGGAAAAGTCGATCAATCCTTGTAGATAGGTGTTGAAGGCATGTAGTAGGGTCACATGTCATGTCCCTTAACCACGTGTATAGCATTTATACAATGGACTATGTCATTCCAATCCATTTTCATGTAGAAAAGGGGATCACAATGTGAAGGGAAATCACATGTCCTATGCTAGCATCTAATGTCTTCACATTTACATTATCCATGTTCAAGTACACACTATGATCCTAGGTCTACCTGACATTTTACAATTATATGGTGTAGTCAGTGTAACTGGTTCAGTCTAGGCCGTGTGAGGGAGTACGCGCAGTTTAGAAATCTTGTGTACTCTGGCCCATGTCAGTGTACATACCATTTACGATCTGAGTCTTCTGAGGGGGACTAAAATCTATGTAGTCATTGAATACACGATGTGTGTATCAGATTTTCCAAAAACCCATTTACTTTTTCACACTCATTCCATCGATCTCTTGGATTTTGTTCGGGTCATCTGTTCACCAAGAAAATCTAGATCCAATCTAGTTTTTCCACTATAACACTGAATTGATGGGATTTGGGCCTTTAATTGGTTCATAAAATTCAATCATAGGTGGTCTTTGTAATCCCTTAAGATTGAATATTCAGTACCCCCCATCATTCTATCCACTGCCACACCCACCAAGGAACCTCCATCAATTCATCCGAATTTCTAATCTACAGTTTCAGATCATTGCACCAAGAATCGAAGGTGCATTGATAGATTTTTTACAATGATGTCAAAGAATAGGAAGAAAGCCGAACACGTGATGAAGAAAAAAGGATTCGACGAATGAAAGGGAAAACAAATCGGGGAAGATGAACATCGATTAATGTTTTTGTTGATCTTGGTTCATCACCATTATAACGGTAAATGTATCCAAATGAATCTAAAGAATCAACTCTTGATAATTCATGAAAAATAACCCATCCATCAAATACAATCGATCAATGGGAAAATATGTTCATGGATTATTCCACTTTCATCATATTAATCATGAAAAAAGAATAAATGAATTACATCAATGCCCTCCCAAAAGTAGGCTCACTTGCTAACAAATAATTGTCACCACAATATTTCCATTGTTGAGATCCCTTATGATCAAAGTTCATCAATCACCAATTTGATGTTCCATAATCACCTATTTGGGGGAATTCTCCAAATCTGTCTATACAATTTCATTAATGTATTTCACATTGATGAGGCTAACCTTACATCTTTGACATATGAATATAATTAATGACAAAATAAATGTGTTGTGTCATGAAAATTAAATAAATTATTTAATTTATTTTGTTCATCTAAGATTCCATGATTAAATTCAATAATCTACCCACACCAACCGATGCTAGGTCATTCCTAGGGTAAAACTGCTATTATGAACTCAATAATGGCTTGTGATTTAAAATCTCGGTACCCGTTTAGATGTTATTCGATTTTTTCAGGAAAACTGTTTGTGCTTACTATTTTATATCTTAATATTTGTCTAGAATTGGTTATAGGAACACCAAAACTCATAATCACACATCGTCTCAGCTCAAGGTCTCTAATTATATATATATATATATATAATATTTAGAAATAATCAATAGAATATCAGAGTCATTAAATTCTTCCTACATTGGGGATTTATGTACACTGAAATCCAAAATAATGACTACTCAAAAATATTGGGGTACTGAGAAAAAATATGAGCCTCACGGTCCCATGTGCTTTACTAGAGATTCACATGCTACCATCATACACACACTAAATGAATTAATCACCCCTAAATGATCTTCTCAGACTGATCCTCAATCAATAATAGGTACATAGAAAAATTATCACCAAGTTTGATGTCCATCTCTCCACAATCTATGATGTGTGATGAGTCATGCATGTACCTCCTTAGTTACAATGTGTGGATTAAATCACGTACCTGATCTAATAGAGGGGGTAGAGCTAAGTTATACACCACATATCCAAATCTAGGTAGTATCTAAAAAGGGCCAATGTGAATTTAAGATAACTTTCCACCCCATCCAAATCTCCATAATCCTGGTCAAGGTGAAACAAACAAGAATAGATGGTCTCCTTTATTGAAATCCAATGACCTCTATCTCCTATCATCACAAGACATATGTTAGCTCTGGGAAGTCTTCATCCACTGTTGGAACATTTTCACTTTCATTGTTTTATCCCACACTAACTTCAGACCCTTGAGTGTGGACTCTCCTTGGTTAGTCTATCAATGAGGTGGCCGATAGTGATACCTGTACAATGCCTTGAATAGTGCCATTCCAATAGTGGAATTATTTTTGTTGTATGAAAACTCAACTAGTGGTATGTGATCCCCCCAACTATGAAAAAATCCTATCAATCAAGATTAAATCATGTCCTCTTGAACCTAAATGGTCTGCACATTCAGTCCATCATTTTTTGGGTAGAAATCTATGCTCAAGTGTAACTGTGTCTCAAACACCTTTTTAATTCCTTCCACAACCGGGATATAAATCCTGAATCACAATCAGAAAAATATTATATAGAAATCTATAGAGTCAAACCATCTTCTTCACATAGATGCATCCCAAGAACTCCACTGAACTATGCTCTTCGATAGGTAGTATGTGGGCTAACATTTTGAGTCAATAAATGATCACCCAGATGGAATCACATCCCCTAGATGTACCCTGTAAAACTGTCATTAATTCCATCAATATACCATCCCACATATATTCCTTCACCTAAAGGGGTTGAGATAAATCCACAAGAACCTGGTGCTCATCCTTCACTTACTAACAATTATGGCATTGGGAAAAGAACTCTGCAACTCCTTTCTTCATCCCTGGAAACCAAAACTGACGTCATAGGTCATGTAACATCTTTGAAACACATGGATGTAATGCCAAAGTGTGTGTGTGAAACTCCATCAAAAACCTACTCTCACAATGTGACATGTACTAAGATTCATCCTCTAAAAAGAACTATTTGCTCCCCACCTTTTAAATATCCATCAGAAGCATACCCTATTGATATATGAGAATGTTGGATCACACAGTTGGTATCACCATGTTGTGTCTCCCAAAATCGATGTAAGAGTGGAGGGGTAACAATCATCGATTCAAGGTAAGATCCTCCATCTCCATCCACTAAGGATAACTGTAATGAGGCTAGCTGCTCTAATTACTTTTTCAAAAACTATGGACTAAATCTCCTGCTAAGAGCATCTTCTACAATGTTATCTATCCTAGGAGTATAGAAAATCATGAATTTTTGATGCTGGTGGAACACTAGCCATCACCTCTCTCTCAATTTTAGATTCTTATGAAGAATGATATAATTTATACTTTTATAGTAATATTATATGATAATCTACTCACCCATATGGTAGTTTCACCACATATTAAATAAAAATAATACCACTTCTAACTCAAGATCATGTGTTGCGTGTTTCTTATAATGTGGTATCAACTAGAATGAAGGACATGAATTAATTTCTTGCATCTACATTTGGAAATAATGAATCCTATTTCCCAATTCATCATAGAACACTACATAGTAGACACCCTACTCTATAAATTGAATGTTTAGAGCACTCATTAAAATCAACCTCAACTACTGAAAATAATGATGGTACTGCTTTTTCGACAAAATAGGATTCCCCTTTTTAGTCAAAGATGTCTTCTGTACTGATATCTTGGAAAATCATGTATTATTATCCATAAATAGCATGGTATCCCAAAGATTCTCTACACATATATCACAATTTTAGGTGTCTACCATGCTAACACATCCTCAACCATGGTCATGTCCACTTCCCATCTATCATCTAAAAAAACATTTCCAAAAATGTGGACCGCGTGAATCCATATCAGCCACTTTGAGATCTTTTGGTAAAGATGTTTCTCTTGATGTAAGTGTAAAACTGTCATTATGTGTCTTACGTGGTCCTCCTTGGATTCTATTAGACAAGGATATATTTGATAAAGAATTCTACAAAACTATATAAGTAAGGTTGAATGATCTAGTTCATGAGTCCCGTGATCACTTATGGAGAGTTTTTCACCCCAAAGGGAATCACCAAGTACACATAAAGAATTCAATGACATATTAAGGCCGTATTTGGTATATATTCATCTGAAACATTGAGATGGGGATAGCTCAATCATATTTTAACCTTTGATAACCATCAAGCCCCTCTAAAATAATCAAAGAGGTCATCAATTTTCTATAGTGGATACTAGTTCTTCACACTCATCGAGATCAAGCATTGATAGTCCACACACAACCTCCAACTACTATCTACATTTTTGGAAAAACAAAATTGGGGCTGCCTATGGTGAAACATTGGGTCTCATGAAGCCCTTTCTCTGCAATTCCACCAACTGCATCCTTTTCTCGTGAATCTTTACAGGATCCATCCGATATGATGGTCTAGATATCGGTGTCTCCCTTGGGTGTAAATCAATAAAGAAGTATATATCTCGATTGGAGGAGGTGGAAAATCTTGAACATCTTACAAAAACACATCCTCGTACTCCCCTACTACTATATGAAATAGGAAACAACTAACATCCACTGCACTGTAGGTCAATCTAGCCAACAGATGAGTAATCGGTTACCCCCTCCTTCGCATGAGTACATCCTATGATTCATTGGTTTTATTTTCAACAGTAAATTTACAACTCATTCCATCACTACTTAAACACAACAACCTCTTCCTAAAATATAAAATGAAGGCATGGACTATAGATATGTAATCCATACCAGGAATGACATCATAAGGCTATGATTCTTCAGCCAAGATGTCCCATCCAAAACTCACACCTCCAAGGGCCAGGTCACATTATCAGCAAAGGTATATGATTACTAATTCTTGGCAATTTGGTTTCTCCAAGATAAAGGGTCATGTAAATTATTTATCCACAATTTAAAAGTCTCAAAGATGATATTTTTTCATGAAAGGAATGACTAGAACAAATTTCAATAAGTATGAAAACTAAATTAAAAAAAGGCACAGATTGTAACACAAATCATTCATGGAGTCATAGTTCAAAATCCTCAATTGTATATAGTTTTACCCACCCCTATAATCCATTTACATGAACCTAGAATTGACCACCTAGGGGTGGTGGTGGTAAAAAATTGAAACATTGACCACCTCCTAATACTCTCTAAGACCCTCTTCCATATTCCCCACCCAATACATCTGCCTACTACTGTCACTATTTTTTCCTAATTATTTTATCCATAGTATCCCAATCAGAAATATGACAAGTTGGAAAATATCAAGTGCACTTTCCCCTCCAATCACATGAATTGCATTCCCTCTCATTAGGATGACCAGACCCACCATGTGAGCCCTAAATTGTAGATCCTCATTCATAGGACCTCCTCGTGCAACGTATCCCATGTCTAGGTCCATAGTACTATCATTAGCCCCTTATTACCAATATCTATACTCCTTCTTGCCCACTGCCGACTGTCATCAGCAGGATCTGCTCAAACAAGAAGCTTCCAACCACCATATCCTGCTCAAATAACCCCAACATATGTAGGAATACATATAGTAAGAACATTGACTTGGATGTCTCTATGAGAACCATGATCAAAGGTCCAATAACTGTATTAATAATCTCAAACCATAACCATCAATTACTTTGAAAAGTGGGTAATTCTCGATTAATAATCAAACACTCTCATATTGCCCTTATAGAGATGAAGAAGCTCCTAAATATGAAAAAATGTTAGTTTAATTGGTGAAATATCCTCTCTAAAGAGGCGCTCACAATATTTCAATAAACTATTCACCTCATAATAAGTTTGGATAGCCAAACTCTATCATTTTCCGAGTGAGTGTGGTAAAATCCTCACCGCCAGGACCACCATCTCATCAGCAAGTGTCCTGAATAGACAAAAAAGTTGTCTCACCACCTTAAGACAGTCCTTAACTGCCTATGGTTTAGGATCACCTCAAAGAATGAGGGGTCTCTATTTTTGAAACTCTTGGGGCTTTCCTATCCTGTTCTCATCATCCACTAGTATTTCAGGTACTAAATGCTTTTCAAAAGGTTTTGGTGTGTATAGTGCACCACATGGACGTAACATCTCAAGAACTGAACCCTGTATCAATGCCCCATCACTAAGTGGGTCATCCTCATAATAAAACTACTAAATAATTATTGGTATATGTCACATAGTTATAATTAAACAACAAGACATACCATGACCAACAATTATATCTGCAGATCTGACAGATGAAAGACATATAAACCAAAACTCTTTCTTATTTGATGTATGTACCAACATTTTCCCTATAAGAAGTGTTCTCTTTTTTCCTAGTTAAAAAGCAGCTGATCACAGACATGGTGAATGGATACATTAGCCACCACAACAACACAAGAGTTCCCTACCTGAAAGTAGAATTCAAAATACGTAATGTTGTTACCCAAAACCGATATCATAGACTCCATGTCCTAAAGAAGAACCAAATCATATAATACCACTCTTTCATGACTTTTCCTAGTTATTCCCATGTCATAACACCCCAAACCCACCTCAAATTGTCCTAGGGATGGTGACTAGCACTGAGTAGTCATATCACTAACTTGGGAGGCATTTCCTTTCTACCTGTATGCACACACACACCTCCAAGACCAAAAAATTTTGAAATGTAAAAACCAATAAGTAAAACATATATGAAAACCACTATCTAACACAACAATAGTATGAATGATAATAGATTAATGGTAGTAGGGGAAGAATACATAGACACCGCCAATATTCTATAAACATAAGTCCAAGCTGTATGAAAATTTTAGTTGAAGTACTTTATATAGCCGCAGAAACACACCTCAGTCATCATGGTCTTAAAAATCACAGTATAGTCTGGGTCCACCAATTTCTGTATCCAACGATTGATCATGTGTGCAAGACATGACACAGACATGGAAATACCATGTAGGTTTGAGTATAACAATACTCAGTTGGACACCCCAAAACCAAAATGCAATACAACAAAGGAAACATAAAATAAGATATATAAAACAATATGTATACATCACACATAAAAATAATATCCATATAAAATCAAACCATGATATAGATTATAGAGTCATTTTGTAACAATAGTATTCCAACACAAGGATTTCAAACTCAAAGATTCTACAAAGTACTCATATGAGAGAACATACTCTTGATTTTGGTAGAACTGAGGACATCCCTCCGAGAGGTACTACGCATTAAAAACCATCATGAGAATGATACAATGATAGATTTAAAGAGAACATGATACAAATATGAGGATAACAACCATGTCCATGGGGTGATACCAACAACTCAATCTGGATTAATCTGCTAAATAGAGGATCGGCGCACACATAGTGATGGTCACGTCAATACCAATAACCCCACCTAGGGCACGAATATTGAATTAAGGATCATACTCCATTCCCCTCATGGGATTCCAAATACTCTATCTAGGATTTCTTGTAGAAGGGATCTTAGTACTAGGAACTTAAAACTATTCATACCAGCCTTAAATTGAATTTTTTTTGGACAAAACCTAATAAAACATTTAAATGACATAGAGGACAAGTGAACTAATTCGTGTAGATAAGAGTACACGTTGTGTATTAAAGTCATTGGTTGTGTCAATTGACCCAGTGTACATCCCATGTACAATGAACAATGTCATTACAAACCATTTCATGAAGAAGAAGGGGACACAGTGTGTAGAGGAACAACACACTGTGGCCTTGCATCTAGGGTCCACCCGTGTACTTTAGACATGTGCTAGTACATGACATCAACCGGTATCTACCTGATCAGGTACTGGTATATGCAGTATTGTGTGCAACTAGTTCAGACCAAGCTATATGGGGGAGTACACGCCATGTAGGTGTCACGGCCCATCCCCTAGGGCTAGTGCCATGACTAACCCATGCCCACCTTCCATAGGCCAGGGGTTGGAGACTAGCACCAAAAAGGTGTATCCCTTAATGGAAAGTCATTGCCTTTAAACCTGTACAAACACACTAATCAAAGATCACAATAAGTGGAAACCACTATGTAAACTATTGTAGTAAAACCCATGTAGAATGTAAAGGTGCAAGAATAAAAGCCCAACTGGAATGTCCAAGTACAACTGAAAAGAGCGAGAAAATAGTTCCTCGATCATCCACTAAGGATCCTACCTAATGGGTAGGTACATCTAATGATCTGTAGTCCTACGTCATGCAACATCAAATGGTCCACCTCTGAGCATCATCCAATCCAATCTCCCTCTGTAACACCCCAAGATTTCATAGTGTGTTATTTCTTAAAAATAATTCAATAACTTGCACTAAACGCAACACCGAGTTCAATTGCACCATGACTTACCAAAAAAAGCCATTAAAAGAGGTCATGAATAGTATTAACTAAATTTTAAACTTTATATAATCCTTATAATTTTAGAATCCATATTATGAGTTTCTTAGTCATAATGCATGAACAGATTCATTTTCAGTATTGCACTTTTATCAACTTTTGATAGTGAAACCTTTTTAAATACAATATTTTAAACTTTTTGACTAAATGGAGACATCAAAAAATTTAAAATGAAACATCCCAAGCTTCCACAGTACTCTTTCCTTTGAATAAAATAGTAGCATGTGTTGTACGCAACTTCGAGTTTTAACACACACCACAACCGATCAAACTAGCCGTTATGAATAGTAATACCTAAATTTTGAAATTATATATATTTTATATTTTGAAATGGACTTCATTTTTGGATTCGGAATATCGAATTTAGCCTAAGGTGAAATTTTGGTACTTTTCGGATAACTTTCATATTTTGATGAATAGTGAAAATTACTAAATTTTAATTAAAAACAACTTTTTTAATCAAAATAATTAATAGTGATAAATTATGAATTTTAGTGGTTTTAAGTATATTTAGAATATATTTTTACAATTTAATATAATTTTGGTCATTATACATAATTTTACAATTAAACCGAACATAAACAAGTGTAAATCTTTTGATAGTTATTATCTCTTAAAAACACGCTTTTTGTTTTGACAGCAGGAATTAATTTTAAATTAATTTCTGCCACTTCTGTGTTTTGAATTTAGAAAAATGGATTCCATATTTGGAATCAGGATGTTCAAATTGTGTAAATAGGTAACTTTTATTTTTAGACATTTTGAATAATTACTGCGGTAAATATTTTATTTACCATGGTTAAGGGTAAATCCGGTAAATAAGGGTTAAAAAATAATATTATAATAATACTAAATTACCCTAAAACGTGTCTTAACCCTATTGGTTGATACATGGTCGACCATGGGCATCTTTGGGTCGATTTTGGGACCCCATGGATCCACTTGTAAGTGATAATGACACTTTATTTTAATTAAGTTAAAATGAATACAAAAATGACACAAGCATATATCTTTTAGAAAAACAATAGTTACATAGGGTTATATATGTTGGATTTCAGATTATAAATTTTCATTAGAAAGATAAAACGATTTCCTACATAATGATATTTTATTTATAATTTTTAGACATTAAATAATTTATTTTATTTATGACACAATGATGATGCAGCAATTACTATAATAGTGAAAAATTAAAATAATTGATATTATAAATCCCAAATAATTGTAATATGAAACTTTTAATGAATGAAATTAATTTTATAGGATAATATGATATATTAGGATTGATTTAATTGACTTTTTTCGAAGTAATCAATCTGTTATGAGTTTCACAAAAATCAACTATTGAATAGTGTCAAAATTGACATAAAAGAGTTCTTAAAACAAATATTATATTATTAGTTGATATTAAATTCCTAAAAATCTAAGGTTCGGCCAAGAGACTTATTTCATGATAGGTTCATCATTAATGGACCACTTGGGGGTCGCTTGGATGTATGTAGTAAGTTTATTAACCATATTATATAAAAATACAAAGAGACATTGTAAAAGTGAAACTAATTAACTTAGAGTTAATACTTAAAGATAAGGTTAATATAAGTACCCAAACCTGTCTAAATTCTATTGGTTGAGTGGTTTTCGACCTATCCCCACCTTAACCTTTGAATAATCAACTTTGGAGCCATTAGAAACCGAATATGAATTTATTATAAATTAATATTTCTAGCTTTTCCAAAGGTGCCCCTCACCCCTCTTATAAAAGGGCACTCGTCCTTCTCATTTCATCACACCTTCAAAGCCTTTTGGTTCGGCCAAACTCTGCCCAAATACTCTACCAACTTCCCTCAATACAACCTAGGGGCCTTAGTTTGATCAGAAAGCCAACCTATGGAGCCCTTTTGATCAAATCAAAAGGAAGAACCCGAAGAAGGGGTAATGATTTCACCACCCTTTTCTAAGTTCATTTCTTCTTCCACTTCTTCTTCCTTTGTTGTTACCATTCTAAAATAATAAATCCAGTATCTCACATATACTGTGATGTTATTATAAATATGGTACAACCATTTTCAGTATTCTATCCTCCCTTTGAATAACATGTCACCATACGTGCGTACGTACGGCTTACCGTCTCCACGTCGTGGTGTAATTGTTATTCATATTATTATTTGGATGGGTATAATAATGATATTTAACTCATGTAAATAATAAATAAAACATGTTAATGATTCTGTATATATGATATAACAACCATTTATATATTACTTTAATATCAAAAGAATGATATTGTCACTCGTGCGTACGTACGGACTACAGTCTCCACGAACGCGATGAGATTCATTCTCCATCGTATCCATTAAAGTATAATTATCATTTGATGATTTAAAAATAATGTTTAAGGACTTGATATCATTCTGGATATGAATAATATACAACCTATCCATTACGAACATGGCTTACGTAACAAAACATATAAAAGAAAACGAGTAAGTTAACACCCGAAACAACGATAATCCTAAGATATTATTATCAAATCAATATTAAAAGATCATATATGATATCATATTAATGTATATGATTATTGTATAATTTAATAACAATTATTTCACCATTATAAAGGAGGTTAACCTACCCCAACCAAGTAAAATTACAAGGTAAGGGATTTTCTTATCTCACATTCAATTCCGTGAGATTTCCATTGTTCGCCACTAAATTATTGAAAGTGGTGTATTGTGTACTACCATTTGATATATATTATCATGATTCTCTTTATATTCATGTTATTCTGAAAATAATTTGGTGGTTATTAACTTTTGGCCATATGACTCAGTTGATTAACGTGGTAAGGGGTTTTCATCTCACTCTTTATTTCCGTGAGATTCATGCCATATTTCCACTATTATCTTTTGTGTGGTGTATGTACTGCCCATAATTATATTCTTTGTGTAATACACTCTAATTTATGTGTATTTACATATTCATTATATGATACCTCTTTCATTGGTTGTATGTTTCATAAGTTACCAAATTGGTAAGGGTTATTTCACAATCTCTTCATTATCCGAGGTTGTTTATACGTAATAATCTACTGGGATTTCTTTATCATCCACATCCATGTTTTTTCGAAATGTATTTCAAAAAATATTTATTATTTACAAAATATGGGTTAAAGTCATTTATACCCTTGATTGACTTTTATAAGAGGTTTATAAAGGAATCTTTCCGTCATTTTCAAAACAAGGTCCTTTTTAACCTTTTCGACAGAATTAAGGTAAGAATGTTTTTTTAACTTATACGGAGGGTACGGTTATTTTCCGCCGTTATAAAATATTCAAAGCTTTCCTTACAAGATTATAAGATTATTTTCAAAGAAAATGTTTTATTTTATATGGATCTTAAATGATTTCAAAATAAAAGTAGATATTTCTTTAAAAAAAATTTTGATTTCATCTATGTCAACATCCTTTGATGGATTTTAAGATTATTTGAAGTTGATTTATTATGATACAAAACATCTATATCGTATTGAAGGTTTTGTGATATTTTTGACTGTGGATGTGCTATTTTTATACCATTCATAGTTTATGGTGAAAGTATTGACATTTCGTATGCTAGTTCCAATAAGAATGTTTATGTTATATTTCAACCTTTACTTCATATGAATGTGTTGGACAAGTATGTTCCAGGTTGGAGACTGGTTAAACTAAGCCCTCCAGGTTGGGGACTGGTAAAAGTAAGCCCTCCAGGTTGGGGACTGGTATAAGTAAGCCCTCCAGGTTAGGGACTGGTAAAATTAAGCCCTCTGGTTTGGTCTCTGGTTATTAGAGGCACTCCGGGTTGGTGTCCGGTTATTAGAGGCACTCCGGGTTGGTGTCCGGTTATTAGAGGCACTCCGGGTTGGGTTCCGGTTACAGTTAGCCCCAAGGTCTTAGGACGCGGCCTTGAAATGAAATTAAAGTTTAGCATTATGCATTCCATAATTATGAAAGTGGTTATTGATTTTTCATGTGATTATTCGAATAGTAGAATATCCATGTGAATAAGTAAATGGCATTATTTCATTTTACTTTTGCCATACTATGTTGAAGTTCAAGTTTAAAAGGATTTTGTTTTAGTAATTCATTTCCTTAAATGTTTATGCTTATTTTGAATGTTCCTCTATATTTTTATCCTTACTGGGCATTTGAGCTCACCCCTTTTCTATGTTTATCTTCCCCAGGATGTGAAGAAGTAAGTTATGAATTACCTGCAGGGATATTATGAGGGGATAATAGTGTGGACTGTGGAGACATTATGTTTTTGTAGTAGTTTTTCATTTTATGATGTAATGTAAAACTTATGAATATATCTAGTGTTTCCAAGGCTACTAAACCAATCGGTCTTTCGAGATTTGATCTTTCTTGTGATCATGCCAATGTTATGTAATAATGCACTGACTCTGGGTAACTAGGGGCGGGGCGTTACAGTTGGTATCAGAGGAAGTTTAGTACAAACCTTGGAAGCTAGATTTTGATAAACTCTGATTAGAGCACGTAGACCTAAGATGAACTTTGAGGATTAGTATAGAAGAACTTCCTAGAATTTTGGTATTGTAGAGATTTTGTGAGTTTTCCGAGCAATACATCCCTGTCTGGATACGAGCAGGTAGAGGCGGCTCTGGCACAGATGTACCTAGGGGTAAAACCCGAAAACACCGCTTTGTGCTAGACTCGAACGAGAACTGGTGCACGACAACGGGCCTTGCTGCACTCTTGGTTACGACACTCCTGGGGGATATGCTTAGGATAACTCTCATTTTCATTACAAATCATTATAAAGGGTTTATGAGTATATAATTCCTCAAAGAAAACATTTTTATTATTATGGATTATATCCATAAATAGTTCAATTTATGTTAAGTGTTTTATAAGTATGGGATTATGTATTTTGATTCATAAACTGATCTAGTTTATGCCATTGTTTAGAAATGGCGCCCAGTAGAAGGAATGAGAACTCCAGAAATACACATTATTCAAAGAGAAGGATGGATCATATCTTTCATGGTCTTAAGCTAGAATTTATAAGAGAAATAGTCTCCCATGTATTATCATCATATGAAGAAATAATATCATGTGTTGATAAGATAAGTAAAGAGTTTACTAAGTCCTATGGCTTTTAAGGGAAGCAAGAGAAGAAAAGGATGGAAGAGATAAAGATGGGTAAAGGGAAGAGGGAAAAGAAGAATTTTCCCATATGTGATAACTGTGGGAAGAAACACCCTGGAACTTGTCTGAAAGGAATGGGAGTTTGTTATAAGTGTGGAGGAAAAGGGCACAAAGTACGTGACCGCAAGGGTAAGAAAATGGTTTCAAATGTACAATGCTTCATTTGCAAGGAGTTTGGACACTACGCGAACCTATGTCCCAGTCATCAGAATATGCCGCAAATGATGTTATTGGATAATAATCAAGTTATGATACTACCACAGATGAAGAGGAATGATTAGAGTTCTTATGTTGATTATGTCAATTGAGTGTTGTATCAACAGTGTACTTGTTATAATAATTATGGAGTATATAAGTATTGTACTGCAGTACTATTTCATTAAAGACTTGAGATTGTGTGGAATAAAGAAAGGTGACTCAACAGCAGGATAAATTTTTGGAAAATATATGGTTGAGAGAATGATAAACCATAATATTGTTCTGATACCGAGTTAGTGATTTTGGAATAATACATGATTGTTTTGGATAAATTATATTGGATATTCTTGACTACCTTGCAACTGATTAATGATCTGTATATTCCATTATTGTTGGGGTTTAAAACATTTTTGGATTGATGAGGTATATCCAGCATTCTATATGGAATAATGGAGCATGAATGTAATCAATAAAGAATATGGTAATTCAGGATGTTTCAGTGTATTAAAAGAATACATGATGAAGGTATTCATATGCTATTACGTGGTAAAAAGGATATACATTATGTTTATCTTCCTTATAAATGTTGGACTGTGAGTTTGGTCAGAAATATTTTGGATAAATTCTAGTTTGAGATTAATTTTGGATTGCCATAAAAGGACAACCCGGAGGTCGGGCGACATCCCGTCGCGTCCGGCAAGGCCGCGAGACTTGAACCCGCAACCGAAGGGCGACAAGGGTGTATCACCTACCACTGGCCCAAGAGATGTCCTGGATTAAATAATGTAGTTTTTTCTAAAAGATCTGGTAGATGAATTATAAATTCGTTTATTCTGGAACCCTGTACGAATAGTATAAATAGAATTTTTTTACGAGTGAAAGATGAGTTTGTGGTAGAAATTTATTAATGGACAAAACTCTAATTATAAAGTAAGTATATCTCTTTATTATCTTAGCCAATCTCATAAATAAATTCCTCAACATTATGAAAAGGAACATAGAACAAAAATGTTGTCCTAGATGGTACCTTAAATCATCACTAATTTATGGCTTTGGGATTGTTGGCCTTTCCATAGCCATGTTCTCTACCACTCTCCATCAGATAATTGATGGTTATATTTCTCTTCCATATCAATATTTTCCTACATGGAACCCTAGTATGTGTTATTTTCGGTAATCTTCATACTTTCCACTCTTTATTTTAAATAGAGGCCTCGTTAATTCATTTTTCGATGTGGGATTTCAACTAAGATATTTTGAAACGTCAAAAATGTGTTATCCTAATACCCTAGGTTTTGTTGAACCGATGGTATTTCAAATCATCATAGATTGATGAATTTAAGGACCTCAATTATACACTTGTTTGTGATTGATGACCTCAATCACTACCTATAAATATTTACGTTTTTCCTCCGATTATATGTCTCTAATTGCCACCAATGTTCTCCTAATCGAGATCATAATTTGGTGGTGACCCTTTGATTTCTCTTTTCCTCATATTAAGACTAAATTTTAGTAACCCAATTTCAGATTTGGGTTTTCCCACAAATATATTTTCTACTTTCAACCTTTTATTTTCGAAGAACAATTTCAAATTGCGAGGACGCAATTTATTGAAGGGGGGGGGGAGAATGTAACACCCCAAGATTTCATAGTGTGTTATTTCTTCAAAATAATTCAATAACTTGCACTACACGCAACACCGAGTTCAATTGCACCATGACTTACCAAAAAAAAAGCCATTAAAAGAGGTCATGAATAGTATTAACTAAATTTTAAACTTTATATAATCCTTATAATTTTAGAATCCATATTATGAGTTTCTTAGTCATAATGCAAGAACAGATTCATTTTCAGTATTGCACTTTTATCAACTTTTGATAGTGAAACCTTTTTAAATACAATATTTTAAATTTTTTGACTAAATGGAGATATCAAAAAATTTAAAATGAAACAACCCAAGCTTCCACAGTACGCTTTCCTTTGAATAAAACAGTAGCGTGTGTTGTACGCAACTTCGAGTTTTAACACACACCACAACCGATCAAACTAGCCGTTATGAATAGTAATACCTAAATTTTGAAATTATATATATTTTATATTTTTAAATGGACTTCATTTTTGGATTCGGAATATCGAATTTAGCCTAAGGTAAAATTTTGGTACTTTTCGGATAACTTTCATATTTTGATGAATAGTGAATATTACTAAATTTTAATTAAAAACAACTTTTTTAATCAAAATAATTAATAGTGATAAATTATGAATTTTAGTGGTTTTAAAGTATATTTAGAATATATTTTTACAATTTAATATAATTTTGGTCATTAGACATAATTTTACAATTAAACCGAACATAAACAAGTGTCAATCTTTTGATAGTTATTATCTCTTAAAAACACGCTTTTTTGTTTTGACAGCGGGAATTAATTTTAAATTAATTTCTGCCACTTCTGTATTTTGAATTTAGAAAAATGGATTCCATATTTGGAATCAGGATGTTCAAATTGTGTAAATAGGTAACTTTTATTTTTAGACATTTTGAATAATTACTGCGGTAAATATTTTATTTACCATGGTTAAGGGTAAATCCGGTAAATAAGGGTTGAAAAATAATATTATAATAATACTAAATTACCCTAAAACGTGTCTTAACTCTATTGGTTGATACATGGTCGACCATGCGCATCTTTGGGTCGATTTCGGGACCCCATGGATCAACTTGTAAGTGATAATGACACTTTATTTTAATTAAGTTAAAATGAATACAAAAATGAGACAAGCATATATCTTTTTGAAAAACAATTGTTACATAGGGTTATATATGTTGTATGTTAGATTATAATTATTTATTAGAAAGATAAAAAGATTTCCTACATAATGATATTTTATTTATAATTTTTAGACATTAAATAATTTATTTTATTTATGACACAATGATGATGCAGTAATTACTATAATAGTGAAAAATTAAAATAATTGATATTATAAATACCCAAATAAATTTAATATGAAACTTTTAATGAATTAAACTAATTTTATAGGATAGTATGATATATTAGGATTGATTTAATTGACTTTGTTCGAAGTAATAAATCTGTTATGAGTTTCACAAAAATTAACTATTGAATAGTGTCAAAATTGACATAAAAGAGTTCTTAAAACAAATATTATATTATTAATTGATATTAAATTCCTCAAAATCTAAGGTTCGGCCAAGAGACTTATTTCATGATAGGTTCATAATTAATTGACCACTTGGGGGTCTCTTGGATGTATTTAGTAAGTTTATTAACCATATTATATAAAAATACAAAGAGACATTGTAAAAGTGAAACTAATTAACTTAGAGTTAATACTTAAAGATAAGGTTAATATAAGTACCCAAACCTGTCTAAATTCTATTGTTTGGGTGGTGTTCGACCTATCCCCACCTTAAACTTTGAATAATAAACTTTGGAGCCATTAGAAACCGAATATGAATTTATTATAAATTAATATTTCTAGCTTTTCCAAAGGTGCCCCTCACCCCTCTTATAAAAGGGAACTCCTCCTTCTCATTTCTTCACACCTTCAAAGCCTTTTGGTTCAGCCAAACTCTGCCCCAATACTCTCCCAACTTCCCTCACTAAAACCTAGGGGCATTAGTTTGATCAGAAAGCCAACCTAAGGAGCCCTTTTGATCAAATCAAAAGGAAGAACCCGAAGAAGAGGTAATGATTTCACCACCCTTTTCTAAGTTCATTTCTTCTTCCACTTCTTCTTACTTTGTTGTTACCATTCTAAAATTATAACCCCAGTATCTCACATATACTGTGATGTTATTATAAATATGGTACAACTATATTCAGTATTCTATCCACCCTTTGAATAACATGTCACCATACGTGCGTACGTACGGCTTACCGTCTCCACGTCGTGGTGTAATTGTTATTCATATTATTATTTGGATGGGTATAATAATGATATGTAACTCATGTAAATAATAAATAAAACATGTTAATGATTCTTTATATATGATATAACAACCATTTATATATTATTTTAATATCAAAAGAATGATATTGTCGCTCGTGCGTACGTACGGACTATCGTCTCCACGAACACAATGAGATTCATTCTCCATCGTATCCATTAAAGTATAATTATCATTTGATGATATAAAAATGATGTTTAAGGACTTGATATCATTCTGGATATTAATAATATACAACCTATCCATTACGAACATGGCTTATGTAACAAAACATATAAAAGAAAACGAGTAAGTTAACACCCGAAACAACGATAATACTAAGATATTATTATCAAATCAATATTAAAAGATCATATATGATATCATATTAATGTATATGATTATTTTATAATTTAATAACAATTATTTCACCATTATATAGGAGGTTAACCTACCCCAACCAAGTAAAAGTACAAGTTAAGGGATTTTCTTATCGCACATTCAATTCCGTGAGATTTCCATTGTTCGCCACTAAATTATTGAAAGTGGTGTATTGTGTACTACCATTTGATATATATTATCATGATTCTCTTTATATTCATGTTATTCTGAAAATCATTTGGTGGTTATTAACTTTTGGCCATATGACTCAGTTGATTAACGTGGTAAGGGGTTTTCATCTCACTCTTTATTTCCGTGAGATTCATGCCATATTTCCACTATTATCTTTTGTGTGGTGTATGTACTGTCCATAATTATATTCTTTGTGTAATACACTCTAATTTATGTGTATTTACATATTCATTATATGATACCTCTTTCATGGGTTGTATGTTTCATAAGTTACCAAATTGGTAAGGGTTATTTCACAATCTCTTCATTATCCAAGGTTGTTTATACGTAATAATCTACTGGGATTTCTTTATCATCCACATCCATGTTTTTTCGAAATGTATTTCAAAACATATTTATTATTTACAAGAATATGGGTTAAATTCATTTATACCCTTGTTTGACTTTTATAAGAGGTTTATAAAGGAATCTTTCCGTCGTTTTCAAAACAAGGTCCTCTTTAACCTTTTCGACAGAATTAAGGTAAGAATGTTTTTTTAACTTATACGGCGGGTACGGTTATTTTCCGCCGTTATAAAATATTCAAAGCTTTCCTTACAAGATTATAAGATTATTTTCAAAGAAAATGTTTTATTTTATATGGTTCTTAAATGATTTCAAAATAAAAGGAGATATTTCTTTAAAAAGAATTTTGATTTCATCTATGTCAACATCCTTTGATGGATTTTAAGATTATTTGAAGTTGATTTATTATGATACAAAACTTCTATATTGTATTGAAGGTTTTGTGATATGTTTGACTGTGGATGTGCTATTTTTATACCATTCATAGTTTATGGTGAAAGTATTTACATTTCGTATGCTAGTTCCAATAAGAATGTTTATGTTATATTTAAACCTTTACTTCATATGAATGTGTTGGACAAGTATGTTCCAGGTTGGGGACTGGTTAAAGTAAGCCCTCCAGGTTGGGGACTGGTAAAAGTAAGCCCTCCAGGTTGGGGACTGGTAAAAGTAAGCCCTCCAGGTTAGGGACTGGTAAAGGTAAGCCCTCCGGTTTGGTCTCCGGTTATTAGAGGCACTTCGGGTTGGTGTCCGGTTATTAGAGGCACTCTGGGTTGGTGTCCGGTTATTAGAGGCACTCCGGGTTGGGTTCCGGTTACAGTTAGCCCCAAGGTCTTGGGACGAGGCCTTGAAAAGAAATTAAAGTTTAGCATTATGAATTCCATCATTATGAAAGTGGTTATTGATTTTGCATGTTATTATTCGATTAGTAGAATATCCATGTGAATAAGTAAATGGCATTATTTCATTTTACTTTTGCCATACTATGTTGAAGTTCAAGTTTAAAAGGATTTTGTTTTAGTAATTCATTGCCTTAAATGTTTATGCTTATTTTGAATGTTCCTCTATATTGTTATCCTTACTAGGCATTTGAGCTCACACCTTTTCTATGTTTATCTTCCCCAGGATGTGAAGAAGTAAGTTATGAATGACCTGCAGGGATATTATGAGGGGATAATAGTGTGGATTGTGGAGACATTATGTTTTTGTAGTAGTTTTTCATTTTATGATGTAATGTAAAACTTATGAATATATCTAGTGTTTCCAAGGCTACTAAACCAATCGGTCTTTCGAGATTTGATCTTTCTTGTGATCATGCCAATGTTATGTAATAATGCACCGACTCTGGGTAACTAGGGTCGGGGCGTTACAGTTTGTATCAGTGGAAGTTTAGTACCAACCTTGGAAGCTAGATTTAGATAAACTCTGATTAGAGCACGTAGTCCTAAGATGAACTTTGAGGATTGGTATAGAAGAACTTCCTAGAATTTTGGTATTGTAGAGATTTTATGAGTTTTCCGAGCAATACATCCCTGTCTTGATACGAGCAGGTAGAGGCGGCTCTGGCAGAGATGTACCTAGGGGTAAAAGCCGAAAACACCACTTTGAGCTAGACTCGAACGGGAACTGGTGCACGACAACGGGCCTTGCTGCAGTCTTGGTTACGACACTCCCGGGGGATATGCTTAGGATAACTCTCATTTTCATTACAAATAATTATAAAGGGTTTATGAGTATATAATTCCTCAAAGAAAACATTTTTATGATTATGGATTATATCCATAAATAGTTCAATTTATGTTAAGTGTTTTATAAGTATGGGATTATGTATTTTGATTCATAAACTGATCTAGTTTATGCCATTGTTTAGAAATGGCGCCAATTAGAAGGAATGAGAACTCCAGAAATACACATGATTCAAAGAGAAGGATGGATCATATCTTTCATGGTCTTAAGCTAGAATTTATAAGAGAAATAGTCTCCCATGTATTATCATCATATGAATAAATAATATCATTTGTTGATAAGATAAGTAAAGTGTTTACTGAGTCCTATGGCTTTGAAGGGAAGCAAGAGAAGAAAAGGATGGAAGAGAGAAATATGGGTAAAGGGAAGAGGGAAAAGAAGAATTTTCCCATATGTGATAACTGTGGGAAGAAACACCCTGGAACTTGTCTGAAAGGAATGGGAGTTTGTTATAAGTGTGGAGGAAAAGGGCACAAAGTACGTGACTGCAAGGGTAAGAAAATGGTTTCAAATGTACAATGCTTCATTTGCAAGGAGTTTGGACACTACGCGAACCTATGTCCCAGTCATCAGAATATGCCGCAAATGATGTTATTGGATAATAATCAAGTTATGATACTACCACAGATGAAGAGGAATGATTAGAGTTCTTATGTTGATTATGTCAATTGAGTGTTGTATCAACAGTGTACTTGTTATAATAATTATGGAGTATATAAGTATTGTACTGCAGTACTATTTCATTAAGGACTTGAGATTGTGTGGAACAAAGAATGGTGACTCAACAGCAGGATAAATTTTTGGAAAATATATGGTTGAGAGAATGATAAACCATAATATTGTTCTGATACCGAGTTAGTGATTTTGGAATAATACATGATTGTTTTGGATAAATTATATTGGATATTCTTGACTACCTTGGAACTGATTAATGATCTGTATATTCCATTATTGTTGGGGTTTAAAACATTTTTGGATTGATGAGGTATATCCAGCATTCTATATGGAATAAGGGAGCATGAATGTAATCAATAAAGAATATGGTAATTCAGGATGTTTCAGTGTATTAAAAGAATACATGATGAAGGTATTCATATGCTATTACGTGGTAAAAAGGATCTACATTATGTTTAACTTCCTTATAAATGTTGGACTGTGAGTTTGGTCAGAAATATTTTGGGTAAATTCTAGTTTGAGATTAATTTTGGACTTCCATAAAAGGACAACCCGGAGGTCGGGCGGCAACCCATCGCGTCCAGCAAGGCCGTGAGACTTGAACCCGCAACCGAAGGGCGACAATGGTGTATCACCTACCACTGGCCCAAGAGATGTCCTGGATTAAATAATGTAGTTTTTTTTAAAAGATCTGGAAGATGAATTATAAATTCGTTTATTCTGGAACCCTGTACGAATAGTATAAATAGAATTTTTTTACGAGTGAAAGATGAGTTTGTGGTAGAAATTTATTAATGGACAAAACTCTAATTATAAAGTAAGTATATCTCTTTATGATCTTAGCCAATCTCATAAATAAATTCCTCAACATTAAGAAAAGGAGCTTATAACAAAAATGTTGTCCTAGATGGTACCTTAAATCATCACTAATTTATGGCTTTGGGATTGTTGGCCTTTTCATAGCCATGTTCTCTACCACTCTCCATCAGATAATTGATGGTTATATTTCTCTTCCATATCCATATTTTCCTACATAGAACCCTAGTATGTGTTATTTTCGGTAATCTTCATACTTTCCACTCTTTATTTTAAATAGAGGCCTCGTTAATTCATTTTTCGATGTGGGATTTCAACTAAGATATTTTGAAATGTCAAAAATGTGTTATCCTAATACCCTATGTTTTGTTGAACCGATGGTATTTCAAATCATCATAGATTGATGAATTTAAGGACCTCAATTATACACTTGTTTGTGATTGATGACCTCAATCACTACCTATAAATATTTACATTTTTCCTCCGATTATATGTCTCTAATTGCCACCAATGTTCTCCTAATCGAGATCATAATTTGGTGGTGACCCTTTGATATCTCTTTTCCTCTTATTAAGACTAAATTTTAGTAACCCAATTTCAGATGTGGGTTTTCCCACAAATATATTTTATACTTTCAACCTTTTATTTTCGAAGAACAATTTCAAATTGCGAGGACACAATTTATTGAAGGAGGGGAGAATGTAACACCCCATGATTTCATAGTGTGTTATTTCTTCAAAATAATTCAATAACTTGCACTACACGCAACACCGAGTTAAATTGCAACATGACTTACCAAAAAAAAGCCATTAAAAGAGGTCATGAATAGTATTAACTAAATTTTAAACTTTATAAAATCCTTATAATTTTAGAATCCATATTATGAGTTTCTTAGTCATAATGCAAGAACAGATTCATTTTCAGTATTGCACTTTTATCAACTTTTGATAGTGAAACCTTTTTAAATACAATATTTTAAACTTTTTTACTAAAGGGAGATATAAAAAAATTTAAAATGAAACAACCCAAGCTTCCACTGTACGCTTTCCTTTGAATAAAACAGTAGCGTGTGTTGTACGCAACTTCGAGTTTTAACACACACCACAACCGATCAAACTAGCCGTTATGAATAGTAATACCTAAATTTTGAAATTATATATATTTTATATTTTGAAATGGACTTCATTTTTGGATTCGGAATATCGAATTTAGCCTAAGGTGAAATTTTGGTACTTTTCGGATAACTTTCATATTTTGATGAATATTGAAAATTACTAAATTTTAATTAAAAACAACTTTTTTAATCAAAATAATTAATAGTGATAAATTATGAATATTAGTGGTTTTAAAGTATATTTAGAATATATTTTTACAATTTAATATAATTTTGGTCATTAGACATAATTTTACAATTAAACCGAACATAAACAAGTGTCAATCTTTTGATAGTTATTATCTCTTAAAAACACGCTTTTTGTTTTGACAGCGGGAATTAATTTTAAATTAATTTCTGCCACTTCTGTGTTTTGAATTTAGAAAAATGGATTCCATATTTGGAATCAGGATGTTCAAATTGTGTAAATAGGTAACATTTATTTTTAGACATTTTGAATAATTACTGCGGTAAATATTTTATTTACCATGGTTAAGGGTAAATACGGTAAATAAGGGTTAAAAAATAATATTATAATAATACTAAATTACCCTAAAACGTGTCTTAACCCTATTGGTTGATACATGGTCGACCATGGGCATCTTTGGGTCGATTTTGGGACCCCATGGATCCACTTGTAAGTGATAATGACACTTTATTTTAATTAAGTTAAAATGAATACAAAAATGACACAAGCATATATCTTTTAGAAAAACAATTGTTACATAGGGTTATATATGTTGTATGTTAGATTATAAATATTCATTAGAAAGATAAAAAGATTTCCTACATAATGATAGTTTATTTATAATTTTTAGACATTAAATAATTTATTTTATTTATGACACAATGATGATCCAGTAATTACTATAATAGTGAAAAATTAAAATAATTGATATTATAAATACCCAAATAAATGTAATATGAAAGTTTTAATGAATTAAACTAATTTTATAGGATAATATGATATAATAGGATTGCTTTAATTGACTTTTTTCGAAGTAATAAATCTGTTATGAGTTTCACAAAAATCAACTATTGAATAGTGTCAAAATTGACATAAAAGAGTTCTTAAAACAAATATTATATTATTAATTGATATTAAATTCCTAAAAATCTAAGGATCGGCCAAGAGACTTATTTCATGATAGGTTCATCATTAATGGACCACTTGGGGGTCGCTTGGATGTATGTAGTAAGTTTATTAACCATATTATACAAAAATAAAAAGAGACATTGTAAAAGTGATCTAATTAACTTAGAGTTAATACTTAAAGATAAGGTTAATATAAGTACCCAAACCTGTCTAAATTATATTGTTTGAGTGGTTTTAGACCTATCCCCACCTTAACCTTTGAATAATCAACTTTGTAGCCATTGGAAACCGAATATGAATTTATTATAAATTAATATTTCTAGCTTTCCCAAAGGTGCCCCTCACCCCTCTTATAAAAGGGCACTCCTCCTTCTCATTTCTTCACACCTTCAAAGCCTTTTGGTTCGCCCAAACTCTGCCCAAATACTCTCCCAACATCCATCACTACAACCTAGGGGCCTTAGGTTGATCAGAAAGCCAACCTAAGTAGCCCTTTTGATCAAATCAAAAAGAAGAACCCGAAGAAGAGGTAATGATTTCACCACCCTTTTCTAAGTTCATTTCTTCTTACACTTCTTCTTCCTTTGTTGTTACCATTCTAAAATAATAACTCCAGTATCTCACATATAATGTGATGTTATTATAAATATGGTACAACCATATTCAGTATTCTATCCACCCTTTGAATAACATGTCACCATACGTGCATACGTACGGCTTACCGTCTCCACGTCGTGGTGTAATTGTTATTCATATTATTATTTGGATGGGTATAATAATGATATGTAACTCATGTAAATAATAAATAAAACATGTTAATGATTCTTTATATATGATATAACAACCATTTATATATTATTTTAATATCAAAAGAATGATATTGTCGCTCGTGCGTACGTACGGACTACCGTCTCCACGAACGGGATGAGATTAATTCTCCATCGTATCCATTAAAGTATAATTATCATTTGATGATTTATAAATGATGTTTAAGGACTTGATATCATTCTGGATATGAATAATATACATCATATCCATTACGAACATGGCTTACATAACAAAACATATAAAATAAAACAAGTAAGTTAACACCCGAAACAACGATAATACTAAGATATTATTATCAAATCAATATTAAAAGATCATATATGATATCATATTAATGTATATGATTATTGTATAATTTAATAACAATTATTTCACCATTATACAGGAGGTTAACCTACCCCAACCAAGTAAAAGTACAAGGTAAGGGATTTTCTTATCTCACATTCAATTCCGTGAGATTTCCATTGTTCGCCACTAAATTATTGAAAGTGGTGTATTGTGTACTACCATTTGATATATATTATCATGATTATCATTATATTCATGTTATTCTGAAAATAATTTGGTGGTTATTAACTTTTGGCCATATGACTCAGTTGATTAACGTGGTAAGGGGTTTTCATCTCACTCTTTATTTCCGTGAGATTCATGCCATATTTCCACTATTATCTTTTGTGTGGTGTATGTACTGCCCATAATTATATTCTTTGTGTAATACACTCTAATTTATGTGTATTTACATATTCATTATATGATACCTCTTTCATGGGTTGTATGTTTCATAAGTTACCAAATTGGTAAGGGTTATTTCACAATCTCTTCATTATCCGAGGTTGTTTATACGTAATAATCTACTGGGATTTCTTTATCATCCACATCCATGTTTTTTCGAAATGTATTTCAAAACATATTTATTATTTACAAAAATATGGGTTAAAGTCATTTATACCCTTGTTTGACTTTTATAAGAGGTTTATAAAGGGATCTTTCCGTCGTTTTCAAAACAAGATCCTTTTTAACCTTTTCGACATAATTAAGGTAAGAATGTTTTTTTAACTTATACGGCGGGTACGGTGATTTTCCGCCGTTATAAAATATTCAAATCTTTCCTTACAAGCTTATAAGATTATTTTCAATGAAAATGTTTTATTTTATATGGATCTTAAATGATTTCAAAATAAAAGGAGATATTTCTTTAAAAAGAATTTTGATTTCATCTATGTCAACATCCTTTGATGGATTTTAAGATTAATTGAAGTTGATTTATTATGATACAAAACTTCTATATTGTATTGAAGGTTTTGTGATATGTTTGACTGTGGATGTGCTATTTTTATACCATTCATAGTTTATGGTGAAAGTATTGACATTTCGTATGCTAGTTCCAATAAGAATGTTTATGTTATATTTCAACCTTTACTTCATATGAATGTGTTGGACAAGTATGTTCCAGGTTGGGGACTGGTTAAAGTAAGCCCTATAGGTTGGGGACTGGTAAAAGTAAGACCTCCAGGTTGGGGACTGGTGAAAGTAAGCCCTCCAGGTTAGGGACTGGTAAAAGTAAGCCCTCCGGTTTGGTCTCCGGTTATTAGAGGCACTCCGGGTTGGTGTCCGGTTATTAGAGGCACTCCGGGTTGGTGTCCGGTTATTAGAGGCACTCCGGGTTGGGTTCTAGTTACAGTTAGCCCCAAGGTCTTGGGGCGAGGCCTTGAAAAGAAATTAAAGTTTAGCATTATGCATTCCATCATTATGAAAGTTGTTATTGATTTTGCATGTGATTATTCGATTAGTAGAATATCCATGTGAATAAGTAAATGGAATTATTTCATTTTACTTTTTCCATACTATGTTGAAGTTCAAGTTTAAAAAGATTTTGTTTTAGTAATTTATTGCCTTAAATGTTTATGCTTATTTTAAATGTTCCTCTATATTGTTATCTTTTCTGGGCATTTGAGCTCACCCCTTTTCTATGTTTATCTTCCCCAGGATGTGAAGAAGTAAGTTATGAATGACCTGCAGGGATATTATGAGGGGATAATAGTGTGGACTGTGGAGGCATTATGTTTTTGTAGTAGTTTTTCATTTTATTATGTAATGTAAAACTTATAAATATATCTAGTGTTTCCAAGGCTACTAAACCAATCGATCTTTCGAGATTTGGTCTTTCTTGTGATCATGCCAATGTTATGTAATAATGCACCGACTCTGGGTAACTATGGTCGGGGCGTTACAGTTGGTATCAGAGGAAGTTTAGTACAAAACATGGAAGCTAGATTTAGATAAAATCTGATTAGAGCACGTAGACCAAAGATGAACATTGAGGATTAGTATAGAAGAACTTCCTAGAATTTTGGTATTGTAGAGATTTTGTGAGTTTTCCAAGCAATACATCCCTGTCTGGATACGAGCAGGTAGAGGCGGCTCTGGCACAGATGTACCTAGGGGTAAAACCCGAAAACACCGCTTTGATCTAGACTCGAACGGGAACTGGTGCACGACAACGGGCCTTGCTGCACTCTTGGTTACGACACTCCCGGGGGATATGCTTAGGATAACTCTCATTTTCATTACAAATCATTATAAAGGGTTTATGAGTATATAATTCCTCAAAGAAAACATTTTTATGATTATGGATTATATCCATAAATAGTTCAATTTATGTTAAGTGTTTTATAAGTATGGGATTATGTATTTTGATTCATAAACTGATCTAGTTTATGCCATTGTTTAGAAATGGCGCCCAGTAGAAGGAATGAGAACTCCAGAAATACACATGATTCAAAGAGAAGGATGGATCATATCTTTCATGGTCTTAAGCTAGAATTTATAAGAGAAATAGTCTCCCATGTATTATCATCATATGAAGAAATAATATCATGTGTTGATAAGATAAGTAAAGAGTTTACTGTGTCCTATGGCTTTGAAGGGAAGAAAGAGAAGAAAAGGATGGAAGAGAGAAAGATGGGTAAAGGGAAGATGGAAAAGAAGAATTTTCCCATATGTGATAACTGTGGGAAGAAACACCCTGGAACTTGTCTGAAAGGAATGGGAGTTTGTTATAAGTGTGGAGGAAAAGGGCACAAAGTACGTGACTGAAAGGGTAAGAAAATAGTTTCAAATGTACAATGCTTCATTTGCAAGGAGTTTGGACACTACGCGAACCTATGTCCTAGTCATCAGAATATGCCGAAAATGATGTTATTGGATAATAATCAAGTTATGATACTACCACAAATGAAGAGGAATGATTAGAGTTCTTATGTTGATTATGTCAATTGAGTGTTGTATCAACAGTGTACTTGTTATAATAATTATGGAGTATATAAGTATTGTACTGCAGTACTATTTCATTAAGGACTTGAGATTGTGTGGAACAAAGAAAGGTGACTCAACAGCAGGATAAATTTTTGGAAAATATATGGTTGAGAGAATGATAAACCATAATATAGTTCTGATACCGAGTTAGTGATTTTGGAATAATACATGATTGATTTGGATAAATTATATTGGATATTATTGACTACCTTGGAACTGATTAATGATCTGTATATTCCATTATTGTTGGGGTTTAAAACATTTTTGGATTGATGAGGTATATCCAGCATTCTATATGGAATAAGGGAGCATGAATGTAATCAATAAAGAATATGGTAATTCAAGATGTTTCAGTGTATTAAAAGAATACATGATGAAGGTATTCATATGCTATTACGTGGTAAAAACGATCTACATTATGTTTAACTCCCTTATAAATGTTGGACTGTGAGTTTGGTCAGAAATATTTTGGATAAATTCTAGTTTGAGATTAATTTTGGATTGCCATAAAAGGACAACCCGGAGGTCGGGCGGCAACCCGTCGCGTCCGGCAAGGCCGCGAGACTTGAACCCGCAACCGAAGGGCGACAAGGGTGTATCACCTACCACTGGCCCAAGAGATGTCCTGGATTAAATAATGTAGTTTTTTTAAAAGATCTGGTAGATGAATTATAAATTCGTTTATTCTGGAACCCTGTACGAATAGTATAAATAGAATTTTTTTTACGAGTGAAAGATGAGTTTGTGGTAGAAATTTATTAATGGACAAAAATCTAATTATAAAGTAAGTATATCTCTTTATGATCTTAGCCAATCTCATAAATAAATTCCTCAACATTAAGAAAAGGAACTTAGAACAAAAATGTTGTCCTAGATGGTACCTTAAATCATCACTAATTTATGGCTTTGGGATTGTTGGCCTTTTCATAGCCATGTTCTCTACCACTCTCCATCAGATAATTTATGGTTAGATTTCTCTTCCATATCCATATTTTCCTACATGGAACCCTAGTATGTGTTATTTTCGGTAATCTTCATACTTTCCACTCTTTATTTTAAATAGAGGCCTCGTTAATTCATTTTTGGATGTGGGATTTCAACTAAGATATTTTGAAACGTCAAAAATGTGTTATCCTAATACCCTATGTTTTGTTGAACCGATGGTATTTAAAATCATCATAGATTGGTGAATTTAAGGACCTCAATTATACATTTGTTTGTGATTGATGACCTCAATCACTACCTATAAATATTTACGTTTTTCCTCTGATTACATGTCTCTAATTGTCACCAATGTTCTCCTAATCGAGATCATAATTTGGTGGTGACCCTTTGATTTCTCTTTTCCTCATATTAAGACTAAATTTTAGTAACCCAATTTCAGATGTGGGTTTTCCCACAAATATATTTTCTACTTTCAACCTATTATTTTCGAAGAACAATTTCAAATTGCGAGGACGCAATTTATTGAAGGAGGGGAGAATGTAACACCCCAAGATTTCATAGTGTGTTATTTCTTCAAAATAATTCAATAAATTGCACTACACGCAACACCGAGTTCAATTGCACCATGACTTACCAAAAAAAGCCATTAAAAGAGGTCATGAATAGTATTAACTAAATTTTAAACTTTATATAATCCTTATAATTTTAGAATCCATATTATGAGTTTCTTAGTCATAATGCAAGAACAGATTCATTTTCAGTATTGCACTTTTATCAACTTTTGATAGTGAAAACTTTTTAAATACAATATATTAAACTTTTTTACTAAATGGAGATATCAAAAAATTTAAAATGAAACATCTCAAGCTTCCACAGTACGCTTTCCTTTGAATAAAACAGTAGCGTGTGTTGTACGCAACTTCGAGTTTTAACACACACCACAACCGATCAAACTAGCCGTTATGAATAGTAATAACTAAATTTTGAAATTATATATATTTTATATTTTGAAATGGACTTCTTTTTTGGATTCGGAATATCGAATTTAGCCTAAGGTGAAATTTTGGTACTTTTCGGATAACTTTCATATTTTGATGAATAGTGAAAATTACTAAATTTTAATTAAAAACAACTTTTTAAATCAAAATAATTAATAGTGATAAATTATGAATTTTAGTGGTTTTAAAGTATATTTAGAATATATTTTTACAATTTAATATAATTTTGGTCATTAGACATAATTTTACAATTAAACCGAACATAAACAAGTGTCAATCTTTTGATAGTTATTATCTCTTAAAAACACGCTTTTTGTTTTGACAGCGGGAATTAATATTAAATTAATTTCTGCCACTTCTGTGTTTTGAATTTAGAAAAATGGATTCCATATTTGGAATCAGGATGTTCAAATTTTGTAAATAGGTAACTTTTATTTTTAGACATTTTGAATAATTACTGCGGTAAATATTTTATTTACCATGGTTAAGGGTAAATCCGGTAAATACGGGTTAAAAAATAATATTATAGTAATACTAAATTACCCTAAAACGTGTCTTAACCCTATTGGTTGATACATGGTCGACCATGGGAATCTTTGTGTCGATTTTGGGACACCATGGATCCACTTGTAAGTGATAATGACACTTTATTTTAATTAAGTTAAAATGAATACAAAAATGACACAAGCATATATCTTTTAGAAAAACAATTGTTACATAGGGTTATATATGTTGGATTTTAGATTATAAATATTCATTAGAAAGATAAAAGGAGTTCCTACATAATGATATTTTATTTATAATTTTTAGACATTAAATAATTTATTTTATTTATGACACAATGATGATACAGTAATTACTATAATAGTGAAAAATTAAACTAATTGATATTATAAATAATCAAATAAATGTAATATGAAACTTTTAATGAATTAAACTAATTTTATAGGATAATATGATATATTAGGATTGATTTAATTGACTTTGTTCGAAGTAATCAATCTGTTATGAGTTTCACAAAAATCAACTATTGAATAGTGTCAAAATTGACAAAAAAGAGTTCTTAAAACAAATATTATATTATTAATTGATATTAAATTCCTAAAAATCTAAGGTTCGGCCAAGAGACTTATTTCATGATATTTTAATCATTAATGGACCACTTGGGGGTCTCTTGGATGTATGTAGTAAGTTTATTAACCATATTATATAAAAATACAAAGAGACATTGTAAAAGTGAAACTAATTAACTTAGAGTTAATACTTAAAGATAAGGTTAATATAAGTACCCAAACCTGTCTACATTCTATTGGTTGAGTGGTTTTCGACCTATCCCCACCTTAACCTTTTAATAATCAACTTTGGAGCCATTAGAAACCGAATATAAATTTATTATAAATTAATATTTCTAGCTTTTCCAAAGGTGTCCCTCACCCCTCTTATAAAAGGGCACTCCTCCTTCTCATTTCTTCACACCTTAAAAGCCTTTTGGTTCGGCCAAAATCGGCCCAAATACTCTCCCTACTTCCCTCAATACAACCTAGGGGCCTTAGTTTGATCAGAAAGCCAACCTATGGATCCCTTTTGATCAAATCAAAAGGAAGAACCTGAAGAAGAGGTAATGATTTCACCACCCTTTTCTAAGTTCATTTCTTCTTCCACTTCTTCTTCCTTTGTTGTTACCATTCTAAAATAATAACTCCAGTATCTCACATATACTGTGATGTTATTATAAATATGGTACAACCATATTCAGTATTCTATCCACCCTTTGAATAACATGTCACCATACGTGCGTACGTACGACTTACCGTCTCCACGTCGTGGTGTAATTGTTATTCATATTATTATTTGGATGGGTATAAAAATGATATGTAACTCATGTAAATAATAAATAAAACATGTTAATGATTCTTTATATATGATATAACAACCATTTATATATTATTTTAATATCAAAAGAATGATATTGTCGCTCGTGCGTACGTACGGACTACCGTCTCCACGAACGCGATGAGATTCATTCTCCATCGTATCCATTAAAGTATAATTATCATTTGATGATTTAAAAATTATGTTTAAGGACTTGATATCATTCTGGATATGAATAATATACAACCTATCCATTACGAACATGGCTTACGTAACAAAACATATAAAAGAAAACAAGTAAGTTAACACCCGAAACAACGATAATACTAAGATATTATTATCAAATCAATATTAAAAGATCATATATGATATCATATTAATGTATATGATTATTGTATAATTTAATAACAATTATTTCACCATTATATAGCAGGTTAACCTAGCCCAACCAAGTAAAAGTACAAGGTAAAGGATTTTCTTATCTCACATTCAATTCCGTGAGATTTCCATTGTTCGCCACTAAATTATTGAAAGTGGTTTATTGTGTACTACCATTTGATATATATTATCATGATTCTCTTTTAATTCATGTTATTCTGAAAATCATTTGGTGGTTATTAACTTTTGGCCATATGACTCAGTTGATTAACGTGGTAAGGGGTTTTCATCTCACTCTTTATTTCCGTGAGATTCATGCCATATTTCCACTATTATCTTTTGTGTGGTGTATGTACTGCCCATAATTATATTCTTTGTGTAATACACTCTAATTTATATGTATTTACATATTCATAATATGATACCTCTTTCATGGGTTGTATGTTTCATAAGTTACCAAATTGGTAAGGGTTATTTCACAATCTCTTCATTATCCGAGGTTGTTTATACGTAATAATCTACTGTGATTTCTTTATCATCCACATCCATGTTTTTTCGAAATTTATTTCAAAACATATTTATTATTTACAAGAATATGGGTTAAAGTCATTTATACCCTTGTTTGACTTTTATAAGAGGTTTATAAAGGAATCTTTCCGTCGTTTTCAAAACAAGGTCCTTTTTAACCTTTTCGACAGAATTAAGGTAAGAATGTTTTTTTAACTTATACGGCGGGTACGGTTATTTTCCGCCGTTATAAAATATTCAAAGCTTTCCTTACAAGATTATAAGATTATTTTCAAAGAAAATGTTTTATTTTATATGGATCTTAAATGATTTTAAAATAAAAGGAGATATTTCTTTAAAAGGAATTTTGATTTCATCTATGTCAACATCCTTTGATGGATTTTAAGATTATTTGAAGTTGATTTATTATGATACAAAACTTCTATATTGTATTGAAGGTTTTGTGATATGTTTGACTGTGGATGTGCTATTTTTATACCATTCATAGTTTATGGTGAAAGTATTGACATTTCGTATGCTAGTTCCAATAAGAATGTTTATGTTATATTTCAAACTTTACTTCATATGAATGTGTTGGACAAGTATGTTCCAGGTTGGGGACCGATTAAAGTAAGCCCTCTAGGTTGGGGACTGGTAAAAGTAAGCCCTCCAGGTTGGGGACTGGTAAAAGTAAGCCCTCCAGGTTAGGTACTAGTAAAAGTAAGCCCTCCGGTTTGGTCTCCAGTTATTAGAGGCACTCCGGGTTGGTGTCCGGTTATTAGAGGCACTCCGGGTTGGTGTCCGGTTATTAGAGGCACTCCGGGTTGGGTTCCGGTTACAGTTAGCCCCAAGGTCTTGAGACGAGGCCTTGAAAAGAAATTAAAGTTTAGCATTATGCATTCCATCATTATGAAAGTGGTTATTGATTTTGCATGTGATTATTCGATTAGTAGAATATCCATGTGAATAAGTAAATGGCATTATTTCATTTTACTTTTTCCATACTATGTTGAAGTTCAAGTTTAAAAGGATTTTGTTTTAGTAATTCATTTCCTTAAATGTTTATGCTTATTTTGAATGTTCCTCTATATTGTTATCCTTACTGGGCATTTGAGATCACCCCTTTTCTATGTTTATCTTCCCCATGATGTGAAGAAGTAAGTTATGAATGACCTGCAGGGATATTATGAGGGGATAATAGTGTGGACTGTGGAGACATTATGTTTTTGTATTATTTTTTCATTTTATGATGTAATGTAAAACTTATGAATATATCTAGTGTTTCCAAGGCTACTAAACCAATCGGTCTTTCGAGATTTGATCTTTCTTGTGATCATGCCAATGTTATGTAATAATGCACCGACTCTGGGTAACTAGGGTCGAGGCGTTACACCCTCTGAAGAGATTAGTGCTATCTGTCATCTGCACAAGATAAAACAAGGTTCAAGTGAAACTCGTGCAGGGGTGAGTATAAAAATACTCAGTAGGTATCCCGAGGCCCCAGAAGGTCTCCTAGAGTTCCATAAAGGAAAACCACAAATCAAGACCTCAATCAAGAAGCTAGAATTAGTCATCAAATCTACTAAGTTATATACCCATACATACACATACTCTATCAAGATATACTCATATCATACAAGGGGGAATAATATCACAAATTTAACACCAAGAAGGTAACACCACGAAGGTAAAATTAGCACACAAGTAACATCACGAAGATAACACCACGAAGGTAAAAGTTCCACATAGGTAACAACACGAAGATATCACCATGAAGGTAAAAGAAACCCACAAGTATCACCATGAAGATATCACTACAAAGGTAAAAGTACCACACATGTATTACCACGAAGATATCACCACGAAGGTAAATGTACCACACAGGTATCACCACAAAGGTAGAAGACTCATCTCATAGCAGTTATTAGTGATGTGTAGAAGTATAGATGATTATTCACGAAGCTAGATCACCTTATTATGTCAACAGGCACTACTACTGACCATAAGGAGTCTGACCCAATCAAGATCGATAGGTACTAACCCCCAAAATTATCCACACAGGATCTGACCCACCTAGATTCTATGCGTACAAACCCCAGAAATGTCCCACACATGATCGATATGCACTGACCCCCATAGGATCGCTGAGTGATACCTCACATAGGATCTGACAAACATAGGATCGGTATGAACTAACCCTCACAGGATCACTGAGTGCTAACCCACGCTGGATCTGACCCACATAAGATCGGTGCTGACCCACATAGGATCGATCGGTACTAATCTCCGAATGATATATCTCCAACCTCAGCCTCACTGCCAGCCACTGGAGTCCCGCTCATATCACACTTGATTCTAGAGGAAGTTCTCCTCAATCCTTCATCCATACATCAACTTCCATGAAGATCCAAAAATAATTATCACAAATGACCACCATGTCGTAAGGGATCCAACGCGACAGACGGTGCGTCATTTGGATGCACAGTCTCAAACATATAAGCGTTTTAGTTCCAAGGGCGTGATTGGATTCAGGTTTGATCCAACCAAGATGCACTCTTACTTTCCCAAAAAATCAGTTAGAGTATACAAAAAGGACCACCTCATCCTAAGGGTCCTGGTGGTGTAGACGACTCTTCAAACAGACACCCGGTCAGCTAGTTACACCCCTTTTTGTGAGATAGGGGTGATCACACCTCGGTCTGGCCCGGCTTGGTCGGGCCTACCAAAATATGCTAATGGTACCACTTCCCAAAAGGGATCCCAACATCACTGATGACATGTCGAACAGAATCTCGGTTTGTCAGTTAGAGGGATTTCTTTGTTTGGGGACATGTTTGGTATAGGCCCAGTCCGACTCGGTCTGGTCGGGCTGTAACAGCCCAAGATTTTTTGAAAAATATTCTTTTTAATTTCATTAATTTCTGGTGTTGTATGCTACACCAAAAGGAGCTTTCACAACACACATCCTTGACTTGCCTTGCATTACACGCAATCTCGACCTTCCTCGATAGCGTGTGTAGTACGCAATACCGAGTTTCACTAAACAACGATATGCTATTAAAATATTATTAAAACTAGCCGTTATGAATAGTAATAACCACTTTTTGAAATTTTATAAATTTTATATTTCAAAATGGACTTCATTTTTGGATTCGGAATACCGAAATTAGCCTAGGGTGAAATTTTGGTATTTTTCTGAAAACTTTCAATTTTTGATGAATAGTGAAACAACTAAGTGGTAGGTTAAAAACTGAATTTTGCATAAAACTTAATTTTACCACTTCTGTGAATGGAATTTCGAAAATCCGAGAGACACGGTTAATATCAAGGACTAAAATTTGGTTCAATGAGATGAAAATAATTTTTGGTGAATAGTACCTTTTTACTTTTTTTTACCACGGTTAAAAGTAAATAGGGTAATTAAGGGTAAAGATGATATTATTATTACCCTAACACATGTCCTAATTCTATTGGATAAGTGAAATTCTATCAAAAACAAACATAGGAATAAAATATGACCATTTAGGCCCACTTGGATTAGATTAGGACATTTATTATTAATTTATTTAAAGAAGGGTTAAAATAGTTAAAATCAAAGTTTAATAAGTAAATAATTTTTGATATGGGGTTATACATAAGATAAATTCGACTATAAATATTAATTAGAAAGCTAAAAATATTTCTTACGTAATGGTATTTTATTTGTATTTTTTAGAAATTAAATAATTTAATTTATTATGACACAATGATGATGCAGTAATTATCTTATTAATGAAATATTGACATAATTGATGTTATAAACACCAAAATAAATGTAATTTTAGACTTTTTAGGAATTAAACTAATTTTCTAGGTTAATAGGACATGTTAGTATTTATTTAATTAACTTTTTTCGAACTTATCATTCTGTTATGAGTTTCACAAAAATCAATTACAAAATAGTGTCAAAATTGACATAAAATAGTTTTTAAAACAAATATTATATTATTAATTGTTATTTTATTCCTAAAAATATAAGGTTCTGCCAAATTACTTAGATACGGTTATATATATTAATAATAAACAACTTGGGGTTCTTTTGGCTTCTTATAGTAAGTTTATTAACCTTATAGTATAAGAACACAAGAAGACATGGTAAAAGTAAAATTATTTAACTTAATGTTAAATCTAAATGATAAGGTTAAAATAGGAACCTAAACTTGTCTAAATTATATTAGATGAGAGGATTTCAACCCATCCCCACCATAGCTTAGAAATATATCAATTTGGATCTATTTAAAACCGAACTTGACTTTATAATAAAATAATAGTTTTAGTTATTCCAAAGGTACCCCTCTCATCCCTTATAAAAGGGAACCTCCTCCCTCTCCTCCTCACATGAATTTTAGCATTCAAGTTCGGCCAACCCCTGCCAAAATCTCTTCTCCACTTCCCTATTATCATCCTAGAGGTTCTGGTCTTCTTCAAAGACCCATTTTAGTGCCCTAAAAGGAGGTCTCAAAGAAGCACTTCAAAGAAGAGGTAATGTTCGTTACCGATTCTTTCATCTTTATTTCTTCTTCCACTTCTTCTTCTTAGGTTGTTTCATTATGAAGTAATAACATTAGTATCACTCATATACTGATATGTTATTATAAGTATGAAACAACCCTATTTCACCATCTATCCATCCTACGGAAAAAGAAATCACCGCGCGTGGGTACATATGGAATACCGTCTCCACGCCGTGGTGTAATCTATTTTCCACCACCACCTTACATGGATGGGTATAATGGTGTAAAAAATAACTATACATAGTTACTAGAACATCATATTTATTATGATATATTGTATCATCCACTCCAATTCAATTCAATAATTATGGAAATGATATCATCGCTCGTGCGTACGTACGGACTACCGTCTCCACGACGTGATGAGATTCATTCTCCATGTTAACCATTTAAGAATGATTATAAAGTATATATAAGAAATAATAATGAAATATATAACATTATAATGCTACTGGATTTATGTATATATGTCATCTACTTACTTCCATTCAATATAATAAGGAAAGGAAAAAAAATTTCATGCGTACGTACGGACTACCGTCTCCATGAATGGTGTGTTTCATTTCATTCATCTATCTATTATATATATATATATATACTGAATATATATGATATATAAATCATGTTTTATATTCTGGAAGTAATTAAATCATGATATAAGTAATAATAATGTCAAGAACAACAATTCCAAACACCTATGATAAATGAAACGATTTTACCCAAAACGCTTTTTTAACATGGAATTTACAAAAGAACGGGTAATATAAAGTCATAAGTGAACCATATATGATATCATAACAATGAATATGATTCTGTAATAAGTTAATGACATTATTTAAATCATTATACAGGAGGTTCGGATACGTACAAAGCATATCGGACATAAGGTAAGGGAAAATCTCGCAATCTGAATTTTTATCCGAGATTGTTTATACTTTAGTATTTACTGGGGTGTATTTTATCATCCAAATCCATGTTTCGTCAATATGTAATATTATTTCCATCCACCAAAAATTATTTAAATCCAATTTTACCCTTTGGTGATTTTTTAGTAAAAGATATGAAAGGAATCTTTTGTCGTTTTTCGTAAGAGGTACTTTTTGACTTTTCCGACAAAAGTACGAGAAGAATGTTTTTTTAACTTAAACGGCACGAACGGATTTTTACGGTTTTATAAAGCCTTCTTTTCATAAATCTTCCTCCAAAATATTTCATGACTATTTTCAATAAAATCTCTTTATTTTATAATTTCATGATGTTTTGTGAAAAGAAATCGATTTTTATAAAGAAAGGATATTTTCCTCAAGAATTCATTTCAATTGTTTTATCAAAATTATTTTCCATCTCAGATAATAAAGGTTTCTGTTTCTATCCATATTTTTACATTGATTTTACTATGTTGTGATGGAATTATGTTTATGAATTCCTTTATATTATATGAATGGTTTTATGATGTCATGTTGTTTAAGAATCCCATTTTTATTACATGGGTTATGCAATGATGTATGATTTATGATTTTGTGGCACACATAAGAAGGGTATCATTATGAGATGGGTGGGACCTATATATCCCTCCAATGCATTGGGTAAAGATTTTATATCTCATGAGATAGACATGGCTGGAATGGTAGGTAATACCGGTTTAGTGAAACAGGACTGAAACGAGGGTTACTCGATTCAGAAAAGGGACTTTGTCCACTAAGATAGTCTTGGCCATGAGTCTTGACTAACAAGAAATGATTCTCTATGATTATGTGTGTATGCCACAAAGTTTCATGTTTTATGTTATGATTATTGTGATTACATTTCACTGCCATGATTTATCCCATGTTATGAAATTATGATCACTTTTTCAGGTTAAGATTTCCAAAAGTTATGTGGTGTGTATACGATGTGATTGATATTTCTTTTTTTTACCCTTACTGAGCATTTGAGCTCACCCTTTTATGTTTTCTTTTCCCCAGGACATAATGAAATGTTTTAGGTATAGAAAAAGAAGATATTTATGGGATATGTTGAAGATCTTTCACCAGGATTAGAAGATTATATTCCAAGTTTCCAAAGACACTAAACTATTACGATCCTTGCGTGTGTGTTTTTGTTATGTACTAAGTATTCTGCAAAAGTAATGCAATGTCAATGTACGCCAAGATACGGGTCTCTACAGTTGGTATCAGAGGAAAGTTTTAGTCAACCTTTGGAAACTAGGATGCGAAAACGTTAGTGAGATCCCTAGAGATATTTATAAGGTATGTCTAGGGATGTCCCTAAGGTTAAGTTTATGTATAGGTTATAGTACTAGAATTACGCTAATGATCATAGAATTAAACCTAAGATGTTAGATATTGAAGGTACTCCCTCTTTATAATGTTTTTTCCCTAGAATGATTTTTGCCTCTCACACTATTCTTTTTGGGTTTTAGACGATGGCTGGAACCCGAAGGAACCGTGTTGATGAATGCAATGGACAATGCAATGATTGTCCTCCTGAACAAACAAATGTTATGGGAGATGGAGTAAAAAATCCTATTGCTATACTTACACAAGCTATGAATCATTCTGGACTTCCAAATGAGCAGAGAAGGGAACAATATTCTATTGAGTCCTTCATGAGGAAACATCCACCTTCTTTCAGTGGGACTTCTGATCCACTTGTTTCTGAACAATGGATCAGTACCACTGAAAAGATATTTTCAGTTCTTCAATGTTCTGAACATGATAAATTCATCTTAGCAATATATCGTTTGGAAGGTGAAGCTGATCAATGGTGGAATCTTATCAAGAATACGAGGCCAAGAGATGAAATTGAGTCCATGGAATGGGACGAGTTCAAGAACGTGTTTTTCAGTAATTACTTCCCTCGTATTCTTCGAACAAATATGGAAAAGGAGTTTCTTGAGCTGAAGCAGAAGGATGATTAATCTGTTGGTATATACGAAGCAAATTTTACAAGACTTGCAAGGTATGCATCTGCCATTATCATCCAACCTGAAAGTAAAGTTGATCGATTTATCAGTGGCTTAAAACCAAGTCTTCGAAGGGCATTAGCTATAAGAGACTTCAGTAGCTATAAAGAAATTGTGTGTTGTTCTATGAAGGTAGAAATAGAAGTTGGGGTTACATATCCATCTCATGGTTTTGAAAAGAAACGAAAGATGGAGTTCAAGGAGAAATCTCAGAATAATGGTGAAAAGAAGATGAATGTTTCCTCATGCTCAAAGTGTGGAAAGAAGAATGGTGGAGATTGTCTTAAAGGTACTAGAAAATGTTTTAAGTGTGGAAAAGAAGGTCATTGAGCAGCTGAGTGTCAAAGTAATGTAAAAAGGGTTTCTAATGATGTGAATAAAGCAAACACTGCAGAGAACGCACCACCAACACTTCAATGCTTCAAGTGCAAGGAAATGGGGCATTATTCTAATAAATTCCCTAATCCAAGGGTTAGTGATGATCAACATGAGCAACCACTTAAGGAAAAGGACAAAGTTAAGTCACATGCGATCACTATTGGCGATGTTGAATATGACAACGATGTGGTGGAATGATTAAGTGTTTATGTAACGAGATTCCAAAATAATGTTGTATCATAAAGTATTGGAATATTTATGTGTTGGTCTAATGTGGTATTCAAAGTGATTGAGATATTTAATAGTATTCATGAGCTCATGATTGATATAAGGACTATGTGATATCATGGTTTGAGTATATATAATTTTGAGGATTTTGGTATGTGGAAAGTGTTAACTTTTAACTGCATTCATGTTTTCACTAAGGTTCAATGGGTATTCATTATTCAAGAGAATACATGATTAAGGTATTCACATGTTTGTAATTTGACCAACAAGATATATCTTATGATATATGGGGGATAAATGATGGCATTCACGTGATTGTTCTGTGACATTTCAAGTAATCATTTTCTTTATACTATGAGCTTGGACCAAAGTATTTTAGATAAGCCTAATGATTAGAATGGATTATGTTGGACATAAGTTAGGATAAAACGTTTTTTGATATTATTGATGGGATGTTATAGTAATATAGCTTTAGAAAAAGGAAAACCTGCAGGATGGGTGACAGCCCATCGCGTCGGACAAGGCTGTGGGAATCAAACCCACAACCGAAGTGCGACTGGCCTTTATCGCCTACCACTGGCCTACAGGAAGTCCCTGGTTAGTAGAAAACAGTTTTATTTTATTAAGCTGTATGATATATGAAGTATAAATTCATTTTTGGAACCATATACGATTAACCATAAGATGGACTTATAACTTTTGCTAACATTTTGTTTGAAAGAGATGGAATGACCCGTCATTCTATCATATGATCTACTAACACTTCACGAATAACAAATTCAACTTCATTTATTTAAGAGATGAAGTGGAAATTGTTTAAGGCACGAACAATAGTGAGATTGTACCAAAATAAAGTAAGTATTTATTCTAATTCAAATTCTTCAACTTTAGGGAAACGATCTTGAAAACCAAAAATGTTGTCCTAGTGCTCTTATATCTGATTAATCAGATGGTACCTTAGATCGTCACAAATTTATGGATTTGTGATTGTTGGCTTTTCCATATCCATGTTCTCTACCACTCTCCATCAGAACATGATGGTTAGATTTTTCTTCCATATCCATATTTTCACCTATGTGGAAACCCAGTGATTAGTTTATTTGGGTAACCGTTACGTTTCACACTTTTGTTTTTAAAGATTTGGTTTTGGTATTCCTTTTTACGATGTGGGTTTCTATTAAAGAAACTTTCAAGTAGTAAACCATTTATAACCCCGATGAATTTCGAGGGAGAAATTCATTTTAAGGGGGGTAGAATGTAACAGCCCAAGATTTTTTGAAAAATATTCTTTTTAGTTTCATTAATGTCTTGTGTTGTATGATACACCAAAAGGAGCTTGCACAACACACATCCTTGACTTGCCTTGCATTACACGCAATCGCGACCTTCCTCGATAGCGTGTGTAGTACGCAATACCGAGTTTCACTAAACAACAATATGCTATTAAAATATTATTAAAACTAGCCGTTATGAATAGTAATAACCACTTTTTGAAATTTTATAAATTTTATTTTTCAAAATGGACTTTATTTTTGGGTTCGGAATACCGAAATTAGCCTAGGGTGAAATTTTGGTATTTTTCTGAAAACACTCAATTTTTTGATGAATAGTGAAACCACTAAGTGGTAGGTTAAAAACTGAATTTTGCATAAAACTTAATTTTACCGCTTCTATGAATGGAATTTCTAAAATCTAAGAGACACGGTTAATATCAAGGACTAAAATGTGGTTCAATGAGATGAAAATAATTTTTGGTGAATAGTAACTTTTTACTTTTTTTTACCACGGTTAAAAGTAAATATGGTAATTAAGGGTAAAGATGATATTATTATTACCCTAACACATGTCCTAATTCTATCGGATAAGTGAAATTAGACCAAAAACAAACTTAGGAATAAAATATGACCATTTAGGCCCACTTGGATTAGATTAGGACATTTATTATTAATTTATTTAAAGAAGGGCTAAAATAGTTAAAATCAAAGTTTAATAAGTAAATAATTTTTAATATGGGGTTATACATAAGAAAAAATAGACTATAAATACTCATTAGAAATATAACAATATTTCCTACATAATGGTATTTTATTTGTAATTTTTAGACATTAAATAATTTAATTTATTTATGACACAATGATGATGCAGTAATTATCATATTAATGAAATATTGACATAATTGATGTTATAAACACCAAAATAAATGTAATTTGAGACTTTTAATGAATTCCACTAATTTTCTAGGTTAATATGACATGTTAGTATGGATTTAATTAACTTTTTTCTAACTTATCATTCTGTTATGATTTTCACAAAAATAAATTACTAAATAGTGTCAAAATTGACATAAAATAGTTTTTAAAACAAATATTATATTATTCATTGTTATTTATTCATAAAAATCTAAGGTTCGGCCAAATGACTTAGATAAGGTTATATATATTAATAATAAACAACTTGGGGTTCGTTTGGCTTCATATAGTATGTTTATTAACCTTATAGTATAAGAACACAAGAAGACATGGTAAAAGTAAAATTATTTAACTTAATGTTAAATCTAAATGATAAGGTTAAAATAGGAACCTAAACTTGTCTAAATTCTACTGGATGAGAGGATATCGACCCATACCCACCTTAGCTTCGAAATATATCAATTTGGAGCTATTTAAAACCGAACATGACTTTATAATAAATTAATATTTTTAGTTATTCCAAAGGTACCCCTCTCCTCCCTTATAAAAGGGCTCCTCCTCCCTCTCCTCCTCACACCAATTTGAGCATTCATGCTCGGCCAACCCCTGCCAAACTCACTTCTCCACTTCCCTAGTATCATCCTAGAGGTTCTGGTCTTCTTCAAAGAGCCATTTATTTCCCTAAAAGGAGGTCTCAAAGAAGCACTTCAAAGAAGAGGTAATGTCCGTTACCGATTCTTTCATCTTTATTTCTTCTTCCACTTCTTCTTATTAGGTTGTTTCATTATGAAGTAATAACATCAGTATCACTCATATACTGATATGTTATTATAAGTATGAAACAACCCTATTTCACCATCTATCCATCCTACGGAAAAAGAAATCACTGCGCGTGCGTACGTACGGAATACCGTCTCCACGCCGTGGTGTAATCTATTTTCCACCACCACCTTACATGGATGGGTATAATGGTGTAAAAATAAATATACATAGTTACTAGAACATCATATTGATTCTGATATATTTTATCATCCACTCCAATTCAATTCAATAATTATGGAAATGATATCATCGCTCGTGCGTACGTACGGACTACCGTCTCCACGACGCGATGAGATTCATTCTCCATGTTAACCATTTAAGAATGATTATAAAGTATATATAAGAAATAATAATGAAATATATGATATTATAAAGCTACTGGATTTATGTATATATGTCATCTACTTACTTCCATTCAAGATAATAAGGAAAGGAAAACAGCGTTCATGCGTACGTACGGACTACCGTCTCCATGAATGGTGTGTTTCATTTCATTTATCTATCTATTATATATATATATAATGAATATATATGATATATAAATAATGTTTTATATTCTGGAAGTATGTAAATCATGATATAAGTAATAATAATGTCAGGAACAACAAGTCCAAACACCTACGATAAATGAAACGATTTTACCCAAAACGCTTCTTTAACATGGGATTTACAAAAGAACGGGTAATATAAAGTCATAAGTGAACCATATATGCTATCATAACAATGAATATGATTCTGTAATAAGTTAATGACATTATTTAAATCATTATACAGGAGGTTCGGATACGTACAAATCATATCGGACATAAGGTAAGGGAAAATCTCGCAATCTCAATTTTTATCCGAGATTGTTTATACTTTAGTATTTACTGGGGTGTATTTTATCATCCAAATCCATGTTTCCTCAATATGTAATATTATTTCCATCTACCTACAATTATTTAAATCCAATTTTACCCTTTGGTGAGTTTTTAGTAAAAGATATGAAAGGAATCTTTTGTCGTTTTTTGTACAAGGTACTTTTTGACTTTTCCGAAAAAAGTACGAGAAGAATGTTTTTTTAACTTAAACGGCACGAACGGATTTTTACGGTTTTATAAAGCCTTATTTTCATGAATCTTCCTCAAAAATATTTCATGACCATTTTCAATAAAATCTCTTTCTTTTAAAATTGCATGATGTTTTGTGAAAAGAAATCGATTTTGAAGAAGAAAGGATATTTTCCTCAAGAATTCATTTCAAGTGTTTTATTGAAATTATTTTCCATCTAAGATAATAAAGGTTTCTGTTTCTATCCGTATTTTTACATTGATTTGACTATGTTGTGATGGAATTATGTTTATGAATTCCTTTATCTTATATGAATGGTTTTATGATGTCATGTTGTTTAAGAATCCCATTTTTATTACATGGGTTATGCAATGATGTATGATTTATGATTTTGTGGAACACATAAGAAGGGTATCATTATGAGATGGGTGTGTCCTATATCTCCCTCCAATGCATTTGGTAAAGATTTTATATCTCATGAGATAGACATGGCTGGAATGGTAGGTAATACCTGTTCAGTGAAACAGGACTGAAACGAGGGTTACTCGATTCAGAAAAGGGACTTTGTACACTAAGATAGTCTTGGAAATGAGTCTTGACTAACAAGAAATGATTCTCTATGATTATGTGTGTATGCCACAAAGTTTCATGTTTTATGTTATTATTATTGTGATTACATTTCACTACCATGATTTATCCCATGTTATGAAATTATGATCTCTTTTGCAGGTTAAGATTTCCAAAAGTTATGTGCTTGTGTATACGATGTGATTGATATTTCTTTTGTTTACCCTTACTGAGCATTTGTGCTCACCCTTTTATGTTTTCTTTTCCACAGGATATAATGAAAGGTTTTAGGTATAAAAAAAGAAGATCTTTATGGGAGATGTTTAAGATCTTTCACCAGGATTAGAAGATTATATTCCGAGTTTCCAAAGACACTAAACTATTACGATCCTTGCGTGTGTGTTTTTGTTATGTACTAAGTATTCCGAAAATGTAATGTAATGTCAATGTACGCCAAGATACGGGTCTCTACACGGGCTGACACAACGGGTCCTGGGATCTACCTAACCCCACTCAGGTCTAGCCCACTTAGGGTCGGTCTAGTTTACTGGGTCTGGCTCATTGGGGTTTCCCCGGTTTGGTTCACGGGTCCGGGCCGTGATTGGCTTGGACCGCCGAGTGGGGCTTGGCCCACCCGTTCTAGCCCATCGGGCTGTGGGTCTGGCCTGACCTGTTGGCATGTCTGACCCAATGGGCAGGTTCGGCCCGCTCGGCCGGCCGGTGTCGGCTCGGTCCACCCGAAGGCAGATAGTTTCTCCCTACTGGACACCTGTTTGCGGGGCCATTCTCCATCCGGTGGGGCACTGCCCCATCTCTATTAACCAGTCGGCCGTTTGTCTGACAGGACGCTGCCAACACAGCACAACGCAGGCCACGACACTGCTATCTACTATGGCTACTTTCACTGTCGACATTTGCAGGCACCGCCCTGTTCCTGCACAACCGGCTCGGGCAGGATTCTCTTGGTCGTCGCAGTGCATCATCACGACACCTCATCACGCACCGCCTTCCACCACCCATGGTTGGTGGCCGGGGGTCTCCTCCGGTTGCTGCCGACATGGTGTGCCGGTGGTTTCTTCCACTGTTTAGTGGATGTGCTTTGGTGTCCATTCAGGATTCCATCTGCACCTATAGCCCTTCGGCATTACCATCGTCATAGCATGGCCCTCTATTTCACATTGCCATCATGTTGGAAATTGTTGTCATAGGTTCACAAAAAGAACTAAGTGGAGGAGGGTCAGGGTCTTCTTCAATTGGCTTGTGCCCTCCACATTATGGTGATAAAAAGTATAAGAGGATTTAATTTATCAAAGAAAATTTTCAAAATTGACCCCCTACCTCAGGATCCTTGGAGAACATCCATGCTTGAGGGAGATTCGGCTTTCATTGTTCCTATAACAATCCACCAAAGTTTTCATTCAAACATCATCCTTATGTTCGTGATTCAGTGTCACTCATCACCACCCACTAGAACCAGCTCCATCCACCGAGTGCTTGGTGTAAAATAATTTTATCAAAACATCGATGGTTGGTGAAGCTGTTCCAATATGTCACTCATAAATCTATATAAATCAGATAGTGGGAGATAGAGTAATGCTCGTGGAATTAGTGGGGGTTCATTTAATAGGAACCTTCCTAATTTCAATGGTGTTCTTACAAAGGATTTGCGGAGTCCATCCAATTAAAGGCTTGATACATCATCAATCCCACAACAATAGCTTGTCTGTTGGAGGAATAGAAATGAGGGAAATAAAGAAAAAAATTTATTTTATTATTCTTTTAAAAGTCCAAAATCTAAATTTTTCTTCAGACATACTATGGACGAAGTGGATAATCGCTTATGTGAATCCCGATACTACAGATTCAACTGTGCTCTCGGATTTTTGATCTGAGCAACAAGTCAAAAGATATAAAATGCCTGTTGTATGTTAACTGAACATACTAGAAAAAAAAGATCAAAAAATTATTAACAGTCACCCTCCACCCATGCTGATCAGGGTTAGGCTCCATCTAAGGAGAAACTACCCTCCCAAGCTAAACTTTACACTCAAATTTTCAATTTGTGTTAACATTTGTATGTGATGGATTTTACAATAAAATAATTGTCACTTAATTATTTTATTTACTGCAAAAAACTAACTTTAACTAGTGTCCTGCGTCTTCCAATGTTTGTATCAGCCTAATAAAATCACACCCTCATGAATTAATTGGTTGTCTCATATTTTCAATACGAGTTACCGTTCATGATTTTTAAGCATTTGAACAATAAAATAATTTTATTTCATAATTTTATTTATGGTTATTCCATTTTTGGGTTTTCCCACTATTTGCATGCACCGACTAATCTTATCTTGCGCCTAGGGTATACCCGCCATTATGAACACAATGGTGCCCTCATATTTTTGTTATGGGAACCTGTTTACGATTTAGTCCACTTTTTCAAGAAAACCACTCAGTCATGATATTTTTAATCTTAACATTTTTTGATGGATCATTATGAGAAATCCAGATCTTAAAATTATGCACTATCATATTTCTCATTCTCGAAATAATTCCATATAAATAAAAAAACATTATACAAAAATTTTGGGACATTACATTTTCCCACCTTAGGGCTTTACTTCGTCAAAATCCAGAACAAGGAAAACTAAAAAAAAGAGGGTATATAGTAGAAATCAGGGACTCTCGATCCCATGTGCCCTTTTGGAGGTTCCCATGCTGCCACCAAACTTGCACCAGAGGGATCCACCATCCACGAAGGACTCATTCATGTTGATCCACTATCTCCACTAGGAACTTTGTAAAAGTCCCCACATCGTCGAATCCAACATTCCCCATTCGATAGCATGAAAAAAATTATGCATGTATATCCTCAACTATGGAACATGGGAAACATTATGCACCCAGTGCATCAGTGGGGGAAGTGTCAGATGGTACACCATCTCACCAAAACTGTTGAAAAACATGAAAGGTCCAATGAACCTTAGAGAATGTTTTCTGCCCTGTCCAAACCTCTACAATCCTTGTCGGGTGAGACACGTAGAAAGACATGGTCTCCCTCATCAGACTCCAGGGGGCTCCATCCCATGTCAGCAAAAGAATTCTACAAGATCTCTAGAGTCTTCCCATGCTGACAAGTGAGGCATCATGATATAAACTCTGCCACTACTTCTTCCATCCCTGGCCACCAGTACTGATTCCGGAGGTCCTGGTACATCTCCGACACTCCATGATGTACCGTTAAAGGGTATGTATGCAATTCCCTCAACACCACACCCAAAAGAATCAATAGTAACATGGTACATCCTCTGAAAGGAATGACGTACTCCCCACCTTTTGAAAATATTTCTGGAGACCTTTTTGAGGTTATCTGAGCACGTCGGGCCTTGTAGTCAACGTACTCTTGTTGTGCCTCCCAAAATCACTGAAGAATTGGGGGAGTGATATTAATAGACTGGAGGTAATCTATTTCATCTTTACCCCCAAAGGATATCAGCCGCACAACTAGCTTCTCTGATGCCTAACTCAGAAGTTGTAGACCAGACCTCCATTTGAGTGTGTCTACCACTATGTTCCCCTTCCCAAGAGTATAGACTATCTCAAAGGCATAGTCCTAGGTGAAATCTTTACATTATCACTCTTTTAGGTTCAGGTACGTCGATGAGAATATATATATGATATTCTTGTGATCAAATTAGACTATAAAACATTCTCCAATAATGTAATGTTGCCATATCTACAAGGGAAAGACCAATGTTGCTAACTCCAGGTCCTTAGTACATTGTTCTACTCATGTTTCCACAGCTACTGAGTGAAATACATGATATTTTCATGTTCTTCCATCAGATCACATCCACGTATATCCCCTGATGCATCGCAATAGACTACATACCCAATGCCCTCTTCTGGTAGCCTCATGTTGGGGGCACTCTTAAGTCTCTGCCCAAGCTCTTGAATGTTCTATTGACATTTACCCATCCAAAGGAAATGCACCCCTTATTTCATCAAAGTTGACAAGGGTGTCGTTACCACAGAGTAGTCTAGTACAAATAGCTGATAGTACCCAATCCAAGTAGAAGTCCCTCTCCCATTAGTGAGGTAATCCTAGAAACGTCTTTTAAAAAGATGTCCTCACACTCTGCCACTATTATTGGGAACTAAAAACTCAAAATTCCTACTACCATGAGGGTAAGGCTGGCCGGCTCAAGAGTGATCGGTTGCACCCTTCTATGCATGAGTTTATCTTATGCTTCCTAGGTTTCTATATTTTCCGACCTAGGAAAACCCATTGCAACGCTATAGATATACCACATCCTTTTTTCCTAATACAATAAATCTGATAATGAAATGTGGATGATTGGTTCATACCCAAACTAACATCATAAGGCCTTGATGCTTCCACCATGAGGTTCCAACTGAAACCCTTTCCTCAAGGGTAAGATCACACCGTCAGTGTAAGTGTGATTATCGAGTCTCCTCCCAAAGGTATCTTCAAATGTAATGGTCACGTAATCTGTATAACTAGAAACTTCTGGTCTTGAACATGATTCGTGGAAATAAGGAATGATTGGTACCTATGAATATTAATATGGAATCTAGTAGTAGACATAGAACATACCACGAATCATTCCTAGTGCCCTTGGGTCACACTCATTGACCGCTTGCAGCTACTCCCTTCCCCTGTCCTCCAGCTCCTTGAGCATTTTGGGGAACACATTAGGGGGGAGGTTGTATCATGTCGAAATGTATACCACCTTATATTTCACTCCTCGAACCACATCCAAATCTACTTCCCTACAGAAACATTTTTCCCTATCACTTCCTCTTCCTAAAAAATTTTACACTCCCATGTCTCTGAGACTGGAATTAGTTTTCTACTTTCCAACTACTAACATTCACTAGCTATACCTGCTCATCCAAAGACCATTCAACCAAAAGGTTCTATTTAGAACCCTATCATAAGTAAGAATTAATAGGGGAATAATGATGGCTCAGATGTCCCAAAACACTCCTCGCTTGGTGGTCTGTCCCCTAAAGCACTGACTGTACTGTATTCATCATGTAACTGGGATGGTAGGTACACCTCGATGAATACTCAGCTACCAAAATGACATCCTTCTGAAGATTTATAAGCTCTAGGGAACACTCACCCATTAGATTTATATGGATATCTACCCCCTTCTCTATGGATGTTTCTTAAACTTGTCCACAGAAAAGTGACCTCTTCGCAAGTTCAAGGAAATCTAAACCCTGTCATCATCATACTGAGCCACGTAGAAGAATATCTACTAGGACCACCATCTGATCGAATGGTGCCATGGTTAGTTGGAATCTCGGAAAACTCTCCATGCCATTAATTAACCACTTATGAGTCAGGCTCACCTCAGAACCTGAGGGGTATCTGATTCTGAAACACGTGTAAGGCACTAAGCCTACAAATTTCCTCTACTGGTACCACCAGTTGTAACTGCTAACCAACATGCAATGATATAGCTAGCACACTACCCGAAGGTACTATCTTAGAGAACAGTCTATGTACCAAAGCCGCATCACTATACGGACCATCCTCATGGTCACTCAATGATAAAGACTAGAATCTGTGATCACCATATTCCTTGTTGGCGTCCCAAATAGGCGGAAAAATCTTTCCACAACCTCTATCTAGTTCTCTGCAACCTGGGTATCGGTCTCGCTTCAAACTCATAGTGGCCTCTACTTCTAGAACTCGTGCAATGTGTTCTGTCAGCGTACAGAGTCCACTGGTATAATTTTATTCCCAATGGGTTGTGGTTCTATTGGTGCACCACCCAATGGAACTAACATAGTATGAGGGCCTTACACTGAATCCTTATCACTCGGTGGTCTTTTATCGTGTACTCTCATAGGAATACTAGCCGGTTACCTATGCGTCAGCAACCTAATAATTAATAGGTTCACCACGGTCTTTAAGTTATACCTTGGGATCTCTCTCGAAGATATCATAAGAAAAAAATTCTTTTCAAAAATACACACAATCCGTGTTTTTGTGCAGAGAGTCGGAAATCAGAATTCAGGGTCCTAGTGTATGGATATGTCAGCCACAACACCAACACTGTACTCCCTGAATTGAAAACCACACTAAAAAAACTCAACAATATTTCTCTATTGGAAAGATTAGTGTATCAGTTCTTTGGTAGAACCGACTCCTCTGATACCACTTTGTCACAACCTGTCCCCTGAGGCTCATGCAATGATAACCCCAAGACTGCCTTTCATAGGCCTGGGGCTAGAGACTAGCACTAGAATGACGTATCACTTAAATGGAAGGAATTTCATATAAACCTGTACAAACACACAAATCCAGGAGCACAACAAGAGACATCCATGATGTAAAACATAGTAGTAGAAAGTTTTTGGAATGTAAAGGGGGAGAAATACAAGCCTAACTAGAATGTACAAGTACAACTTAAAAGAGAAAAAAATTGGTGATGGATCATCCACTAGGGATCCTACCTGAAAGATAAGAACAAATCATGATCAGTAGTTCTACGTCACACCATGTCAAATTGTCCACCTCTAACCACAATCCAGTCTCAGATCCCTCTGCCTCGATCAACGTTATCTGTTGTCTTCACAAGACACAACAATGTGTGGGTGAAGCCTGTGTAAGGGTGAGTATAACAACACTCATTGGGGACCCTGAGACCCCCGAAGGTCTCCTAGAGTTCGAAAATGGAAAAACCGCAATGTAATACCTCAACAATATCTCACGAAACAGTCATAAAGTTTAATTAGGTATATTCCCATACATATACCTATGTTATCACGATATAATCATCTCATACATGAGGGTAGAATACCACAAAGGTAACACCATGAATATAACACCACGAACGTAAAACTACCACCTAGGTAACATCACGAAGATAACACCATGAATGTAAATGTACAACACATGTTACCCCAAGAAGATATCACCACGAAAGTAAATGTTCCACATTGGTATCACCAAAAAGATATAACCACGAAGGTGAAACTAACTCACAGGTATCACCATAATGGAATAAAACACAGCTCACACCGGGTATTAGTGAAATATATATGTACTGATGATCAGTTGTGAAGCATGATCATCTTATTCTATCCAGAGGAACTACTTCTGACTATAAAGAGTCTGAACCACATAGTATCGATAGGTACTAACCCCTACAATGATCCAAATAGGATCTGACCCGCCTAGAGTTGATAGGTACAAACCCCCGAAATGAACCACACAGGATCCGGCCCGCCCATAGTCAGTATTCCAAGACCCATGCAGGATCGCTGAGCGCTGACCCGCACAACATCTGACCCACACATGATCGGTATGCACTGATCCACATAAGATCACTGAGTTCTGACCAACCTAGGATCTGATCCACACAGGATTAGTATGCATTGAACCACATAGGATCACTAACCACTGACAAACCTAGGATTTAACCCACACATGATTGGTGATGACACATACAAGATTTCTTGTTACTAACCTCTGTATGATCAGTCTCCAACCTCCACCCCACTGCCAGCCACTTGATTCTTGATCATAACATGCTTGCATTTGGTAGAACCTCTCCTAAAGCCTTTGTCCATAACTATACAACCAAAAATTTCCACATAATGAATCCCAAAGGACCTCCATGTCATAAGGGTTCAAACGTGACATACAATGCATCAATCGGAAGCCTGATTTGGGACTTATATGCGTGTTAGTTCTAAGTGTCCAGTTGGATTCATGTTAGATCCATCCCAACCACACTCCAACTTTCCCCAAAAGTCAACTAGAGTATACCAAAAGGACCTCCTCATCATAATGGTTATGGCATCATAGATGGCTAGTCAAATGGACATATGTTCTGCTAGATACACCTCTTTCTGTGAAATAGGTGTTATCGCACATCACTTCAGCCCAGCTCGGTTGGAACCATTGGAATATGACAAAGAGACCGGTTCCCCAAAATATCCCAAATCCACTAACGACATAATGAACAAAACCCTATTCACCAATTACGAGTGTGTCTTTATTCGGGGACCGGTTGGGTCTAGGCCCAGTCTGACTCAGTCGGGCTGGCCCGACACAATGGGTCCCAAGGTCTACTTGACCCTGCTCGGGTCTGAACCACTAAGGGTTGGCCTTATTTACTGAGTCCAACCCACCGGGGTTAGCCCGACTCAGTTCGCATGTCTTGGCCATGGTTGGCCATGCCTGCTGGGTGGGGCTCAGCCCACCCGTGCTGGCTCGTCGTGCCGCGGGTCTGGCCTGACCCATTGGAAGGTCTAGCCCACAGGGCCACATGTCCAACACATTGGGCGGGTACATCCCACTCGGGTGGCTCGTGCAGGATCTATCCACCTTGAGGCAGATTGTTTCCCATATATGGCCATGCGCTTACAGGGCCATTCTCAAGCCGGTGGGGCACTGCCGCACAACAATTCACCGGTCAGCCATTTGGCTGACCAACCGTCTTCAATGCATTGCGGCAGGGTCCACACCTCAAATTCCTACCATGGCCTTCTAAACACGGCTGCATCCAATGGCGGTGCCAGCAGGTGCCCCAATTGACCCGCACAACCAGCTCGGTCTGGACACCCATGGCTGCCATGACGCACCATCATGCGCCCCCTTCCACCACCCATGATAGGTTGTAGTGGGTCTCCTACGGTCACTGCCAATATGGCGCACCCACAATTTCTTTCGCGCTTCATTGGGCATGCTCTGTTGTCCATTCATGGTGTCGTCTGTGCCAAATCCTCTTCTGTGTTGCCGTCATCATAGCATGTCCTACGATTAAGCGTTTCCATCAAGTTGGATATTTTTTATAAGGTCCACAACAAGAACGAAGAGATAGAGGGTCTGGGCCTTGGTCATGTGGCCCACGCCCTCCAAGTTAAGCTGATAGAAAGGGGATGCAGATTTAATTTATCAATGACAAATTTCAAAATAGACCCCCTACAAGAATATCGTTGGAGAACGTCCGCGCTTTAGGGAGAGTCAGTGTTGGTCATTCTCGCAACAATCCGCCAACATTTCTGTTCAATCATTGTACTTTGGTTCATGATTCAGTGATGTTTTTCACCACATGCTGAAACATTCTCCATCCTCCAAGTGATTAGATTCACGACACTTTATCAGAACTTCATCTCTTGGTGAAGTCATTCCAATATCTCCCCCCAATCTCTAAATAAAGATGAGATGGGGAGATTGAGTAATGCTCGTGAAATTATTGGGGGTCATTTAATAGGATGTTTTCTAATTCTAACAGAATTGTTCTAAAGGATTTGAGGAGTCAATCCATTTAATGGCTTGACACGTCATCAGCCCCGCCACTGCCTCATGTTCGTTGGAGGAATAGAAACGAGAGAAATAAAATAACCAAGTTATTTTATTATTATTTTAAAAGTCCCAAAATCTAATTTTTTTCCCCAGACATACGGTGATCAATGTGGAGCCTCCCTTTTGTGAATCCTAGCACCGCCGATTCAATCATTCTCTCATATTGTTGATCTGAGTGATGAGTCAAAAGATAGAAAATGTTTCCCTCGCGTTTACTGAACATACATGAAAAAAGATCAGAGAGTTATTATCAGCCACCCCTGACTCGTGCTGGTCTAGAATAGGCTCCAAATAAAGAGAACACACCCTCATGAGCTCAATGATACTCTCATATTTTCAATCCGAGTTACTGTTTAGATGTTATGGATTTTTCAATAAAATATTTGTCACATAATTATTTTATTTATGACCAAAAAATATCTTTTATTGATGGCCTGTGCCGGCCAATGTCATTATTTGCCTAAGGAAAGAATACCCTCACGAGTTCAAAGTGGTCTCGGATATTCAATTCGAGTTACCATTTGTGAGTTATAAGCATTTGAAAAATAAAACAATTTTATTTAATAATTTTATTTACGGTTATTCCATTTTCTTGATATTTCACTAGAGACTTGTTCTGACTAAAATTATGTCACACCTAGGGTAAATCCGGCATCCTAAATGCAATGGTGCCCTTAAATTTCTGATCTGGTCACCCATTTAAGAGTTATTACAATTTTTCAGGAAAAACACTCACACGCGCTATTTTTAAACTGAATATTTTTTGACGGATCGTTCTAGACACTCTACGCCTCAGAATTATGCACTATTAGATTTCATGTTCTCAAAATAATTCCATATAAATAAAAACATTATAAATATATTCTATGACATTACAGTAGGCATCCACGTTACTATACCATGTGTTTTTGTACATCCCATGTACATGTCGAGTCATACTGGGAGGACTACATGCCATGTAGTCAGAGACTACACATCGTGCACATAGTGTTTTATATAAGCACATATTATTCCTCCTGCTCACTCCGCCGATCTCCCAGATTCCATTCAGGTGCTTAGTTTACCTTGAATTTCTAGATCAAAGCATTTTTATTCTACTATAACATCGAATAGATTGTATTTGAGATTTTAATCAACTAATTTTTTTTAATAATAAACATTATTAATGATCACTAATGAATTAATATTATGTTCCCACCTTTGTTAGATCAGGTACAAAACCCAATAGCACACCTCCTACAAGTTGTCCTGATTCGAAATATGTGGTTTTGGATCACTGCGCTAAGAATCAATGGTGCAAAGATCAATTATTTTCATAGGTCTAAAAAACATGACCAATGAAGAACATGTGATTATGAAAATAATATTTATAGGTTAAAAAGAAAAAACAATTGTGAGGGGTGAACCTCGATCCTTTCTCATGTCGGTATTGTATTATCATCATTAGAACAGTGAATGATTCCGGACAAAACTCAAGAATCAACTGCCAATAATTCCTGAAAAATAACTCATAACGCAAATACGGTCTATCTGCGGGATAATCTATTTTTGGATTAGTCCACATTTTTCATTGTAATCAATAATATGGAATAATATAATAACATCAATAACCTACCTTGATTAAGATTAGTTGCTGATGAGGAATGTTCATCGCATCATTGACATTGGCGAGATTAATCAAGATCAACATTCATCGATCACTGATTTGAGTTTCTGACATCACCTTCTCAAAATAATTTTCTACATCTCTTTCTCAAATGTATCCAGTATATTTTTGGATTATGATTCCAACCCTATATTCAAAAATTGTAATAATTTTAAAGAGAAAATCATTACGTCACTACGTCAACAAAATAATATAAATTTTATTAATTTTTTAATTCCTTTAAGCGTCCATGATGAATTTCCACAATTTACTGGTTCCAACAAATTTTAGGACTTGACCATGGTAAAAACACACTTATGAAACAAACGACGCTCTCATAGTTCTGATTTGGGTACCCATTTAAATTTTATTCCACTTTTTAAGGAAAATCTCACAAGCAAGATATTTAATAATTAAAATATTTTCAATGCTTTTTTCCAGGAACACTGGGCCTAAAAATCACAAAACCTTATTGTATTTGGAATCTAATTTAATAGATATAATATTTAAAAATAATACACTGAAAATCTGAGTCATTACATGTTTTTTGAAAAAGATTTGATGTTTCAAACTATGCATTTTGGTTTTACCTATTATTATAACTACTTAAAATATTATTCATTTTTAAGATATAATAAAAATAGTATCTCCCAAATAATTATAATTTATTGTGCTAATTGAATAACCTATATCCATATAATTATCAATAAAATTGGTAATAAAACTATCAACCATGTGTGAGATGGACTACCGCCTCGTGAGCCGATGTTATTTATTTTCCATCACCACCTCTCCTGGAAGGATATAATTATGTATTTAATAGTTATATTATATATATTTATATAATTCTATTATACTAATATAAATACAATATAACTCCTTCATTACTACCTTCCAACCCATTTGGAAACAATATTGTCACCAATATGTACAATAGGCTACTGCCACTCAAACCAATGTGATGTGTTTTTACATTTTCATTTATCATGGATTAAAATATAGATATATTTAATGAGTTTATATTATATTTTGAACAAAATTATACATATAAAATTTGGATATCACATATAAAATTTTACTTTCAATTCTATTTGCAATATAATAATGCTGCTTGTTTGTACGACAGACTACATACTCACAAAGCGATGTGATTCATTTTCAAAAAATAATTTCATAAAATGTAATAAATATATAACTAAAAAATTAATTTAATATATATCAAATAAAATTTTTTATGTAAATTTTAATTTATAAATAACCTTTTTCTCTTTTAAACCATTGAGAAAAAAGAAACAACGTTAAGGAGTATATATAAACAACAATATCTAAGAACAATGTATTTTTTTATATTTATAACTTTTATTAATTAATATAAAAACATATATAATAAATATATATTATATTAATATTAAGGATTAAATTATTTATACTAATGAACCATGATCAAATTAATAGTAATGTAAATAATAAATCAAAACCTACATAAAAAACAAAGTAGTTATTAACCGAAATCTGATTTTAATAAGGAATTGTGTATAAAAGGGTAATAAAAGGTCATATTTATGTTATATATGGTAATATATAAATATATAATTAATTTTATATTATTTAATTATAATATAATTATATTTATTATATAGTATGTTCGAAAATTTCTGAATAATGTTTAGACTTAAGGTAAGAGAATACTGGTCTCACTTCTATTCTGGGAGACTTATGCCAAATTCATCACTTATTGTTTTATTCACTGTATATAATACCCCTTTGAAATTTTATATCATGAATATAATTATGTAAATTATATTTAATATATAATTTTATTTTATTCTTTAATGATTCTTATAATTTAAAATATTACCAAATCGGTAAGGGTGTTTTCTCTCAATTTGTCTCCATTGAAACATATGTCATGTTATACACCTATTTTTTTATTATGATTATATAAATACCCTTAAAAATGAAATATCATAATTTTGTTGCAAAATTATGTTTTAATTTTAATTTATAGTTATTATTTCATGGTACTAATAATTCAATGTTACAAAAGTGGAAATGGTTTTATATTACAATTTCATCATTAATTTGGATTGTTTATGTTTAAAATTACAATGATGAAATCATGTGATTTGTTTCTCAAGAAACTCATGAATTTTCATATAATATAATTATTTGTTGTGAATACATGTTTTACCCTCATTTTCATTTCTTTTTGTACTCAGGATTCAAAAATAATCTTTTCAATAAAAGTCTACATTATTTATCTATTCGGTAAAAAACAAAATCCTCATCTCTAATAATGTTTTATAAAAATGGATTGAAAAATGTTTTAATATTACTATGTGATTTCTTAATTTTATTTATCAGCATCTTTTACTTTTTAGAATATTTTAAAATAGTAATATTCATATCATTTTAAAAAATTGGTTGTTTTTATTTTTCAAAAAATGCTAAAGGACTGATTGTTTTAACATATTTGAAATTAACTAATCTAATAAACATTTAATATTTTAAAATTTAATTTATTTGTATCAAATATTATTTTTAAATAAAAGGATTTTGAAACAGTTGTACATTTTTAAAAAAAAATTAGTTGTTGGAAGAAGATTTTCCTAATTTTTTTTAAATTATATTAATCCAACCTTTATACATGTACAAGGATATTTTCAATGAAAAATATTTTTAAAAAGATTTAATTCAAAAAAAATATATTAAAAATTGAAAAGGGTGTTATCCTCAACAATGTTTTTAAATTTTATTCAGTGATTCAGTTAGATGTTTTGAAGGTGATATTCAACGAACATAATTTGTCATATATTTTATAAATATATAGTTTAAAAAAAAGTAATTTTAAATGTAATGTAATCTTCCTCAAGAAATGTTCCTAGTGATTTTTCTTTGATAACCATTTTATTTCATAGATGAAATCCTTCTATATTACTTAGCATTTACTGGGGATGTGATCAAATTATTCCACCAGGATTCTTTCGTTGAATTGTTTAGGTATTTCATTAAGAGATGTTTATGAAACTTTTTCATTTTCCATGGGTTATGATATGAATAATTATTAAGATAAAAATTTTAACCACTTAATTTCCATTGGTTATTCTTTAAATGTCTAATGATACCCATTTCTTTTAAAGGGTTTTAATATGATGAATGTTTAATTATCTCATGACACACGTATTTATAGTTTTCATTATATGATTGTGGATACATTATAACCATGGAATATGGTCATGTTCTCTCCAAAGATGGATTGGAAATATATCTCCATATAATGAATAGGGTAATTATTAATGTTATATAAGATTAGGGGGTAGATGTGAGGTTATGTCAGTCCCAAAAAGATGGAACACATGAGGTTATCCAAAGCCTAATTCTGGTAAAATGGTGGTTGTCCCATGCACAATATGTAATTATTGAATTGATTGGTATCCATGAAAAAATATTTTATTAATGATTATATGTCTTCCAAAATTCGATGTATTATATCAATTTTATGATCTCATACCTAATGTTCTTTGATTTACTTATTTTCATTTTCTATGAACTTCCAAAATTTATTCCATGACTCAAGATTTTTGTCTTTGATATAAAAGGTATGGTTTCTATATGTTATGTTAATTTTATCTTACCCTTCAAATAATGTTATTATTATATATTTCTCTTGTTTACCAAAACTGATCATTTGTGCTCATCCTTTCTTAAATATTTTCCCTTGGTTATTATGATATTTTTTATGTGTAGAAAGTATAAAAAGGGTTTTAGATACGAGGAACATAGTAAGAGATGATTTATAACTCTTATGAACTAGTTTTTATGTTTCCATTTATCTAAAGTCATGATACCATTATGATCCTCTAGAATGTGTTTATGTAATATAATGAATTTTATCAAAAGTGGTGTAATATCTACATTTGAAATTCACTGGTTTTTTTGTATTAGAGGAAAATTTAGGATTCTTATCCATGGGATATCTCACATATGAGCATTTAAAGAAACATGGATCTCCTCCAATGATATCAGGAGTATAGATATACCACTAGGGATGGTGGAGTGTCCTACCTTGGAGGTTTAGCTTCACATGGAGTTCCCAGATAGTTATCAATTATATACCACTATAAATATTTCTAAGATGATATAGTTGGTATAAGAGGATAATTTTAATCAACCTTAAAATAATAGGATCATAATTCCATAGTGATATACCTAGGGATATTTCTAATGATATGTCTAGGGATATGTATAAGCATATATATAAGGAAAATTATATGCATGGGAAAAATATATTTTGAATATCTGTAAATTATAGAGGGAGTGGTTTCTATGAAATTACATCCCAATTTGGAAACTACCAGTGAAATTTATTCTGACATAGATATACCTAGGTTAATAACTCTAAAAAAATAATTTTGTGATTTACTCTATAATTACATGGAACAAAAAAAGGGCTTTACTTTGAAACTTTTATCAAACACCTGGTGGATATTCTTTGGGTATACACGCCCTCTAAAAACTATATTGAAGTTTCTAAATATAAGATAATCAATGATAACCTATGTTTAATTTAATGTTTCATAGATAAAAAATATGGTTTCGTGATTTAATCATTATATATGTGTTTTTAATGATTATATGGTTTCCCACTATGATTATTATTACTCGCAATATGTTTTTTTTATTATAGTCAATAGCGAGAACCGAATGTAACTGGGTTAACATGGAATGTGATCAACAATGTTTGTATGATCTAATAAATGGATTGATGGCTAGAGTGAATGATGTTGTGATTATACCTATTCATTTATAATGATATATTATTGACAACATGCACTAGATACAATAATAGATGTCACTAAAGAAGAGAAGGATAGAGTTCACTGAGAGAATATATAGTGGCGACGATGGTGTTATGAAGATTAAATTTTTATATATGTCATGTATTTGGGATGAATCATTAAAGGCAATGAATTAGTGGAATTAGAAGCTTTTATAAATGAGGAGAACAATGGAACAATGAATGTAAATTTCTAGGAAAAATGAATGTCTAGTTAATGAAATGGAAGGGACTATTTTTCTTCTATAGGGATTATCAATATATGAATTATTTAAATGTTGAAAGTATGGGATTTACTGAAATAAATGTACAAGGGGAATGTATCATGAAGGAAATCAACATGTTTGTATTATTAATAGAAATATTGATGATAATAAAGAGAGAAAACATAACATATGAAAGGTATGATATGTTATAGAAATACGTTTTCTGATAATGTTTTGAATCATGATTAAAATGGGGATAATGGAAGATAGGATTCGTATTTCATATTATAGGAATGTGGTATTATAGAATAAGACAGTGTAGACTAGTTAATGGTGTATATTAAAATTGAATTAAAAAAAGTGTCAGTGTATAGAAATTAAATAATTATGAATCATCAAAAATATAAAGACTATTCTATAGAAGTTTTCCACTAAGGATTTGGGGAATATGTTGAATGGTATTGAAAACATAGAAATTTGATTTAATGTAATAGATATATTTTATATAAAAACATGATTAATTAAAAAAACCATAAATATATTAATTTGGATGAAAAATTGTGTTTAGTTTGGATAAAAATATTATTGGTACGAACAATGTAAATTCGATATTATTGATGAAATTAGAAATGATTAATGATTTTTTGAAAAATTACTTTCTATTTTTATTGATATATCATACATCATTTTTTTGATTTGAGGAATATATTTCACAATGTATTGTTGTATTTATAAATGAGAATGCTTGAATGTTTTAATTGAGGTTTTACATTAATTATTGTCATTTACATGATTCAGGAGATTATATGACTGAGGTATTCATATATTTGATATGTAATCATTAATATGTACTTAATGATTTTGATGGGTGTAATGTAATTTTTATTTTCTCAAATTTAGTGACATATTTTAAAATTTTGAATTTTTGAACTGCCATAAATTTATCTATTTGTGGAATATTTTTTGTTGAACTTTGGATTATGTTTTAGATATTATGGTGTTATATTACAAAATTATGTTTTATGCATATTATATTATTAGTGAATAAATTCTTCATTTGATGATAAATAGGAAATGATCTAATGAGTTATCCTTATATTAGGGATCCATTGATTTTTTAACATATTAGAAAAAATATCATCTATATTTCTTGGAGTGAGAGATGATGTAGAAATTGATCGAACCACAACGAGAGGATAAAATTGTTTTTTATATAAAGGAATTATTATCCCTAGGTATGTTATTCCCTTCAGAATTATTGACCATATCAGTATGGTAACCCATTTATTAGTGCTTGATCCAAAATTATATCATGTTCATGATGAGTTTTTGTATCTATACTGAGTAAGTATATGTCACGAACCGTCCTTGGGGCCCGTGTCGTGTCAACCCCATGCCGGCCTTCCATAGGCTAGGGGCAGGCGAGTAGCACCAAAGGCATAAATCCCTATAATGGAAAGACATTGCCTTTATAAAAGTGAAAAAACACAACAGAGTACGCAAAAGGAAGTAAAGACTAACTAAAAATGAATAAAAAAGAGTGTGCTGGAATGTAAACCGACCAGTATACACACCCAATTGAACAACAAGTACAAGTAAAAAAGGACAAACAACTGAATGTAAAGAGAAGCTCCTAGATCATCCTCTAAGGTTCCTCCCTAAAGGTTAGGTACATATGGCCACCTCAGCACTCACGTCCGTCAGTCTTCTATTTGTACCGACTCGTCGCAAGGTCCACCTCTAGGTACCGTCCAGTTGTGGCGCTCTCGGCCTCCGTCCGCGCTGTCTGTCGTCTGCATCCAACACAATGAGGAGCGGGCATAGCCCATGCAGGGGTGTGTATAACAATACTCATTAAAGACCCCGAGACCTGAAAGGTCTTACAATATCCACTAAGGGTAAACAAATGAAGAAATATACAATCATGAAGTATCAACCAACCCTACATAGGTATATGCCCATACATATAACTATGTTACCAATTTCAGTCTTGCTCCAACTATTGATCCCAAGCACAAACCAATTCGACAAAGGAAGTAAAGTTAATCACCATGATGATAGTGGTTGAAAGACATGACTCATCCCACAGAGGTATGCCACAATAGTAGAGAGATATATATGATCAGATGTATCCACTAGATTCTTTATGTTATCAGACTCACACAAGATACATGACCTGCTATGATGTAGGACCCACACAGGATACATGCTAGCTATTCTGTTGGACCCACATAGTATACTGGAATAGAAGTCAGAACTGTCGAACCCACACAAGATTCTGGTACAGTAGTCATCATCTTCAATCCCACATAGGATTTCTGTACAGTAATTGTCGTAGTCGCAACCACCTCTAGGGTTCCCACACACAACACGATCGATCCTGGGAGGGTATGCTCCCTGAGTCAAGGGAGATCAATACATAAACTATCACAAATTCCTGTGTTGATGTATCCTAATTTTCTGCCTCATCAAAAGAACCCCATCAAGACAGACAACGTGTCAATCGGATACCTGGTCTGAGAGTTATTAGATTTTCAGTTCCAAGGGACCAATTGTATTTACGCTCATTCCAAACCTATCTGTTTACCAAAGTTGTCCAAAACTCACTTAGAGTATCTCAAAATGACCGCCTCGTCACGAGGGTCCATTTGACATAGACGGCGCGTAGTTCAGACACGCGGTCTTGCAGATATTCACATTTAGGCGATGTCGGGCCCGGCCCGTCAAGCCCAGTGGGCTGGCGAGTCAGTCCGACCCGACTCGGCGGGTGCGACCCGGATGGGGGTAGGCCTGGCCAGGTTTGGCAAGACCGACCTGGCAGGGGGGTCACCCCAGCCCTGTGGGGAGTGGCCCACCTGTGGACCCTGTCCGCAGAGCAGGCCGGTCTGGTTGGCCCGACGGTGCTAAGCGGTGCCGCCTCTCCCAGCCCAGCAGGCCGAAGCCAGCCGGTTTTGTCTGGCGCAGGCGGCCCTCGTAGAAGGCCATTGTTCCTCCCATGTGGTGCCATGAGGCACCGCAGTTCTTTAGCCCAGCCAGTAGGTGGCTGACCGGTTCGCATGGAGAGCGGCCTGCGGTTGCGGGCTGCAGTTCCCCCCCCCCCCCCCGCACGACACCTATGGGGGCCACGAATGTCCAGACCGACCAGCTGTAACTGGCTGGTTCTTCCAGCCTGGCTGGCATGAGGTTGTCCGGTTCTTCTCCGTCCATAGCGGTTCTTCTCCAGCCCGGTTCGTTCATTAATGACGATGTCGATTCATTGAATTCGGGGTGCATCCGAGGAGGAAGCATCGTTGTTGGAGACATTCTTCACGGGCGGCATCTTCTCCCTTGAAGCGGAGAAAGAGGAAGGAAGATGATGTTTCCTATGGGCGCCGCCTCACATTCTTCCCCCGGTTTAAGAAGTGGTGGGAATGTTCTTCACATTCTTCTTGGAGAGGAAGATGTTATTTGCGTTTTTAATGAGAAGAATTCTATCCTTCTAATTCTCCAAAGCCTCCCAACAGAAAATTTTCCAAGGTAAATAAAATAATAGGCTCCCTAGTATTTTTAATATTTCTCTGCATTTCAAATAAATTCAAATGATTTAATCACACAACAAAATAATTAATTAGTAGTGTTGGCACATTAATGAGGGAAGGTGGATGGTTTAAAAATTAAAATAAAATAGATGTGGCTTCATTAATTCAATGGGGAGTCCAAGAGTTTCAGAGGGGGTTTAAAGGGAGTTGAGGGGTTTAGTGTTCGTGTGGGCCCCACCACACAATATCCTCCCAGGGGAGGTTATGTGGGTTGTGGGCCCCACCTCCAACTTCCATTCAGTGGATTTAACCACAACCATCAAATAAAATTATGTAACAAATATTTTTTATTTAATTTATATGAATTCTAAAAAAAAACTTCCGCTCTCGACCAAACGCATCTGCAGTAAAGGTCTCCTTAAGCGATTATCGGCATTGCGAGTTCATTAGTGTCCTTGGATTTCCATTCCGAGCACCAGTTCAAAGGATAGAAAACCCGCATGTACGTTTACTGAATATACCCAAAAAAATTTAGAAATTTATTCTGGGCACACCGGGCCTCGGAATCAGGCTCCATCAGAAACTGCAGACTCATAAAATTCCATAGAATTTAATAAAAAAATTTCCATGAAATTTCCGAGTTTTTACAGTATATATATTAACTATAAATAGTAATGTACACATAGTTCATACCACTCTAAGATTATATTTCTTATGATGAAAAAACAGTGAAGATTCTATATATTATAGAGAATGTGCATTGAAACAAGGTCGCCATCCTATTGAAGGTTTTATAGAAAAACCACCAGATTGAGGAAGCTATGTGGGAAGATAAGGATGTAACCAGATAAAATTTTCTTATTTGTTTTGTAACCAACTGACAAATTTTTATGGATACATATATTTTATTGGTGGTAGAATGTTACACCTAATATTTTATGAAATATACTTTTTTTCCCAAAAAATATGTCTCTTCTATAGATTGCATTATTAGAAACCCTAATTTTTAACAAAAAGAGAAAATATATTAAAATATTATTATTTAATATAATATTTATCGAATAACCATTATAATGATTGGTACAATTATGATTATATAAATTATTAATATATGTTTATTACACATGTAAATAAAGGTAGTTATTTTGTGAACGACTACTTAAAAATAAAAATAAAAAAAGTTGAAAATAAAAGAGTTCTATTTCGGGAAAACTATTTTTGTGCATAATAACATGTTTTATATCAATAAATTAAATAAATAATTATCTGTAATTATTTAATAAAACTAAAATTTTATATATCCAAAATTATATTCAAAATTCATCTCATTTTTTATATGCAAGAGATAAGAATGAATCCAAATTTAAACTTAAAAACTATATTTAAAAAAAAATAGATTGATCTACTTTTGATAACTTATTTTAAAAGTAATTTTTGACACTTTTAGAAACATTATTGGATAATTTTTTTTTATAAATCATCATTCCAAAAATTATAATAGGTTTCATCTGTTGTAATTTATTGGGAAGATAAATTTTTAAAATAATAGTGAAAAAAATATTTTATTGAAAACTATCTTTAGATTTTATGAATTTATAATGGTCCATTAAGTTTTAAAATGGGTTTAAAGCATAATTTTTCAAATTTTTCATTTTTTAAACAAATTTATGATATTTTATTTTAATTAATATTGAAATTTAATATAAAAACTTTTTAAACTTTTGAACATTTTATCTTAATAAATCCTCTTTCTCTCACATCAGCTGATATAATTCTAAAATAAAATTTCCCACTTATATAAAATTAACTTTAAAAAATAAATTCAATATTGGGATTAATAATAATTAATATTTTCAAATAATTTAAAATTTATTTTCTTCCCACCTAATTGTTAATGAAGTAAAAAATATATTATCATTATTAATGTTAAAAAAGGAGTTACAAGGAGATAAACAGAACATATATAGTATAAAATCATCTATAAACTTGTTTAAAATTCCTTTAAGAGAAATATTTAGAGCTTATTACGTATATTTTATTTTAATTACCCAATCTGGATCCTTTTATAATGTAAAAACTGTTGCTACACATTATTCTTTTCAACACTTCAATTGTGTCCACTCCCCCAATAATAAATGGTCACCACCTCTCCTCTCCTCATAAAAAATAAAAAACACTTTATATAGTCCAATAACTATTAAAATGTATTCTATTAATCTCTTCACACACCATATATAACTTTTTGATATTATAAATACAATCTAGTAAGGATTTAAGTCAAAACTAAAGAGGTTGTCCGAAGAAGAGGTTATATTTTAAACAGCATGTTTACGTTTCGATTATATTTTTAAATTCTTATATTATTATTAAATTATTTTGGTATAATAAAATCAGTATGTACCATATAATTATATGTTAGTATGTTAATGAAATAACTAATATTTATGTCCTCTTACATTAAATGGGAAACAAAAATGTCAATTGTGTGTGCGGTAAACTACAGTCTCATGAGACAATGTTAAATGTTTTCCATGAAAATCTATTACAACTAAATATAATTTATAACTTAATGTTTATATAAGATTTATATTATAATATTATACTTTTAAAATTATTATATAACACCTAACTTCTTAATCTCCATTCTATAAGGAAACAATAATGTCACTTCTGTGTGATATAATCTACTGCCACACGAACTGATGTGATGTGTTTATATGTTCACATTTTTTATGGATGGTAATAAGGAAAAATTTAGTGAATATATATGAAATTTATAGAATGATTATATGTATCATACCTCACTATCCTCATTATCTTGAGAAGGTAGTTGAATGTTACGTGTCCTTAAGCGACATCCCCATGATGCTAAAGGCTAGAAATAAATGCTGAAGGTAATCAATACATGTTGGATAAAAGTTTTCCTTTTAGTATAATACAACTAACCGAACAAGATATAACCAAACAACCACTATATGATGCATGTTTATAATGATAGAAAGTTAATATTTTATTTATCAATATAAAACTAAAACCACGTGCCATCTTGGTAAACTATATATCAATGTATACAGTGGATGACTGGTATACCAACAAATCACAATGACCACTAACAACATTTATATGCTCTAAACATTCTATTCGAAACATCTCCAAAAAAATATAAAAAGTATCATGAAGTACTACTAAATTAGTCTCATAATTTTACTTTTCCCATGTCTCAATAAACAATATCCAAAAAGAACAAAAGTTCCAAAGATGGGTGGAGTAACAAAACATAGTATAGTTTCCCCAATTACATCCCTACTCATGTAACTAGGATAGAACTTGTCAATAAAATTTATATACAAAAATTATATAATAAAAACTCGTAAACAATTTATAACTAGATATAAATAAGTGACAATAAAACCATTATCTCAAAACCACATCATGTTTTAAATAAAACAATCCATCAATGTTATAAAATTATTTCGAAAATTCAGTTTTGGAATAACCATTCAATTTCAAATATCTTTACATGCAACTATTCATGAAACCTCGACATTGCTATACTTTTGAGTGCTTAGTCATCCTTTCACTAAGACTTAACCTAGTGAAACATTTTGACAGAGGATATCCCATACCCTTATTCATAACACAAATGATGGGGACACTACTTACCCTTATATATCGTGAATGAGCTTGAACAAACACACCCACTATTGCAAAGATATGCCAAGTGTAACCATTTCAACCATTTCAAATAAAATTGTACATTAATTGAAAACCTATATAAAAACCAATTCAAAACAACCATGCCATTTCATTTCATTAAACCTATCCCTTTAATTGAAAACATTTTGATTAATTAAATCACCATAATTCGGTAATATCCATTGTTTAAAATCAATATTTTAAAACAAGGAAGCATAACACATTATACAAACACCCAATTTCCTTGTTTCCACAAACCATCACTGAAGGTGGTTCATAAAAAAATTATACAAATCATCCCTAAAAAATTTCACACAAAATAATCAATTTGAAATCAAATAAATTCCTTCTAGAAAGAGGAGCCAAGGGTGAAGCCAATGACTTAGAGTTTTATAGTGAAAACAATGAAAAAACTTAAACAACCATGAAACTAGGATAAAAATAAATGAACCCACCTAAGATATATTATATTATCAACAAAAAAACAAATATAAACATATATGGAATCCAAAACCATTTATCGACCAGCACTGGGTGTAAATATGAGAAACCGAGCGAATCAGAGATGTTTATCTAAGAAAACTCATCAATAACTAATAAGAAAAAAGGATTACTAAAATAATCTATATTCAACTCACAAAGGAGAATTTTTCAATAACATCCATGTAATTCCCTGACACCAGTTACCCAGAGTCGACGCATTATTACATAACATTGGCCAGATTACAAGGAAATCATGTCTCGAAAAACCGATCAGTTTAGTAGCCTTGGAAACAAGATTCATATATAACTTCAACTATACAACTTGAAAAGAAATGCAACATGAATTTATTCTATTAGGAACATCCAAGTCTCCTAGATTATGCCTGAAAGTCACTCATTAATAACTTCTTTATATCCTTAGAAATTGAAACATAAGAAAAGGGTGAGCTCAAACACTCAGTAAGGGTAAGAAATACAGTGGAAGATAACATAAATATTAAGCATGGTGAATAATTGAAACCACATGACTTTACCAATAATAAACATGAATAATTTTATGGTTAGAGTATGTGCAGAGTAATTAATTCCAGAATAAAAAATAATCATTAGTATTCTATTAGTCTAATGAGAACATGAACCATCAATATTATTTTCATAATAAGGAAATGTATAATGTCAGACATTATGAAACATTTTGTCAAGTCCTCAGCCAAGACGTCTAAAAATGATTAAGGCCTCGGCCAAAACCATATATCCAAATTGGGAAAGGGCCTCGGAAAATTCCATGTCTATTTTTCTCATGAGACCTACCGATGCATCGAGTAGCTATAGCGGGCACCACTCGTCACTTACTATGTCCAATACATTCCTTGTATGAAAAGGATTAAACATATCATTAACATCCGTATTAAAACTAGCATACGAAATTATAATAATTTAACTATAAACCATGAATGGTATAAAAATAGCACATCCACAGTAAAACATATCACAAGACCTTCAATAAAATATGTAAATTTTGTATCATAATAAAATAATTTCAAATAAACTTAAAATCCATCAAAAGATGTTGAGATAGATGAAATCAAAACCCTTTTTAGTGAAATATCTTTGTCTATTTTGAAATAATTTAAGAGTCACATAATTATAAAGAAAAAATTTATTTTGAAAATAATCTTATAAGCTTGTAAGGGAAGCTTCAGCAATTTTATAATGGAGGAAAATAACTGCACCGACCGTATAAGTTAAAAAATACATAATTACCTTAAATTTGTTGAAAAAGTTAAAAAGTACATTGTTTGGAAAATGATGAAAATATTACTTTCAAAATACATTAGGGTATAAATTAAATTAACCCATTGTATAATAAATGGTATAAATGTTTTAAAATTCATTTTGAAGAAACATGGATGTGGATGATAAAGAGGTCCCAATAGATAATTATGTATAAGTAACCTCAGATAATGAAGAGATTGTAGAATTAACCCTTACCTTGAAAATTTCCTTGGTCGATGGTAGGTTAACATCCTGTATAATAGTTAAATAATTGTTATGAAATTATAAAAGAATAATATACAAAAATATGATATAACATATGATCTTTTAATATTTCTTTGCTAATAATATTTTAGTTTTATTGTAGTTTCGGGTGTTCACTTACTCGTATTCTTTTATACGTTTTGTTACATAAGATGTGTTTTTTATCCATAGGTGGTATATTATTCATATCCAGAATGATATCAAGTCCTTAAACATTATTTTTATTCATCAAATGAAATTAGTCTTGAATTGATACAATGAGGAATGAATCTCATCGCGTTCGTGGAGACGGTAATCCGTATGTACACATGAACGCTACTTGCATTTCATTTTTCATTCTAAAAGGAATAAAAAAAATGATAAATAGGAATATTATTATTCCAGTATAATATAATATGTTATATATGTTACTTAATTTCATTACCACCATCCTTTATACATTCCATGTATGGTATGAACGAGTCATATCACTTTGAGGGGGCGGTAGTCCGCACTTCCTCAAATTAAATTATCGTATATATATTCAACATGAAACAAATAATGGTATTCTATAAAATGGAATTATAGAAGCTTATATATAAAATAAATATCATAAATATCATATCTAATTATAGTGCCATCATAATGGCCACCATTAGAGGCGGTAGAAGATAATTTGAACAATCATCGTTTCGTGAGGTGTTTGGTTTCCATCCACAGAAACATTATGTTTTTCACCCATTAGATGGAGGTGTGTGTAAGTGTAGTTATAATAATTTTCATAACAAAACACTAGTATATTTAGGATACTGGTGTTGTTACAAAATAAATGAATAAAAATAGTTTAGGGGTTGGAGAAGTAAAATAAAAGAAAAGAAGTTAAGAGAAATTGTTACCTTTAATTTGGGTAACTCCCTTTGGATTGAACCAAAAGGACTTTTGAAGTTCCTTATGCCTAAGGTAAGGCTTCTAGGAAGAGGAGAAGGATGTATGGAGATTAATTGGGCAGATTTTATACGATCCAAAAGGCTTGAGAGGAGTAAGGAATTGGTTAGAATTGGTGTCCTTTTATAAGGAGTAGGAGGGGATCTTTAGAAAAAACATAAAATATTATTTTATAATAAATTCATATTCGGTTTATAATGGATCCAAACTGTATTATTTACTGTATAAGGTGGGTATGGGTCGAAAACCACTCAACCAATAGGTTTTAGACAAGTTTGGGTCACTATTTTACCCTTATCTTTTAGATTTAACTCGTAGTTAAATAGTTTGACATTTACCATGTCACATTGTATTTTTATATTATATAGTTAATAAACTTACTCTATACATCCAAGCTACCCTAAAGTGGTTAATTAATGATAAAAATATCATGATATAATATTTTGGACTAAAATAATATTTTTAAGAACAGAATAGCAATTAATGATATAATATTTTTAAAAAAACTCATTTATGTCAATTTTGACACTATTCAATAGTTGATTTTTGTTAAATTCGTAACAACATTATTAATTAAAAAAAATCATTTATGAAATCATAACATGTAATATTAACCAATGAAATTCTTTTATGTCATAAAAACTTTCAAATTATATTTATTTTAACATTTATAAAACCAATTATTTGATTCTTGCATTAATAAGAAAAATAATGCATCATTATTGTGTCATAAATAAAGTTAATTATTCATTGTCTAAGAATTATACATAAAAAACCATTATGTAGGAAATATTTTTATATTTCTAATGAATTTTTATACTAAACAATCCAACATATATAACCCTATGCGAATTGTTTTTTCTAAAAGATATATGCTTGTGTCATTTTTGTATTTACTTCAACTTAATTAATATAAAGTGTCATTATCACTTAAAGGTGGCTCCATGGGGTCCCAAAATAAACCCAAAGATTCCCATGATCATAAATTTATCAACTAATAGGGTTAGGACACGTTTTAGGCTACTTTATTGTTATTATAAGAATATTTTTTACCATTATTTACCAGATTTACCCTTTAACCATGGTAAATAAAATATTTATTGAAGTAATTATTCAAAATGTATAAAAATAAAAGTTACCTATTTACAAAATTTGGACCTCATGATTCTAAATATGGAAAACATATTTCTAAATTCAAAACAAATAAGTGGCAGAACCTATTTTAAAATTATTTCTCTTTGTCAAAACAAAAAGTGTGCTTTTAAAAAATAATAACTATCAAAAGATTGACACTTTCTTATGTCTAGTTTAAATATGAAATTATGTCCAATTACCAAAATTGTATTAAATGGTAAAATTATAATATAATTATACTTTAAAATAACTCAAATATAATAATTTATCACTATTAATTTTTTCTATTAAAAAATTTATTTTTAATTAAAATTTAGTAATTTTCATTATTTATCAAAATATGAAAGTTATCAAAAAAGTACAAAATTTAAACCGAATATAATTTTGATATTATGAATCCAGAAATAAAGTCTATTTTACCAAATTAAAAACATAAAAGTTTCATTTATTAATTTTAAATTAATTCTTTCTATTAAAACCAAAAGGCATATTTTTAAGAAATAATAACTATCAAAGGTTTGACAGTTGATTATGTCCAATTTCAAAGTGAAATTACTTACAATGACCATAATTGGATTAAATGGTAAAACTATAATCTATTTAAACTTCCATACCATTAAAATATATAATTTGACAATATAAATTATTTTAATTTACAATGCTTCTTTCAGTTAAAATATAGTATTTTTCACTATTCACGCAAATATGAAAGTTATCAGAAAGACACAAAAACATTATTGAAACTAAATTCTTATGTACCTATTCTAAATAAGAAGTTCATTTTTTCAAATTAAATATATAAAATGTTCAAATATTGGATTTAAAAAGGCTTCTCTATTAAAAGGCCTTAAAATATAATTTTTTTTAAAAATAGTTCTTTTATCTGAAAAAATGTCTTTGTTCTTAAAGGAGGTCTAAGTTACTCATAATATATATTCTAAAATTATAAGGATTATATGAAGTTCAAAATTATGTTAATACTATTCATAAGCACTTTTGAACGGCTTATTGGGTATGTCATGGTTTGCTAGAACTCAATGTTTCATGTAGTGAAAGTTATTGAATTACTTTGAAAAAATGATGTACTATGAAATCATTGGGTGTTACATTATTCCCTCCAATAAATTGTGTCCTCACAATTGGTAATTATTTTTTTGAAAATAAAAGGTTGAAAATAGAAAATACCTTTGTGAAAACCCACATCAGAAATTAGGTTAATAAAATATAGTCTTAATAAGAGGAAAATGGAAATGAAAGGGTCACCACCAAATTATGATATCGATTAGGAGAACATTGGTTGAAATTAGAGACATATTATTTGAGGAAAAATGTAAATATTTATAGGTAGTGATTGAGGTCATCAATCACAAACAAGTGTAAAATGAAGGGCCTTAAATTCATCAATCTATGATGATTTAAAATACCATCGGTTCAACAAAACATATGGTATTAGAATAACACGTTTTTTGTTTTGAGATCCCTTTACTAAATTATTAGAATTAATTTCTTCATTGAATAAGAGAAGAATAAAAATATATACTAGAAAAGTAGAGTCACATCCTTTAACTAAGTTCTACCACAAACTCATCTTTCACTCTAAAAGATAATAGAACATAAAAATAATATTCTATTTATCCTATTCGTATAGGGTTAAAAAATATGAATTTATAATTCATCTAGGAGAACCATTAAAAACTAAATTATTCAATCCAGGACACCACGAGGGTCAGTGGTAGGTGATACACCCTTGTCACCCTTCGGTTGTGGTTTCAAGTCTCGCGGCCTTGCTGGACGCGACAGGTTGCCACCTGACCTCTGGGTTGTCCTTTTTCGAAAACCAAAAATCATCTCAAACTAGACTTATCTAAAATACTTTTTTCCAAACTCACAGTCCAAAATTTACATTGTAGGTAAACACAATGAAGATCCTTTTTTTAACATAATAGCCTGTGAACAACTTTATCATGTATTCTTTTGAATCACTGCATCATCCTGAAATACAATAAAACCTTATTGATTACATTCATGATCACTTATTACTTATAGAATAATGGATATACTCCTTCTATCCAAATATGTTGTAAACTCCAACAATGATGGAATATACAAATCATTAATCATTTTCAAGGTATTCAAGAATATCCAATATAATTTATCCAAATCAATCATGTATTTTTCCAAAATCAATACCTCGGTATCAGAACCATATTATGGTTTATCTTTCTCTCAACCATATTTTTTCCAAAACTTTAAACTACTATTGAGTCACTTTTATTTGTTCCACACAATCTTAAGACATTAAATAAATAGTACTGCAGTACAATCCTTATATACTCCATAATTATTATAACCATTACATTGTTGATACACCACTCAAATGACATAAATCTATAATAAAAACATAAGAACTCTAAACATTCCTCATCATATGTGGTAGTATCATAACTTGATTATTATCCAATAGCATCATTTGGGCCATACTCTGACGATTTCGACATTGGTTCGCATAGTGTCCCAACTCTTTTAAGATGAAGCATTGTAAAGTTGAAACCTTTTTCTTACCATTGTAGTTAGGTACATGGTGTCATTTTTCTCTACATCTATAACAAACTCACATTCCATTCAGGCAATTTCAAGGGTGTTTCTTCCCACAGTTATCAGATATTGGAAAATTATTCTTTTCCCTCTTCTCATTATCCAACTTTCTCTCTTCCATCCTTTTCTTCTATTGATTCCCTTCAAATACATAAGACTCAGAGAATTCTTTACTTATCTTATTAACACATGATACTATTTCTCCATATGTTAAGAATACATGGGAGACTATTTCCCTTCTAAATGTTGACTTAATACCGTGAAAGATATGATCCTTCTTACTCATTGGATCATACGTATTGCTGGAGTTCACATTCCTTCTACTGGGTTCCATTTCTATACAATAGCATAAACTATGTCAGTTTCTGAATTGTAATGAATAATTCCAAACCTTTAAAATACGTTACCTAAAAGGAACAGTTTATAGATATAATCCATAATAATAAAAATGTTTTCTTTGAGTATGTATATACTCATAAGCCCTTTATAATGGTTTGTAAAGAAATAAAAATTATCCTATGCATATCCCACGGGAGTGTTGTAACCAAGAGTGCAACAAGGCCCGTTTTCGTGCACCAGTTCATGTTCAAGTCTAGCTCAAAGTGGTGTTTTCGGGTTTTACCCCTTGGTACATCTGTTCCAAATCCACCTCTACCTATGCAACACCCCAAGCTTCCACGATACACTTCTCTTTTAATAATGTAGTAGCATGTGTTGTACGCAACTTCGAGTTCTAACACACACCACAACCAATCAAAGTAGCCGTTATGAATAGTAATACCTAATTTTTGAAATATTATAAATATTATCTTGTGAAATGGACTTCGTTTTTGGATTCGGAATATTGAAATTAGCCTATGTTGAATTTTTTGTATTTTTTTGAGAACTTCCAATTTGCATTGAATAGTGAAAATTACTTAAAAACAACTTTTTTAATCAAAATAATTTATAGTTATAAATTAAACTATTGAGTGGTTTTAATGTATAAATAGAATATATTATTACCATTTTATCCAATGGTGTTCATTAGAATTAATTTCACTTTGAAATTGGACATAAGCAATTGTCAATATTTTGATATATATTGTTTCTCAAAAACAAGCTATTTGTTGTGACAGCGGGAATTAATTATAAAATTAATTAATGAAACTTATATGTTTCGAATTTTGTAAAATATACATCATTTTTGAATTTGGAATATCAATTATAGCTTAGGGTGAAATTTTGGTGTTGTTCTGAAAAACATCAATTTTTGATGAATAGTGAAACCACTAAGTGGTAGTTAAAAAACTGATTTTTCGTTTAAATGAAACATTACCACTACTGTGATTTGATTTTCAAAAATCCGACCTACATGGTTGTCATTAGGATGTAAAATGTGGTTCAATGTGATTAAAATAATTTTTTGGTGAATAGTAACTTTTATGTTTTATTAATCGCGATTAAAGGTAATTAGTGAAATTTAAGGTAAAAATAGTATTATAAAAATATGGAATGAACTTTAAACTTGACCTACAACTATTGGATGTGTCATGGCTGACCAATAAAATCCATGGGTAAACTTGTGGACCCCATGGAGCCACTTTGGTAGGAAGATGACATAAATAACTTTGTAATGTTAAAATAAAAATGCCACAAACCAGAGATGTTTTACTAAAAAAAAAATTAAATGGGGTTATATAAGTCATATATTTCACTATAAATATTAATTATAAATCTAAAAATATTTCCTACATCATGATATTTTTTTTTATAATTTTTAGACATTAAATAAATTAAATTATTTATGACACCAGGATGATGCAGCGGTTACCTCATTAATTAACGATTTAAATAAAATGAAAAGATAATGTAAAATATACAACTTACACTTGTCAAAAACCTATTGTATGAGTAGATTTAGAACCCTTATCACCTTATCCTTGAAATATATAAGTGTGGGAACTTTAGAATCCGAAAAAGCATTTCATAATAATGTGTCATTTCAATCATTCCAAGAGTGCCTCTTCTCTCCTCTTATAAAAGGCCCCCACCACTACCACCTTACTCACACCTTCAAAGCCTTTTGGCTCAGCCAACCTCTTCCCAAATACTCTCTCAAAATCCTTCCCTTACTCTTAGAATCCTCACATTGGGCAAAAGTCTTCTCAAGGAAGACTTTTTCTCAAATCAAAAAGAGTTACCCGATTTTAAGGTAATGTCTTTTATGTTATTTTGTTTTATTTTTCTTATACAACCCACTAAAATCTTTTTATTCATTTCTTTTGTAACAAAACAAGTATCCTCAATATACTAGTATGTTTTTATAAGAATTATTCTAGCTACAATTACACACACCTACATATAATGGTTAAAGAACATATTGTTTCTGTGGTTGACGAATTTCTGCCTCACGAAATGATGATTGTTCAACACTCATATAAAACCTTAAAAGGAGGCCATTGAGATGTCACTATATTTTAATATGATATATAATATGTTTATGTTTTACTTAAGGTTATGTATTTTTCATTTATGGCATACCTTTATTGTTTCCATTATGGGTAAACGTGATATTTTCATTTTAGTAAGTGCGGACTACCGCCCCCTCAAAGTGATTTGAATCGTTAATGCCATATGTGGGATGTATAAAGGATGGAGTAAATGATATTATATATTATGTTATACTGGAATTACAATATACCTTTATATAATTATAAATTCATTAAATACGAAATAGAAATGAAAGTAGCGTTCATGCGTACGTACGGCTTACCGTCTCCAAGAACGGTGCATTTGATTTCTTACCTCTAAACGTTATGGAATATTATAAATGCATGTATATACTGGATATATATGAGATATATGATATATATATATCGTGAATATAATTCTGGATATAATGGATATTTCACCACATGGACAACTTGTAATTATAAGAAGTTTATTTTTGACTCAAGTACCAAAGATCCACAAAACGACCATTATTAACTTAAATAATTACATAATGTTCATAACATGGTAATAAGTGATATAAAAGGAATAAAAAACTTGAAAAAGGTTCTTAAGAAATTATATATTAACTCTAGTTTATTATTTAGGAGGTTAAAGAATGGTCGAATCAAGACAGGACGCAAGGTATGGAAATTTCTTAACCCAATTTCCATTATTTGGGTTAATCTCCTACCTTCAAATTATGTCATGATATTATTATTTACTATCTTGTATTTATACATTATTTATGTGTAAATATAGTGAATACACAAAATAGATCTATTTTATTTTAAAAAATGATCTTTGTAAGGACTTAATATCAATCTCCTTCCATTGAGGCATATTAGGATTTATACACAACTTTCCTTTATACGGTGTATAAACCCCATTGACTTTTACTTTTATTCAAAAGTAATCTTTTTATACAAAGTGTATTTACTAAACGAAAAAATGAATGTTTTTCTTACGTATGTGGAGACAACGAATTCTCCCCCGCCGTGACTATTATTTGAGTTTCAGCTTCCTCTATAAGCCATAACTTTTTGAAAATGAAAAATAAATACCATGTTTTACTTTCCTTTTATTTTGGTATTGAAAATGCTTTTGATAATGTTTTTATTATATCAATGTTTTGTATTGATATCTTGTGATTGAAATGTGGAAATTTTATGTTTACATTATGCATGTTTTATGTGATACGATTATGTTATGGTTTATGATATGTTTAAACCTGTTCATATGAGGAATGAATTGGACTTAATAAGTGACGGGTGGAGCCCGCTATAGCTCCTCGATGCATCAGTAGGTCTAATGAGACAAACTAGTGTCTTGGAACGAGGCCTTGCCAAAATCTTAATTGTGGTCTTGGAATGAGGCCTTGGCTACGTGGTTATGATAGTTTGGAATTATGCATTCCATCATTTGAAAGTGGTTATTGATATTGCATGTGATTATTCGACTAGTAGAATATCCATGTGTGTAAGTAAATGGCATTATTTAATTTATTTTTTCCATATTATTCTGAATTTAATGTTTAAAAAGGATTTTGTTTTAGTTATACAATTCCTTAATGTTAATGTTTATTTACGAAAGCTTCCACAATATTGTTATCCTTACTGAGCAACTGAGCTCACCCCTTTCAATGTTTTAATTTTAAACAGGATGTGAAGAAGTATTTTATGAATGTCCTGCAGGGATTGTCAGAAGAGGATATGAGTGTAGTCTATGGAGACTTTGTTATTGGAGTTTTTACTTTATTATGTAATGTAACATTTATTAATGTATCTAGTGTTTCCAAGGATACTAAACTAATCGGTCTTTCGAGACATGATCTTTTGTGATCATGCCAATGTTACGAAGTAATGCACCGACTCTGGGTAACTGGGGTCAGGGCGATACAACCTTCTCTTATCTAGATAGGGATGTATTGCTCAGAAAACTCACAAAATATCTACAATACCAAAATTATAGGAAGTTCTTCTATACTAATCCCCAAATCTATCATAGTTATATGTGCTATAATCAATGTTTATCTAAATATAGTTTCCTAGGTTTGTACTAAACTTTTTATGATACCATCTGTAATGCCCCGACCCAAGTTACCTAGAGTCAGTGAATTATTACATAACATTAGCATGATCATAAGGAAATCATGTCTCGAAAGACCGATCAGTCTAGTGGCATTAGAAACATGATTCATACATAAGTTCAACATTACAACTTGAAAAGAAATACAACATGAATTTATTCTACTAAGAACATCCAAGCCTCCTAGATATGCATGAAAGTCACTCATAACTAACTTCTTCATATCCTGGGAAAATGAAACATAAGAAAGGGGTGAGATCAAACGCTATGTAAGGGTAAGAAATATAGAGGAAGATAACATAAATATTAAGCATGATGATTAATTGAAACCACATGCCTTTACAAATAATAAACATGAATACTTTTATGACAAGTGTATGAGCTGAGTAATTAATGCCATAATAAAACATAATCATTGCTATTATACTAGTCTAATGACCACAGTAACCATCAATATTATTTTCAAAATGTGGAAATGTATAATGCCAGACATTCTGAAAAAAAATTTCAAATCCTCGACCAAGACATCTAAAAATGATTAAGCCCTCATCCAAAACCATATATCAGAATTGGGAAAGGGCCTTGGCCAATTCCTCTTCTAGTTGTCTCATGAGACCTACCGATGCATCGACAAGCTATAGTGGGCTCTACCCATCAATTACAAAGTCCAATACATTCCTTGTATAAAAAGGACTAAACATATCATAAACATCCGTATTAAAACTAGCATATGAAATGTCAATACATTAACTATAAACCACGAATGCTATAAAAATAAGACACCCACAGTCAAACATATCACAAAAACTTCAATACAATATGGAAATTTTTTATCATAATAAAACAATTTCAAATAAACTTGAAATCCATCAAAGGATGTTGAGATAGATGAAATCAAAACCCTTTTTAGAGAAATATCTATTTCTATTTTGAAATCATTTAATAGTCACATAATTGTAAAGAAAACATTTATTTTTAAAATATTATTATAATCTTGTAAGGGAAGCTTCGACGATTTTATAACGGTGGAAAATAACTGCACCCACCGTATAAGTTAAAAAAGACATTCTTACCTTAAATTTACCGAAAAGGTTTAAAAGTACCTTGTTTGGAAAATGACAGAAAGATTACTTTCAAAACACATAAGGGTATAAATGACTTTAACCCATTGTCTAGTAAATTGTAATTTTTTTTTAAATTTTTTTTAAGAAACATGGATGTGGATGATAAAGAGGTCCCAGTAGATAATTACGTATAAACAACCTCAGATAATGAATAGATTATAGAATTAACCCTTACCTTGTACTTTTCCTTAGTCGAGGCTAGGTTAAACTCCTGTATAATAGTTAAATAATTGTTATTATATTATAAAAAGATAATATACATAAATATGATATCATATATGATCTTTTAATATTGAATTGTTAATAATATTGTAGTATTATCGTCATTTTAGCTGTTCACATACTCATTTTCTTTTATACGTTTTGTTACATAAGCCATGTTTATTATCCATAGGTTGTATATTATTCATATGAAGAATGATATCAAGTCCTTAATAAATATTTTTAATCATCAAATTAAAATAGTATTGAATGGATATGATGGGGAATGAATCTCATCGCATTCGCGGAGGCGGTAATCCGTACGTACACATGAACACTACTTCCATTTCATTTTTTATTCTAAAAGGAATAAAAAAATGATACATAAGTATTTTATTATTCCATTATAATATAATATGTTACATATATTACTTAATTTCATTAGCACCATCCTTTATATGTTCCATGTATGGTATGAACGAGTCATATCACTTTGAGGGGGCGGTAGTCCGCATTTTCTCAAATGAAATTATCATATATATATATACAACATAAAACGAATAATGGTATGATATAAAATGGAATTACAGAAGATTATATATAAAATAAATATCATAAATGTCATATTTAATTATAGTTCCATCATAATGGCCACCATGAGAGGTGGTAGGAGATAATTTGAACAATCATCGTTTCATGAGGCGTTTAGTTTCCATACACAAAAACATTATGTTCTCCACCAATTAGATGGAGGTGTGTGTATGTGTAGTTAGAATACTTATCGTAACAAAACCCTAGTATATTGTGGATACTAGTTCTATTACAAAAGAAAATAATGAAAATATTTTAGGGGATGGGGAAGTAAAATAAAAGAAAAGAAGTTAAGAGAAATCGTTATCTTTAATTTTCTTAACTCTCTTTGGATTGAACCAAAAAGACTATTGAAGTGCCTTATTCCTAAGTTAAGGCTTCTATGATGAGTAGAGGGATGTAGGGAGATTAATTGGGCAGATTTTGGACGAGTATAAAGGATTTAGAGGTGTGAGGAATTTGTTATAATCAGTGCCGTTTTATAAGGTGGAGGAGAGGCACTTTAGGAAAAACATAAAATATTATTTTATAATAAATTCATATTCAGTTTATAATTGCTCCAATGTGTATTATTTAAATTTTAAGGTGGGTATGGGTTGAAAAACACCAAAACATTATGTTTTAGTCATGTTTGGGTCACTATGTTACCCTTATCATTTAGATTTAACTCTTAGTTAAACAATTTGACATTTACCATGTCACTTTGTATTTTTATATTATGTAGTTAATAAACGTACTATATATATCAAAGAGTCCCACAAGTGATTAATTAATGATAAAAATATCATTATATAAGTCATTTGTCCTAACAATAGATTTTTAGGAATAGAATATTAATTAATAATATAATATTTGTTTTAAAAACTCTTTTATGTCAATTTTGACACTATTCAATATTTTATTTTTTTTAAAGTCATAAAAACATTATTAATTAGAATAAAATTCAATTTATAAATTCTAACATATAATATTAACCCATAAAATTCGCGGATGTCATCAAAACATTCATATTATATTTATTTTAACATTTATAAAACCAATTACTTGAATCTTGCATTAATAATGAAAATACTACATCATTATTTTGATATAAATAAATTTAATTATTCAATGTATAAAAATTATAAATAAAATACCATTATGTAGGAAATATTGTTATCTTTATAATTAATATTTATAGCTAAAAATCCAACATATATATATGCCTATGTAAAAATTATGTTACTAAAAAATATATGCTTATGTCATTTTTGTATTTACTTTATCTTAATTAATATAATCTGTCATTATCACTTAAAGGTGGCTCCATGGGGTCCCAAAATTGACCCAAAGATGCCCATGGTCGGAACTTTTTCAACTCATAGGGTTAGGACACGTTTTAATGAAATTTAGTATTATTATAATATTGTTTTTTACCCTTATTTACCAGATATAACCTTTAACCATGGTAAATAAAATATTTACTGAAGTAATTTTACAAAATGTCTAAAAATAAAAGATACCAATTAAAACAATTTGTAACTCCTGATTCAAAATATGGAATCCATTTTTCTAAATTCAAAGCACATAAGTGGCAGAAATTAATATAAATTTAATTACCGTTGTCGAAACAAAAAACATGTTTTTAACAAATAATAACTATCAAAGGATTAACACTTTCTTATGTCCAGTTTAAATATGAAATTATGTCCAATGAACCAAATTGGATTAAATGGTAAAATTATAATCTAATTATACTTTAAAATCACTCAAATTCATAATTTATCACTATTAATTATTTTCATTAAAAAAGTTGTATTTAATTAAAATTTAGTAATTTTCAGTATTCCTCAAAATATGAAATTTATCAGAAAAGTACCAAAATTTCACTCTAAGATAATTTTGATATTCTGAATCCAAAAATGAAGTCTATTTTAAAAAATTCAAAACATAAAAGTTTCATTTATTAATTTATAATTAATTCCTGCTATTAAAACCAAAAGGCATATTTTTATGAAATAATAACTATTAAAAGTTTGACACTTGATTATGTCCAATTTCCAAGTGAAATTTCATAAAATGACCATAATTGGATTAAATGGTAAAAATATAATCTATTTAAACTTCCATAACATTAAAATTTATAATTTAACAATATAAATTATTTTGATTAAAAAAAGTTATTTTCAGTTAAAATATAGTATTTTTCACTATTCACCCAAATATGAAAGTCATCAGAAAACACCAAAATATTATTGAAACTAAATTCTTAGGTCCCGATTCTAAAGAAGAAGTTTATTTTGTCAAATTGAATATATAAAACACTGAAATATGTGATTTAAAAAGGCTTCTCCATTAAAAGGCGTTAATATTACATTTTTTGAAAAATACTTCTTTTATCTAAAAAAATGTATTTGTTCTTACATTATGTTTATGAAACTCATAATATGGATTCTAAAATTATAAGGATTATATAAAGTTCAAAATTCAGTTAATAAAATTCATAACCGCTTTTGAACGGCTTGTTTGGTAAGTCATGGTGCGCTAGAACTCGGTGTTGCGTGTAGTGAAAGTTATTGAATTACATTGAAGAAATAATGTACTATGAAATCATGGGGTGTTACAATCCAATTCAATGGGATGAGGTTATACAAACATTTAGAGGGAATAATCCTTAGTTAATACTATTTTGGAAAATAATGGTGCCTTTATGGGGGGAAATTATTGATTCATAATTTAACGATCAAAATTTTGACTCATGCATGGTGTAGTGGAATGATTAGGAAAACAATGTAGTAACCATGCTCCCTCATCTACCTTAAGGGAGACCTCCCAAAATTTTCTTTCCCAGCTAAAAAACTGTTATCGAAACATTCTGAAGCTTTTTATCCATCATAATCTCAACACAACAAGGTTTCTCAAGGGATTCTTCACTATTAAAAAAAACCATTTAAAGCTCATACACCATCCCCTTTTCCTTTGTCTCATTGTGCATGGTTTCTTGTACAAGCTTCTTTGCCTTACCAAACCATGATCAAAACATGCACTTTTATAATATCACCAATCCCACCAAAAGTTCACTAAACTACCCCACACATCACCCATATAATTTACATACATATATAGAATAAATAGATGGTTACATACTTGATACCAGTTGTGCTATATTCACCCCACCATTGGCATTTCTGAATATGTAATGTTATAAAACATCATTTACCTGAAAGAGTTTTGGACAATGCACTATTATATTCTTTTAAAATTCCCAAGCGTCTTCCTGACTCTAACCATGCTTGCACAGAACCCACACAAGACATATTATTTTTTTGTTCATGAATTTATATTTCCTATCCAAATCATGCATCATGATATATAATAGTGAATCAACTGGATATAGTTCAACATGATCCCATCGAATCACATGGTTATGATCCGGATGATACTTTTTAAATTGAGATACCTGAAAGAAATTATTCACCATCCTGAACTGTGGTGGAAATTCCTAATGACATTACACCTCTCAAACCTCTTCTAGTATCTCAAAAGGGATAATATATCTAGGAGATAACATTTCCTACTTCCCAAAATCCCGATTTCAATGCCTTATATAAATCCTTAAAAATAATTGACCACACACTAAAAAGGAAAATGATCATTGATAATGATCCATATAATATTTTTGACTACTCTAAGCTGTCTCTATCTATTTCTTGATCAACTAAATATTTTATGTTGTTTCTTGGATATGGGTCAACCCAACTAGTTAAGCCTTAAAAATTTATACACATCAAAGTAGAGAGAAAACGGATGACCATACAAAACATCCAAATCAGCCAAATGCATCGAATCTTAAGAGCTTTAATTATATGAGAACTACACCAATTATATGTGATCTTCCCATAACCCACCAAAATCCACTACACAAGCCCATAACATGTAATATAATGGTTTTGTCATCCATTTGGATTGACCATCTGTCTGAAGATGATATACCATACACAATTCCAATTGAGTCCCAGGGTATTTTTGTAAGGATTTAATGAAATGATATATTAACCTCAAATCCCTATCTAATAAGATCAATAATGGGTTTCCATGATTCTATAACACTTCTTTAATATATATTTTTGATAGATACTACATCGTATGAGATTTATGAATATGAATTAAATGAGGTGACTTGGGAAGCTTATCCACTATCACCAATATGGAATCATGTTTTTGAATCATTCATGGGAGAAATTATACAAAATATATAGCAAGATACTCTTATTTTCACAATATATTATTTGATCAACGAAACATACCTTCCATTCACTGATTCTATTCATTAAAATGCTGAAAAAATAACCACTTTGAAAAAAACTCATCCACCTACCTTTTAATAGTGACCCAAAAAAATTGATATTTGTATGACTTATATATATTGTTTTATTATAGGATGAACACCCCATATTGAATGGTGGTATGCATTAGGATGTTTCTCTTGATAAGACATTGTAAAAACTATCCAATCATAGAAACACAATATTTATCTTCCATCCACCATCGAGTTCACAATGGTCTCCCCACCATTGAGTTTTGACATCAAAGCCACACAATATATATCATATGTATTTTACTCTTAAAAAATATTCAATAAATTGGTATTCACTTAAAGAAAAAAGAAAAAAAAATATTACATTTCTCTTCACATTCCACTTGAATGCTAGTTACGACGGACATCAACTGACACACATATGAAGCCTATTATTCCAACTAATGATATTAGTTTCTGCTCAATGTGTTAGCCACCAAATTTATGTTACATAGTGTATACATTAAGTAAATGTCTAATATTTTTAGATACTCCATAAATATTTTTTTCTTAATATTAAAATTCTATTGTGATAAAATTGGTTTCAATCTTTTATGATCTGTAATCACAGTGAATATCATGCTGAAGAGATAAAGGTTCCAACACTTCAAATCATGGACTATGATATAAAGCTCCAAATTGTGTGTTGGTAGTTCTTATCATGAACTATAAACTACTATGAACAATAAGAAACAACACGACCTTCTTGCTTGATATCACATCCCATCCTTAATCAGGAATCATCACCATACCCCACCTACCCATGTATTGATTCACGAAATATCAAGATATGTGGTGATGTAAGGTGACATTTCAACTATTGGAATGATTTATAACATTCCTCAGTATATTGTAATTAAAAATTATTCTATTTTAATGCTTTTATAGGATAATCTTGCCATCAAAAGTCACAAAAAAAAAAGAATTAGTAATAACCATTAAGATGAAGGAAGCTTCATATCTCAATGATGCTCTTCAATGGATTCTAAAAGATAATTGCTTATATATTATCTAGATCCATAGAAACACCTCATTCATAAATTACACAGCCATGAAAGTGTACCTATTTTTTCCAAACATCAAACATAGTTAGGTTTGAATACAAAACATGATCCATCAATATTCCCAACAATGTCTTCATGTTTTTCTCATACTCAAACCCTATCCTTGAATACACCCATATGGAATTCATAGGAAACACAAAAATCTTATCTAGAAATATCTAAAATTTATGATTCATTAATTTTATAATGACCTAATGTGAATTATTATTACTAAAAGGCATTACCCCATACTCATAATGGCCATATTTGTTTCAGAATGATGTCATTGGAACATCCTCCTTCCAAAATTTCAATTGGTGGTACCCTAATCGCAAGTCAATTTTTGAAAACCAATGATATCCCCTCAATAGTTTGAATATATCATCAATACATAGATGTTGATAGTTGTTCCTTATCATCACATGGTTAAGCTTATGATTATTAACACAAAGTCAAAGAGTTCCAAATGCCTTATTGACAAACAAGAATTGTGCTACCCATAGAGTTGTGATTAGCTGAAAAAATATATTTTTCTAGATCATCCATCTATAAATTAAATTCAGATAATTATGTTGGTTCCATTCGATATGATTAATGTGGGATAGGATTGGTCCCCAGGAGGAGGTCAATCAAAAACTACACTTATCTTAATGTTGGACACCTAGATAAATTCTGGTAAATAGAATAGAAAACAAATACATGACAACTGGAAAACTGCTATTCTCAATACCTTCCATCGATTCCAAAGTCAACATCACTAATATGTAAGATTTTATTCCCTCTAATGGTTCCAAAAACCAAATTTCTCATATCTTCACATATTATTCTCCTCTAAATCGATGTTTAAATCCATCCCCAATCATGTATTTAAATGTTCTTCTATAACAGTTGATGTGATCTTTGAACTTTATAAACATATCCATACCCATGATTATATCATAGTCATCCAGGTCTAGTATAGTGAAATCCCATTTTATTTCATATCCTTTAACTGTTATAGAATATTCTCCACACACAATGTCTCGACATTATCATTTACCTTGAAGAGTGTGATGTTTTATCACATAGGGAATCATCTCATGTTTTATACTTAACAGATGAATAACATGAGTATAAATAAAGTAATGTTATGAAACAGTATCAAAAAATACTTATATATGGGTAGAATTAAATATAATCGAACCTCTCACCCTAGATGGTCCATCTTGATCTTTAGAAATGACCTGATCATCTTTGTATAATTACTTCACTGCTACACATTGTTCCTTGTTTCCATGTTGAGATTTATCTTTCTAGGGATTCATGGTATTCCTAGAATAACCATGGAAATATATTTTCTCTTTAAGAGAATATGTTTCCTACCATCACCCCATTGAAGAACATGATTCCTGAGAATCATGAGTAGTGTATTGGTCACCTAACCCTAGAGCACTGTGACAATAACACTGAATATGTCCCATATTTGTTTTTCAATTGTGTCATCATCTTAGTAGTTATATACATTATCACATCATTTTGACAAAGGAAACACATTGGAAACATCCAAGATGGCTCTTTGGTATTGGGGAAATATTCACTGATCTATTCATTTGATTGTTATTCATGCTCCCACCTTATAATTATATGCCCCTCTACCACTTTCCCCCAATATTAGAGTTTCGACAATATCCCATGGGTATCAACATACTTCCTACTACCATTGTTCCTAAGATATCCCTTTCATCCACCATATATCTATTGATCATAAATTTATATACTGTTATATAGGTCATTGAATTCCTCAAGATAATCCCCTAACAAATAAAAAATTCAAAGATGTGCGCCTTCATGAATGCACTGGAAGAAACCTCAGGTGAAAAGAGTGCTAAATTAAATACTTTAGACACTTAATTGGTGAAAATGATATTTTCCTTCCCCAAGATAATGAATTCTATCATTCTCCAAATCTTAAACTTGTGAGGATATAATAGTTTGTTAAAAAATCCCTCAAAATAACCCCAACCGAGGCCTTGATCCACATTAGCCTACATTGCTAAAATCCACTATTGGTGTGCATGTCCTCGAGAATATACATCATGAGCTTGAAGTTCATCACCACTAGTGTGCATATGAAATCGATGATATGATTCATTTAATTCATCCAAACCTCATCCTTCTATGGTTCTAAATCACCCCAAAATGGGTGGATTCTAATTTTGGAACAGGATGGAATGATCCACTTACCATGGATCATGCCTCTTATTCCCTATGTCTACTACTTGAAAAAAATCTAAAATAATATGAACTAACTATTTGTTCACCAATGGATTAGGTGAAACCACATTCTCTTCAGATTCTTTTGGTATGATTCTACGATGCCAACTAGCTACCCTATTATATGACCAAAAAATGGTATATGTCTAACTCTCTATAAAATGAAGGATTAAAATTTTAAATTATATCATATAAAATATCAAAATTGTGATTTCAAAATTTGACCATTTTCGAGAAATATTTACTTTATTTTAAAAATAAAACTATTTCCAAAATTCCTCGATCATTTTGTTTCCAAAATCATTCATTTGAAAATAATTTCAACATGTTCTTAAAAAAATTATACTACCCTAAATAATATATAATTAAGAAAAATTATATCTGGAAATATATTAAGAATTAATTAGTCTAATAGATTTCATTTTCATATCATTTTTTAAACTGATGAAAATGAGATTCTGAATCTGATATGTTTCTAAAAAACACTTATCTATGCAACTCCATGGTATCTTGAAGTTCAGAATAAAAGGGTTAGCTATGTCTTTTTATTCTATAAATTTCATTTTTTTTGGAAATACTACTCCTTTATATGATCCCAAATCATTGAATGGACCAGATTGAATTCCACTCTATGATCAAAAACCAATACCATGTCAAATTTTGATCAAGACACAAAACATTTTTTCCAAAATGGAAGAAAAAAGTTGATACAAGTTGTCTCAAAAAGAATATGGGATGAAAAAAATGATACCATTTGTAACATCCCTACATATTCTCATTGGATTTAGAAGATAGATGAATTTTAAATGTCCTTATTAGATATCCCCGTAGATTCCAAATATTGTAAATGAATTCTTAAGGGCTTAAATACATGTGGGGGACGATTTTCCCTTTTATAATAAAACAACTAACCAAATAAGCCATAACCAAAGAACCAATATAAGATGCATTATAACAATGAATGTACACTCAGTATTTCAATTATCAAAATCAAACTAAAACCAAGTTCCAGAGTGTATGACTAGATTATGATAGTAAATAATAAAATAATATTAGACAAACAAAGATCAATGACCACCAATGACAATTCCATGCTCCAAAAATTCTCCATGATCTATCTCCCAAAAACATTCTGTGAATCACAAAGTACTGCATATATGTTTTATACATTAAAAATTACCATGTATTGATAAAAAACATATGAAAAAGAAACAATTTCTTGAATAAGGGATGAGTAATGAAAATTAGTAGCTTTTCCCCAATGACTTCTCTACTCACGCCTCAAGGATAGAACATGTTAGCAACATTTTTATAAAAAAATTATATAAAACAAATTCTAAGATAATTTATAACTAGATATAAATAATTTACATGTAATCTATTTTCACAAAAAAAATTATTATCTAAAGAAAAAAACAATAAACTCCTAAAATATTTGCAGAAATTCTACTTTGGGATAACCATTCCATTTCACTTATCCAGTCATCCAACCATGAATTCCACCTAGACCACCCAGTAATCTTGAGTGGTGAGTAATACTTTCACTAATCTGTCACTAATTGAACCATTTTTATGGGGGATATCTCTAACCCTTATCCATACCACTAATTATGGGGGATACTTTTTACCCATTTCTATCTCGATTGCACAAGAACAAAGAAATTCATTATGAAAAACCACAACCAAAAGTAACCATTTCAACCATTTCGAATAAAATTGTTCTTTTATTGAAAACCTTTCAAAAAAACAATTAAAACAATAAATTCCATTACATTTCAATAAAACCATCAATTTTTATTGAAAAAATTGGCTTAATACATTTACCACAATTCCAAAAAAATACACCATTTAAAATCAACATTTTACAACCAAGAACCATAATACATTCTATAAACACCCTATTTCTATGCCCCCACAAACCGACCCTCAATAGGGTTCTCAATAATCCTTACATAGAAAATTCACAATAAATTAATAAACATTTTGAAATCAATCCAATTAGTTATTGTAAGTGAAGTTGAGATTGAAGCCATCGACCTTGAGTTTTATGGATAAAAAAATGACATTCAACCATCTATGAAACTTGGATAAACCTCCACAAAACGACCTTATATATTTTTAAATATCTTCAATAATACCAAATATAAATGCATTTGGATTACGCAACCCTAGATCTAACCACAGTAGGCATAGATCTTTGAAACCGAGTTAAATGGTGAAGTGGGTCTATGAAAACCCATCATGAACTAATAAAACCTATGGCCTAATGCAAGAATAGAGCTTCAACACACCATTAAACGAATCCATGTCTCTTCCAATTATATGGGGAGAGGATCTCAATATTTTAGAGGATAAAATATCGAGTTAATCTATTTTGGGGAATAACATGGTCTTTAGAGGTAAAACTGAATTAGATCCACCATTTATGGGTCTAACTCTTGACTCTTGCATGGTTTAGTTACACGTTTAGAAAAACTGTGTGGTGACCATGGCCATACCCCTCCCTTACGGGATACGTCACATGGTTTTCTAACATAGTTACAAAACCATGATCAAACTATGCCAATGATAACTTTCAAACACGTGCTCAACTCTACAGGAATTATCCTTGGCTCTTGTATGGTTTGTAAAAATAGTTAATAACACATGCTCTTTCCCTTTTTCCTTTGTCTCACTGTGAACATTTTACTCAAGGGTTTTTATAGTTTAAGAAAACATTTCTCTAACCTTTCACATATAGAAAATCCACAAAACAATCAAAAAGGACTTTAAACACTCTCATATTTTACCCATATACATTACAAACATAAAAAGAATAAATAAAGAGTTAATTAATTAAAACCATGGGTTCTAAATTATACATATGGACTTAATATATCACATATAACTTATTACATTCATTTCTATGGGGGAAAAATAATGTCTCTATTGTGTCAGACAGACTATAGTCTCATAAAGAGGATTGATTCATTTTTAACTAACACTTTTTATGAAATTTTACATAGAAAAGGTTTAAAATATATGTGACATATATAAAATAAATATTATTATATAAATTTAAAATAAAATTTTCCTTTCATTATTTTTATCTATAAAAAATGGAAATTGTGTTTATGCATACGAATGACCTAAATTCTCCATGATAAATGTCTTTCATTTTCAATAACTAATTTTTTTAATTTATTATTAATTACATATATACTGAATATATATGATATTTAAATCATTTAATAATTTTTTATGTTATTTAACCATTAATAACATATTTTAAATTAAAAAAACATACAAGAGAAATAAAGTGGTTATTTCTTAAAACATGATTTTTTCAAGAGAATTACAACAGGTAACAAATGGTCATAAGTAAATTTTATATGGTGTCATATATATAAATATTTTCTGGTAATATATTTTCAATAAAATTATATTTTTTATAGTGGATTTTTTAACATGTACAAAGAAGTTGATACTTATGGTAGGGGATTCCTAGTCTCACTTTTATCTTTTGTAGTCTTATGCCAAATTCAAGAGTCCATTGTATTGTGTGATGTATATATTAAACATTTTATAGTTTATTGCATGAATCTTAATATTTACATGATATTTTAATTTTAATTTTATGTTATTATTTTATTGTGATTATGATTCAAAATATTACAAAATAAGTAAGGTATTTTTGTCTGAATTTGTTTTCTTTGGGTCATATGTCATGTTATAAACTTATCCTTATTTTCATGGTATTTATACAACACCATTTAAATTTAAAATCATGAATATTTTTACTATCATTATATTATATTATTATTTTATTTCTATTTTTCTTTTGGGATTATGATACAATGTTACAAAAGTGGAGGTGGTTTTATGGAACAATATCATTATTTATTGGGATTGTTTATGTTTTTGTATCTCTTGATAAAAATATTATGATAAATATCATAATAAAGGAAAGATGTTCTTATCCTCGAGTTATTTTTTTAGAATTCATGTTTTCACATATTTTTCCTTTTTTATGTACTCATGATTCGAAAATAATTTTTTAATCAAAACATTCATTATTTTAGTCTTTGACTGAAACCATTTTTTTATATATCGATGTTCTTATAATTTTTCTATGAAATATATAAATGTTCTTTTGGAGTTTTTTGATGTCATTTTTTCACTTCATTTAGTTTTAATTTTTTAAAAAATTAATCTTCATGATGTTATCAAAATAAGGATATTTTGGGTTATTCTAAAAATGTGCATAGAATCATTATTTTAATGTATATGGAATTTCCTATTTTCATAACCATTAAATGTTTTAATGATTCATTTTTAGGTTTCAAAGATTATTTTCAATGGAAATGATTTTGAAATTTTATAATTTTTAATAATTTTTTTCTTTGTGGATTGGAAATTTTACACAAGAAACACTAAAAATAATTTTTAATGTTTCCTTTTTAAGATTGAAAGGATACTTAAAATAATTAATTTTATTTTTTTGTGTTTTATTTAAGTGATTTTCAATGATGAAAGGATATTTCCACATATAATGTTTTAAAATAAATTTAAATCATTATTTATATGTTTCCAAGGTTTGTTTAAAGGAAAAGGATTACTCAACTACTTTATGAATTTCTTATTTTAATAAATTGATTTTCAAAAATATGATACCTTCCTCAAGAAATGTAGCAAGATATATTTATTTAAAAATCAATTTCTATCTAAGATGAAATCTTTAAATTTTATTTAATCATTATTGGAGATATTTTCCAATTATTCATATTTTACTATTTATTTGGATTATTTATATTTACAAAAAATAGATGTTTAAGAATCTTGTTAGTTTTAAAAAAGGTTATGATATGATAAATTGATGAGATTGTTATTATACCCATTTCTATTTTATGAGTAATGAACTAATGGAATGTTTTATGAAACCTATTTAATTTCGGGGGTTTTGATGTAATTAATGCCTTATTATTATATGTCACACCTATTTTTGGGTTTCATTATGTTACATTAGTTACATTATATGCACTGATGATGATGTTATAAACAAAGTAGCTTGTGAACCATATCTCTCCACAATTGATTGGTAATTGAATAATGATATATAAGTTCATAAAGTAGATGGGAGGTTATCCTATAACAAAAAAAGGATACACTAGATGTTATATGAATCTCGAAGTAGGTAAATGGGTATTTATCCAAAGCCTAACATGTTATGAATGTCTCAGTGGGTATCCCTAACATACATTTTTTATGCTTATGTGTATGCCAATGTTTCCTGTCTTATGTAAATTTTATCATATAATAGTTACTTTTCATTTATTAATTATGATTCATGTATTATGAACCACTAATATATATGATATGACACATGATTTTGTTCTTTGATATGTTGGGTATGGTTTTTATATGTTATGATTATTTTCTCATTCCCTTATGATCACATTATGTTTACATATTTTACTAGTTTAATATTAATGATAACATGATATCAATCTTTCATATAGTTATTTTCCCTAGATTATGATTTTAGGTATTAAATGTAATATTTCTAAGAAGGATGGTAGTTATGAGGTTCTATGATACGATTCAAAAATCTTATGAACTGGTTGTTCATGTCTTCAATTTTCCAAAGGAACTATACATTTATGTTACTCATGAATGTGTTTTTCTAATGTAATTAATGATCAAAAAATATTTAATACCTATGTATCAAAATTCTAGGATGTAATAGTTGTTATACATGGGAAAATTAGGACTCTAATCATTGGGAACTCTCACATGTGACAACTAGATAAAGCATGGTTCTCCCCTCAAAGGATTCATGAGGAGATTGCTACAACATACGATAGTGTTGTGTCTCTCACAAAAAGTGAAGTAGCACATAGAGTTATCTTATATGTATCAATTAAATACCACTATAAATAATTTGATCCCTCCATAGTTGGTATCATATAATTTTTTTAAATATCCATTTCAAACTAGGTTTAGAAAACCATATTGAGATACCTACGTAGATTTGTAACGATTTTTTAGGGATATGTCTAAGGATTAGTATAAGGATAATTCTATATATAGGAAAATATATTGGAATATTAGTAAAGGAAATATATAGTTGTTTCTAGTAAATTAAATCCTTATTTGTATTCTATAAGAGGATATGGTTCGGACACAGATGTGCATATGGGTAATAAATTTGAAAAAGGAACATTTGTCATGACTCGATCATTACCCATTACATGAAAATGGTCCTTACTATACACCTAGTATGAGAGTATTAGTGGATATTCAGTAAGAATATATAAACTAAAAAAACCACTATGATGAATATTAATAAATAATAATCATGGATGTCTTGTGTTTAGACTATAATGTCATTGATCGAATGAGTTGTTTAATGATTGATAATTGTTATAAGGGTTTTTCATGATTATGTGTTTTCTACCTATTATTATTATTTCTAAAAATATTATTATTTTTTAATTCAATGGGGTGAACTAGAAATAACTGGTTTAAAATTGAATATGGTAGATAATGGGTTTTTGGGAAACCAAATGGGATAATGACTAGAGAGAGTGATATTGTGATCATTCCAAATCACTAATCAAAATATATGTCTAAAAAGTTTCACCATAATTTTAATTTTGGTGTCACCAAAGAAGATATGGAAAGAGATTTTTGAGATATTGAGTAGTGTTGACCATTGAAGAAATAAAATTTATATTTATACACTTACTTAAAGGAACACCTCAAAGGAATGAGATTATATTTTCTGTTTAGAGAGGAATGTAATGGAGAAATTAATTTCTAGGAAAACAATGTAATGTTCATTTAATTAAATGGAATGGAATATTTGTCTTCTTAAGGTATTATCAATTGTATAATTTTTAAAATGGGTAAATTATGAGAATTACTCAATTATATTTCAATGAGGAAAATCTCATGAAGATAATAAACAAGGTTTTATTAGAATTTTTTTTTAATTATAGTGAGGAAGATCCCACAAATTAAATATGAATAAAATGTGATATTCTAAAAGTAATATTTACTTTAAGCATAAGAAGGATGATTAAATTTAGCTTGATGAGAGATAATATTCATATTTAATAACATAAGAAAGAGGTATTATGGAATAAGATACTGAATCCTAATTAATGGTCAAATAATGATGTTGGATGATATAAGATTTTATCTATCGTATGATAAGAATTATAAATCATGAAATTTATTTCAGTATTTCTCATTGAAAGATTGTCATTAAGGTATTTTTTAAAAAAATGGCATGGTATAGATAATATATAAACGTGATTTAATGGAAAATATATATTGTATGGAAAAAATAGTAATAAAGGAAAATCAGCATTAATATGTTCTTGATGCTGAAAAGTGGTGTTTAGTTTATATAAAGAGATTATTGACATTGATAATGTATGATGGATATCATTTATGGATTTAAAACTTATTAATTATTTTTTGAAAAACTGTTTTATGTTTTCATAGATGTTGCTTACACAATTTTTTGATTTTTTTTGGAATTTATTCAATTATATTTTATTTTATTTACAAATGAGGATGATTTGATGTTTTAACTACTATTTTATTCTACTTATGGACATTACCATGATTTTGGAGATTATATGACCAAGGTTTCAAATTTGTAATGTGACCATTAAGATATACTTAATGATATTTGGAGGATTAAGGAAAAGTTGATTTTGGGAAATTTAGTTACATTATATAAAAATATTTAATTTTGGAAGTATCAAAAGGATAAACATTTTAATAATGGTATAAGTTGAACAGTGGATTAGTTTTTGTAGATGTATGTATTACTTTACCATATGATGATTTGTGAATAATTTATAACTAGTAAAAAAATTTGTATGCTGATTAATAGAGATATAAAGAATCAATTATTGTTCAATTATTTATCTTTTGTTTAATTAGTGATTCAAGTACAACATATTAATATTTATTTATTAGAGTAAGAGATGAAGTGGATATTGATACAAGTACAATTAATGGAAGAAATTGGCATTATAATACAAAGGAAAAAATAAGACCTAGTTTATCTGTCCTATTTAAAATCATAATCATATCAAGATGGTATATTATTGATTTGTGACTCAAATGAGTGTATCTAAATTTGTTAATTTATTCCATGTGTCTTTCATTATGATGTATATACTTGATCTATTACATCTACATAACTTAGACGATATACAATGGAAATAATATATTTCCTATAATGAATAACCGATGATGATTCTGGATTGTATAGAGAAAGTGCTATTAAAGCATACCTCTTATGTGGAAAACATTTAATGGTGAAACCACCAGCTCAAAATAAGACATGTTGGAACTTTTAGATATAATGAGAAACAATTAATCATTCTTACTTGTAAAAAACGAACAGGTTTGATGGAATAAATCATTTAAATGTGAATAGAATGTGACACACCAAGATTTTATGAAAAATTATAATTCAAATAAATTTAATTTATTCATTTTCTCATGTTACACGAAACATCAAGTTTAATAAAACATGACATTCTATTAAAATACATTTATAAAATATGATAATCATCAAATAGACATTGGAATGATGGGTTTGAATATTAATAACTAAACTTGGAAAATAGATGTTTCACACATGTATATAAAATTATTTATTTTGTTACCACTTAATTATAAATGAAAATAGAAACCTCTATGAAAATTTAGGAAATAATTTTGTGAAAAAGTATTTTTATGATTAAAAAAAATACTTTATATCAATAAATTAAATAAAACACTTTTATATGATTTATTATAATCAAATTAAAATATTTTAGATTAAATAAAATATTTTAGATTTATCTTATCTGTTGTCTATGCATGGTAAATGAATTAATCAAATAATATTCTTAAACAATATTTTTATAAAAAAAGGTTTAATTATTTATGGGAAAATAATTTCGATGGAAATTTTGACACATTTAGAAAATATCATTAAAAAATAGTATTATGTTTTTAATTCATAATTTCTAATTTATATGAAGGTAATATTTTTTGGGGATTTACTAAAAATAATATTTTTTTGATGAATAACAAAAGAATCTTGTTTTTTAATTAAAATCACCCATTTATTTTAATGATTTTTAGAGTAAATATTATTTTAAAATAGCCTTAAAATGTATAATTAGATTAAATATATATTTATTAATCAAATTCAGGTCACTGGAATAAATTTCCAATTGAATTTTTATATAATAACTTTTTAAACATTTGAACAATTTTTTTGGAAAACCCATTTCTCATTTCGTCCCTTGGTATAATAATAAAATAAAATTTTCTAATTATTTGAATGGAATTTGAGAAAATGGATACTATATTTAGAATCATAATAAATTTTTATGTTTAAAGATTTGTACATAAATTTTTACCATAATTAAAAGTGAAAATATTAAAGACATAATTACCACAGTTAATGTTAAACTAGGTTTACTAGGGGTAAAATTAAACTTATAAGGAGTAAAATGACGATGAGACAGCCACAAAACACATTTTATAACCATTATTAGTTATTATAGAATCTATTTTTTGATAATTATTAATTTTGATTCTCATCCATGTGAAATTAGTGGTGACACTTTATTATTTTCAAATATTCCTTGTGTGTCCTCTTAATCACTAATAAAACGTCACCACCTTTCCGCTCATCATAACACATCTAAAAACATTTTTTTTAGAAAATATATATTCAAATATATTACATACATACCAAAAAACATCACAATTTTATTTTTTATATCATATATCTAATTTAATATATATTTTTGTTGAAAATAAAATGGTTGTTCAAAGAAGAGTTACAATATTAATCTATGACTTTTTTTATTACTCCTTAAAATTCCTTCAAATATTCTTCAATTATGATAATATAATAACAATATTATCATCCATATACTGATATTTTTTTATGCTAATTACATAACTCATATTCATATCCTCTTCCATAAAATGGAAAATGAAACTGTCGGTCATGTGTGTGACAAACTACAGCCTCCCGAGACATTGTTATTTTTTTCCCATCACCACATCTGAAAGATAGATGTAATTATTAATTAAATGATTCAAATATATATATATATATATATATATATATTATTATTATATATGTAAAATTATAACATCACACCTAAATTCTTACCATCCAACCTATCGGGAAACAGTAACATCACTCGTGTGTACGACATACGACTGCCTTACGAACTTGTGTGACATATTTTTCCATTTAAATTTAAATTGAATGGTAATAAGGATATATTTAATAATTATATATTATATTTTTAATATAAATATTACTTAATAATTGAAAAATTAGATATACATTTGACTTCTCGTTCTATGGGGGATACGATAACGTTTCTCATGCGTACGACTAACTACCACCTCGAGAAGTGATTCGATTCAATTTTCACTAATTCCATTCAGGAAAGATAATGATGATAATGTAAACCAATATATGTGATATATATAAAATAAAACATATTTTTAATGTTAATATAGAAATAAACTTTATTTTATTTCATCTCTAAAAAAATTGGAAGCATATTTAATGCATATGTATGGCTTATCATCTCCACGAACGGTGTATTTCATTTTCTTTATCAAATTTTTTTATTACATTTAATACATATTTAATGGATATATATGATATGAATATTATGGTTAAAATAATGAGTATTATTCATCCATTATTAATGTAATAGGAAAGAAAATAAAAAATTCTAACCTATAGGAAAAATAAAATATTTATTACCCAAAACACAATTTTAACAATGAATTTTTATTTAATGGGTCAAAAACTGTCATATGTAAATATTATATATAAAGTTATATATAAGTATGTCTAATAAATAGATGTAAAATAAAAAATAATTTATTATTTTTTAGATTGTAATTTGTACAAAACAAGTCGAGACTTATGGTAATTGATTCCATGTCCCACATATATTTCTGCGAGGCATATTCCAAATTCACTACTCATTTCTTTTGAGTGGTGTATATACTACAAATTTGACATTTTATATCATTAATTTCATTATTTTAATGACATTTAATGTTTCATTTGATTTTATTATTCAATGAAACTTATGGTTTAATAAATTATTAATTCGGTAACAGATTTTTGCCTCAATTTACCTTTTTCTAGAGATATGACATGTTATGCACCAATATTCATTGATAAGGTGTATATACAGACCCTTTCACATGTAATATCTTAAATTCAATTATTATAATTATATTTTAAGTTTCAATTAGTGTTATTATTTTATTATTCTTAAGATTCAATGTCACCATAGTAGTAATGATATTATGGTATAATCTTATCATACATTAGGATTGATTTTGTTTATGCTTCTGAAGAATAAGGCTTATAACCCATATCTCAAGAAACAAATTAATTTTATTCTCCCATAGTTCATTCTTTAGAATTATTTGTTTTCCATTTTTCCCTGTTTGGGTACTCATAAATCAAAAAAGAAATATAGAAAAAATAAATTATTTCACTCTTCTTTCTAAAAACCTTTTTTATTTCATATATATAATTTATAAAATACTTTCAATTTTTTTAATAAGTATATGGGATTGAATGAATTCATTTTTACATGTGTTTTTTGTTTTTAATTTTTTTAAAGGATTCAACATGTCAATTTCAAAACAAGTTTTTATTGGATTATTATAAAAATGGGAAACAAATCACTTTTTAAACATACACAGTATTTCCCGCAATCATGACCATTAAATATTTTAATGTCTATTATATTTATATGAATAGTAATTTTCAAATAAAATTATAATGATGTTTTTATGTTTTAAAAATGTTTTTTAATATTAGAAATGATATTTTACTCAAGAAAATTTTTAAATTATTATTAAATTTTCATTTAATATATATAATATTTATTTTAATTGAAAAGTATTTTTAAAATGTTTTATCTTTTAAAAAATTTCATTCAATGTGGAAATATTATTTTCTAAAGGAAATGTTTTAATTAATTTTTTATTGTTTATTTATAGGTTTTCAAGGTTAATTTAAAATATAATTATTTCTTTTATATTTTATGAACTTATAGGTTTAAATAAGTTATTTTCTAAGAGATTTTATTTTCCACAAGAAATTCTCCAAGTGATTTTTCATTTAAAATAATTTACTATGTATAATGATATAATTTGATGTAACTTAATATTTAAAGCGGATATTATCCAATGAAACCAGATTTATTCTTCCTAGTTGGTTTATAATTATGATAAAGATATGTTTATGAAACATGTTCCTTTTCTTCATGTTATGTTATGATGAAATACTGATATCATTATAATACATGTTTCCTTTTTGTGTGTTCTGCTATGATGCAATTTTTTATGAGACCCATTTATTTTTATGGGTTTTAATGTGATGATTTTTTTATCTTGGGGAACACCAATGTATGAATTTCTATATTTTAAGGTGTATATATTATATCCATGTTCGGTGGTCATGTAATAACCAAATATTGAATGGACCAATATATCCCTATAATTAATTGTGTAATGATCAATGTTCTACAAATATACTTGGTACAATAGTGGTCATTACAAGCCCAAAAAACGGTACATGAGAGGTTATCCCAATCAAAATGTTGTTAGATGGGACGCTATCCCAATACTAACATGTTATTCACGTGTTGGTGTGTATCCATGACTTATGGGTTTTTATGATTATATGTATGCCGCAATTCCAAGTATAATGTAAATATTATGAGCCAATGGATCATGATATTTTTTTATGATTCTTGCATTATGAATTTAAAATATTTATATAATTATATAATATTTTTATTTTTGATACATAGGGTATTCTTTTCATTTGTTTTGATAATATTCTCATACCATTACGATCATGTTATGTTTAAATATTTCACTTCTTTACCCTAACTGAGCATTAAAGCTCAATATTTCTTATTATTCTTTGTTCTGTGTTATGATGCTAAATATTATGTGTGACATGTCTAGAGAGGGTTCTAGTTTTTAGGAACTTTGTGGGAGAGGATTCGTATAAACTAGTTGTTTATGTTTTTATTTTTACAATGGCACTATAGTTTTACAATCCTCAGTAACGTGTTTATGTAATTTAATGAATGCTAATAAATACATGTAATGTATATGTATAAAAGACATTGTTTTATGACGTTGGTATTATAGGTAATGGAAGGAATCCATTTCATTGGTACTCTTACTTGTGAGTATTGGACAAATATTACAACTCCAACCAAGGGATTTATTTGTAGTGGAATAACCCTGGGGATATTGTCTTGTTCGGCTTAGTAATTGTATATAACAATGGATTAACATAATAGGTATCATTTTTAGACTTCTCTAAATAATTATTGACTGATATAGTTGGTAAGAGAAGATAGGTTTAATGAACTTGTGGAAACTAGGATAATAAAACCCTTGCGAGATCTTTAGTGATATGTCTCTGGATATGTCTAGAGATATGTATAAGGATGAGACTAGGGATAATTCTATGAACAGGAAAATAGATTGAAATCTTTGTTAAGGATATAGTGAGTTAATTCTATGAAATTACATCCCTTTATAGATACTACAAGTGGTCGGGTTTTTAGGAATATGTACCTAAGGGTAGAAATTCGGAAAATTGAACATCCTGATTGACTCAAGTGTTACATAGTACATGAAAATGTCTGTAATATGAACATGAAATGACACTCCCAAAGGATATGATTTGGGAACTCATAAACATAAAATATTATCTTTATGGAACCAAATATATGAAAATAACATGTTACCTATGTTTGACGAGAGGTTTCATAGATTGAAAATAAGGTGTCCTGATTTAAACATCATATATCTGTTTTTCCATGATTATTTGGTTTCCCAAATTGAATTTTGTTTCTCACAATATAACTTTTGGTTTTATTCAATGACAAGAAACTATAATAAATTAAGTTAACAATGAATTTGATAGAAAAAATGATTATGAGGAACAAAATGAGATGATGATAGGACTGAAGGACATTGTGAGTAGGCCTAATCAGTTATCATGATATATAATTAATAAATTATGTAATAACCAACTCTTAGACTCACCAAATATGATAAGAAAATATTTTTCGAGTAGGTCAATTAGTGGAGTCCAAAGTGGAAAGAAGAATTAGTTTTCTATATTCCATGAACGATGGAATAAACACTCATGGCCATGCCTTAATGGAATGAGAATATGTTTTAGATGTGGTGAATAGTGAATAGAGTAAGAAATTACTAAATAAAATGAAATGTTTATTTCATGTAAAGGAATAGAATTTTGGTCACATAAAAGTATTATAAATTAATAAATGTTTAACATGTTTAATTTTTAGGCATTATGACACTCAATGTCTTATATAGAAAGATCATGGAGAGAATCAATAAGGTTGTATGATGTAATAGTTATGTTTCTACTAATAAAGAGACCCAAAATTAAATTTGGAAGGTATTAGATTTTATAATAGTTTTATTTAAGATTAATTTTATAATCATTATTATGTTTAGGTTTATTAAATACAATATTCATATTTTATATAATCATAAATACGTATGAAGTAATAGGATGATGAAGCTTAATTAATGGTTTATGAAGTATGTAGAATGAATTTTCTGTTTGTTCATGGAAATTAAATAATTATAAATCATAAAATATGTAATAATTTTCTATAGAAGTTTTTTAATTAGGGTTAATTATGAATATGTTTAATGGTATTGGAATCCTAGAAAAGTGATTTTTTATAAAGGTGATAATTAATTGTAAAACACATGATTAATGGATGATAACAATTAATATGCTCCTAATAGTGAAAAATGGCATTTATTTTTGACAGAGATATGAATTATATGTATAAAGTTAATTGGATATTTTTAAAGGCCTATTAATAAATTAATGATTTATTCACAAGGTGATTTATGTTATCATTGATGAAGTTTAAATTTTTTTTGGATTTATGGAATATATTCAATAATATGTGGATATATTTAAGGAATCAGGAGTCATCAATCTTTGATTGAGGTTTTATTTCAAATTTGGTTATTACCACACATTGAGAGAATATGCTAAAAAGTTATTCACATATTTGGCTAGTTACCATTAAGAGGAACATAATGATATTTTAGGGATAGAATTTAATTTGATGTGGCGAAATTTAGTGACACTCTTCATAAATATAAATTTTTGTAAGGATCATAATGTTAACTATTTAGTGAATAGTTTATGTTAAATATTTGATTATGTTTTAGAAATTAATGTGGTAATTAACCATATTATTTCATATGCATATTTGATAATGATTGAAATCAATTTTTTAATGATAATTAGAGAAATAATGAATGAATTTTCATTTTGTTTTTGATTTGGTGATCCATTTGTTCTTCAGGCATAAATATTTCATCTTCTTTTCTAGAAGTAATAGCTAAAGTTAGAATTGATTAAATCACAACAAAATGAAGAATTTTTTTTCATGATATAAAATAATTATAATCCCTAGCTATATTCAACAATTTAAAATTATTTTTCATATCAGGATTTTATCAAAATTATTGGTTCCTCCACCAAAGCTCTCTCATGTTGACTTTATGTACCATGTATCTCTCTGGGGGAAGAAATACCGGGTCCATTATTTCTAATGATAATAGAGTATATAATGTTATAACATGATATTTTTACGAGGAATTATAGTAGAAGAGTATGTATTTTATAGTAAACATGATATTAAACAAGACCACTGAACTGGTTATTGTTTTATGGTGAAATCACCAACTTAGAGAAACTATGTGGGAACCTGAGGATATAATTTTGAAAAAGTACCTTTTATTTATTCTACCTATGTGATGAATTTTAAGAGAGAAATTAATTTTAATGGGTCTATAATAGTAAAAACTGATATTTTATGATGTATTTTCTTTCAAATAAGTTTAATTTCATCCATAACTTATATTACACGCTACACCATGTTTTTAGATAACATGATATAATGTTAAAATATTATTATTTATGATGATAGTTATCGCCAATCCCTTGGAATGAAATATATGAATATAATTAACTAAATTATGAAAATATATTTTTGAAACATGTTCATACAATTAATTCATTTATGGCTAATTTATTAGAAATGAAATTAAAAAACAATTTGAAAACATAGAATTTTTCTTCTAAAAATTATTTTAATGTGTAAAAAGATATTATATCTCAATAAATTATATAAATATGATTTTAATTATTTTAATTAAAAATATATATTGTTTTTTTATTAAAATATTTAACATTTATCTTAAATTCTATCATGGTATGATACAAGAATAAATAATATATTATGATTAAAAATTAATTTGTTTAAATAGTTTTGTCACTTTTGGAGCCATTATTTTAAAAGAAATTTTCTAAACATTTAGAAAATTTATTTGAAAAAATATAATTTATTTAACAAAATAATTATGTATATATTATATTATAGTGAATTTTTGGGAGTTTACTGTAAAGATTGATGTTTTGATGAATGAATAAAAATACTAGTTTTTTATTGAACACAATATATTTTTTTATTGACATTAAAAGGTTCTATCATTGTTAAAATTGTTTTAAATGTAATATTTGCTAAATTATATATTTATTAATCCAATTTATGTAATTGGTATAAATTTAATATTAAATTTTGATATAAAAACTTTTTTAGCATTAGAGCATTTTTTTTAGAAAACTACTTTCCCATCAATTCTACAGGTATAATTTATAAATAAAAATGTCCACTTTTTAGAATGGTATTTTGAAAAACAGATTCCATATTTTTGATAATTAGAATTAATATTTTATAATAAGATCATCTAAATTTATTTTGAATAATGAATAATTGAAATACGAAAAAAATTAATTATTGAGGTTAAGGATAAAATTAGGTCATAGGGATGGGGGTTAAACTAAAAACATAATCTATAAAATTACATATAAAATTATAGAAAGAGAATTATATTGGTTGTATATTTTATTATAAATCTATATATTAAACGAATTTATATAAATACATATATTATAAATATGTATTATATTTATATAATTGTAAAAAATTATTCATATTATAGAACCATGATCATTGTAAGAGGATTGAATATAAAAAATAAAAACCTTCATGAAAATTGAATCATATACTTACAATAATTTTATTTTAATAAGGGATTAATAATAAATGGGTAATAAAAAGGTAATAAGTAAATCATATATGATATGAAATATATAATTATCATTACTTAATATTTTTATAACAAATTTTATATATATTATACCATAGGTTTTAATGTGTCTAAAGATAGTCGATACTTAAGGAAAGAGATTTATAGTCTCACAGTTGTTTGGAGGAGACATATGCCAAATTCACCACTCATTCATTTTGTTGTGGTGTATATACTAACCCTTTTACATTTTATATCCTAAATATCGTTCATTACAAGATATTTAATGATTAATATGATTTTATTCTTTAATGGGTATTATTATTCAATATATTAAAAAAGAGGAAAATATTTTTAGTTCAATTTGTCTTATTTGAGACACACATCAGGTTAGGTGCTTGTCATATTTTATGAGTAGTATATTATATCACATTTAGATGCAATATCATGATTTTATTCATTAAAATTATTTTTATTATTTAATTTAATTTTATTCTTTTATAGGGATTGTTATTCAATGTTACCAAAGTGGTAATGGTTTTATTGTATAATCTCATCATTTACAAAGACTGTTTATTTTTGTGATTCATGTGATTAAATCTTATGATCAATCTCTAAAAATAATCAAGTAATTTATTCTCATATATTTATCTCAATTGAATATAGTTTAACCTTAATTTTCTTATATTTAGGCACTCATTATTAAAATATACATTTTAAAAAAAACATACTTTATTTCACTCTTCCATCGAAATAACTTTTTTATTTCATATTACTATTTCCAAAAAATTATTTCACAAGTTTCTATAAATTCGTCTGGAATTATTAAATTTCATTTATACCCTTTTTTCTATTCTTTTAAATATAAATATATTATTGGTTTCATTTAAAAAAAATTCTTGTTTGGATTTTTTGAAAAAGTGAATGGAATCACTATTTTAAAATACACAACATTTCCCACCATCATGACCAGAAAATGTTTTAATGAACCATTTATAAGTGTCAACTTTTTCACAAAACAAATATTAAATTGTTTTATTTTTAAATTTTTTTTCAATGTGGAAATGATATTTTCTTTAATAATGTTTTAACTTATTTTTAATTATTCCTTTAAAAGTTTCAAATATTATTTAAAAAAATTAATTTGATTTACTTTTAGTTTCAAAAAAGTTATTTTGAATGTGGAAGGGATATTTTCATAAAATTATTTGCTAAATTATTATTAATTATTCCATTATATTTTTATAGGTTATTTTCAATTAAATTTATTTCTATAATATTTAATGAATTTTTATTTTTAAAATTGTAATTTTGAATAAAATTTTATTTTCTTCATGAAATGTTCCACTTGATTATTCTTTCAAAATCATTTTCCATCAAATATGATATCCTTTGATGATGCAAAGAATATATTCGGCGATATGATCCAATGATATCACTTTTGATATTTCTATGAATGTATTATCTTTATAATGATGATATGTTCATAAAACCAAAATCATTTTCATAGGTCATGCTATAATGAATTGATGATACGATTATAAGAATCATTTCATTTATGGGGGTTATTCTATGATTTAATGTTGTATGAACCCCATTCCTTGAATGGTTTATAATGTGGTGAATGTTTTATTATCTTTTGGAACACCTATGTATGGTTTTAATTATGTAATTATGATTACTTTATAACCATGTATGGTAGTAATGTTAAAATCATATACGGGTGGGACATATATATCTCTATAATGAATTGGGTAATGATTAATGTATTATATGGATATATGGTACATGGGAAGTTATACCAAACCAAAAACGAAGATAAAAAAGAGGTTAAACCATGCCTAAAATACATAAGTGGATGTTTATCCCATGATTATCAACTAAATAATGTTTTTGTTGGTAGACATTGACATAATGTTTTTTATTCTTATTTTTCGGAAACTATTCCTTAGCTTATGTGAATTTTAATCCCCCTTGGATAATGTTTCTTGATATCCTTATAATTTATTTATTATGAACTTCCAATATTTATTCCATGACATAAGATTTTTATATTTGATACATATGGAATGGTATTTATATGTTATGTAAATGTTATCATACATTATGATCTAATTACAGATAAATATTTCCCTTATTTACCCTTACCAAGAATATGAGATCACAAATTATTTTCTTTCATTTCCTCATTTTATGAAGACCTGTATTGCGCGTGATATTTCAAAGAATGTTATTAATTATGAGGAACTACGTGGGAGATAATATATAACCCTTATGATATAGTATATTATGTATCCATTTTTCAAAAGTCACTATACCTTTAAATCCTTAAGAATTTGATTATGTAATGAAATTAATTTTCATAAAAAATAGTTTAATATGTTTGTACAAAACAACTGGTTTTATTTATTTGTTATCATAGGAAAAATAAGGAATCTAATCCTTGTGAACCCCTATGTGTGAGTGTACGATGAATCAGGGATCACCACTCAAGGGTTTTATAAAGAGAGGGATACCACTAGGGATGGTGAGGAGTCCCTCATATGATGTTTAACTACCCATAGATTTCCTCGAAAAATATCAATTATAGACTAATAGAAATAATTCCAGACCATTATAGTTATTATAAAAGGATTGGTTTAATTAAAATTTTAAAATTATGATGAGAAAACCATAGTGAGATCAATGGGATATATTTAAAAATATGTCTCGGTATATCTATAGGTACATGTATAAGGATAGTTCTAAGTATATAAAAATATCACAAAATATTGTTTATGGATTGAGAGAGTGGTTTCCAAGAAATTTCATAAATTTATGGATACTACAAGTGGACGTATTTAGGGAACAGATGTATCATGGGGTAATAAATCCCCAAAATGTGCACCAGTAATCACTATGGCATTAACTAGTAATAGAAAATGGTTTGTACTATAAACCTAACATGACACTCATAGGTGATATGCATTGGTAATTCAAAAACTCTATAAACAAACATGAAGAATTTGAAAAGGAGATAATAAAGAATTACCTACATTAAACCTATGTTTTCAAACATTGAAAATATCATTTCATGATTTGAAAATCCTATGACTATTTTTCATGATTATGTGGTTTCCTAAAATGATTTTTTTTCACACGATTCTTTTTTATTTTAGTTAATAGTGGGAACCAGAAAAAACTGAGTTAACATTGAATGTGATACACAATGTGTTGATAAGAAACCAAATGTGAATATTACTATAGTTAAGGATATTTTGAATATTCCTAATCAATTACCATTATTTCTGATTAAAAACATGACCTTCAACCAACTATTGGACTCACCAAATAAGTGAAAGAAAGAGTTCATTGAGAGCTTGGGTAGCGGAGAAAAATGATAAATGAAGATAAAAATTCATACAAGTTATGAATATTGGGATAATATATGAATTAAATGAATTAAAGGAATAAAAAGATGTTTTATATATGTTTAATAATCGAATAGAGGATGTAATTATCATGAAAAAATGAAATTTTTAGTTAATATATTGGAAGGTAATATTGGTCTCCCTAAAGTATTATGAATAGATGAATGTTTTAAATTTGGAACATATGTGAATTATGAAAATCAATATTCTATGAGAAAATATATTAACAAGAATCTTCAATGTGGTATGTGTAATGGTTATACTACTAATGATAAATGGAAAAAAATGACATGTTAATGGTATGTGATATTTTAAGAGAATTTTTTAATTTAAACATAATAATAATAATTAAATTAATGTTTATGAAATATAATATTCATCTATAATACTATAGGAAATATGTATAAGGGGATAATATGATGAAATCTTGTTAATTCATTACGTGTTTTGTTCAATAATTTATGTGTTTTTGTATGTTAACTCAAGAATTATGAAATATATAAGAATTATTATGTAGAAGTTTTTAATTAAGTATTTTGAAGAATATGTTGAATGGTATTTAAAACCTAGATATGTGATTTTTTACCAATGTGATACTTAATGTAAAAACATGTGATTAAGGGATAATAACTCAAAATATGTCACTCATGATGAGAAAATGGTGTTTAGTTTTGATAAAGAGATGATTTATATCGATAAATAAGTTTGATATTATTAATGAACTCAGTAATAATTAATACTTTATTAACACGATAGTTTATGTTATTATTGACGATGTTTAAAAAAATATATATTTAGGTAATATATTCAATAATATATGGTCATATTTAAGTTATTATTAATAATTCATATTGTTATTGTGGTTTAATGGTACTTTTGGTTGTTACCATTATTGGGAGAATATATGGCCATTATACAAGATAATATATAACAATTATATTCACATATTTAAAATTTCACCATTAAGAGATACATAATGATATTTGGTGTATTAATGTTTATTTATATTGAGGAAATATTATGTATTTTTAATATATTTTTAATTTTTAAATGGTTATAATAATAAACATTTATGAAATGGTTTATGTTGATATTTGGATAAGGTTTTATAGATTAATTTATTACTTCACCATTTGAAGTATTATGTATATTTAACACTAGTGTAAACTATTTTTGTTTTTGATGATAACTAGGGATAAAAAGAAAAAAATTTCATTTTATTATGGATTTTGTGATCAACTAGTGCTTCTAGACTAATAAATCAATCTTCATTTCATAGAGTTTGAAATGAAGTGGTAATTGGTTGTTGCACAACCAAATGATGAATTTATACTTATGATATAATGGAAAGGTAAATCCAAGGTATAATGGGCCCATTTAAATTCTGGATCATACTAAGATGGTATCTTATTGATTGACACTTCCAACAAACCTCTCTCAAATTTACAATGTGCTCCATATATCCTTCCTCAGGAAATACATACCTGATCCTTCAAATTTACTTATACCAGAGGTCATACCACTGGAACATGATCATTCCTAGGATGAACAACTGGTTATTATTATGGATATTATAGATAAATTCCTATGAAAAAATACCACATAGATGGTTAATGTTATATAGAAAATCCACTAGCACTAGGATTCTTCGTGAGAATATGTGGATGAAAATATGGAATAAGTATCCTATGTTGTTTTTACCATGGTGATGAACTTAAAGTGATAAATTTATTTTATGTTATTTAGAATGTAACAATGTTATATTTTATGATATATTTTTTAAGTTATATTTACCTTTTTTGATATATTTAATTACACAGAATAGATGAAGTAATTTTTAGAAACTAATGTTTATACACACAAAAATGATTTATTTCAATAACATAATTAAATAATTTTTTGTTAATTTTTAGAGTGAAATTTATATATTATCTATTGAATAAAACATTTAACCTTAATTTTATTCCCATTATAGACATCATATTAGAATAAATCCAATTTAAATCATAAAACATTATTTTTCGGAAAATAATTATCTCACATTTTGAAAAAATATTTTTAATTTTTCTTTTTTGAAACATTTATAAAATTTATTTGTAAGAAAATATTAATTTTTTTAAATAATAATTATTCATTTATTATGAGTAATTATTGGGAATTTTTTAAAATGACTAATTTTTTGATAAATAGTTGAAAATATTATTTTTTATTGAAAACTGGATTTTCATTTAACAAAAAAGAAACACTAAATTTATATTTATATTAATATTTGGTTTTAATATAAAATTAATAAAATTAATAAAATTATATATATATAATCCCAATTTATGATATTGTAATCAATTTAATATTTAATTCTGGTTAAAAAAGTTTTTAACGTTTAAACATTTGATCACTGGAAAACCACATTCTCAACACGTATATAGGTATAATTATAAAATTTATTACTCCACATCTATGAAAGGAATATGGAAAATGTATATGAAATTTGGAATGATATAAATTAATTTTTTTATAATAATATCATCTAAATATTTTATCATAAGGAAATTTTAGTTATTTTAGAAAAACTACTACCATTGTTATGGTTAAGATGGGTTTAAAGTGCAGTTAATCTAAAAATATAATGTTTAAAATGACCAATAAAAATTTCTAAAAACCAATTTATGGCTATATTTCAAATAATATATCCTATAATATTTTATAAATTAGCATTATTTAGCCTTATGAAATGTAAAAAAATGTGGTTTCATTTTATTCTTTTAATATATTCCATGTGTGTTATATCCCTCACTTATAAAAGGCCACTACCTCTCCAATACTATTCACACACACAAAACCATTTTAATAGGAAAAAACTAAGAAAAATATCATCTTTACATCCCCACCATCATAATATTGGCCTTATGGAGATCATAAATCCAATCACGAAAGGATTTTGACAAATCATAAAGAGGTTATCCGATGAAGAGGTAATCTTTTAAACTATGTGTTTTTGTTTTACTTCTTTTTATAACTCAATAAAATATTATTCAATTGGGGTGATTTAACAAAACACATATATAACAAATAATTATATTTAATTATTTTCTTTTTATGACTTATATTCATTCCTCTTTTATTAAATGGTAATCTAAATCATCAACCGTGTGTACGGCAAATTATTACCTTATGGGATGATGTTATTCCTTTTCCATCAATAGCTTTCACAAATGGATCTAATGATAAATTAAATTTTTATAATATATATAATATATATATATATACATATGATATTATGATACTTATTTAACTATAATATGATACTTACCTTCTTTCATTATAATCTATTTGGAAACAATAATATCGCTCGTGTGTATAGAGGATGACCACCTTATGAACCCATGTGATGAGTTTTTCCATTTACATTACCAATGGATGTTAATAGGGATTATATTAATAAAACTATATTATATATATAATATAATAATACCTATGTAATTAAATATCAAATATAAATTCTAACATTCTATTTTTTGGGGGGTTACGATGACGTAGTTCACGAGTACAACAGACTACCACCTCCCAAAGAGAGGTAATTTGTTTATCCCTAAAGCTTTTCTTGAATGGTAATGAAGATAATGTTAATAAATAAATGTGATACATTGGAAATAAAAAATATTTTGGGATATTAATATATTATTTACCTGTCTTTCATTTGGTAACATCCTGACCTAGGTAACACACACTAGTACCCCAAACTGGTCTGTCACAATAACTCAGCCATGCATCCCCAGATTCTAGAGGCGACTGAATAGTATTTAGGGTATAATATATATAATGGGGAGACTATACCCTCTTCTTAAAATTATATATCCTTGAAAAAAAACCAAATTATACAACCAATAACAAAACCAAACTTGTATCACATGATAATCAAAACATGATTAAAATATTCAAAACTAGAGGAGTATTAATGTCTTTCAAAATACGTGTAAATTTTCAGTTACAATATAAAATAAAGACACCCTAAAGACCAAATACGGGTCTCGACACCATGTCTGGTTCCCTCATTTATGGTCCATCGTAACTCAGCCATCTAACATTGGACTACTTCCCTTATCCTAATTGAAAATATATTGTATATTATGCTATATATCCTGAAATCATAGTGTGGTGTGAGTATAATAAAGTAATAAGCCAAAAATTAAATCTAAGTTAATATCAATTCAATAATAGTGTATGAATTTTTATGAATAATAATGTATAATTTATTAATAAATAATTATCAATTTTATATTATTAATTAATTTAACCACATAAACCCTTATGTTCTCGAGGAAACCCATGCCATCAATACCTTATTTGGACCATACCAAAGTCTTACCAATATCAAAATACAATGGATATCATTTATTGTTTCATATTAATTTATATGATTTCTAATTGTAACCATAGTCTAATGCCTAATGTTCAAGACTATATCTCCATACCTAGGATACTATGGTTATTTTTTGCAAAAGTATGGGACCCACAAATTATTTATCCAAAAACCACACAAGTGAATTTTGAAGTATTTGTCTATCTTCTACACTCATTTATTAAACAATCACACAATTGAGATTTTGAACATGTAGTCCAGGCCCCACAATCATTCATCAGAACATGATTTTAATGGATCAATCCATGTACCACACAATGATTTTAGTTTTTTAGCATGGGGTTGTGAAGAATTGGTACATATTCCAAAAACATTTTTTAATTAATCAAAAATACACATATAAAATTTAAATTAATATTAATCACAATTAATCCTTTAACCAATAATTTACATCATTGTAGCATCGCAATTTATGAAAACAAACATTTCCATTAAAATTAATCACCTAAAATAATATGTGAAAATCACAATTAACCTTTAATAAATATTCAATTCATATAAAAAAATATGGTTTTATGTTCTTTTCAACCATCCCATGATCCATAATTTTCAATTAATTCATATCACATTATTTGACCAATTACACAAACCCAATTTGTAATCCATTCCATTATCAAGATTCCTCATTAATGAATTCACCAATTAATTAATAAAATCCCAAAATAACGATATCTCAATAATTTATTTACCAATTAATTAGTATAATTCCACTATCCTAGTATCCATTGAATAATTCCCCAATTTTTTATTCTAATTCCACAATTGCATAAAATATATAATCAGTTAATTAATTCAATTCAATATTTAATTATCAAATGTGTAAATTGAAATTTCACAACACATATATTAAAATTAAATTCATGAATATGGGAATTAAATTTAGACCCCCCCCATGATAGTGTTGATGATGGACACTCACCAATAGGAACCTCTAATTGAAGAGGAACAAACAAGATCATGACAAAGAATGTGATCTAAATCCAAAAACTAGATCCAAGATCAAACATATCATGATACAATAAACCTAGATATAGATCCATCACATATAGTGGAAAAACCCTTCTTTTGATGATATATGGATAAGAGCGTAAGAGGAAACCACACATGATGACAATCAGTTACAGGGAGAGGTGTAGATGAAATATTAGGGATTTGATTCACCAATAACCGATGTTAAAATTCCTTATAATTCATTTGAGAGCCACAAAAAAATAAGAGAAATAATTTACGGACAAAATGGGTTGTCTTAGGGGGAATTTTTCACGGTTTGGGTTATTAAAATCAAATTTTTTTAATATAATAAATCACACACATGGTTTATTAGGATGTATATCATGATTTTACTAATTGTGCACTTTAATTGTGTGTCTCTTCTGGGGTGGTGTGGTGCATGGTTACTCATAAGAGGGGGAATGGTTTGAAAACCCTGAAACCAGTGATGTGAATCCCCTCTCTCAATCTTCACATTGTTTTCTTTCCAAGGCACACATTTTGGGGAAAATTCATGCCATACATAAACTGCCTCTATTCCATTCATAATTCTCTAATTTCGCACAAATCTCTACTATGAAAAAATGATAAATGTTATACTCAATATAAATAAAACTAGTACCTATAAAAAATCATGATACATCAAAAGAAAATGTTGAGATCTTATAATATTTCCATGTTATAATAACACATCTTAGAGTTATAGTCCCAATCCTCTCTAATATTATTAGTCTAAAATATTGGACCACTAAGCCCACATATCTGATTCTATCTCCCATGTTTCTTCCAGAACATTCCCATGTTTCTGTAACACATGAATTATTAGAAAATTCCTTTCCGCCACACTTTCTCACTATGATATAACACATGTATCAAATTATCTTTAATGTACGTATCTTTATGAAGATCAAAATCATACACATCGATCACATGATAAGGGTCAGGGTGATATTACCAAACCCATGACACATGAAAAAATCATGCATAAAACCACACCTCTATGGACGATTAAACCAGTAATCCACATACCATATTCTCACCCAAACCTCAAACTGTCCAAAAAACCTCGACGCCAACATTCCATGTCTCTCTATTTTGCAGTGACCCAATCTAGGTGACACATTAAGGAATAAAAGTCAAACCCTATGAAATCTCTCGGATTTTTCATCATATATCAACGTTAGAATTTTTCCTACTCTATGACATAGCCGTATATGAATGAATCCACTGAACCTGCTCTAATATATCATGTATGAGACATAGTCCTAACTACTATAACTCACATGCTTCTATCCAGTACAGAGTTGATTTTTATAGAATACCAAATATTTATTTATATGGTTCCATCTAAATAATTTCTTGATAACATTTGTTACAACAAAAATTTTATAAAACTAGTGTTTCTCCCAAGAACCGAAAAATACAAGGACACACGCTCGAACTGTATCCTTAAGAAAATGTATAATATGTTATGAGAAACACTTTTCTATGGGTGCAATAGAATACTGAGTAAAACCTATGTACCATGTTCCTTATACAAGCACTACTAGAATGGTGAAGTAATGAATGAGTGATGGCTTGAAATAGTATCCAATGGTACACCATACAGATGGGCTGTCTCTCATACATTCATGTCTCCCAATAGGTCTATTGAGAAAGTATCATATAATGGTATGAAATTCACCACCTTTTTCAAATATTCCACAATAACTCAAATAGAGTCATTCTCCCAAGGCATCTTCGGGAGACCCACCACTATGTCTATGGTAACATCATCCTACTATAATTACAGAAAGGTAAAACACTATAGTATCCCCCTAGGTCACTGATGATTGACCTTCACCTATTGACAATGGTGAAATCATGTCTTGAACCCAACATTCTCTTTTTGCATGCTCATCCTCCAACTATTTTTCTGTATGTCATGGTTTATTTTGATCACAACAAGATTCACCACCCACTTAAAGGCATGGAATTCACACATAATATCATCCCAATACATGTAGGAACAACATCCCAATTTTTAACATAGATGATCTCATTTTCATATATAGTCTAATCAGAAGGTGACTTCCCAATGTTAAGGCTTTCCCTCAAGGCCAATAATTCAGGATCCTCACACTTCCTATTCATAATGTAGTTCAATTGTGTAGAATCTATTGCAACTAATACAAGATTCATCTTCTCCTTACCCTCCTGAACCTTAAAACTCATTCATCTATAAATGTTATGATCATCCACTCAATAATATACTCCTGAACTACCTAATTATATGTTTTTTACCTCTAAAGGCCATAAAAATAATTCTTTTTTTAGGTTATATGATATCTCATAATCAAAATACAGTATATAACCAACTTACCTCAAGTATTATAGATTCAAATCTCATTGATAAAATATATACATTATGATATTATGAAAAATATATATACTAAACTTATCTCCCAAAAGATAATTCCCCAACACTTCTAGGAATAAACAATTGATTAAATTTTGAGGTCATCAGTAAGGTAGATCTATTCATGTGGCCTCAACTTATAATATACATATACCACAAGTAGATCTCCCTATATTAACACTACTCCATGTTTGGTCCAATAAGAATCCTAAAAAAATATAATATCCTCCCATTTCATGGATGAGATCCTAATTGGTCCCGTTTTAAAATGATTCTTCAAATATAAGAATGTTTTCTCACATTATCTAAACCATTAAAACAATATCCCCTTATTGAATATGAATAATATATGTTCTTTGAAATTGGAAAAGTTTTGTATGAACATTCAATAATATTTATCTAGTCCTAGAAAGCTAATGATATAAAAAAATTTATTGGGATACCTATACGAAACCACTTTATGGACTTTATTTAGGTCTAATAACACACCTTTCTATGAGATGCTGTAACCCATATAATGTAAATTATCGATTAGAAATTGACAGATAAATAGCTTTCCCAATATCCAATTATCATTCAGTGTACATAATATGAATTCAAGTTATTAGGGATGATCATCATGAGTTTTGGATTACACCAATATATCATTGACAAATACTACTATAAACTGATCCACGTATGGGTTGAATATTATATTCACCAAATCCATAAACATTATTAGTTCATTCATTATCCAAAAAGACATAAAAAATTCATAAAGTACCTTCCTTGTTATAAATGTTGTATAATGTGTATCACAAGGTCCAAAGTTCAATGAATGATGCACCGTTCTCATGTTAGTCTTGTAGAATACATAATCCCCCCCCTCAACAAGTCAGATTGATCATTTATACACATAAGAGGATACAAGTTCTTTACTATAATATGATTCAAATTTTGTAGTCAAAACATAAGAATAGTGTCCCATAATCATTATTAGAAAACAATACTAGAGAACCAATGTTGACATATTTTGATGGATAAACCCCATATCCATCAACTCTTCCTGTTGAGTTTTTTACTCTTTATAATCTGTATATTCTATTTTGTATGGTGGAAAAAACCTGATCATCTATCGGTAAGAGCTATATTTTTAATTCAACACCTCTATTAGGTTCCATACATGAGAATTATTTAGGAAATACATATATAAATATTTTTACAATGGTTTTAAACACACCATTCTTAGCATGTGTGTCATCATGAAGCAGACAAGTAAACAGGACGGTGATTTCCACCAATTGCGGATGAACTAGCCCAGCCTTAGGAAATATAAATCCCACCATCCTGAGGTTAAAATCTATGTTTCCTCGATATGATAATATCTAGTCCATGTCCATAATTATCTCAAATCATGATATATTATAGATTTAAAAATACCAACGGAAACAATGTTCCCTAACCTTGAGAGAACACACCATTTACAAATAAATTTCCCTTGATCATATACCGAAAGGTGTATCTATCATTATAACAACACTAATGAACTCCAATGCGATGCTAAAACCATTCAAATATTTTTAGATATAAAAAATTGAAAGGCACTAGGTAGAATATAATCGAAAAGAATAGTACCTATTAATGGTAATGGTCTAGCCTCATTATCCACTAGTATAGGATGAACTACAAGAAAGTTTCCTTCCCATATTATCTTTGATATATTATTAGTCCCCTATGTTGTAAAAATATTTTGATTCAAGTTGTCATTATTAGAATAATTTCATCCACTACATAGACCAACCTGACCATTTGAAATAAGAATGCTAGATTGTTATAGTGTAGAAGTCCCCCTTCCCATACCATGGTTTTCCTTGTCACTCTATTATTAACAGTTTGTTGCGGGTCTCTATAGAACCACATTAGTTGTCCCATACTGCTACAAGATGGGAACCCTCTCGGTGGTCCGGGGAACGTTCTACAAATGTGACCCCACCTACCACACTGCTGATAGATCACTCAAGATATGGCATGTGTGATTGATCATTCCCCATGGAAACTATTCCTTCCAATCCTCGAGGTAAAATTTTCATAATGAATATTACTAATTGTAGATGTCATAACTCTTGAACATACATCTGACACCACTATTCCTTTACCAGAAACATCCAATAGGTTTCTCCCAAAAATGAGAGACTAATCCCCCACATCTGAATACTTCTCCAGCATGAATATATTCACTTTGAACATAATTTCACTTTTATTCCCATCTTGAAGCAAAATTTTCTATTTCTTCCCCATCTCTTGAAAATGCTAGAACAATGTTCTGTATGTCTATAAACATGATTGAAAAGTCTATAATAGATATACTCTGATGATTCATTCCCATAAACTCAGCTGCTCTTGCCTGCCTGAGTGCCTTAGTGTAAAAGTTGTCAACAAACATCTTTTCAAAGTCCTAACAGTCCCTATTGTTCAGTTGTCCATCCCTTGTTCAGATGTCCCAAAAATGATTTTCCCGACAACATATCATATTAGTATCCAATTTAAAAAATTTATTATAAAGAGTCGCCATGTCTTCAAGTATAGTATGGATAGACTCAATCCATAACTCAACTACTTCATGTATACCTTATTCAGTAAACATCTGAGGTTATTTCAACTGAAACTCCCATGTCAGTTTAGGAAAAATATTTATAACCCTCACTGGTACTCATTACATGAACATCGAGAATCAATTTATGTTCTCATATAGCTTCTATCTGAGTTCATCATATGACACTATTAGTTCCTTAGCTTCCATTATAGAAATATAATTTCTATCCATAACCACCTATCATCCTCTCCAAAATAATCATCACGAAGGAAAATATCTTCAATAAAAACACATGTTTTAGGACATAATACACAATAATAACATATTTAACCATGTTATTTTAAGAGATAAATAAAACTTTAGTCCCCCAAATCCTTCCACACAGTCGAAACTGAGGTATTATCAATACCCTTAACCACCCATCAATCTAGGTCATGTTTAGAATATGGTAAAATCATGATCATCATTCAATTTTCCCGTTAAAAACCCATTAATTTAAATTTTTCATCATTTTAAAACTCTCAAATTATAATAGGAAAATTTTTAATTTGAGATTCAAACAAAAAAGAAAATAACATTCACATGAAAAAATCATCGTATACATGAATTTATCATGCATTCCTAAAATGATGCATGTCACATAACTATCTAGAGTGCCTATAATGACTCAAGAACACTCAACTCTCCTCGCAGACCAGGACATGTGTCCAATATTAGAAAATACCAAAAATAATAACATCACCCAACAAGTTCACCAATCAATATGAGAAGACATCCAAATGTAACAACACACATCAATAAAAATAATCCGACCCTAGGTACTTGATGTTTTCACTATTTATGTGGTTAGCTACTCTCTAGAATGATCTCTTACCTAAGGACCAACTCATCCTATTCTCCTATACACCTTTATCATATTGTATGATAAAAGAAAAGAATAGAAATTGACCATTGTTATAATTTAGTTATTTCTTAACCTAGGTGCCCCACACTGGTACCCCAATCTGATCGGTCACATGACCTAAGATTCACCTCCACATTTTTCTGAGGCTTCCAACTAGTAGTGAGGGTATAATATCAATAATGGGGAGAATATAACCTCTTTATCAAAGTATCACCACTATAGAAATAAATAGAAATAACCAAATGATATAACCAATTAGAAAACCAAACTAGTATCACAAGATAATCAAATAAAATTTATAATAGCAAAAATTAAAGTAGTAGATATGTCATTACAAATTCAAGTCATGTGTCAAGTGAAAACCAAAAACAAAGACACACTAGAACTCCCAATAGGATCCCAACACTAGATATGATACCCTTATCGATTCTATGTCCTGACTCATCCATCTAACATAGAACTCATTCCCTTATCATATCTTTTAAAGATGATGTCTATCCGGGTACCTGTCAAGAATCCATAGTAGTTTGTCAGTCCAAAATAATAGTCCACCACCAATTAAATCTAAAATAATATCCATTCAATAACGTTGTATTTAGTTTAATAAATAATAAATTATAATTCATAAGTAAATAGTAATCACTTTAAAATTATTCCTTCATATAACCACATAAACCCACAGGCTCCCAAGGACACCCGCACCGTTATTACATGATCTATCTGAGGGAAGAGTCTAAACTATATCACAATACCATGGATTCAAATTATCATTTAATTTTAAATCATACTATTTCTAATTGGAACAATTTTACAATGCCAACATTTTTGTGCTAGATCACCATTCCTGGGATACTGTGAGTATTTGAAGCAATAGACAGTGACACATAACTCATTTGTAAAATAATAACACATGTGGGTTTTTGATGTAATTGTACATATCCCACACTCATTTATCAAATAGTCACACAGGTGGGTTTCTAAAGCAGTAGTCCATGTCACACACACATTTATCACTCTAGGATTTTGAAGTAGAATTCTATGTCCCACACATGTATACAAATTTATCAATCTGGGATTTTGAAGAAATAGAGAATGTCCCACACATGATTATCAATAAATCACAAAATATACATATTAAACATAAATTATGGTTAATAAACATTGATCCTTTTACTATTAATTCATATCATGTTATCATCATATTTTATCACAACAAACATAGCCCTTCAAATTAATTGAGTGAAATAATTTGTGGAAAAAACAATTAAGAATTTGGAAATATTCAATTTATATAACCAATTATGGTTTATTGATCAATTCAACCATATAATGACACCTAATTTTTAATTAATTCATATCACATTAATTTATTAATTAAAAATACCAAATTTCCCATCCATTACACTATCACAATGTCCCATTAATTAATTTACTAATTAATAAATCAAATTCCCATATCAAAATGTCCCATTAATTAATTCACAAATTAATTAATCCAATTCCCCATTCCCAATATCACTTTAATTAATTCCCCAATTAATTAATAAAATTTTAAAATACCACAAATTAATTAATCACTTAATTTGTTAAATTAATGGTTCAATTGTCAAAGGTCCCAATTGAAATTTCACAAAACAAAAATGAATTTAGAATTCGAGTCTATAAGAATTGAATTTATACCACCTTCAACTTGATTGGTGACAAACAATCACCAAAAAAAATCTCCAATAGAAGTAGAATAAACGAGATCATGACAACGAATCAGATCGATATCCAAAACCGAGATCGAAGAGAAAAATAAAATATAAAAAAAGTCATATATCTAGATCCACCACAATAATAAGAAAACTTCTCTTTAAAATATGATATAAATAGGATAGAGAAATAAGAAACCATATGGGGTGAGAATCTCTTAATAGGAGAGATGTATATCTTCAATATAGGCTTTGATTCACAATGAACAAAGGTTGAAAATCCTTGGAATACATCCAAGAGACTACAAAGAAGCGTTAAATTATTATGGTTCTAAATGGTTTTATTAAGGATAATGTCCAGGGGTTCAAGATTATAAACATCAATTTTTTTAATTTTAAAAAACATGATAATAGTTAACTCTGCAAGGTTACACGGTTTTCCAAATTCTTCTCCATAACCATGTTCCTATTTAGGGGGGGGGGGTGAACGATTATTTTTAATAGGGTGTAAAATTTTACAAATTGTGTACCATATGTATGAATTCTATCTATCAAGGTACACATAGCATTTTTGGATGGTTTTATGGTTTGTGTATACTTTGTTCCAATCATGGACTACCCCTCTGGCATCTATAATTACCCAATATCTATAAAAAACTAAACAAGGGAAAACCCAAAAAATATATCCTCAAAGAAATAATAAATAGTATCAGTATACATGTTATATAAGTCATCATTAAAGATATTTATATTACATATTTGACATGTCGAGAATATGGAAACATCATTTGTGTGTATGTATGACCTACCATCATAATGAATGATGTATTTTATTTTCTCTCAATATATTTTATGGATTAATATAAATTCATATATACAGAACATATATAAAATTTATATAATGGTTACAATTATAGATAAAAAAGAACCATGATCTATATATGTTGACTGAAAATAAAAAGCAGAACATATTTGAAAAAAAAGAAGCTCTTACCTAGAATGTGATATTAACAAGGAATTCTAAATAAACAGGTAATAAAAAATCGTAATAAAATCATTTATGGTGTGATAAATAAGTATTATTTTATAATATATGTATAATAAAATTATATTAATTATACTAGTTTCTCAAAAATGTATGAAGGATGTTGATACGTATGGTTTGGGATTCTACGTGCCACTTTATTCCCATGTGACTTATGAAAAATTCACAACTCATTTCCCTTTTTCTGTGTGGTGTATATACCAAAACTTTGAAATTTTAACTCATAAATCTCATTATTTACATGATATTTAATAATATAATTGATGTTATTGTTTAATTAATCTTTTTATTCAAAATAAAACCAAATTATATATTTTTGTCTCAAATTTATTTAATTGGGATTTAGGTCAAGTTATGAACCTATATTCATTTATAAGAACTATATACAAAGCATTTGACATGTAATACCAAGAATTTATGTATTATAATTATATTTGTAAATTTATGTTAGTTTTATTTACTCATTTTTTGTATGATTCAATGATACGAAAGTGGTAATGATTTTATAGATAAATATCAACGTTTTAAAAATATTTTTTGTTTATTATTCCGATGATAGAATCTAAACTCTCATAAAACTCATTAATTTACATATAATATGGTTAGATATATATAATACTTGTTTTATCTTAATTTTATTATCATTATATAATAATTATTAGAAAAAAAGGTTTTTAATGAATACCTATGTTATTTGTCTCTTCTGTTGGAAACTATTTTTATTCAATAAACATGATTTCAAAAAATAGTTTAACAAAATGTTTTAATATTCTTATGGGATTGTTTAAATAATTTTAATCCTTAATTTAATTTTTAATTTTTTTAAATGCAATATTCATATTTCATTTAAATAAGAAACCATTTATATTTTTTGATGTTCTGAAATGAATATTTATTTTAACATGTAATACATTTTACACAATTATGAAAATACAATGTTTTAAAGCATACTTTACATATTTCAAAGTATATATCCCAAGAATATGATTTTGAGTATGTTTTATGTTTTTAATAAAAGTTTTTCAAAGTAGAAATTATTTTTTTCAAATAAATGTTTTAAATGATTTTTAAGGATTCATTTATATGTTTTAAATGTTATCTTTAATGAATAAGATTTTGAAAATGATTTTTGTTTATAAAAGTGTTTTTAAAATTTGAGAAGATATTTTCCACATAAATGTTTCAAATTATTTTTATAAAAAACATTATAGGTTGTCTGTAAAGACCCGTAAAATTCAAGGGAAATTTTTTCATAATTTTTTTAGAATTTTACAAGAGCGTGGTTTCAGACGGCACCTGATTCCGAGGCCCGGAGTTCCCGGAATCAATTTCTGAAGTTTGGCTCGGGTACGTTCAGTGAACGAACGAGCGAGAATTCCTAACTTTTGATCCGGTGCTCGGAATTGAAATCTGAGGGCACTGATGAACTCACAGCGCCGATATTCGCTTAAAGAGACCTTTTCGGAAGTTGCGTTTGTTGCGGGACGAAAGTTAGTTTTTGGGAGAATTATAAAAAGTTGAATAAAAAAATGTGGATTCTTTTTATTTCACTTTTGTAGGTTAACTCCTCTCAAAGGGAGTTAGGGGTGGGACCCACACCCACTTAACCTCCCTTGAGAGGATTAAGTGTGGTGGGACCCACACGAACCTAAACCTCTCATCTTCCCCCTTAAACTCCCCTCTCTCCCTCTTAAATGTTTTTAAACTTAACATCTAATTAATTACACATGACATGTTTAATTAATTAAGTGTTATGTTTTTGAATTTGAAGTTTTGAATTCCTTGGCTTGGTAAATAAAATAAGGAGGAACCTTATTTTATTTTGTTAGTTTTGTTTAGCCAACTTGTGAGGATTTTTTAGAGCTCCTCCTCCTTCTTCTTCAACTTGACGAAGAACGCTCAACTTGACGAAGAACGCTCAAATTGACGAAGAACGCTCAAGTTCCGACGAAGAACGCCGCTCCTCTCTTATTCGTCTTCCATGTCAACGAGAGGGAACGCCGCTTCCTCCTCGGACTCCCTTCGTCGGCATACGAATATTCGCCAACGACGTATCTCATCGGACGCACCTCTTCATCATCGGATTTGACGAACGATTACCGAGTCGCCGACCTCCGCGACGTTGTCTTCCGCGGGACGTTGACAAATCTTCGAACCTATACCCAAGGTAGGGGTTGTTGATTATTGTTTAATTATTTTATTCTTGCTCGTGGTTCGCATGACCAATGTGAGGATTGAATATTTTAAGTTGTGTTATTATTTAAAGTGAGGGGGCCGGACCGCATGAACACGGCCGAACCCCCTCCATCGTTCTTGTTGATTTACCTTGCAGGTGGAAACAAGGTGGCGTGGTGCCGTCGCACCACGCGGTTAATCGTGCAATTATATTACGCGACGTCGTCGCGCCGCGCCATGGAAGGATCATCAAGAACGCGACGCCGTCGCGCCGCGTTGAAGGAAATCAAAGTGCGGCGGAGGGGTGCGGTGTCGTCGCACCGCGCCGGACGACGAACACCGCGGCGGTTCCGGGCCGCGGCGGAATGAGGAGACCGGCGGCCGGGTCGCCGGCGTCGGAAGCAGAAAAGGGGACCGGATTTTTCCGGTCCCGTTGGAGAAAACCGGCCGGCCAGCTGGCCGGCCGGATGGTCAAATCCGTGGGAAATTAATCCCCCGGACAGCAATAAAACCCCCCCATTTAATTGGGGGGCGGTTCCTTGAGGGGGGGGGGGGGGGGGAAGGAGGCCCCCCGGTTTTTCTTCAAGCCGGCCCCTACGTGGGGGCCGTTTATTTTGCAAAGGGCGCGGCATATATCCGTGCCGCCCCTTCAATCAAGCGGGGGAATTGATTCCCACCGCGTGCCGCCTCCGTGCGGCGCCAGGCCGCCAGGCCGCCGCGCCACCGCACCGCCGCGCCGCCGGCCGGCCGGCCGGCCTGGCCGGGTCGGGTCGACCCGGTTCGGGCCGACCCAGGGGGGTCGGGCCGGGTCGGCCCAGACCCCCTGTTTCGTATCAGATTCGGTCTTTTGGCCATAACTTGAGCCACGGACCTCCGATCGACGAACCGTCTGCGGAAACGAAATCCTTGTATCGAGGCGGTCGTTTCGGTATATTGCACTCAAGGTTTCGGATTACTTTGAGTTCGGCAGGGTTGGTTCGTTCACGAAACCAACCGGGCCTTCGGAGCGGAAACTCTCATATCTTGAGCTACGGACGTTCGATTGACGTGCTGCCGTCAGCCGCGTTGTGTTCCTCTTAGTGAGACGGATCTTTTGGCATACTCCGGACGAGGTTTGGACGCAGGTGGAGTACGGTCGGGTTGGTTTTGCCTTAAAAACCAACCGGGCCCCGGGGACGAAAATGCCAATAACTCTCAGACCGGGCTTCCGATCGACGCGCCGTCTGTTGCGTTGAGTTCCTGTTGACGATACGGAACTTTTGGATACATCAACTCTGGACTTCGTGACAGTTGATGTATCAGCCTCTCGGCTCGTGGAGCGGACCCTCCGAACGAGTTTGCTGTGTGCGGGAACCCTAGTGCTGGCTGCGACTGCGACTGTTACTGTGACTACTACTGCTACTACTGCTTCTGTAACTGCGACGACGACAGTGCAGAGATCCTGTGTGGATTCGACGACGACGACTTCAGCACTCAGCAATCCTACGTGGATCAGTGCTACAGGTCCTGTGTGGGCCCGATCCTGTGTGGGTCCGATCCTGTGTGGGTCTTTGCGCTCAGCGGTCCTGTGTGAACCAGCGCCTACAGGTCCTACGCGGGCCCGATCCTGTGTGGGTCTTTTGCGGGGGTTAGTTACCTATCGATCCTTCGTGGGTCTGACGACTTAGATGGATCAGAGATCATCTTTATCGTCCTTTGAAGAAGTATACCAGTGTGAGCTGAAATCTATTGCTTTCCTGTGTGGATTGTGTTGTGCAATCCTGTGTGGATTACGTTTTACCTTCCTGTGTGGAATACGTTTACTTTCCTGTGTGGACTGAGTTGTACTTGGGCTCGGAGGTTGGAGCGTATTTGAAATTGATGACTTAGGTATATGTATGGGCATATACCTAAGCAGTGTCGGTTATTACTTCGTGATTGTTCCTTTCTTCGTGGTTTATCCTTTGTGGATTTCAGAGAGCTTCAGGGGTCTCGGGGTCCCTACTGAGTAGCTTATACTCACCCCTGCACGGGCTTTGCCCGCACTACGTTGTGTTGGTTGCAGACGACGGACAACGTTGACCTTAGCTGAGGCTTCCAGAGAGGGACGGTACCCGGAGGTGGACCACTGGGCGGGACGTGCACGGAGCGGACGGCGGGACCCGTGGAGCAGAGGAGCTATCCGTACCCACCCTTCAGGTGGGATTTCCAGTGGACAGCTCGGTGTAGCGGCTTTTACTTTTCAGTTGCTGTTTTCCCCTTTCGAGTTGTACATTACTTTTAGTTTGGGTTTGTATACTGACCCATTTACTTTTCCGCACTTTCAGTTGTACTCTGCATTTGTTTAGTGTTTACTTTCCGCTTGCTTACTCTGTGGTGTTTGTTTACTTTTCAAAGGCAATACCTTCCCTTTTTACCGGGATTTACGCCTTGGTGCTAGTCACCAGCCCCTGGCCTATGGAAGGCGGGCTTGGGTAGTCACGGCACGGACCCCGAGGCCGGGTCGTGAAAAATTGGTATCAGAGGAGTTCGGTTCTACCGCGAACTCTGATCTTTCTATGTGAAGCAATAATGTTTAGCGTATTGAGTGTGGTTATCAGTCTAGGGAGTCCAGTGTTGGTGCGGCAGCCGACGTATCCGTACACCAGGACCCTGACTTCTGATTTCCGACTTAATGCACGAAAACATTGATTGCGTGTGTGTTTCAAAGATTTCTTTGTGATTACATATATCAGCTCACCAGGTATACTGTTCTGACCGTGGCGCACCTGTCTCCTTTTCAGGATGGCCCCACGACGGCAGCCAGCTAGGGTTCCGAGAGTCGAGCGCGACGACAGCCCACTGAGCGATGAGGCCTCGGTGCAGGGCCCTTTGTCAGCAGTGGCACCGGCGGTAGCACTACCCGCCGAGCCCCCGATGCTTCCAGCGCCGGCCGCTGACGATGCACGTCGCCTCAGCGCACTGCATGAGTTTCAGCGCCAGCGACCGCCCAGGTTTCGCGGGGAGACGGATCCCCAGGCAGCAGAGGACTGGCTGGAGGCAGTGGTACGAGTGTTTAGGCTAGTGAGGACACCAGCAGACCTCATGGTGATCCTCGCTGCGAGCCTACTACACGCAGCAGCAGGACGATGGTGGAGCTTAATGCTCCAGGTGCACGATGAGGAATCTCTACTTTGGACGGACTTTGAGAGCCTCTTTCGCTCGGAGTTTGTCCCAGTCACCCTTCGTGCGGTGCGTATCCAGGAGCTTCTACAGCTACGGTAGGGCAGCATGACGGTCGCTCAGTACTCGGTGAGATTTACCGATCTCTCGCGCTACTCGACCGACATGGTACGGGACCCATTCTTCCGGGCCCGGACCTTCGAGCAGGGTTTGAGACACGAGATCAGGGCATCGCTGATCTCCCTCAGCATACCAACTCAGACAGGAGTACTGGAGCGGGCCCTTCGGATCGAGAGCTTCTTTGCTGAGTCTATACCAGCACAGCGACCCACCGCAGGGCGGCACGTGGCAGAGTCATCTACAGCAGGCAGTCGACGGATGACTCAGGGGTCCAGGCAGACCAGACCTTCGGGCAGACGACCTCAGGACACTGGCTCAGTAGTGCGGGGCACATAGCGAGGAGCCAGTCTTTCGAGAGGCAGATAGTGCTACTCGTGCGGCGGGCAGGGCCACATGGCTCGTGACTGCCCGACCCGTCGTGCCGAGGAGCAGCAGACGGTTGAGGGACCACCGAGGCAGAGGTAGAGGGTCGACCGTGGCGGTCCGCAGGGTGGAGGCGGACGAGGCAGAGGAGCTGGACGAGCAGCCGGTGGTGGGAGACGCTTTGAGGCTCTGCCACCACCACCACCAGGAGGTCCACCCCGACCACAGGGAGCTGGCGGGCAGAGACAGGCACAGCTCCAGGCAGCAGAGGCCTACGACCACGGCGCACCCGAGATGATTCGAGGTACTATCTGTGTCTACTCCACCCTTGCTGCAGTTCTTATAGACACAGGAGCGAGTCACTCTTTCATAGCCGCTGCCCTTGTTCGGAGCTCGGAGATTCCGACAGAGCCGTTGGCTCGATCCTTACGGCTAGAGACTCCTACGGGAGCATACTCGACGATTACACACTGGTGCCGGCAGTGTGAGCTTACTCTAGGAGGCGAGAGCTTCGGCTGGGATCTTCTTGTAGCAGCGTCGAGGCCTTACGACGTCATCTTGGGCATGGATTCGCTATCTACGGTCCATGCACAGATCGACTGTTTTAGGCGCAAGGTGCGATGTGTACGCACCGACGGGAGCAGGTTCACCTTCACCGGCGAGAAGGGAGCCTTAGCAGCACAGGATGGACTTCCGCAGAGGAGAGGAAAGCCCATTACTCATCAGTTGGCTAGCCTTATCCTTGGAGTAGTTGACGTGCGTAGTCCTGGTTTTCCTGCAGTGGTGGATCAGTTTGCGGACGTTTTTCCTGACGACGTTCCAGGACTACCTCCTCGCAGAGAGGTAGACTTTTATATTGACCTGTACCCCGGGACAGCTCCGATATCCACTACAGCATATCGGATGGCCCCCGCCGAGCTTCGAGAGCGACGAGTACAGTTGGAGGACTTGCAGGGAAAGGGGTTCATCCGACCCAGTGTTTTACCCTGGGCTTCCCCGATTTTGTTCGCCAAGAAGGCGGATGGAAGCTTGCGACTTTGTATTGACTATAGTCGCTTGAACCAGGTGACAGTGAGGAACAAGTATCCGCTACCGAGGATTGATGACCTATTTGATCAGCTCCAGGGAGCACGGTGGTTCTCAAAGATAGACCTCAGGTCAGGCTATCATCAGCTTAGAGTCAGAGATGAGGATGTACAGAAGACGGCCTTCAGATGTCGGTATGGCCACTATGAGTTCTTGGTTATGCCTTTCGGTGTAACCAATGCTCCAGCAGTGTTCATGGCTCTCATGAACTGGATCTTTCAGCCATACCTCGATCGGTTTGTCGTGGTCTTCATCGACGACATTCTGATTTACTCTACGACAGAGGAGGAGCACGCCTATCACTTGCGAGTTGTACTAGACACACTCTGAGAACACCAGCTTTATGGTAAGCTCTCGAAGTGCAAGTTCTGGATACGTGAGGTCCACTTCTTGGGACACGTTATCTCTGAGGTGGGAGTTTCAGTGGATCCCGCGAAGATTGAGGCTGTGTTAGCATGGGAGCCACCCAGGAGCGTGACTGAGGTTCGGAGTTTCTTGGGACTAGCTGGATACTATCGGAGATTCGTGCCAGACTTCTCTAGAGTTGCGGCATCACTCACAGCTTTGACGAAGAAGGGGAAACCCTTCGTGTGGTCTGACAGATGTCAGCAGAGCTTCCAGGAGCTGAGACAGAGATTGACCTGCACACCTATCTTGAGGTTTCCTGAGGAGGGAGTAGGGTACGTAGTTTACTGCGATGCATCAGGGACCGGACTCGGATGTGTTCTGATGCAGAAGCGGGCAGTGATCACCTATGGATCACGTTAGTTGAGGCCGCATGAGTAGAACTATGCTACCCATGACCTGGAGTTAGCAGCAGTGGTATTCGCTCTGAAGACATGGCGACACAATCTGATGGGCGAGCGCTTTACAGTCTTTTCCGATCATCAGAGTCTCAGGTATATCTTCTCGCAGAAGGACCTGAACCTGAGACAGCGGCGATGGCTCGAGTTCCTCTAGGACTATGAATTTGAGATAGTCAATACTCCTGGGAAGGGGAACGTAGTAGGCGATGCCCTCAGTAGGAGGATGGGCATTCAGTTACTTGAGGTGGCGACGGAGCAGCTAGCCTCTTTGCAGATATCCTTCGTGGATAGAGATGGAGCAGCCTTCCTTCAGTCTCTCACAGTCACTCCTACACTACTGCAGCGAGTCAGGGAGGCACAACGTGAGGACGCTGACTGTGAGACACGGCGTGCACAGATATCCTCGGGACAGGCACCTGATGGTCTGTCCCTTGGAGAAGAGCACGACATCCTTTTCAGAGGACGTACCATGGTACCAGTCGCTTTGCGAGAGGAAGTGTTGAGTGAGTTTCACACATCTCCTTTGGCAGTACATCCTGGAGTGGCGAAGATGTACCAGGACCTCAGACGACAGCACTGGTGGCCGGGCATGAAAAAGGCAGTAGCAGAGTTCGTTTCTCGATGCCTTACCTGCCAGCAGGTGAAGGCAGAGCATCAGGTACCAGCAGGCTTGGTACAACCCTTGGAGGTTCCGGAGTGGAAGTGGGATGGAATATCTATGGACTTCGTGACTGGACTTCCACGCACTTCCAGAGGTCACGACTCCATCTGGGTGATTGTTGACCGACTCACCAAGTCGGTACACTTCTTACCCATCAGAGAGCAGGGCTCAGTAGAGAGCTTGAGAGGTCTCTACGTTCAGGAGATTGTGTGGCTCCACGGTGTGCCATCATCTATCGTCTCTGATCGAGATGCCCTCTTTACTTCCCGGCTTTGGAAGGGGTTACAGGAGGCGTTCGGGACGCAGCTACGTCTGAGCACATCCTTTCACCATCAGACGGATGGTCAGACGGAGAGGACCATTCAGACTCTCTAGGACATGCTCCGCGCATGTGTCCTCGACTTTGGTCATAGCTGGGAGGACCACCTACCCTTAGTGGAGTTCGCGTACAACAACAGCTACCACTCCACTATCGGGATGGCACCGTACGAGGCGTTGTACGGCCGACCTTGTAGATCTCCTTTGTGCTGGACAGACCCCTGAGAGTCAGCACTGGTGGGACCGGAGATAGTCCAAGCCACGACAGAGAAGGTCCAGGTCATCCAGGAGCAGATGAGGACAGCTCAGAGCTGGCAGAAGTCATATGCTGACAGGAGGCGGAGGCCACTGGAGTTCGAGGATGGCGACCACGTCTTCTTTCAGGTCTCACCTCGACGTGGTATTCGGAGATTTGGCCGAGGCGGCAAGTTATCTCCGCGCTTCATCGGACCCTTCCAGGTCCTTGGTAGGATTGGTGAGGTGTCTTATCGCCTGGCTCTACCACCTCAGTTGCACCGGGTGCATGACGTCTTCCACGTGTCTTAGCTGAGGAGATACGTGCACGACCCGACGCACATCATTGATCATGGGGAGCTTGACGTTGACGATGGTGCGACTTTTACGGAGGTCCCGGTGGAGATAGAGGATCGACAGGAGCGGGTCCTGCGTGGGCGATCGATTCCTCTTGTGCGCATCAGATGGCAGCACGGGAATCTCCAGGAGAGCACATGGGAGCGGGAGGCTCAGATGCGTGCTCAGTACCCTCATTTGTTTCCCTAGTTTTTGATGTATCTTTACGGGGACGTAAAGCCCTGAGGTGGGAGTAATGTAAAGACCCGTAAAATTCAAGGGAAATATTTTCTTAATTTTCTTTAGAATTTTACAAGAGCGCGGTTTCAGACGGCACCTGATTCCGAGGCCCGGAGTGCCCGGAATCAATTTTCGAAGTTTGGCTCGGGTACGTTCAGTGAACGAATGAGCAGGAATTCCTAACTCTTGATCCGGTGCTCGGAATTGAAATCCGAGGGCACCGATGAACTCGCAGCACCGATATTCGCTTAAAGAGACCTTTTCAGAAGTTGCGTTTGTTGCGGGACGAAAGTTAGTTTTTGGGATAATTATAAAAAGTTGAATAAAAAAATGTGGATTCTTTTTATTTCACTTTTGTAGGTTAACTCCTCTCAAAGGGAGTTAGGGGTGGGACCCACACGCACTTAACCTCCCTTGAGAGGATTAAGTGTGGTGGGACCCACACGAACCTAAACCTCTCATCTTCCCCCTTAAACTCCCCTCTCTCCCTCTTAAATGTTTGTAAACTTAACATCTAATTAATTACACATGACATGTTTAATTAATTAAGTGTTATGTTTTTGAATTTGATGTTTTGAATTCCTTGGCTTGGTAAATAAAATAAGGAGGAACCTTATTTTATTTTGTTAGTTTTGTTTAGCCAACTTGTGAGGATTTTTGAGAGCTCCTCCTCCTTCTTCTTCAACTTGACGAAGAACGCTCAACTTGACGAAGAACGCTCAACTTGACGAAGAACGCTCAAGTTCCGACGAAGAACGCCACTCCTCTCTTCTTCGTCTTCCGTGTCAACGAGAGGGAACGCCGCTTCCTCCTCGAACTCCCATCGTCGGCATACGAAGATTCTCCAACGACGTATCTCATCAGACGCACCTCTTCGTCTTCGGATTTGACGAACGATTACCGAGTCGCCGACCTCCGCGACGTTGTCTTCCGCGGGACGTTGACAAATCTTCGAACCTATACCCAAGGTAGGGGTTGTTGATTATTGTTTAATTATTTTATTCTTGCTCGTGGTTCGCATGACTAACGTGAGGATTGACTATTTTAAGTTGTGTTATTATTTAACGTGAGGGGGCCGGACCGCATGAACACGGCCGAAACCCCTCCATCGTTCTTGTTGATTTACCTTGCGGGTGGAAACAAGGTGGCGTGGTGCCGTCGCACCACGCGGTTAATCGTGCAATTATATTACGCGATGCCGTCGCGCCGCGCCATGGAAGGATCATCAAGAACGCGACGCCGTCGCGCCGCGTTGAAGGAAATCAAAGTGCGGCGGAGGGGCACGGTGTCGTCGCACCGCGCCGGACGACGAACACCGCGGCGGTTCCGGGCCGCGGCGGAATGAGGAGACCGACGACCGGGCCGCCGGCGTCGGAAGCCGAAAAGGGGACCGGATTTTTCCGGTCCCGTTGGAGAAAACCGGCCAGCCAGCTGGCCGGCCGGATGGTCAAATCCGGGGGAAATTAATCCCCCGGCCAGCAATAAAACCCCCCCATTTAATTGGGGGGGGCGGTTTCTTGAGGGGGGGGGGGCAGGAGGCCCCCCAGTTTTTCTTCAAGCCGGCCCCCACGTGGGGGCCGTTTATTTTGCAAAGGGTGCGGCATATATCCGCGCCGCCCCTTCAATCAAGCGGGGGAACTGATTCCCCCCGCGTGCCGCCTCCGTGCGGTGCCAGGACGCCAGGCCGCCGCGCCGCCGGCCGGCCGGCAGGCCAGGCCGGGTCGGACCCGGGTCGGGTCGACCCGGTTCGGGCCGACCCAGGGGGGTCGGGCCGGGTCGGCCAGGACCCGGACCCCCCGTATCGGATCAGATTCGGTCTTTTGGCCATAACATGAGCCACGGACCTCCGATCGACGAACCATCTGCGGAAACACGATCCTTGGATCGAGACGGTCGTTTCGGTATATCGCACTCAAGGTTTCAGATTACTTTGAGTTCGGCCGAGTTGGTTCGTTCACGAAACCAACCGGGCCTTCGGAGCGGAAACGCTCATATCTTGAGCTACGGACGTTCGATTGACGTGCCGTCAGCCGCGTTGTCTTCCTCTTAGTGAGATGGATCTTTTGGCATACTCCGCCCGAGATTTGGACGCAGGTGGAGTACGGTCGGGTTGGTTTTTCCTTAAAAACCAACTGGGCCCCGGGGACGAAAATGCCAATAACTCTCAGACCGGGCGTCCGATCGACGCGCCGTCTGTTGCGTTGAGTTCCTGTTGACGATACGGAACTTTTGGATACATCAACTCTGGACTTCGTGACAGTTGATGTATCCGCCTCTCGGCTCGTGGAGCGGACCCTCCGAACGAGCTTGCTGTGTGCGGGAACCCTAGTGCGGGCTGCGACTGCGACTGTTACTGTGACTACTACTGCTACTACTGCTTCTGTGACTGCGACGACGACAGTGCAGAGATCCTGTGTGGATTCGACGACGACGACTTCAGCACTCAGCGATCCTACGTGGATCAGTGCTACAGGTCCTGTGTGGGCCCGATCCTGTGTGGGTCCGATCCTGTGTGGGTCTTCGCGCTCAGCGGTCCTGTGTGAACCAACGCCTACAGGTCCTACGTGGGCCCGATCTTGTGTGGGTCTTTTGCGGGGGTTAGTTACCTATCGATCCTTCGTGGGTCCGACGACTTAGATGGATCAGAGATCATATTTATCGTCCTTTGAAAAAGTATACCTTTGTGAGCTGAAATCTATTGCTTTCCTGTGTGGATTGTGTTGTGCAATCCTGTGTGGATTACGTTTTACCTTCCTGTGTGGAATACGTTTACTTTCCTGTGTGGACTGAGTTGTACTTGGGCTCGGAGGTTGGAGCGTATTTGAAATTGATGACTTAGGTATATGTATGGGCATATACCTAAGCAGTGTCAGTTATTACTTCGTGATTGTTCCTTTCTTCGTGGTTTATCCTTTGTGGATTTGAGAGAGCTTCAGGGGTCTCGGGGTCCCTACTGAGTAGCTTATACTCACCCATGCACGGGCTTTGCCCACACTACGTTGTGTTGGTTGCAGACGACGGACAGCGTTGACCTTAGCTGAGGCTTCCAGAGCGGGACGGTACCCGGAGGTAGACCACTAGGCGGGACGTGCACGAAGTGGACGGCGGGACCCGTGGAGCAGAGGAGCTATCCGTACCCACCCTTCAGGTAGGATTTCCAGTGGACAGCTCGGTGTAGCGGCTTTTACTTTTCAGTTGCTATTTTCCCCTTTCGAGTTGTACATTACTTTCAGTTTGGGTTTGTATACTGGCCCATTTACTTTTCCGCACTTTCAGTTGTACTCTGCTTTTGTTTAGAGTTTACTTTCCGCTTGCTTACTCTGTGGTGTTTGTTTACTTTTCAAAGGCAATGCCTTCCCTTTTTACCGGGATTTATGCCTTGGTGCTAGTCGCCAGCCCCTAGCCTATGGAAGGCGGGCCTAGGGTAGTCACGGCACGGACCCCGAGGGCGGGTCATGACATTGTCATTGTTATTTTTAACGGAAAATTTTATCTCAATATTTTATGAACTTGTTTTAAAAAAGTTATTTTCAAAGAAATTTTATTTTACTCAAGAAATTATACATGTTATTTTTCATTCTAATTTATTTTACACCTAAAATTATATCATTCAATTTTAATTAATCATTACAATGGATATTCACTAATGATTCAACCATTATTACTTCTCTTGAGGGATTAAATTTAATAGGAATATATTTTTATGAAATTATTTTACTTTTCCTTCGGTTATTCAATAATGAATTTATGATATAATTATGAGATCCATTTCCATTATATTGATTATACTATACTAGAATGTTTTATTAAACACATAACTATTCATGGATTTTTATATATTTAATTTTTTATAATATTTTGTAATACCTATGTATGGTTTTCATTATGTGATTGGGATTACGTTATATCCAAGGATGGTGATCAGTTATAACTAATGATTGGTGGGAGCTATATCTCCTTCCAATTAATTGGGTAATTATTAATGTTTATGTGATTAGAGGGTACAAGAGTGGTTATCCTAATATAGAAAAGAGGTTACATGAGAGGTTATGCTGAGAAAAAATTATTTACATAGGTGGTTATCCAAAGTATAACATGTTTTCTATGTCATGGTGGGTATCTTTGATATAAGGTTTTCTATTGTTACATGTATTCCACAATTCCATGTGTTATGTCAATGTTATGGTCTCATGGATCATGTTATTTGATTTCATTTTGATTTATGTTTTTTATACTACCAATATTTATTCCATGAAATAATATTTTAATCATTGATATTTTGGTTCTATATTTTATTTTTCAAACTTATGTTCTCCATCCCTTGTGCTCACATTATGTTTATTTATTTCCCCTGTTAACCTTTATTGATCCTCTAAAATAAACTATTGTTATGTGGGTTTTCCCAAATATATGATGATAGTTATCATGTGTGATAAGTATAAGGAGGGTACTATTTATGAGGAATTAAGGGTGAGGAGATTATAAATCTTATGAACTAGTTTTTTATGATTACAGGTTTTTAAAGGCACTATACCTTTATAATCCTCATGCATGTGTTTATATAATGTAATAAATGTTCATAAAAGAGATTATATATATATCTCTTGGGTATTTATAGGATTAGAGATTTTGTGGAGAATTTTTAATGGTTTATTTTAATTGGTTTTGTTATGTAACATGCCCAATGTGTGATAAGTTGTATATATGACATGGTTGTTTGGGAATTTAATATAATTTACATTTCCACAAAATGTTCAATGGATTTATTAATTATGTCTAGTTTAATATATATGATAATTAGATATTTTTATTATTATTTCAATCTTTTATATGTGTTTATAGTCTCCTCTTAGTACCTTCATGAACCCCTACTACATGTCGGTATCCTCTGGTGTGTGAGGGGGCGTACTTGAGGCCTTACCTCAATTTTTCTAAAGGTCTTGGTATAGTGAATCATAGGGTAGAGCATTACAATGTGGTATCATTGCTATGATTTTCCAATAAAATTTTTATTTGGGTTTTATTACTCTATAGATATAGGAATGAATCAGAGTCTGTGAATAATTTGAGGGTGACCCATGAGAGGGGTTGTCTATGTTTTGTGTACTTTATTCTGTGTGACACATGTTTGGATGCCTTGATCTCTTGATAGCATTACAGAAAGTATGTTACCATTTATAGAGTTTATTATTTTTGTATACCTATGTTTATATAAACAGTTCTTTGAGTGATAATTTTTAAACCTTTTGATTCATTTCAAAAGTGGATGGCACATTCAGGTACCAAGATTAAGTAAAATTTGTGTAGGTGGGATGTTCCTGATGATTATGAGACGGACTGGTAACATAAGAGTTGATGAGGAGTATATATTTCTGGGTGTGAATGTATTCATTGGATTATGAATATACAAGTAAGGTAGACCTAATATGTTATTAGTGATAGGAACATGAATATGTATGGTTTTAATGAGATATAAAGAACTTGTAGTAATAATCCTTCATAACACATATGTTTTTTAATGAAAGGACTAGTTTTGTTCTTGATTTGGTTAGATCTGAATGAATCTTCTAGAACATAGTGAGAGAATAAATGATTTATTTGTTCCTTTGAATGACGCTTGGGTCTCGAGTGGATATGAAATTTGTTTTGGTTTGGTGAGGTTATTTTGGTTTTGGACAGTACCAAGGGTGATATTCGTTGGGTGAGATTTCCATGCAGGAAAGGCATGAATGGTTTATATATCTTTTGAGCCGATTTTTTAGTAGATGTGACTTGCTACTGTCATAATAGGTTTTTGGTTAGGATATATATTATTATCTAATGTTAAATATTAATGGGATCATAGAGGCACAAACATGTGGTGATGCACTATTTTGATTGACTTGTGGATCAGATGTTGCAAGAGAGTACACTCAAGGTGCTTTAATTAAGTATTCAATCATTAGGTGGTTGAGAAATGATATGGGTATGATGAGATTTCTCAGGCATAGAATCATGGGGCCATTTTTAAAAAAATAAAATTACATTTCAAACATATATATTACATCTAGTAAGTTGAAGATTCATTACAAAACATAATGATCCAGACCAGAATCACATAGGTCAGGTATCTTGGAAAGCTCGTAAACATAAATAACTACTTCCTAAGTTAACTACATAGTAAACCACTTTGTTCTTCATAAATATCACCCTTCATATAAATAAAATCTGTAATACCATTCTTCATACCCTATGTAATTTAAACATTAAAGGGTGAGATCATGTACTCATTATGTTTTATGAAAAGAGTTATCAATGATCACATAATCGTAAAAAGAGCATGGGGTACAAGAATATGAACATAACATGTGAAAACCATGCTCTAAATATCATAGGCCTTAATTATTTTCATGGATTTAATCATAGATATTCCTAATAATGGTATCAAAAAGTAATTATAAATCATGATATATGAGATCAAAACATTAGAATAATTCAATAGTAATTTTCATACATATAAGCATGTAAAATCTTTTCCATAAAGGTCCAGGATCACTTCCAATAAAATCATAGTGAATTAATTTTACCCCCCAAACCATCATAGTCTTCATGGTTCACTCCAAGTCTATTATAGTATAATGGGATCACATGAATAAAATATCATAATAGTCACATCTATCTCAAAATATTATCACAGTGCACAAAGACCCTTAAACAATTTGCAATAATTCACATCCTAGCCCTATTTAACCGATGAGATATCCATATTTACACAACAAATTGGAGAAGAATATAATTTTCGGACCAACTATTACATAAGTTAAATCATATATATGTGATAAAAAAATCATAAAACATTCATCTTATCATAACCTATGAAAAAATGGATTCTATATACAATTCATCATCGCATAACCCATAGAAAAGAAAAGGGTTCCATAAACATTTAATCAATTCATCATAGAATAACCCCATAAAAATGACCTAGTTTAATAATAATATTTCCACAATAATCATAAAACATATAAAAAATAATTTTTTATGGAATCATTGGATCATATCACTAGTAAATGTTAGAAAATAGAAAAGTATGTAATCATAGATGAAAAATAATTTAAAAGATCACATAAAACATTTTTTTAGTAAAATACACTTTTCAATTTGAAACCAATTATTTTAAATCTAAAAATTTAGAAAATATAAAATAAGATATTTTATTTTCAAATAACCATTTAAAAATAAAAAGGATTCTATAAATAATTTAGTGGTTATGATGGTGAGAAACAATATTCATACCGTACATGTTAAAAAAATATTCTTTTCACATTTTCACTAAAAATTCAGATGTACCACATTTTGTAATGTGAATAGAAGATTTATTATAAAATATTTTTAAAAATTAAAACATGAGAAAAATTTACTTCTAGATATCATAGAATAATATCAAAAAATGTGAATATATTTCAGCAAACATGTACCTAGAAATGAAAATATTTTTAAATGAAAGTATAAATAGAAACCAATTTTTATGACAATTTTATTTTGATAATATTTAGTTATTATATTGGGTTAAATTAAAATAAAAATATTCTATATAAATAAATATATGATAAATAAAATTATATGTTTTTTGAAAAAGAGATCATAATAATTCATCATCAGAAACCTAATCATTTGTTATCTTGATAAATGATGAGATTGTAAAATAAATTTTTTTCACTTAGATAACATTTCAATACTAAGACTATTGAAATAAAATAAGATTGAGAGATTTTAAATAAAAATAGTTTTCATAATAATCATCATAAATTTCATTCTTGGTTTTTGTATATATTACATAAAAGAAACAAGTGGTGAATATGAAATGTGTCTCAACGAATTAACTATGAGATGAAAATCCATTACATTTGACCTGACTTCCTTGATATATGTAATAATATCATTTATAATAAATATATATTTATTATAAATATATTGTACACCCATATTCATATAAATCATACAATATATTATTTACTTATTACCATTTATCAAACATTCATTAACAATTATTCATTAAAATCACTGTTTTTGGTGATATGTTCTTCATTTTTTATAAATGTTTTGGTTTTGTGGAGTTGGAAATTATACTTATATTAGGGATAAATAATATCTATATTGTTTATAACTACATAAATACAATATATATTCATTATATACATATTTATATTCATCCATAAAAGTTTTATATAGAAAATGAATTACACAATTCCAATAGGCAATTCGTCGTACGTATGCTTGAATGATAATTAAATTTTTTAAATGGATGAAATGAAAGAATGGTAAATAATGTTTTAAAATTAAAGTATAATTTTTATATTATATAAATAATATATTTTCATTAAATATTTCCATATTACCATCCCATTCAAAATAAAATGAAAAAATAATAACATAGTTTTGCGGAGGTGGTAGTCCACACGTACTCATGAAGGATGTTATCATTTTACAGTATATTGTAAGGTAGTATGTTAAATTTGATATTATAATTAATTAATTAATTATTATATAATAAAAATTATATGTATAATTTAAATACATTATAGCACTTAGCTTCGAGATATATTTATGAATAAAATTACATCAGTTCGCGAGGCGGTACTCCGTAGTACACATAAAGGACATTTTCATTTTCGATTTGATGACAAAGGAAATGAATATAGTTTTTGAAATTTATTAAATACAATATTATAATATGTAAGATATAATTTTTATTATTTCATCATTAATTAGGAATACATAAAAAATGTAAAATAACAAATAAAATGAATAGACATGGTTAAGAGTTATACCTCTTTTTCAAAAAACCTCTTCATGATTATACCTAATTAATTCCTAGGATGGGTTTATATTAAAAACATGGAAACTAGGTCAGGGTGAGGTATATAATTAAGTTTTTTGGAAAATTATTTTTTAAATGAAAAGGCACTTTAACTATGGAGAGGGGAAGTGAGGAGGTGTCCCTTTATATGTGGGCGAGGGGTCCCACTAAAAAAATTCATAAATGGAAAAAATGAAATCACTATAAAAATTATTCCAAATGGAAATCTATTTGAATATGGGGTTTTTTATAGTATAAATTTTTTTGGGTATAAGTATTTAGAACATTTTAATTGGAAAACATAGTCATAACTATTTTTAACTACTTGTGAACCCACTTAATCCTTAATCACAATAACTAATTTCAACTATTTTTACGAATCGTTATGAGAACATTAAGTTGATATTATTATATAATATTAATAATTAATATTTTAAATATAGAATCAATTTAAAAAAAATTAATTCACATAATTGGATTAATTTTATTTTAAATTAAACTGAAAAATTAATGAAAATGTTATTTTATAGAGAAATATTTTTCTGAAGTACAATAAGTTTTTAAAATAAAATTTAACATAAAATTGATTATAATGGACAAAATTGGATTAATAATAATATAAATAAACTAATTTTACTTTTTTAATTATTTAAAATGTAATTAAACTATGTAGAATTATTTAAATTAAATGATTATTCTTAAAAAAATATTTATTTTTCACTATTCGTCGAAATTTGCTTTCTAAAAAAAAAACAAAAAAAACTATAGGATAAATTGTAAATGTTTTCTGAGGAATGAATTTAATTTTTTCTTGTATATTTGGAAAAATTTAGCTTTAAAATAAGTATAAAAATTGTGAGAAACCTATTTTTCAAAAGAATACTATTTTTATGCATTGAAAAATATTTATTCTTATCCTATGATTAGAAAATATGTTAAATAAATTATAGGGCCATTGAGTAAATATATTATATTTTAATTTAATTAATATTTTTCAATAATAATGATTAATTGAATTTATTAATATAAAAAACACATTGTATTCATAAAAATGTTTTTTAGAAAAATATTTATTTTAAATTATAATTATTTTAATTTTCAATATCATTTATTATATATTTAAAAAAAATAAATATATGTTTATAAAATATCATTGTAAAAATTTAGTTATTTCTATCAAGACATACCAATTTAATAGCTTGGTTATAACAGTATACTATATTACTACTCATTTTGTCTTGGGTGCGTGTGTGTGTTATAATATAACAAAGAGATTAAATTTATTTGAAAAGATACCACAAAATATTAGTGTGTTACATTCTACCCATTAAGATGAATATTTCAATTTAAATTCAACAACATCAAAACAAAAAATATACGAATATTTTACCTAATAATATCATCAGTTTCCAAGGTAGCCTCATCAAATTTGTGGTTTAAATATGGAACATTGACCATGTGAGTGGTCCTATTTTATAGAAAATTATCTCTATGATCCAAAATCTCCACTGGTTATTCCATATAAAAGAGACCATGCTCTATTGGTATTAAAGTTGAGTTTAGTACAACTAAAGGTTCATTTATATAATTACTTATGTGAGATATACATATCACATTGTGAACATAAAAAGGTTTATAAGAAGTACTGAGAGATAAGATACATCCCCTACTTGATAATGATTGTCAATGGGGTCAATATACCTGTGTATCGACATTCACTTCTTACAAAATATTCAAACCTTCTTCCAAGGATAAATTCAATGAAACAAGTTAGCACCAAATTCTTACTCCAAATCACATCGATGATTATCAACATAACTTTTGTAGAAACATTGGGTTGCATTTTTGTGTTTCTAAATAACACTAACCTTCTCAGACATTTAATTATCTAGATTAGATCCAAATAGATATAATTTTATATCTTTATTTAATCATGTTGTAGTTGAAATGTTTTTCCATATATACATTAATAAGGATCTATATGAATGCACAAGTGATTGAAATTTTTGTTGGAAAACTCATCATGATTGATGTGTAGATCTCAACCACCTTTTACTTTTAGAGAATAAAACCCTAAACTACTCTCTAGTGTTTAAATGGTTCTTTTAGAATGGACTTTCATTTTTGGATGATATTTTCATTAAAAACATGACCCTATATCTAGATCCAACTGATGATTTCAAAATAACATTTAAGTAAAACTCATTTCTTGATTTGATACAATTGAATTTGTTACACCATAAATCCTTTCCATTTTCTTAATGTATTTCCTTTAATGATGATTTAGAGATAAATATTTTCTGATAGAAATGAAGTGTGATGACTATGCACAAAAAATGACTAAAACCCAAATATTATTATAAAATTTAGATGTTTTGGGGTATCTAATAACAAAATAAATGGTGATATTTTCGTATTTCCATTCTAGTAAGGGTAATGGCTATAAAACCCTATTACAATTCTATCTCAGAACCTTAACTTACTGATTTACCAAGAACTGAGATAAATATTCAAAAATATATCTCTAAATTCCATCCAATCAGAAATATCATTTCATATATCTATACATATATATATTTCCATGATGAATAAAGAATGATGAACTATAAGCCTCATCCAATAGATCCTTCAAATTTGGTATGGATGTAATAATCACATGGTTCTCCAAACTTATCATATAATCACAATCAATGATAAAATTAGGAATATATGCCATCGACATCGATAACTCTACGTTTTCATTATACAACTCTTGGAAAACATAGAAATATTAGATTATTTGTAATGCTCATCATCAATATGCTAGAATGATCATTCTAACTCAAACCATCATCCACCTTCAAAACATTCCCTAGGTTTTTTAAATCTTCAGAAGTCGTAATCATTGACCAGTCCAAGCCATCTTCTCTGGAACATAGTCTACTCATTATTTTTTGATATAAAAAATAAAATATTATATTCAGTATATATATTGAAAAACATTCTCTATAATGATAATTCCTTCTCATCTTTAATAATGGAACTACCCTAGGTAACTCCATGTCATGAGTTGGTTAATTTGGGACATGAATGTCAAATTTAAATGAGGTGAAACCAATCAACATATCGTTTTTTTGATAATTCATTAAAAATAAATCATTTGATTCATCACTAATGGTCAAAGGACTTTATTTGATGTAGGATAGTGTAATAAAATTTGAAATGACTAACCTCTACTTTATTTCCATGAAATTTCACTAACATTCATCTGTCTAATAGAACATGACTCCATTCAAAGAAAACATTGTGAGTGGGTTGGTAAAAATGTGAATATTTTCCCAAGGTATCGGTAATATCAAGCCAAACAAAATGACAACAAATATTATTCATAGTGGTTAGTCTATGACTATGTTTAAAATAGATAATATTTCACAGATCCAAAAATATACCATCCATTGAGATTATATGACCAAGAATTACTTCATTTATAGAAACAATTACCACCTTGAATTTTTTTCATTAAACATATCTTTCTTCATGGTCTTCATCAATATTATCAACTGATCATCGTGTTATTCCATTATCACATACTATATAAGAATATCATCTATAATGACCAGCACAAAATGATCAATATAATATCTAAATATTATATTCATTAAATCTATGATGGTATCTAGGGTATTAGTAAGACAAAATTGAATCACTATATTTTCATAATTTCTATATTTTGTAAGGATTTATATCTTAGGTATATTATCATATTTGATTATCAATTGATGATATCTAAAATGAAGATCAATCTTGGAAAAGTATTTAGATATGTGTAGTTGATCAATAAATTTGTCAATAAATGCTAAAGGATAATTGTTCTTCATTTTGATCTATTGAATTCCTAATAAGAAATAATTAGTCATATGGATTCATCTTTCTTCATAAAAAAAGAAATGTTTATCGATAATGTGAATGAATTTTCAAAATAAATCCATAGTCAAGATTTTCCTCAACATTCTTCTTCAATTTTTACTACTCTATTGGTGCCATTCTATATCTAGTCATTGAGATAAGAATATCACTAGTAATGAGTTCTATTGAAAATCGAACATCACAATTTATTTTAAGATAATGATTCTCTGGGAGATGAACATCAACACACCCCCAGATAATAGGAATGTATTTTATATTCATTTTCTCCCAACCTTCTATGATAACCATACATATTTAATAAGAATCAATAACCATACAATGGATTCAATTGTCATTATAAGGTCATATATATAATCAAAATAATATATGATCATAATTGTTTTTGGAATATGAAATACGAATTCCCTTCAATATAAATTGATTTTGGATTTATATAGAAAAATCTAATACATGAATAATAAAACATGAAATTAAACCAATGGGAGAATAATAAAATTTACAAGAAGAAAATTACCACAAACTTCAATAAGAATATAGTCATTTACATGATATGGGAGCATCATACCATTAGGTATAATCATTGAAAATTAAATAATTAATCCTGAAGATATGAATAATAATTCCTTGAGAAATTTCATGATATAAAAGAATTTACAAAACTAATATCAAATAGGTCACTTCATAATTTTATTACACCTATTATAACTTCAACTCCATCATTATATCTTTAATCCCATACTAAAACCAAAATGGGTTTCATGACAATCAAACATTTGTAGTTAGAGTAATTAACCATGAAAAGTCATTCATAGGATATCTAAATAATTTTACCTTCTTTTAATCCTAGGATATGATACATTTAATGAAGTATATTCATTATAATAATATATTTAATTAATTTATAATGGTTAATAGAAAAATATATGTTATCCATAAATATCTTCATGGAGTGTCAAACTAGTTGTACAGTAAGGGAACACTCACTATGCAACAAAATTATGGATGAGATATAATCGGATGACCCATTTTGGTTTTTTTACACCTAGTTACATCAATGATAAATATTATTCCACCATTATTATCATGATATGGATATATTTCATAGAAATCCATACTATTTTCATTACCAAAACATAAGATGGATTCCTATACATAGGATTATCCATAGGGTTCTGAATAAAGTCATCTCATCCTAGTTTCCAAAGGATAACAAAAGAATTCTATAAATCCAACTATAGTGAAGCATATATATTATATATACAATGGTGCCAAAATACTAGAAGAATAAAAATGAAATGGAAGGCCTCCAAAGGCTTCCTCGCGAAGACCATTCAAGAAGCCCCAGTCCCCCCATGCCTGTTTCAAAGCTAGGATGTGGGACACTCCACAAAGGCCTTTGACATTTGTGATCCCTCCATGATGTAAGAAGGAAATACACTCCACGAACGCATTTGACATTCATGAGCCTCCCATGAAGCAAGGTGATGGGATGCCCCACGAACGCATTTGACGTTTGCGAGCCCGCCACGAAGCAAACAAGTCCCTCTTCACGCTGTATGAGATTTGCTTCGTGGCACCACTCCCATATAAATACCAACCTCCCCCATGTCTTGGGGGCAGACAATCTGACCTTTCAAATTCCTAGCATCCTAATCACGAACCATATTCTGCTCTGCGAACCATGAGATGTGCGGGGTAATTCTGATATATGAAGTGCCTCCCCTTTGCCTTTCTTTAATCCTTTCTTTTGGGAGGGATACCTTTCATGGTGCCTAAGTGCTTCCTCGAAGGAAGGGTATCCCAAAGAGGTCTTGGGTCATCGCAGAGCATTTATGATTCGCAAAACACCCTTCGTGTACACATGATCTTTATGCCAAGGTAGGGTCACCGTACTACGCAAGGCACATTCCTTCATGATACCTTGATTTGCGAGGAAACCTCTCTTCACAAGGTAGTAATTCTCTAATCCCTTTCCAATTCATGAAGCATCTCCCATATGCACCTATGCCCTATGGTTAGGCTAAGGATCCCCACTTCGTGAAACACACCCCTTCGCAAGCACCCTTTTCCAGGCAGAGCAGTAGAGCTTCATAAGGCGCCTGCCTATGAATTCATTTTTTTGCAATTAATTTTCCCATGTGACCCTACAGTTTTGCACGATGTGATTTCAAAGTCCCTTGGACAAAGCTTCTTGTTGCATTGCTTCGCCTCATGCTTCTTCTCATAGGCACTCTAATGGATATTACTTCTTTGCATAGCCATGCTAACGTGAACCCTTCGATGGTTCGCCCCATAACACCCCTTCACCATGACTTTTCATGTCTCCTCTATTCACCAAGGAGTAGAGGGTACCAGTTATGTATGTAATAGGGGTGCGAAACAAACCCAGCTCATCCAAGCTGCAGGACATTAACCTACCAATCACCATCATCCTCTCCACATGATGTTAAACTATGACTCACCCCGTGCCTTGCATGTAGGTTACCCCCCACATTGGACATTCTCCACTCCCATTGGTCTGCACGAGGAAGAGATATTCCCCCATAGGGGATGATATCCTCTTTATCCGAATGGATTTTGACCGTGGTGAAAGGGTGACCATCTCGCTGTAAGCCCCTAGCATTCTTGTAGGATGTAGCATCCTTAATCCTCCTTTCTTATTTGGTCCCAAGGACCAGGGGGAAATGGACATCGGACCCCTCATTTATTCGGTGCCAAATCTCTCTCCCGCTAGGCTTTGTCTCCACCAGGCCTCTATCCCAGTGTAAGTCCCAACCTTTTTGGGCTGCTAACTATGTGTAATCCCCATATCACTTCTCATGGACACACCTTTCACGACATCATGGTTAGGTCTCTGCTGCCTCTTGTTTCTCACACCAAGCATGACTCAAGTGGGATTAGAGCAAGCACCGACCATGAAATACTCCCTGGGTAGCCTAGAGTGTAATCCCCACACCCCATCTGAACTATGTGGTCTTTGATATTTTCAAATGTGGGGTACGTAGGAATCCTCCCTAAGGTTCAATCCCACCACCCATTGGACCCCAGGTCCTCCTTAACATTGGTTCAATATCCCCCATTTGAACTACGTGGTCTTTGATCCTTTCCAAGGAGGGGTGCATAGGAAGCCTCCCTAAGATTCAAGCCCACCACCCATTGATCATTCTGACCATTTCACATCGGTTCACCAACACCTCGGGCGGCCTAGAGTGTAATCCCCACACCCATCCGGAACAACGTGGTCTTTGATCCTTGGTAAGGCAGGGTACATAGGAAGCCTCCACGAGGTTCAATCCCAATAACCATGGGACCCCAAGTCCTCCATCACATCTGTTCACTGATTCCTACCTGAACTATGGGGACATTGATCCTTGCTAAGGCAAGGTATGTAGGAATCCTCCATGAGGTTCAATCCCACCATCCATGGGACCCCAGGTCCGCTTTCACATCGTTTCACAAATTCCCCATTCCAAATTACATGGACTTTGATACTTTACAAGGAGAGGAACATAAGAATACTCCCTGAGGCTCAAGTCGACCACCTATTTGAGTGCCAAGTCATCTTTCACATCAGTTCATCCCCGTCCTACATGATGTTAAACTGCGGACCCCATTCAATGGTAATCCATTGTTACCCAATTTAGTGGTAAGATGTTGTCAACCTCATTTGGCAGTAAGCCTTAGAATTCCCCAATCGATGTGAAGCTATCGCCAGATCAACTACATGGATGTTGATTCCCTACCACAAGGATACGTGGGAAGCCCCCATGAGATTCAAGACCCTCACCCATGCCTCATCATAATCTATCCCTCGATCCCATGTGTTCGAGGAAGATCATGCCCCATCCCGGAGGTTCTACTTCCTCTGGGTCTCATCCATGCATCCATTCTCACAGGACGCATCTTCAGGTGTCCCATCGTCCCACCAAACTACGCAGACTTTGATTCCCTACAACGGGGATACGTAGGAAGCCTCTTCAAAGCTCAAGCCCAAAACCATCATCATACTCATGGACATTCCATCCCATTTTCTATCCACTTCATTCAAATTCTTCATCATCCGTACTAGTTCTTACCCAGGCCGGCACATCTCAGTGGGATCATGCCATCTCAAACCCCATTCCCCTCAACAGTAACCGGGAAGTCAACCACTCGTTGGCCCCATCATCAGTGGTCCCTTCGGGGGTTGCACCCATCTAATCCACTATAGTCAGTGTTTTGATTATTCTGATCTATCTCTACTAGACTTTAAACTTGTGGAATATCATGTGTTATACTTGGGAAGTTGAGGAAAACCTCAGATACATTACCATGGCATATGATTCCCAATGTTCGATATGGGAAGCCTCGGGATTCCGTGCCCTCACGAAGCCCTATATTAAGGGACTAAAATCCAGACACGCCAATCCCCCAGTGCCCAGACACTCAAGTGATTCCCAACATGACTACTCCCCTGACTAAAGGTTGCTGCCCTGACCGGACCCCTTGGAATATCCCGATAGATGCAGTTTAATTAACTGGTGTCCATGAAGACATGGCGCTAGGAAGAGTTTCACGAACAACGTATTACATCTATAAGGGAGACCCGGACAAGCTAACGAGTTCCGAGGAGGAATCCACAGAAGGAAGAACCGACATCCCATCATCCCATTTTATCAAAGAGAAGATGTCCTTGAATAAGTAGTGAATGCCACCAGCCTTTGCAAAGGGGGAGTGCAGGAAAAAAATAGCGCAATCGTACCCCTAAAAGAGACGGACGTGCGTGCGCCGACGAAAGTGTCAGAAACAGAAAAGGTGAACCCGACGTGAAATTATTTTCCTCAATATGGAGATGAGTAGTGCTCGAGGCATTAATGGATTGATGTGTCACCTGATCCAGTTATCTGGAACCAGGTCCCACAAAGCAAATAGTGGGCCTGGCGTGAAACTCACCATAATTTTGGGCAGTAGAACATTGGACATACCGTTTTGCAATGTTGTTAGTGTGGATACCTCTTACCGACCAGAGATGATGGGATGGAACGGGGGCATTGGTCGTCGATTCATTTTTCTTTTAGCACTAATGAGTTAATCTCCCTGCTCTCAGGAATCATGTTGCTGCATCTGAATGCCCTCACCTCCTGCACACTAGCGTCGGGGAAGGGAAACACTATCACCATAGTACCGCGTGGTTTTAGAGCTTCCGAGATTGCCTCTACACCCATGGAAATGGGGTGTCCATGGCCCCTCTCCCAATATTAGGACATCTAATAAAGGGTGATCAATGACTTCATGCGATGTTATGAGGAGGAGGGCATAATCCCGACCCGGGATATGGCCCACATGGATGTGCATATATCTTTTCCTCATCACCAATGCCTCTCCCAAGGACCATGCAGGGAGCCATTGCTCTCTACCAAAATATACAACTATTTCGGGAGCCTATCCCCGGAATGCTTTGTCGATTCCCAACCCAACGTTGATGATATAGGTGAGGTCCGAGCTAGCCTAGTCAGAGTCCCATTCTAGGGGCTCCCGAAGAGGGCTCCCACCCGACAGTGTTAGTGTTTCTGCTTGGTATTGCTAGAAATAAATCAGGTATGCTACGTACCTACACCTCTGGCCTAGGTTCATCTGACTCGACACCCGCATCAGGCGTAAGCTGAGGAGGACACCCACAAGGGTCGTTAATGTCTGTAGCTAATGTGGCCCAAGACACCGTAGACGTATATCATCAGTTCCCTGTATAAACTTATTAGGGGTAAATATATTCCTGACAGGAATTGAGGCCCCAAACACCCCACGGGCAGGATGTGTCAACTCTCTTGGTCACTAGCATAAGCAGTGGCTGCCGCAAATGGATCTGCAGTGATGCCACCATGTACGGAGGTCCTCCCCATACAACTCACAATTAAAGCGCGGACCTTCCCTGCTTCGAGGTAATTTATGCTGGTCTTCCCTAGGCCACCCCCAATCCGAACAAGTTTCATTCTTGAGGCAGTGATACATATCACGGAAGCCTCTCCTGTTCCCATTACACTGGGTATGGAGTCATTTCTCCTGCCCCTGACTACCGATGTAGGGACACCGCCCATCCGGAATCTCTTCAAAGTGTGGATCCTCCCCATGTCCCCTCAACAGCTGGTAAAGGTTCTCCTCATCTAAGCAACCAGAGGGGTGTGGTCCAGCATCACTCCACCCGCACCCGGCATGGAGGTCCTACCCGTGTTCATCTAGACAACTACAAGGACTCTCCGCATACTGATATTCCGTAGGAAAAAAAGCATGGTGGTCATCCCATTGATTCTTCTAGTTCCATCAGAGTTCTTTCCTTCTCCAGAGCTACCCATGGAGGTCCTCCCCATGTCCCCTTTGACTTATGTCATAGTGCTCCTCCCCCACTCTTACTCGGGTGGAAACCCTCTCCACCCCAGCATCAGTGCGGCCGAAGAACCCCGTGTCAGAAATCCTCCCTATCTTGACGAACCACCCAGGGGAAAGAAGGCGGGTCGTTGATTCCATAAGAATAATTTTGAGAAGGTTCGAACAGAGATCAGGCCAGTCCGCTTCTTAGATTCTGAGGCAGAATACGACTCAGCACGAGAACCCTCCTCTCACTCATCCGAGTCAAGGGTCTGGGAAGGGATGAGGTACATCATCCTGTTACACCAAGAATGTGAGGTCCATTGGATTCCCACTTCCCTACAAAGGTATATCAAGGAAGATGAAAATCTGGAGACCCCATAGGTTACACTAATGAAATCAACACCATACTCACTAGAAGTGCTCTCTACCTCGACAATTGATCATGGAGAAATTTTCTGGGGACTGATGATGGGCGAGAAACATCGTGGCCTATCTCTAGTAGCCCTATCCCCTAAACCATTAATGTTAGCTGTCAGTCCATTTTATCACGATGTGCCGGAGAGGTTGCTACACTCTTCGGAGGACAGCCCAATATTCAGTGGCCAGTTAGCCCACCTGTCGTACTCTACACCGCCCAACCTTCTATCCTAGCGGTCCACCTATGTATCGATTCCAGTTCCCCAGCCACCCTCATTGATGAGTGGGGCAATCAAATTCCAGACCCTGAATATGAGCCGAGGAGCTTCTGGAACATCTTCATAGTGGACCACTTCCCTGTCAAGTTATGGCACGTGGCATCATCGAATTTCCGCATACCAGAATCCCTCACCCTGGAGGAAGTTGAGTGTTTCCTCCACACCCTATAGGCGATGTATTTTAGTATTCATCTTCGGAGAGTGGTTTTCATAGGATCCATGTGAATTTAGAAGACATCAACGAACAATTTTGTCTGGTTGACCTGGCTGCGCTCCCTATGGCCCAGCGCCCCAAGTCCCTAGGCCGCTGCACGACCCTCCAACATAAATGCATTCAGAGTATCAAGGTACTCTTCCAAATTATTAAGGAGGCCACCACCATGTTAAAATACATGTCTGAAGGCAGTATGCTGCCCTCCTCTTCAGTCTTATTCGGCAGCAGCCTGACATGCTGGACGACATCGCTGACATGCCCCTAGGAAGAGTCATGGTAAACATGGATGATATAATGGATGAGGAGGATGAGCTAGAACATCTTGATGGGGACTTACCCCCTGAGGTCATTCCACCACTATTGGACCCATTAGGGAGGATTAATCGCCAGTAGAGGAACCTACTAGGTCTCTTTGCACCCACCGAGGAATTGGTACTCAACTGGAATTCCAGTAAAGGAAAAGACCATGTCGGAGCTGTCAAATAATCTGACCTATCTGCCTCAGTGCAGAAGATGGAGGAAGACCCCAAGAAGGCCACATTATACCAAGAAAATGTGGAGTATAATAGGTTGGTCAACGAACTTCTGGATGAACGCGCTGCAGAGCGGCGACCTGACTACAGTGAACCTAGGCCAGTATAGTAGGGGAAGGAACATCTTCCCCTCAATGAGCTGCCCCAAGGGATCCCTGATCGTGCTTCTCCCACAGACAGAGATGATGTCAATGATCACAACAATACAACATGGTATCTCTCTGCAAACCCTCTTGAACGACATGACAATCTAAGGAATTTATCTTGAGTTCCCACAGATTCCCTGCAAGTCGCTCCACCAGCCGATTGAAAAGCCGCTGAGCATGTATACCATGTTGAAGAACCCAGAAACATGCTCATGGTTAGGTATCCCCATCATGATATGGATCCCCGCCCAGATGATCCTATGGCAGTGCTCATAGCCCTCCTAGAGGCATTAGAAACATGATAGGTGGAAATCCCACCTGATGGTAAGCCTTAACCTGCATGGGTGGATGATATGTCGGCGCCTTCGGGATTCAGAAAACCCACCTTCTGAAGCTTTTACAGTACGGGGGACCCACCGAAGCACCTATTCCACTTCAACATAAGGTGTGTGCCCATGTTAGGGACTCCAGCATAGCAAGAGTCTGCCACGCTCTGCTGTATTGTTCAGACATTCGAGGGGCAGACATTCGTCTTGTACAACTAGCTCTCTGTCAGATCTGTAACTAGCTGGGAGGACCTTAGTAGAAAATTCCTATACAAGTTCAGATCTACCACCTAGAAAACAAGCATTAAAGACCTCTTCATGTGAAAGAAAAGGCCCAATGAGAGAGTTGAGACTTTATCACCCGGTGGAAGGGGCTCACTTCCTCCCTTGACATTCCAATGACTCAGGATCAATTAATGACGATGTGTGTAGGAAATGTCGAGATAGAGCTGGCTCCCACTCTGATTAACCAGAACTACCCTGGAGGATTTTGATACTTCTCTGATAAGGGCCAGCACCTAGAGAAATCCTTAAAACAGGCCATACAGTCACCCCCGTTTCCCTATGTAATTCGATAATGGAGGGATTCCAGAGCTGATCCTGCCACAGTGGACCAAATAGAATCCCCCAGGAAACTAGTATTTCTACTAGTGGACCCATCCCCACAGCCTTGCAGAAGCCCACCACCTCATGTGTAGCCTTTTGCTCAGCAGAAACTGCTTCAGAATTGGAAAGAACCTCCACAGTATGTGTCACCACTGCCCAGGCTAGACAACTAGGCTCCGCCTCCTCGACATGCCCCTCTAGCTCTTTGTCAGGGCGAGGACCCAAGGACCCCTTTTCCGAACAGAAGAAACCGTATCTAATCGTTCAATCTGAATCAGGTTCCCGACTATTTCAGAATTGCTTTGGAACAAGGGATTGTTTGTTTGCCTTAGTGTCAGAAGGCCAGTAGAGGCGAACCTCACTGATCAGACCAACTACTTCCCCTATCATCGGATCCTAGGGCACACCATCAAGAAGTGATATGTGTTTAAATACTTGCTTCAAGACAAGGTTCATAACAACAGAGTCAGGTTAGGCCCATCCCCGACATAATTGGCAGGCATCTTTGTAAGGCCAGAAAGTAGTAGCGACAATAAAGGTGAGTGGAAGCATGTTTCTAAACATAGGTCCCAGATATATGTTGACTGGATGGCTTGCAAGATGGTTTATCATGCCCACGGTATCATTCATGTATGCCTGAATCAACTGGAGCCTTCAGAAGCTACAACCACCACTTTTGCATCATCATCCCAGGCGACCTCTTCCCAGAAGTTTAAGCATCGATGACGCAAGGGAAAGCAATGTGCCCCGGCAATGCCATCATCGTCCCGCATTCTCAGAAAATTCATGCCCCCTGAGATGGGGATTCCCCCCATAATCCACCCAATGATGAATGACTCTTCATGTGGTAGTTAAGGGTACACTTAAGTTAATATAGTGGAGTTGGTAAACCCATATATGACTCCCGATGAAGGGAAGTGCCAGGAGAACCTCTCCAACGTCCCTAGCCAATGCCAACGTCGTCGGAGTAGCAGCCACATTGTTCATTGGGGCACATCAGTTGGCGCCTCTAGACAGGCTGCGCATGCCACTAAGACAAGACAATAGGCCCAATGCAGAACTCAACATGTATAGCTTTTTAATTTGGTGCTGTCAAGCCCGCCTCCATCACCGTTTGTGATACTGGATCAGGCATAGCTAACTCGACCACACTGCGACCAGCCTCGCCATTCTATATGCCAATCCCAATCGTCCAATCCTCATCAGGCAGCTACTGTCCGGGCTTTGACTAGTGAATAGCGGGACATGCCCAGCACCAGCCAACCGTCGGTCCAGCTGGTAGGGGCCGCCATGCCTTTTATCATAGTGCGGACTCTTGAAAGCATAAGTTCACACCTGGCATGGAAATATGATTTCCTCAAGTACCTTTTTGGCATCCTATTGAGGCTATCCATCCTCGAGGCCCTTCTCCTATCATCAGATATTCATGAGGCCCTTACTGAGGCTTTAAGAAGCCCCCTCCAATTTGAGACGGAGGTAGCAACTGCAGAAGCCTTTCATGATGAAGTGGTCGAGAATGATTAATGTCATTCCATTATTTCATTCTCTGGAGAAGATGAAGGATCTCAGATACAAGGGAACATCTTCCCACTATACATCACCAGTTAATTTAATGGTGTGGAGGTTCACCGCTGTCTCGTTGACACCGGCTTTGGTATTAACCTTATCTTGACACAAACACTGTAGAAGCTTGGATTATCTGAATATGACCTGACTCACTCTGATTTAAGAACCAAGGGAAATAATAGGACATAACAAACCCCAGTCGGTGAGATCTACTTGAAGACCTAGTTCAGTGGCCTACATTCCATCACCGAGTTCATGGTTGTCTCCTAGGACACTGTATATAATGCATTGATGGGAAGACCATGGCTCCACCTGCACGTGGCGGTCCCCTAATCGTATCACCAGTGCCCCAAGTACTCCCTCAATGTTCGAGTAGGAATAATACAATGATATTCATCTCCTATTTCCTCTTTTCAATCCCGCTACCTGGATGCCGACTTTTACGAGAGAAAGGACAAACAGATTCTGGGAAGTGAGGTTGAGCCCACCACGGTTGCAACTTACCCCTGGGCAGGTATGGAAGATGCCTTTGTCTTTCTGATACATAGATTGGAGTCCACAACCCCCAACATTGGGTAATGTTTTTTTGTCTCTGGTACAAGAGGGAATCATATTCCCAAGTGAAAGGAACCGCGAGAAATCACCTCGTACTCTAACATGAACAAGGATAAGGTAATCCTGGAGCCACTTACCCCTGTACGGTATCTGGATGTCTACACCATGAATATGACAGTATGTTATACATGTCTATTTTTTCAGGCTGAAATTAGTCATCTAGCTGACGCGCCACTATTGACTTGGTGTCATCAAGCATGGCCCCTTGGGTCGAAGACCAGATGGGATCAGATCAACTGCTTTCATTACTATGGTTTCAGCAGCATGTGAATCTCTCGATATGATGTACATTGTTGTCCAAGATGATATCAGCCCCTTGTCAGGATCTTCCAACCCAGACGAAGCTTCTCCCACTGGGAATCCCTCCTCTGCAATCGAAGAAGTGGATATGGAGGATGCTCCCCTACCTTAGAAGAGGGTGTTTCTTCCTCGGTCGATGAACTGGTACATGTGAACCTTGGTAGCGAGGAAGATTTGATACCCACATTGATCAGTAACTTCATGTCCCCCTAAGAGCTATAGCAGTACGTGGGCTTCCTTAAACAACACCGTGATCTATTTTCATAGAGTTATAATGAGATGATAGGACTATATCCTCAGCTAGCCGTCCACCGCCTTGGTCTCCCGAAAATCCATCGTGTGTTCAAGAAACTTCAAAGGAAGATGCACACTTCTCATAGTGCCATGGTCATGGAAAAAGTTGAAAAGCTTAATAGTGAAAACTTCATCAAGGAGGTCTAGTACCTGATGTGGCTAGACAACATTGGGCCATTCAGGAAGATGAATAGACAGATCTGGGTTTGCATCAACTTTTGAGATCTCAACCATCACTGTCTGAAGGACGATTTTACCCTTCTGGTGAATGAATTATTGATTGACGCTATGGCTGGGTTCCAAGTCCTCTCCATCATTGATGGTTACTCTAAATACAACCAGATTTGAATGGACCATGAGGATGAGGATTCCACAGCTTTAATGGTTCCCCAAGGTACTTTCTGTTACCAAGTTATGCCCTTCAGCTGAAAAAATGTTGGTGCCACCTATCAGTAGGCCATACACTGCATTTTCAAGTCAATCCTTAGAAAATTGGTGGAATGATATGTGGAAGATCTGATGGTCAAATATCACCATGTCCAGGACCCTCTCAAAGGCCTTGACAAAGTGTTCGGCTTCCACCGTTATCGCCGCCTGAATATGAACCCATTGAAATGTGACTTCGAGGTGACCTCTAGGAAGTTCCTTGTATTTGTTGTTAGATACCAGAGCATCGAGATCGACCCATATAAGATCAAGGACATCATCCAGATGCCTCCCTTGAGGAATATTCAGGATCTTCGAGGTTTCTAGGGAATCTTAGCCTATATACACTGATACATTGTGAATCTGTTCAGCAAGTGTAAACCCTTTTCTCAACTCATGATGAAAGGATCCACATAAGAATGGGACAAAGAGTGCCAGACCGCCTTTGAGGAAATTAAGTAGTACCTTCTCTAACCTCTAGTCCTGATGCCACATGCCACGGGGAAACCACAGATTCTATACGTGACAGCCCAGGAACGATATCTTGGTGCCCTTCCCTCCCAGAAGAACAATGCGGGAAAAAATAGCCTCTACTATCTCAGTCATATGCTCATCGATACAGAGATCAGATACTCCCTAGTTGAAAGAAGTGGCCATGGGCTGGTATTCACATTTCATAAGTAGTGACATTACCTACAACACCATGAGGTACAGTTGGTGTCTCGAGTAGACCCTCTGAAGTTCATTCTAAACCGACCCATGTTGAACAACCATCTAGCATGGTGTGAAGTAATCCTCCAGCAGTTCGACATCAGGTTTTTTCCTCAAAAGGCTCTCAAGGGAAAAGCATTGTCATATTTTCTAGGTGGCTATCCATCCTCTGTGGACCAGTCCCTAAACCTAGATTTTCCTGATGAAGCAATCCCCTTAGTATATCCTTCCATCCCATGTTGGTAGATGCACTTTAATGGTGCCTCTCGGAGCCCCACCAATAGGAGACTCAATGATCATAGGCTCAACAGAGTTGGCCTATGTATTGCCTTTATTACCTTGGCACAATCCATTCTTCCATATTCATTCTTGTTGTTAGAAGGCTGTACCAACAATGAGGCATAGTATTAGGCTCTTATCACTGGCCTCGAGCTGGCCCTTGAGATCGATGTGCCCCATTTACATGTGAAAAGGGATTCTGAACTAGTCATAAAGAAAATCAATAGTGGATATGTTTTTAGAAAGCCAGAGCTCATGCAATTTTTGGAGCACACCCTACAGTTGATGGCCCAATTTCTATCATGGTTAGAAGTTACTAATTTCCCTCGATCTCAAAACGGTCGAGCTAATTACCTAGCCATCCTAGATGCATCACATGCAGAACCCAAGCAGGATGACCTGATTATTCATGTGGCACATTGGAGAGTCATTTCTCCTTTCACCCCTGAGGACGATGATGGCCTACAAGTAAGCCATCTTACCGCAGGAGCCTCCACGTCCGGACCCCCAGGTCCCTCAGACAAAGTGGTTGATGCGACCCCCAACTGGAGATCCCCCTTTGTCGAGTATCTCCAAAATGGTTACCAGGCCTCCTTGTTGTTCGAGCTAAACGTGAGTGAATCTGACACCACACGTTGTAGTTTAACCTCAATAGTGGTCCTAGTCTTGAGCAGATCCTCTACAAGTGTGGGTTTGATGGTGTTCTCCTCCATTGCATCCAAGGAGTTGAGATTTCTCATGTCATGTAGGAGTTTCACGCTGGTTTCTGTGGGGCTAACCAGACTGGGCTGAAGCTGTCCCATCAGATCTGAAGACTGGGGTACTTCTGGCCCTCTATGATCCATGACTGCATTGAGTTCACCAAGATATTTCATACGTTCCAAATTCAGGCTAAATTCTTCCATTGGCTGCCAGAACCTCTCCAATCCACCATGTATTCTTGGCTGTTCACGGTATGTGGCCTTGATGTCATATAAACATATCCACCGGCAACATCTCGCCAGTGAAGGTTCATCCTGACTGCCACAAATTTATTTTCAAAGTGGGTAGAATCAGTTCCGCTCAAGGAGGTCAACGCCTGATCTATCATTGACTTTGTGATCTCCAATGTCATTTACTGGTTTGGAGTCCCTCATGTCATCCTCACCGATAACGGAACCAAATTCCGAGTAGATGATCTGAAGAAATTGTACACCAAGTACAACATCCGTTTGAACCATACCTCCCACTATCACAGGCAAGAAAATAGGCAGATCAAGGCATTCCACAAAACCCTCTCTAAAATCATACAGAAAATGGTTGGCCAAACAATATGATTTGGCCGGACAAGCTCCCCAAATTCCTTCTAGGCTTATCAGATGACGAATCGTAATTCTACCCAGGTGACCCTGTACTCCCTGGTATATGGAGCTGAGGTCTTCCAGCCAATCTAGATCTGGCTACATTCATTACGCATAGCGGTCTATGACCAGAAAGTGCTGGATAAGGTAGCCAAAATTCATTTGGCCAAATTTGAAGCACATGACGAAAATAGGATTCGTGCCCCACACAATCTAGAGAGGAATTAGAATAAAATAGCTAGAGATTTCAACACGAAGGTTCGCCTCTATTCTTTCCTACAAGGCGACTTTGTATTGGCCCTCCAGACGCCAATGATCCCTAGTAGGAAACCACCCACGTTTGATCCCAAATGGGAAGGACCTTACATAATCCACATGGTTTACCCCAATGGAGCATCCCTCCTGGTGACCATGGATGGTGAGCGTATCACTCCTCCCACCAATGAAAAATTCATCAAGAAATAATTTTCATGAGCCCTCAGGTCCGACACGACCCTAAACTGTCTGGTCCGGCACGACTTTAAAGTGTTCGGTCCAACATGACTTTAAACTATTCAGTCCTGCATGACATTAAACTGTACATCGCCCCTCAAAATATTAAACTATGCCCTAGAACTATGTATTTCTTGATTCCCATCTGCATGGGATACGTAGGAACACTCAAGCGTTTCGTCTTGAGCCCAGCCCCAACTCTTCTCTTTGACTATCCCCCATTGGTATAGTTCCCTCGATGGATCCTTGGATGATATGTGTAGACTTCTTTAGCCCCACTCATTCCAGGATTATAACAGTCGCACCATGTGTCCGGTCCCCATTCATCTATCCTCCCACGTCCTCACCGCATAACGTTAAACTAAATGGCCTTCATGAACTATGTATGGATGGATTCCCATTCTTATGGGATACATAGGAACACTCAGACATTTCATATGTTGGACCATCCCAAACGTCCGAACCACCCCTCGGGTCAATACATATGGTTTGGCGCATGTTCTTGCCTCAAGACATGTGGAGCTCATCTCGATTCCACCATACGTCCCACTACCTAGAGGTGTCCACCTCTTTCACCGCTCTACATGATTTTGAAATGTATGGGTACAACTATGCTTCACCCACTCCTTTGATTGGGACTCCATCATCCTTCCCATGCGGAAGGGCCCCCCAAATAGCAGGGATGGTAGGCCCAAGGGCTCTCCTACCATTTCAGGCCAATGGCCTTGAGGATGTTTAGCAAAAAATTGATACAAGTACCGCGATGTGAATATGTTCAGTGGTCGATGCTCATTTCTTGTTCCCATTCCAGGTCACTATAAGGACACTATGTTATGAAATATAGTCAACATCTATCCTTTGTCATTAGATCCACCCCAAGATGTCCCAAACATTGAGTGTAGTGGTTCATTATACCCAATTGTATATCTATGCGACAAACTCCCCTCGGGCGATGCCAGTTACTGGACCTGTGTAAGTGAGGAAAATCCAAATTCAGCTCCCTGTTTACCACACCGAGCACTTCTTATGTGGGATTAAGATCTATGATGAGGTGGTGATCACAAAAGTGGTCGGATAGCTACCATTGGTCGAGATGCCTGGCCTCAGGCCCCTGGGCCTTTTCTGGCCCCTTGGACAATTATGTCCCCTGTCCCAAGTTCCCATTTAGGGTTGTATGGTGTGGTATGGGATTAGGTCCTCATTAACGTCATGTTACCCATCGTCTCATGCACATCCCCGGATGAGATACCTTATCCTCTCTTCATCCTCACTGCAAGATGTTAAACTGCAAATCATTCGGGCCTTTCCGACTAAGGCCCAAACTCAATCCCCTAGTCTTTCTGGCCCCTTGGCCTTCTTGGGCCCCAAACCATGTTCTTACATGGAATTTTACAGTGTGGTATGAGATTATGTCCTCATTCACGTCGGGTTATTTGTCGTGTCGTACTCCCCCCTTTTAGGGCAACATACACCTATGTGTCATTCCAGAACTATATATGGCTTGATTCCCATCCTCATGGGATACATAGGACAACCAGAGTTGTTCGTCTTTGGGTCCAGCCCCATCTTGTCCCCTTGGACTGCATTCCCCTAGAGAGAGAAATGTATTGTGTGGTATTGGATTTTGCTCTCACTCACGTTGGGTGGCATAATGACCATGCCATTTACCTCCTCCTCTTGAGAGTTTTCCATCCCCTTGTGCTATCCTCATCTTTTCAAATCATCCTCTCTCAAGATGAGCCCCTCAGCCCTCTTCTGCGATTCACAAAAGTGCCTAAGGGTACTCTGGTTTAATACATAGAATGTAAGACTCTACTCGGACATGATTTCACCCATTTTTCAGGCATTATGACCTCCCTCATTAGGTATTCCATCACCTTTCAAATCTAAATGGACCCCAAAATGGATTCGATGCTTGGCCCAAGGGCCCTCCTACCATTATGGGCCAACATCCTCAATGGTATTGGACAACAAATTGATACATGTCCTGCATTGTGAATTTGGTCAGCAGTCGATGCTCAATTGTTTTTCCCTGTTTCAGGCTAACACTATATGGATTCTGTGTTTCAAACATGGTCAACAGTCTCCCCCCATCATCATTCCAACCCCATTAAGCCTGAAATGTCATTTACATGATTCAAACCCTTCTCCACCTCATCATGTACAAGTAGAACTTTAAAATTCTTGGTATTATTCCTCAGTGCGCATCCGCACATTAGGAGGGAAAAGTCTCGATAAGGCAGTCATTCGGGGCTCCACCGATTCCCATTTTTCATATATTTCATGTATTGAAAATACATTATCTTCCCATATTTCCTACACCGAGTTCGACTCACGTAGTCTTAGGGATTGGGTTAAGATTCCCTTTTACTTGGGATAGTCCCTTCTCCATGGTTTGATCTCTAAGACCATAAACTATGATCTCTTATATAACTATATGGCGCTTGATTCCAATCCTCGTGAGATATGTAGAAAAACCCAGAATTCTCTATTTCGGGTCCAACTCAATTGGGAGATAGTTTCTCCTGACCCTTACCCTCTTACCTCTATCTTGGCCCCTTGGCCCGAGGTTTCTTTCAAGGAATTTCATATGATGTGGTATGGGATTATTTCCTCATTCACATCGGGCATGCTTTATTACACCATGCACATTCCCCCTTTAGCCTCGTCTCTACTACGTATGTGCCACATGATGTTAAAATGCATTCCTGGTCCCATCACATGACCCTAAACTATGACATTATCGTCCTGCCCACATGACGAAAAATAGAACTACATCCTGATTTCCCCACTGAAGGGAACACCATGTTTTTTATCAGTCACATGCCATACCATTTATCAATTCCTGCATACAGAGTGATTCTTGTCGTGATGCCGGGTCTTTCTATCCTAGGGTTGTCGCTTCACAAAAAAATCCATCAACCTTAATGGAAAAATAAGATGCATCAAATACCGCCTCTTTTTGTGCGAGGGCCACACTCGCACGCTCCTTTTATCCCTAGCCCTAGTACCATATTGTGCCACCATTTAGAACTATGTATATATTGATTCTCATCATCATGAGATACGTAAGAACGCCTGAGCGCTTCCCCCATAGGCCCAACATAATTCTTGTTTCTGGTCCCTCAACCTAAAACGTTTCTTGGGAACACGTGGTAATATGAGACTATGTCCTCATTCATGTTGGGTTTATAATCACATTACCATGTGTCCCCCGAACTCCTTACCGATCCACGGTCTGAGCTCTATGACCATAAACTATGACCACTCTGAAGCATTCTGCAAGACGTTAATCTACATGACATCTTCTATACCTATGTATGGATTGATTCCCATCCCCATGGTATATGTAGAGACACCCAGAAATTTCACCTTGGGTTCAGCCCCAGGAATCATAATCCAATTCTTCCTCAATTTCGGCCCCCTGGCCAAACCCCCTGTGGGGAACCATGTAACTGTAGATTTGCCTGGACAAGTTTGGGATGCCCCACAATGACATTGGGAAGAAAAAGTTCCCTCGATATAGAGGTCCTGTCTAAAAGAAGGAATGATCCATGATCAAACTGATGTACCCATCTAATGTGCTTCCACCATGATGGAATAATTTCAAGTGTTGTATTCTGTTCGAACAAACCATCACTCCACATTCCATGCTTTGCGTGCCGCTTATTCGGACCCTCATACCATTTCATGTCTAAAGGAACCACATAATAGTATGGATGCTCAGCCTATGGCCCACCTCTTGTCTTGGGCCAACATTCCGTAAGACTAATGGATGAAATTTTGAGTCAGGCCCTATGTTTCAAACATGGTCAGCTGTTGACCCTCAATTGTTATCCCAATTCTAGGATAACACAATATGGATACTGTGTTTCGAATTTGGTCAAAAATTATTCTTTTTTGTCACACCACCCCCACAATGTTCCGAATCCTGGGTATCATTATTCACACCTTACGTTCCCATCAGTTTGGATTGATTCTAGTGCCCTTTGCATTACCGCATTCGTGCATAAGAGAACACTACGAAAACAACAATCCAGCTGTTCTAAGAGCTTCATTATCCACTCATGTCTCTCCTATTTCCTCCCAGAAATCTGGGTCGGTTGTTCAAAACCCAGATGCCCGAAGCTTGGTTTTCACTCATACATTTGGATGGGGGTGATATGGTGGTCATCCCTTATTTCTCAAATCGGGCCCAACCCACATGAGCCTAGGGAATGATCTCGAGATGCTCCATGAATATCACTAGAATCCAATAAACCAATATAAAAACAGAACACATGCATGGTATGACATCCAAATATCAAATCATGAAAGTACTTTTGAGGGTTTACAGATCATTATAGTACCTAAGGGTCATTTCCCCCCATGGACGGGTTAACCTCGTCAAAAGATCATAGAAGCTCCACCACCCTATGGTTGGTGGCGTCCATGAGTTGTTGCCGCTTGTTCAGTTGTTACTCCTCTTCCGCAGCGATGGGGTGCAATTCATTGGATGCAATTTGGGCCCGCTCTACGTCGGTCTAAATGATGGTCATATCTTCAGAATCCCACTTCGCACCCTCTTCGGCATCCACCAATTGGGATTTCATCCGCGAGATGAGCTCTGATTGTGTGCCAAGGGAAGCAGAATGATCATCCTCCTAGTCTTGCAGCCGTTGAATCTCATCTTCAGCATCCCAGAGCCTTTTGGTGTTTACCTCTTTCTACCACTGCCAGCCCACACTGAGGCCACAGTCATACTCCCGAATCTTTTCTTCCATATGATCTCGGACAAGCATGTGAAGATGCTGGGAATCCACTCTCCCAGCACACAATTCACGTAGTCGCGAGTGAAGTCTGCACATCTCATCCAACCATAGTGCATGGGGGTGTCATTGATGAATCCTGTGATCAGATTCCATGATCGAAGAGAGACTATCTTTCTATCCTCTTTGTCAAAGTTCGTCTCATCCCAGTCGGAACGACTAGTATGCTCATACATGGGGAATGCCGCCCGGAACGCTTCATCCGAGTCCATGTCTGGTGTTTGATAGAGCATGGAAGGACCTGGGATATCTGACTGGTCCTCATCATCAGATCCTAAATCAATGATCTCGGGATCAGCCCCACTGGCGGTCCCACCAGTGATCGGGAGCACCACCACCTGGTCGGTTTGGTGATTTTCCTCTACGATCATCGGCACTCCCCTAGGAAGGATGCCGTATGAAGCCCCCTCCAACCTCACCTAGGAGATCCATGACATTTGAAGGACTAGACACACCAAAAAAGGACATGGACGTTAATAAATATGGTTAGGTAATACTAGTTATAAAATTGGTAGAAGGGATATATAGAGATCGAATCCATGGTCTTGGTCTTGGGCTGATGTCATAGTGACCCTGAAGCCTTGCCCCCGTATATGATCGGAAGGTCTGAAAGCTATGGATGGGTCACCTCAAGTATCCTAGCCCTGCTGGAGGTCGCATCAGATGCTGCAGTGGGCATATATCCTAATGGCCCTACATCTGCATCCACTCAGGGATGATTACTAGTTCTGTGAATAATAATCTCCTGTACGGTTCAGATATTAGCAAGGAGCCTAGAATGGCCTCAATGAAAGTATCAGATAAGGGGTTTTATATTATTAACTCAATGGCCTCTATGAACTCTTCAAGATCGGAGTCTTGATCTCCAACATTTCCCCTCTTCCATTGGGCTCCCTCTCCCAGCCTCGTCTCCCCATGAGGACTCTTCTGATTCTTCCGGTAGAGGGAAGCGCACCCTCAAATCAACATATGACAACTGCGAGGGAGTAGGGCTATTGAGCTACACCTTGACTAGATCTTTCATTGGATTAAGAGCTCCCCGGATGTGAATGATGTCCTCTAGCTCACTTAGATATTGTTCCCCTTCAGATTTGGACTCTGAAAATCTAGCCATGATGGAACCTATTCCCGAAAAATCCATCCGGAGATGGTTCAGGTGTTTCCACAATTCAGCAGGGCCGAGGAACGTCCTTTTGACATCCCAAATGTCCCAGGCCTCCAGGAAGACAATGTTCTCTGGCATGTCGACATGGCACAACCGCTTCCCCAGATCCTAGGAAGTTATGCTGTGAAATCCTCTCGGTGGACTCCCCTTTTCATAACTCAACTCTTTTGGAATCACCAGGTCGGCTGCCACTGCCAGATCTGCTACTATTGCTTCCCCCACAACTGTTGCAGGCCTCGCTGCCACGGCTGCCACGCCACCACGGGAAGCCCCTACTACCTTCTGGTCGTAGCCCTAATGTCGACGAAGCTCACCATCACTGAATCGAATAGTTGGCTACTTCAGCATCTCTTCCAGGTGGGCCACCACCCATCTCTGGCCATATTCCTTTACCAGCCCAAGGAAGATGGTCTGTGGAGGAAAATAATTCCGTATTTTCCCAACTTCCTACGTGAACATGAGCCACATATGCCCCATCACGCATGGGTGTTCTTTATAGAACACCTCCAGATAGACCTGTGGGGTTAGTCACTGCATACACCAGAATTTACTTTAATACTAGTGTTGGGTACACGTCTAGAAGAGGGGCTCATGGTCCACCCTCTCCAGTAGGACTCCACCTCGAAAGGCCATGAGATAGGCCCAGTGCTCTTCCATCCCCAGACCATCATCATTAAATACCCTCGTCGAAAATGGGAACAAGTGGAAATTAAATTCCTCCACCCTCCACACCCGGTTAATAACCGATGGGGCGGTCAGCTTGTCCAGAATGCTCCCTGCATCATTCAAGATCGATGGGAAGAAGTTCTAGCCCAGAGGAGAGATAGTGTTAGAGAATCCATAAACCCCCTGATATGTGCCGCTATCCACCCATACAAGAGGTGGAATGGCCCACATACCCTCTACAGCCTTTTCCCCTCACTGATATTCCATAGCACTTTATACAGCTTGGAAATCATCAGGATTTCTAGATTGACCCGCCCTCGTGTCACCAATGTGGATGCCATGATAAATGTTCTCGGGTGTACTCCCATGTTTGTATCCCTCATTGGTAGGATCAAACCACTAATAAGAGCTATGATGAATGATGCCATCCTTACTATTGGTTGTTGCATGGTGCTCATGCTGAATCCGTATGTCTTCCATTGGATTTCCTCCAAAAGCTTCCAGTACGAGGGCTCCTTACTCTGAGCCCCCTTAGGGAAGCTCCGAGGTCTGGACAAAAACACTGAATTTTCCTGGAAGTTCATGAATTGTTTGAACCACCACCTAATTTGGACATCCCTTACTGCTTCCTTGTCCTCCCAGGGCAAGAGATCTATAAAATCCATCTCCAGCCATGTCATTTTCTTTGTATCCTCCCACGCACTCATAACTGGGAGGAATTCATCGTACATCTCCCCTAGTATCGGGACCCCCAAAATCTGGTGGACATCCCACAAGCTGATACCGAACTCCACATTGTGTAAGTGGAAGGTATTGGTACTCGACGACCATCTGTTCAATAGCTTTGGCCTCAGCTGTTTCGGTTGATATATGTGGAATTGGGAGGCCCATGTCGCCAAATACAATCCAACTCTCCACATTTCATCCCCAAACTCCTCACACAAGGATCCTACACAATATTCCCAGGCCCAATTATCTGTGAAGTTTCAGCCCTGGTGCAGGTCCCATTACTCGGACCACCCCTTCCTTGGGTTCCTCAAAACTACCTTCAAAATTGTTTGGTATAGAAAGAGATATATCTCTCGAAATAATTCCTTCCCCTAGACATTATTAAGATTATTGTAAAAGAAATCAGTGATGATGGGTGTGAAATCCTCCCGGGCATGGCCGTCAGCCGCCCTGAAGCATCAGCACTGGCACAACGTGCTCCTGAACCAGTACGTTGGTTCATCCCGACAACCATCTGGGATAAAGACATCATACCTCATCCCAAATCCATATAGAGGAAACCGCTTATATAGTGGGTCGTACTTATGTAAATACGACAATAACTACACTAAATAATCTTAGTCGGAGTGGCTCTGTACCAACTCCCCTAGACCCAGACTGTTCGCCATCTTGTCCCTCTAGGCGGCATCTGCAAGGAACCCTTGGGCTGTTTCTTGATAAGCCATTCGTTTTTGGAATTTGGTAGCTTTTCGGGTTGGTTCAAAAATCTAGTTCATGGAGGTCATTCGCAGAGAATGTTCACGCAGCCTGTTCGCAGATCCCTGCCCCGTCCTTCAGGCATAGAGTCACGAAGCGCTAAGATGCGAAGTCAAGGACTCACTAAAGCGCCGCGAAGCAGAAGGTATGATTCACATAGAGAAATCGTGAAGTACATAGAGCATCATGAATCGAGAGTGCTAAATTCTAAAATCTCGATGAAGTGAAAGGACAAAAGAGAGATCTGCTCCCCTATTTATAGGTGATGGCCTCCGGAGCTTCATGGCGCATCCATTTCACACTGAAATTTGCTGCACGATTAGCCTGTGCATCCCTTATCTTCCTCATGAGATCTCTTCACGATTTAGCTTCACGAACTGTTGAGGATTTTCAAGATTGAACCACAGACTACGTCCCTTGATTTCTTTGTGGCTCCATGTTTGAGGGGGGAATTTGTTGGCGTGAAAATGTGAGAAGAAGAAAAAAAGAAATGGATGGCCTCAAAAGGTTTCCACGAGAAGACCATTTCTGGAGCCCCAGTTTCCCCGTTCCCACTGCGAAGCAAGGAGGCGTGATTCTACTCGAACAAACTTGCTGTTCTCGAGCCTGCTGCGAAGAAAGAAGGCAGGATGCTCCACAAATGCATTTGACGTTTGCGAGCCTGCCATGAAGTAATGAGGCGGGACGCTCTATGAACGCATTTGACGTTCATGTGCCTACAGCAAAGAAACCAAGTCCCTCTTCGTACCACGTGATCTCTACTTCGCGATGCCTCTTCCCTATAAATACCGACCTCCCCCAAGTCCAGGGGGGGACAATCTAACCATTAAACTTCTTAGCATCCGAATCACGATTCATCTTCTATACTTTGAATCATGAGATGTGAGAGGTACTTATGCTCTGCGAAGTGCCTCCCCTTTTCATTATTTTGATACCATATTTCTAGAGGGAAGCCTTTCGCAGAACCTAAGGGAATCCGTGAAGGAAGGGGATCCCCAAGGGGACAGGGTCGTCATAGAGCATTTATGCTTCACGAAAAACCCTTCAAATACACATGATCCACATGATAAGGAATGGTCACCATCCTTCGCGAAGCACATTGCTTCATGAAAACTTTCTTCACATGGCACCTTTGCATCAGAAGGAAATGCTCCATGAATACCTTTTCACTTCACAAAGAAACTCCGATATGCACCTCTTCCCTATGATTGGGCTGAGGCGCCCCACTTCGTGAAGAACACCCCTTCACAATCACCCTCCGCCATGCGGAGTAACAGAGCTTCATAAGTGACCTGCATATGAATACTAATTTTTTGGAATTACTTTTCCAGTGCGACCCTCCTGGTTTGCACGATGTGATTTAAAAGTCCCTTAGAAAATATTGTCTGGTGTGTTTCTTCTCCCCATGCTTCTTCGCATAGGCACGCAAATTGATATTACTTCTTCGCATAGCCACGATTGCGTGGACCGCTCGATGGTTCACCCTATAACACCCCTTAACCAAGGAATTTGCTGCCTCCTCTGTTTACCACTGATTAGAGGGTACTAGTTATGCATGTCCTAGGGGTGCGGATCAAACCCATGTCATTCGAGATGCCGGACGTTAAACTGCCAAGCACCATCGTCCTCAGCAAATGATGTTAAACAGTGACCTCGCCATGTGCCTCGCACGCATGTTAACCCCACATTGGACATTCTCTGTGCCCATTGGTCTCCATGAGAATGACATATTCCCCCATAGGGGATGATATGATCATTATCATAATAGAATTTTTCCATTGGTAAAGTGAGACCATCTTGGTGTAATCCCCTAGATATCTTTTAGGACGTAGCATCCCTACTCCTCCTTTCTTCTATGGTCCCAAGGACTAGGGGGAATGGACACTGGATCCCTCTTTTATTTAGTACCAAATACCTCTCCTGATAGGCTTTATCACCACTGATCTTCCATCTAGGATTATATCCCAACCTCTTCGGGCTATTAACTACATGTAATCCCCACTTCACTTCTAATGGACACACTTTTTGTGACGTGATAATCAGTTCTCTACTGCCTCTTGTTTCTCACACCGAGCATGAATTACGTGGGCTTAGAGAAATCCCCGACCATGAAATCCTCCATAGGAGGCCTAGAGTGTAATCCCCACATCACATCTGAACTACGTTGTCTTTGATCCTTGCCAAGGCGGGGTACGTCAGAAGGATCCCTTAGGTTCAAGACGACCACCCATTGGACTCTAGGTCCTCCATCAATCAGTTCATTGACCCCCATCTAAACTACATGGTATTTGATCCTTGCTAAGGATGGGTATGTTGGAAGCCTCCCTGAGGATCTTCCCCACCACCCATTGATCGTTTCGACCATCTTTATGTTGGTTCACCAACACCTCAGGTGGCCAAGAGTGTATGCCCCACACCCATCCTGAACTACATGACATTTTACCCTTGCTAAGGTAGAGTATGTAGGAAGCCTCAACGAGGTTCAAGCCCAATAACCATGGGACCCCATGTCCTCCTTCACATCGGTTCACCGAAGCCTACTTGAACTATGGTGACTTTGATCCTTACTAAGGTAAGGCATGTAGGAAGCCTCCATGAGGTTAATTCCCACCACCGATGGGACCCTAGGTCCTATTTCACATCGGTTCACTGATGCCCAATTCTATATTATTGGGAAATTGATCCTTGCCAAGGAGAGGTACATAGGAAGCCTCCCGGAGGTTCATTCTCACCATCTATCTGGTCCTCAGGTCCTCTTTTATGTCGGATCACCACCGTCCAGCATGATGTTAAACTATGGACCCCATTCAGATGTAAGCCTTTGTTTGCCCATTTAGCGGCAAGTCATTGTCAACCTCATTCATTGGTAAGATGTTGACGTCCCCAATTGATGGTAAGTTGTCACCAGATGAATTATGAGGACTTTGATTCCTTGCCATGGGGATACATAAGAAGCCTCCATGAGATTAAATACTATCACCCATGTCTCATGCTGAGCAATCTCTCGATCCCATGTGTTCGAGGAAGATCATTCCCCAACCTAGAGGTTCTACTTCCTCTAGGTCCCATCCAAGAATCCATTATCACATGCCGCCTCCTCAGGTGTCCCATTGTCCTACTGAACTATGCAGACTTTGATTCCCTACCATAGGGATACATAGGAAGCCACTTTAACACTCAAGCCCAAAACCATCATCATCCTCAAGGTGGTTCCATCCCATTCGCTATCCAGTTCATTTAATTTTTTTATTATCCATCGTGGTTCTTACACGGGCCACCACATCCCAGTAGGATCATGACATCACATACCCAATTCCCCTCAACAGTAACTGGGAAGCCAACCACGCGTTGGCCTGGGCATCAGTGTTCCCTCCATGGGTTGCACACATCTGATCCACTCTAGTCAGTGTTCTGGTCAGTCTGATCCATCTCCGTTGGACTTTAAACCTGCGGCGTACCCTGTGTTAAACATGGGAATATGAAGAGAACCTCAGATACATGCCCATGGCAAATTATTCTCTGTGTTCGATGCGGGATGCCTCGAGCATCCCCACCCTCGAGAATCCCTAAAAAAGGGACTGAAATCCAGACACGACAATCCCCTAGTGCCCAGACATGCCACTGATGCCCAACCTGACTACTCCCATAAGTGAAGGTTGCTTCCCTGACCAGACCCCTTGGAATGTCCTGACAGACGCAATGTAATTAACTCGTGTCCATGAAGATATGGAACTAGTAAGAGTTTCACGAACAATGTATTAAATATATAATGGAGACCCGGAGAAGGTAACAAGATCTGAAGAGGAATCCAGAAAAGGAAGAACCAACATCCCATCATCCAGTTTTGATCATTGAGAAAATGTCCTAAAATAAGGAGCGAATGCCGCCCACCATTGGAAAGTGGGAATGCGGGGCAAAGAAATAGCGCAGCCATCCCCCCCCCCCCAAAGAGACAAACAGGCGCGCCACAACGAAAGTGTTAGAAAAAATATAGATATTAATTTTTATTATATAAATAATCATTTCATATCATAATAATGATTTCTAGAATCTTATAGGTATAATATCATTAGAAACATGGACACATAAAAAATAGTTTGTAATTGAACTGTATAATCTCCCAATAAGTTATTCATATCTAGTACCATTCATAGATATATCATACTTAATACATTTCATTATAACTTGAGGAAATGAAACATAAGATATGGTGATATCATATTCTCAATAAGGGTAAAAAAAAGATATATCAATGATAACATAATTATAACATTAGTATAAGGGTATTAGGAAATGATCATAAAATTTGAAAACAAAACCCTACATATCATGGATCATAATTTGAATCATGGAATAATCCTTAGTTGTTCATAATACATGAATCATAGTGGAATCAAATAATATGATCCCTGAGAGCATAAACATGGTATATGATGTACGTTCGAGTCATAAATATAAGCATAAGAAATTATTTCCATAGAATTCAAGTCTCACAAATGAGACTATCATAATGGAATGTGTTTACTTCCCAAAGCACATTAATATTTAATGTTCACTACCAATACTATCATAGTGGATTCAGTTCACTTCCAAAAACATCATAGTTTTCAAGGATCATTCCCAAGACCATCATAGTGGAATGATCTGATTACTGTAATGTGATAACTCCCAATTCCAGTACTATTTATCTCATGAGATATCTATATTTACATAATTCATTGGAGGGATATATAATTTTTGGCCCACCCATCACATAATAAAAATCAATCAAATCAGTTCTATAATTTCTTAAAAAATTAATTACATCATAACTTGTGAAAGGAAAGTAGTTTTCATAAACAATTCAGTACTGCATAACCTATGTAAAATATGGGTTTCATAAATATTTCATCAATTTATCTTATCACAACCCTTGAAAAGGGATTGAGTTTCATAAAAAAATTCAACATAATCAAAAAACATATTGAGAGAGAATAATAATGTGATCATTGCATTACATGACTAGTAAAATATAGGAAACAAAAAATGATTTCATATTAGATTTAAAATTATTTTAAAGTATCACTTGGAATAATTCTTGCAGAAAATAAACTTCTCACACAGAAATCAATAATTTTAAATATAAAAATTTCCCAAATAATATATAAAACATTTTTATGGAATGTGACTTTGGAAAATTGTAACCTAAAAATTAAATCATTAAAAATTAATGATATTAGGACATACCTTTCATTCTATACATAGTAAGATAAATATGCCTTTCACATTTTCTATAAAATTTCAGAAGTACATCGTTTTGAAAAGAAGAAAGATGATTCATTTTGTAAAGAAAAAGGAATACATGTTTAAAAAATAATTTTAAATATAATTGGTTGTTAGTAAAAAAATTGAAAATAGTTTTATAATATTAGTACAATGAAGAGAATTTATTTTGGACCGAAGAGAGAAATAAGGTCAATTTTCAATAACAACATTATTTTTGTCAATTTATTTTTTAAAGAGGGGAAATTAAAAAAATATCATAAATTATTACATTTATGAAAATAAAATTATTTAATTTATTAATAGATAGATCATACTATTTCATTATTAAAAACATAATCATAAACAATCATGTGAAATAATGATATTTGAACATAAAACTCATACAACTTTTACAACATATGAATTATAATACCCATGAAAGAAAGAAAAAAATATTGATACGAAAATTACAGAAATTTTAATAAGGCTAATAGTGAAACAAATTAATGTGAATTATATTAACCATATAAAATAAATAGGAGGTGAATATGACTTGTTCCTCACAAAAATAAATGTGAGGAAAAAACCCATTACATTTTATTTTCCTTCCACTGAATGTGTTCAAAACTCCAGTACAATAAATATATGATTATTAAATATATATTATATAGGAATATTCATATATATACTAACATATATTATTTACTTATAACCTTTTACCACTAGTTTGTTAACAATACTTTATTAATATTTCTGTTCCCAGAGATAACTATGTTTTTCATGTGAATTTTGATTTGGTAGGTTTTGTAATTTTATATTATTTATGGTTATATAATATCTATAATGATAAAAAATATAGAAATATAATATTTATTCATTAAATACATATCTATATATATATATATAATTTTTAGATAGAAAATAAATTACACCGTTCATGGAGATAGTATGCTATATGTATTCATGGATGATGATTCCAGTTTTATAATAGATGGATCGAACAAAATGTAAATATTTTTTCAACATTATATAATAAATTTTGTATCATATATTTAATATATATTAAATAAATATAAAATTATTACAATCCATTTCGAATAAAATTAATAATTAATCACATCACTTTTTGGAATCGGTAATCCACGCATACGGATGAATGATTTTTCATTTTTCATTGGATTAAGAGGTAAGAAGGTACTTGTGAAATTTTATTTATAGATGTATCATTATTTTATAAATATTATATATATATATATATATAATCACACTCTTCCATGATAATGGGTGATGGAAAATGAATGACATGGGTATGCCATGTTATATTGGGCTATACAAATGATTGATGGTTTCATTTTCCATTTGATGGAAGAGGAGACAGATATTTTTTCCCATTAACATAATAACATATTTATATATATAATTAACGTTTTTTATTATTTAATCATATTTTAAGAATACTTGAATGAGTTATAAGAAGAAATATTATGAAAATAGAAGGTTATGAACAATGCTTCTTCTTCCGACAACAACTTTATGTTTATACTTAAATCATCATTAGGATAGTATTATAACTAAAAAATGAACTATAGATCAATTATAGGGATGTTAAGGATTGGTTTTGGTAATGTATATTTATAACTAAAAATATCTTGATGTGTAGATAGGATTGAATTTGATGTGTCATTTTATTAGTGGGGAGAGGACCCACTAGAAACTTTTCAAAAAAGAATTCAAAATGAAAAAGTAGTTACTTAAAAAGTGAATCAAAATGGACGAATATCTGAATTAAGGATATTATAATGAGATAATAGTTTCTTCCAATTTTATTTAGGTAATCTTAATTGTTAATTGTTCCCTTTAGTTTTGGTTTAAACCCCTCGTTAAAACTGTTTAAACCAAAACTGAAGTATTTATTGTTTTATGTTTTTACTTTAAATTATGCCAAAAAAACTAAATTTAACCATAGTATATGATATAAATTATTCTATGTATAAACAAGGAATTCATTTTTTCAAATTCAGTTCACATAATTTTCTGAATTTAATTTAAAATTAAAACGACAAATGCAACATAAATGAGGTTCTCCAAAGAAAACATATTATTAAGTACAAAAAGATTATATATAAAACATTAACATCAATTAGAATCCAATGAACTAAATTAAAATAAAAATATTATAATTTAACTAATTTTACTTTTAAAAATATTTATAACACAATATAAATTTGTAAATGATATTAATTGAAAAGAAAATTCTTATAAAAAATCTGTATTTTTCACTATTCATCTTAAAATTAATTTTCCCAAAAAAATGAATAAAAATACTCTCAAATAATTATGAAATTTTGATATCAAAAGTTATTCACAATTTTTAATATAATGTATTTAAAAGTTATTTTTAAAAAAAGTGTGAAAATCATGAATAAAATATTTTTAGAAGAATACTATTTTAAAGCATAAAATTTTATTTCTTCATATCTCCTTACAAGAAAAAATGTTAAATGAATGGTAAAACATTTAATTAAATATAAAATATATTAATTTCATTAAATTATTCCACCAATATTTACAACTTTTATTTACAATTATAAAAACAAATTTCATGAAAAAATGCATTTTTTAAAAAAAATTCATCAAATGATTTTTATTTTAAATTTTATTTTTAATCCATTGGTAAGAGATGAATTTATTTTTAAACTATAAAATTTTTATAATTTAGTTATTCATATTTATAATCACTAATTTAATGTATATCTTATTATATAATACTATGTTGTGGTTTATTTTATTCTTTGGGTTGCAGGTATGAAAAGGTATCAAAGAGATTAAATTAATTTGAAAAAAATATTTCCTAAAATATAAGGGTGTTGCTGACTGGTTTTAACATATCCCAATATATATTCTTGAGATCAAAAAAAGGAATTTTTTTGTTTTATTCATTGATAATATATTATCATACTAATAGTCTAGAGACGATCATGAACAATATCTTCACATCATACTAAGAACATAGGGAGAAATTCAGCTGTATTTTAGGCTATCTAAATATATTTTTTGGTTCTATAAAAGTCAAATTTATTGGTGGTTCTCATGGAACTATGTTTGTGGAGTTGGATTGTGGGATTTTCTCAATTATACAAATTTCCTCATGATAGACCAGATGTTAGAAGATGCCACATGTACTATTCTCAGAAACTAAGAATGAGTGATAATTGACATTTTGTATTTCATCTTGGGATAGAGAAGTAATTCCATGTCTAATTTCTAGGATGGTATTGAAATAATATTGACCCATTGCGGTTTTTGTTTCTTTAATGAGTAGATTAAAATAAAATCTTGATGTTGGAGCATGAAAAAACGGTCGTGGGGCTATGACCCATGTGTTGGAGGATCATTAATTATGTGTCGGTCATAGTAGTACTATTATGCCAGTGAAGACCTATTTAGGTTCATGATCAAATTCCATAAGGATTTCCATTTGTAAATCTGTTGTGGTGGATGATTGAGCCAAGTGTGGCTTTACAATTATGGTTGTTCACTAAGGTAATATAACATTATTGTCTCAAAGGTGCATTTATGGTGCTATAGGAAACGATGAATATTTTTAGTTAGTGGAGGATATGGTGGAAAAGTATAACAAGGAATTGTGTATGGACTCTAGAGGGTGCGTTCAGATGATTGTGGAATTTCTTTTGGTGAGAATTCATTATTCTTAGGTGTGGTGGAGACATGGCGACGGTTGGATCATAGAATTTTCAGGACTAGTTATCCGAGGGAATTCCAACATGGGGTAACATATGAAGTAGGTATATAAAGTCACAAACCATAGAAAATATATTTTTTTGTAAATTATGGGTTTATTTTTATTGTTTAGTTACATTTTTTAGGAAATATGGTTCGTTTTTATTTCATACTTGTTATGTGGGTATGCCTGTACAATCGTTGGCTTTTGATGACTAGAAAAGGTGCTGATGTTGATTGGCTTTCCCAGGTGTGTTTGAATGGTATCCTAAGAATAATTATGGGTTCATTATTGATGTATGAGTTTGAGGTTATTTTTGGAATTTATGATGGATAAGGTTCCACAAATCCTATGATAGTTGTTGTATGTTAGATAATATAGAAAAGAGAACCATATTATTGATGAGTGATCGGGGGATGAAATTAATTATGATTTTATTATATGGGTTATTTTAAGATATATATTAGTGTTTTCGGTTTGAAAATTGGCGATGTTTTGGGTTGTGGACATTTGAGTGCCTTGAGCTAGAGGTTGTTACTTGGTTGTGATTCAGGCTAACATAAATTGAAAGAGGACATTTTCTATGATTGGTAACTGACATAGGTCAGGTTGTCTTATTGGATGTCCACCAAAAATATCTTCGGTAAGAGAATTATTATGGAAGGGATAATTTGATATCCTGCATTCATATGAGATGGTAATTATTGAAGGAATTTTTACATTCATTTTCTAGAGGAGTTGAATTTTGAATCAATACTTAGGATAAAATTATTTGGATTGGAAGGACTCAATGTAATGTTTTGATATTAGGAATTTAGTTTGGAAGGTCACTCTAGTGTTCACATGAGCCTTATGAGGTTTGAGTTAAGATTCAGATTTTTTAGGGTTTATAGTAATGGTGAACATTTTCAAGTGGATGACTTAAGAGAAACCATGAAACCCCTTAAAACTCATTTTTTGTTTATTTCATTTTTAACTAATCAAAATTCATTAGCATGGTCAGAGAATGGTTTGGGTTAAACTGTATAATCATAAGGTGAAAACATATGTGGTAATGGATATTTGGAGGTATAGTTCATATAGTATTCATGGTCTTATAAAAACTACGTGCCTTGTTGAAAATGGGTCTTGTGTAGTGTTTTGGTTCCTAGAAGACAATATTGGTACTAATAGTGAAAACAATTTGATGGATAATTTCTAATGATTTGTAATTATTCAAAGTAAAATGATAAAAAAATAACATTACTTTATTATAGAATGATTAGACCAGTTTTTATGGATCCAATCACTAGTTTTAATCAAAGAAAGTTTGGTTCGCCCCGGAGTCTCCTCATAACCCGGGGGAAAATGGGTCACTAGATTAGAAATAGTTCATTTTGAAATGTATAATCAATTTTTGTATTTATTTATCCCACTATTTATATACATATACAGTTTATATAATTTTTTTTCTTAAGACACTATTAGTGGTGGCCTACTGAGTTGAACTCAGACCCTGATTGGGTAACCATTTGACAAGGTTACTTGAGCATCTTCCAAATGTTTATTGTAGGAATATTTTTGGTCTCCAACCCATGTTTTTTTTCATGACTAGACCAATGGCTTGTATGGATTAGAATACTAGATGTGATTTTTCATAGTGATTATATAGATCTTTTTTATTGGTTTATTTTATTCAGGTATGTTATATAGCAGGCCTATTGGGTGGTCAATTGTATATATAGAATGGATATTCGGTCCTTTACTTCATTTTACTTTATCATGTCATGTTCATGTGATTTTTTATTTTTACATAATGTTTTCTATATGACTATTAGTTCTTTATTATTATTGTACAATATGATATGAGGGAATTGGCTCCTCAAAATACCACTGTGTACCCCTGATTATTGATATTAGTGGTTTTCATATGAGGAGGAGCACCTATGTTCAAGTGGTAAACCATCTCATGGAACTGGTTTAGTGGATTATAAGAGGGGACATTACATGCATATAATCCATAATTCCATTAATTATTTATGGATTTAAGGTATATAAATATAGGACTATTAGTAAATTTTAATTATAGGCATGAATATTTTCAGGATCTCTTTGTCATACTAACCCTTGAGTTTCCAAGGGATTTTGTGTTGTGAGTTTCTATTTTATGTATTCGTCATTTATATTGGATTTTGTGTTTATAGGATTTTATTGGGAGTTTAACTAGTTACTCAAAATGATCTTATGGTGAGAAGAAAATACAGTAAAGCTCATATAAATTTTTTTGATTGACTCACCATGATGGCGTTGTGAAGGTCACTTAGTTTTTAAATCATGATGGCAAGTTGATAAGAATCATTTTTTCCCCTTTAATTTTACATTTTATTCATTTTTATAAAGAAATTTTGGATTTGGATTGTAAATTTTTTTGGGTGAAGTATTATTTTATATATTTTAAAAATTTTGTTTAATATAATGTAGTTTTTATTTTAATGGAAATAAAAGTGGTTTCCAAAATTAATTGAATGATAAACATGTTTTTTATTATTTGAATAAATGGTTTTCAGAAATATGGGAGTAATTTATCTAATTTTTTATTATAAATTAATTATGAATCTATTTTTAAAAGGGTCATATTTTTTTCCAACCATCATTGTGATGAATTAATGATGTTTAAATATTCTTTATATTTATAAAAAAATATAATTATAAAAGTATCTGTGTATTAATTGTCTAAATGAGGAAATGGTTTTGTGAGAGGTTTTAAATTATTTAATGAGGGAATATGTATTTTCGGTTCACATTATTTTATGAAACATATATAAATTATTTTCATGAAAATTGATTGAATTTTAAATAAAAATTAATGTTTGTTTTTTAGAAATGGGAATTTTGAATAGGTGTTTTCTCTTGGTGAATTATATTTCCAGGACAATGTTTCTAGTTCTATGACCTACATAAATTTTACCTATATTATTAGTTTATATAAATTCTATGAGAATCTCTAATATAGAATTTATTATTTTTTATGTTTGGTACGGTCTAGTTTATGAGTGGAAATGATTATATATTTTTGAGACTTGTCATTTCCTTCTATAGGGTAGATTAAATTAATAGGTGATTCTTGATTAGTTCATATTATTTGGAGTTTCCATGGTTGACCCTTATAGATTGTATTCATTTTGGGAAATTACCCTAAATCAGTTTTTAGACGAGCCTCATGGTTTCAAGGTGATGTCATCCTTCTTAGGAGGCTCTACCATTAAAGGAATGTACATGGGTAGATTTGGTAATTTTTTCAACGAACTAGGTTGAGAAAATTATTTTATTTGACCAGTAGGATTCATTGAGAAATGGTTTTCTTGATGAAAGGTCTCGTGTGACTCCCCCCCTAAGCCTATTTCCATGTTGTTATTGTGATGAATGATTTTTGGGGGAGTTATGGTCGTATTTATTCCCCCATTTTCCTATTATACTTTATATGATTTTCCCAATAAGGAGAATCAAATATTCTAACCACTTATCCATAAAAAAATTTAACTGATTATTTTGAGTAATTAAATTTATTGATGTATTTAGGCATTTTATATATATGAAGATAGTTTTCCTTTACCAAGTGGATTTCTAATATAGTGGGGAGAGAACCATGTGAATTCCTTTATAAGGAATTTTTTTACCTTTTAACATTGTGTGTGCTTCATGTGTGGGGTTTTAGTTTTGTTTTAGTAGTAATATTCCACTTATCATATGAGGAAGTTGTGGAGTTTGGTTGGGTACCTATTTTGTTATTCTCACAAAAACACTCCCAATAGAAGGAAACATGTTTACCATTAGTCTCTATTTCTAATTTGGGATATCTTCCTTGAATATATAATCATGTTAAATTTGGGTTTTCTCTTCAGGCCACTTTTGAGTTGGGTTATTTTTTAGGTCCTAGGTTGTTCATTATAATGTGGAACCTTACCTTTCTCTTAGATTAACATCATTTTCGGAGTTCATTATAGTTATTTATGTTGTTGTAGTGGGACAACTATAATGTGTCATTTTGTTATATTGAGGATAATAATGTTTATTTTTATCTTTAATCATATAATTTCATCATATTTCTTACCTCTCATAGTTAGAATGGTCTATTGAACCTATATTTCTTGAGTCAGCTGTTTGATAAATAGATTTTTAGGGGACAAATGTGTTACGGTGGGGAGGGATAGAACACCCTGCGACTTTTTTTAATATTTTATTTTTTTATTTAATATATTTTTTACCAGATAAAAATATTTAAGGAAGTACCAAATTTTAATTATTATATTTTATAGTTTATTCTCAGGAACATGGTTGACACATAGTTAGTTTAAACCAAGTTACATCTGTGAAAATATTTATGGATCATAATAGATCTGAAATTAAAATATGGGACATTGATTTTCAATATGTGATTCCTTCACAAGTGAAAATTTTTTTCCCAATATAAATTATTTTTTAATGTTTTGAAATTACACTATCACCCACTATTTTTTATTATGTCACGATCCCTCTTCCACAAATCCTTATTCTCGAAATGCACCAACCTAGAGGAGCACAACCATAAACTCCCCTTATTATTCATGTAAATGAAAAAAGATTCAATGAATTTTCTCTATGATTCTGGTTTAATTATTAAAGTCAATACCCACCTCTCATTATAACTTTCCTTATTGTTGACTTTTATTATTTTTTATTTTCTATGCATCCCCTGGATGAACTAGAATCCATAGGGGTGTTTTTTTTCAATTTTTGAGTACTACGACACATGAGACCCTCTTTGAGGCTAGTTATAGTTATAATTACAGAATTAAAAAACTTCCTACTAAATTATTATGGGTTTCTAAATATACAATCTTTTAAATTCTAGAACCCATATTTTTTATTCCTTATAATAAATCTTTTTTGGTTTATTAATATTAATAAATGTTTCTATGAGTCCATTTGAAAGGGAAAAAATTTTCAATTATTTTCCAATAAATATATTAAAGTTTCCCTCAAAAAAGATTATTCTAAAACTATTCGTGGACATTTTTCCACAAAAAAAAATATATTTGGTAAAATCCTAAACATCCTTTACAAAAAAATTATGATGTTTTTAGAAAGCTGTATCAAAATTTTAGTATATCTTCTCATTTGGTTGTATATTTTTAATTATAATTTAATTCAATTTGTGAAATTAAATTTATTAATAAAATATATTGTGATTTTCATTGAAAGAAAATTTGATGATTTAAAGTGTTATATTGGAATAATTTTGTGGTTACATACATACATGGGGACACACACACACACATAGTGATACATATACAAATTTACATTAGAATCCATAAATTTGGGGATTAGGAAATATATATGTATGTGTTCATTTGTAAATATATATGGATCTTAGAAAGATAATTATTAAGAAGATAAATTGGGTATCCAAACTCAGTTTCCAAAGAAGTTTTCAAAATGATTTCTAATATATATTTTAAAGGTACAAATGAAATGTTTTATTTTAATAAAAAATTAATTTAAGGGATGGTATGATAACCTAAAACAATTACTATTATATATTTGATTATTTCTTTTATGTTAATTGGGTATATTAAAATATTTCCCATGATTTTGAAATAGGATTGTTTAATGGGGATTTAATTTCTCTGAAAATCTAGTTACTTGTGATAGGTTCATTAAAAAAACTTTTTAAATAAAATGAAAAAGTATGGAATTGGGGAAAACACATGGGATTTTAGTTACCTAATAGGGGAATTATATTTTAATTATCCCTTTTTTCATTACTCCATATTAATAACCTAGGGATTATACCAAGGGTTCACATCCTTAAAAACATTATTTTTCAAGTACTTATATTTAAAATATAAAACATAAAATCATGAATCCTCTATTACATTATAATGGATAAAGAATGTAAATGTATTTTATTAAACAATTTGAATAATCATGATGTTTTTTCCTAGATCCTATAATTATTTTAAATATTATTGGAATAAGGTGTTTCTAAAATAGATTTAAAAGAGGTATTACAAATGTGTTTTCAAATAAATGTTTCAAAGGACAATTTAACATTTTTCTATGTTATTCTATTTATTAAAAGAAAAAATTATGCTTTATACTGTTAGATTTAATATTATTTTATGAAGGATGGGAAAAAATTGATCATTTATTTCAATCTAGAACACTATGTATCATTTGATTAAAGATGATTCATGGGGTGTAGTTTCTCTTTGTCATGCCTACGTATCAATTTAGTCGTGCATATAATTGTAAGGTTAATATAGGTTTTAGTTATTTTTTTAAGTTACCATAGATAATTGATTGATTTTTAGGTTTGATAATGAGTCATGTAGGTAAATAGATTTATTTCATTTTATTTTTTTTACTTATTATTTTTTAGAACATTACTATAGTAGGCAATTTACTATATTATTGTTTAGGTACATAAGAACACACTATATGGGAGACTAGTAAATGAATCCATCAGTAGATATTTTTTAAATATGGAATGAGTTAGGATAGAAAAAGTGGAATAGTAGTATTTATAATTGTTTGTATGTTTAAATGACTTAAAATATTTAAAATGTTTTAATATCTATTTAATTTTGGCATGGAAGATCAATGAATGGGTGGTTCATTATGAAATTTTTATCTTTTCATGTTTCATTTTTTCCTAATTTCATGTTTAAAATCAATCAAACCTATTTATATTTTTTTAATTTAGTACTTTTCAACAATCCAGGGTAATTTTCCATAGGCACCATGTATAACATGTGACAAATCATGTTCCTAGAAATGGGAAAACATAGGTTTTTTCATGACATAATGAATCTAAGGGTTCCTCCTTGATTGAATTCTAGTAATTATTTTTATTGGAATATTGGAAAAACATTGGATGATTCTTCCAGGAAATGAAAATTTCAAGCATGCATTCCCAAATAATATCCTCAAGAATCAAGATGGCCAACTAATTTTTTTCATCCTTATGAAAGTGAAACATCATTCTCTTCTTTTCTTAAAACCCATCAACTCTTGAAGAATCCTATGGAAATATAAATTGGAGACATAGTAGTGTTATGGAACAATAGTAGAAGGGATTACATAATGACAAATGATATCTTAATCATAAATGAGTTGTGACCCTCTATCCACCTTTACTCACAGATTATAAATAAATGGAGAAATTTTTTCAAACATTCAATGGATATATATTTATAATTTTTCCCACTCATTTTTATGTGGCATGATGAATCAAAAATTCATTGACATCACGACCCATATCTATGCTAGGATAGGACATGTTTTCAATAACTTAACATATATTTGATTCATAGAGTTGACCAATCGATAGGGGAAATACAATAATACAAATTCAAAATGATCCATACTAATCATGGGCCACTAATAATGATATAAAAAGTCATATAACAACATGGTATGTCCATGTTGAATGGTCCAAATAGACCAGTCCACACCTTTGCCAACTCCTACCTCAATTCCATGGGAATGATGGGCGTATTTTGAAAGATAAGATCACCCTTTTTAGACCGAGACAAATCTAATGAGGACTCCAAAGAAATTAAAATCCTAAAATTTACCTATTAATTTGAACACTATACTAGAAGAAGATGAAACTAGGTATCTAAAAAAGTAACACCCAACAAAAAATAAACAAAAATACCTAATATCACCCCTCATTAAAATCCAATTTCATATTCTGAAATTACACCATTAGTAACTATTCCACCTCCAATTGTATCATTTCTTCAGTTGGTAATTTTCTATTTACAGAATGGGATTCCACATTCCCATTTATGGGGTTTCATTCTATATAAAAAATCCTAGATCTAGATATACTCTACATAGTGCCTTTTATATAGATTAATATATTTCTATATGAAGGACTAATTCATTATATTGTTCTTGGAAAACACCATAAAACACTCCTAGAATAGATAGTGGTGCCACGACTTTAAGGAATTCATGAGAATCACTAACTTAGGATCATGAGTGTGGGTAATTTTTTTCAAGGGGGAATAATTTTTTAGAGCCATACATCATAAAATTTTCACAATGCAACAACATCCACACCAATCAAAAAACTGAATCATTACAATATATAAAATAACACTGATCGGTCTTAGGGAGAATCAGAACTAGAGATGAATTCAACCTCACCTTTTACTCCTCAAAACACCATTGAAACATCTTATACCATTCAAAAATACCCCTTTTTATTAAAAAATATCAAGAGTGAATACACACAAGAACATTCATGTGAAAAACCTATAATATATAACTAAACCATAGAATATGTTAATCGAGAATACATTCATGGGATAAAACCAATACATCACTATCTTGATCATCAAAGGCTCCACTATGAAATACTTCTCAGATAACACATTACCCAAAAATATCATGTATTTAATATCAACTATGATTTAGATAAACAATCATTCATGAGGTTCTATTTGTGTATTTTCAAAAATGATTGTTATATGGTCCTCATGTTCATACCTCGACATAGAGTACACTAGGATAATATCTAAAAACCCGAATGATTCAATCCACATAATGATGAACAATCTGGTTCATAAATCAAATGAAAACCACAATAGAGTGGGTAATGATGAATTGTACAACTATAGAATCATAGTTCCAATACCTACTACTGAGAACTATATTAGGACTATATGCTTCCAGAACCCTCAAATAATTGTATCCCAATCTCACATCAGTCCTTGAAAATCATTGTGATCCACAAAGATAATTGAAGATATCATTAATTTCAGGGAATATGTATTTATTTTTGAAATTAAGAAGGTTTATACATTAGTAATCGATGTAAATTTGGAGGATTCCATCAACTGTAATTGAAATAATAACTAAAGAAACTAATGGTTATACAGTCTATATTATAAACCCTTTACCTTAAAAATCATTGCCTGATATTTCTACTCTATCATCTTAGAATGATCCATCCAGCATGATGGAAAGGTGATATATCATATCTTGATATGTAATTCGATGGAAAAATATACCTCATACTAGGGAAAACCCCTAAAAATTCATCTTGAAAGACATCAGGACACCTTTCTAGCACCCTTGGAATATGAAAAATTGAACTATGCTCAAAAAAATAAAATAAGGACTACCACAACTAGAATGAGATCAATCCAACATCTTGTATAATTAGTACTGATGTCCCAAATCGAGGGTCACAATCACCCTAGAGTATATGTGTGTTCACATTAAGTTATTTGAAATATACTCCATGATGATAATGATTGATCTACACCGTGAAACAGATCATATAATACATGAAAATAATTAGAATGAAAATTTCCATGTAATGAACCTTGAAATACTATAATATATTTAAATCTCTAATAATAACCCAAAAATCATGAAATGTAAAACCCCACTCCTTCCTCTTTCCCAAATGAGTGAAAATATCTATAAAATTGGATATCAATTCTTCAATTCACCACATATAATCAACCATAATGTATTTAATGAATGATTGGGTTGAAGCATTTCCAAACCATGAAAATTAAATGGAATATGTATCGCGAACCATACAAAGAATAATCATGGTCCAACATTTTACTCCTCTAGACCTTGTAATTCCATAAAAATTCCACATATGTGGGAACTATTTCATTGTTTTTAGTGGAATTAGAGTCCCCCTATATAGGAGGGAGAGATCCTACTCCAATTTGAAGCATCTAATTTCACATATTAACCCTTGGAATGATAATAACCCCCTTAATTCCCTATGTAGGAAATAAAATGTAGTTATAGAGATTCCACAAACATCCACACTGATGGGATGTCCTTGGTGCCTTTTGGAATACTTTCATGGTATTCATTGGGCTCCAACAGTAATAAAGTATAACTAAATTACATAAAAAAGAAATTTAATATTTTGATAAAGGAAACCACAAAATTCCATAAGTATCCTTATTTACACCTCATGTATCCTCAATTCATGAAACTAATAGATTTGATCTCCCCAATAGCAATAGGGGGACCACTCATATCAATCAAAATTTAATTTCTTCCATTACTCTTACTACATTGTCCACCAATTCTACATTGTCTTATATAAAAATAAGAATAATCCTTGATTAGAACAATGGGTGTAAACCCATTTTAAATTTATAAGACTCATATTTTCATTCACTTGAAGCTCAGGTGAATGTTTAACCATCTTAAAAAAGCAAGTGTCATATTACATTAAATAATTTTCTTCATACTCAAGTGTCAATTGCTCCCTAGAATTATCAACTCTTAATGTATTAATATAAAGGTTTTGGTTTAAAATATTCATTACCATAGTCAATAAAGGATAATAATGATTTTTATCTAATATAATCAAGTCCCACCACCTCCTATATTTCTATTCATTCACATAGGTTAAAAAACAATCATTGGATGTCTTATTAGTGTAAAGAAATTGTAACATTCATTCAATAAATCCTATTTTTTTTGTTCTATAGGTCCTCAATCACCTCAAAATGTTTCTAGATTATGAATCATGAACACCATAGCATTATCCACCATCCATTCCTAACCAAGGTAACAAATTATACCAATATACTGAATAGTCATGATAACAGATTCAATGAGATGATAGTCCATAGGAAGATTGGAATATAGTGTATTCCCTATAGTTTCCTCCATCAGTTTTCTATGAGTCCATTTTAAAGTCGTGGTCTTTTAAAAAATACACAATGAACAATAAATTCCATATTAAATTCCAAAACCATCAATTTAATCACAAAAATTCATTGAATTATTCTTAAAAATGTTATAGATATAATCACACCAAATAAAAAATATAGGTGTGAAAACATTTAATGTATAAAATATTTATCACTGGGAAAGATATGGCCACATGGTTTGACAAACCATGACATAACTATTCAAAAGGGAACTATGATGATTGTTGTCTAGGCCGTATGGGTCCTTTATTTTTTCTACTAACCGGGTTCTTAAATCGTGAACATCATATTTCCTCCCCCATTTCACCCTAAAACATAAAATTCACCAAAACATCACATAAATACTTATCAAAAATGATAACAAAAAATATATAGCATAAAATATCCTCAAAAAAGACAAAATAATTTTAAAATTAAAGACAAACCACAAACATCCAGGGTAACTCTAGGATTAACCCGAAGGACAATTAACCATGCACTCCCTTACAATCCCTTATCAAGATCTGATAATCATATCTCAATACTAGCCTTACTACCCCAATAAAAAGAGTTATATGATACTATTTTGATTATAAAGTGGCCGTAGTATCCCATACTTCACTTTTTACAATTTCTAAATACGGTTTCTATTCCCGACATTCCAGTTACATGAACCTTGGTTTCAAAAAAATCTTTTAAAAATGGTTTCAGACTTAGAATCTAATAAATATCACATATATTCCTCCCAAATATTTGGTATGTCCCGTTAATTATTTGGATGTACACTCCAAAAAATAAATAATTTCCGAACTTATAAATTAACAAAAATAGTATAGTAAACAACTGTAATGAACAGAAATTCATAAACATATCAACATCAGTTTAAAAAATGAAAACCAACATCCATAAATTAGAATAAAAAATGAGGTTGAGAGTTGAGAGGTCAATAAAATATATTCTAAAAATAGTATTGATAAAAAAACTTTTTAAATCCTCATATCCCCTACCACTACCACCAATATGTAAACCTGGTGTTTTAATAATATATGATAGATTATTCATACTGCATGAAACATTTACCTATACACATGTATTAAAAAACCCAATCCACATACACTCAATGTCTTGTATAGGGTGAATGAAAATTCCTAGTATGATGCCCCAATGAATATACATAAGACCTTTTGATATGAAAACCTTAAAATATAGTTTCGAACCCATTTTGTAATACATTTATATTCTTTAAAAAATTAAATTTTAAAATATTGAGTATCTTATGTAATCTAATTTCAAAAGAAATATAATAAAGTTAAGGAATCATATAGAAAACAATGGAAAATTAGGAATTATCAACATCAACATAAGCTGAGTAAATGGGGATATAATAAGACAAAAAAATTCATGAATATTTCATGTTACATGAGATGAGACTAGGCCCATAGTTTCTAATGGAATCTAATGATCACTCAAAAAATAGTGGTAAACCTTTGCAATCCTAATGTAATATTATATATTAAGGTCTCATGAGTCCTAACTAGAAACGAATCCTAGGATGTTTATAACTAATTCTAGGGTACCAACTATTCACCCCCCCCCCCCCCCCGTACAAAAGTTATCCCACGTTCCAACCAAATAAACTAATTCCAAATCAATATTGAAGATATGAAATAATAACCCATAATCATTAATACTAATTTAAATAATATTTTAATTGAAAAAATAATTATGATTATATTTGTGAATAACGAGTCTCTATGAAGAATTTTATCCAGAATATTAATTACATAAAATCTATTTTCTAATGAAAACCCATGAAGTTTGGGATATTTGTTCAGCATCAGATGGTACAATATTTTCAGCATTAACCAGGATGTTTGAAGTCCTAATAGAATTTTTTTATGAACACAACATATGGTTTATTTTACAAGGGTGTTCGATGAGGACAATTATATGGTTACTTACAACCTTATAGAGGGTGGAAATCAAATTTTCTACTGCAATGTATATTCCATCAATAATCATGTTGACATGAGGCTGTTATAGGGGAAGATGCAGCAAATGTCAAACACTTTTGCAGATTCATGGATGATCTTGGGGGATTTTAAAACCATCCTTAATATAGAAGAGATAATGGGCATGGTAACAAATAAAATCATTATAAAAGAGTTTAGAGAGTGTATAGATAAAATCTGTCTGGTGGAGATTAATCTCATTGGTGCTAAATTCACATGGTAATTGGGTTATTTCAATGGTTCAAGGGTGAGAAGAATTGACCGGGCTTTTGTGAATCTTGCAATACTGTGTTATTAGAAGTATATATCATGTGTTTGTCCTTAAAAACTAAACTCTAATCATTATCATATATTGATAATCATGATTTGGAATTAAAGAGGGTAGTTGATTCCTTTTAGGTTCATCAATTTCTGTGTTGATCTTACATATTGCTCAAAGATAGTCAATGAGATCTGGGACTCAACAAGTTATAAGGGAAATCATCTGTCATGAATTTCCATGTTTAGGATGGTAAAGAGTAAATTCATGGACTCGAGAAAAGTTATGTTCATCTCATTAGATGCTGAAATTGAGTCACATGAATTCCATGTTCATGACATTCAAGAAAGTTCCACAAGATCCAATTTTATAGGGGTCATGCAACTAGGGGGTGACCTGTCTCTTAATCTGAAAAATCTGGTAATGATGAGGGACACCATAAATTGGGATACCTTCAAATATAGATAGATTAATGAGGGGGATAAAAATACCATGTTCATAAACACCATAAAAGGGATTATAAGAGTGAGTAGACCCCATTATCTTATTAAATATGGTGATAGTATTTTGGAGAACATGCATGATCATGAAAACCATATTGTTTCATTATAAAAGAATTTGTTCAATATGAAAACTCAAAATGAAACAATTAGAGACAAAATAATTCGAAAACATATTAATGAACAGGATAATAAACTTCTTACTTCAATTCATATGGATTTGGGAATCAAGGAATCAGTGTTTGGGCTCAAAAAGGATAGCTGCACTGGACTTGATGGCTTTAAAAAAGTTAATTTAAAAGCTATTGCGATATCATTCAGAATGAAGTGTGTATGCTTGTTAAGTATTTTTTCAGTTGTGGACAGTTCCCTATAGGGTTTAATGCTCATTTCATTCCTCTAATTTATAATGTGGAGAATAAAAGTGAAATTGGTCAATTCAGGATAGTTTCATTAGTGAACACAACTACCAAAGTCATTATAAAGTATATAGAAAATATTCTTGATTGGGTCAGTGAGAAAATTATATCATGGAACCCATTTGGATTCATCAAAGGAAAAAACATACTAGATTTCCTTATCACTGATTTAGAATGCTTTAATTATCTTCAGAAAACAACAAGGGGAGTAAATGTGGATCTGAAACATGATATTATAATTGATTTTTATATGATTGATTGGGTAGTCATGTTTTCTATAGATTTTGATTCAGTGAGTTTTTTGTTTAACAGATTGAAATGGGGATAGAGTCAGATCACATCTTATTCCTAATTTATGGGTCACTAGAGGATTACATCGCATGCTCTTGCGGTGTGAGAAAGGGGGACCTACTATCTTAAATTGTCTTGGATATTACTAATTATTACTTAAGCAGAATTCTCATTGATATGTTGGACAAGAGAAATATTTCCACTATCAGAGCGGTTAGAGGTATCTCTTCCCCTTCTCAGTTGTTTTTATATAATAATATTTTTATCTTGACACATTGGATATATAGAACATTGATAATCTCAAATGGACACTCCTTCACTATGAATGTGTTTCAAGACAGAAAATTAATTGGGGAAAGTCCTTCATTTACATTGGAAAATTCTTTTCAGCTGCAAGAAAGACTCAAATCATAAATAATAATGGTATTGGAGAGGGATATCTTCCAAGAATCGGTCATGGGGTTCTAATGTTTTAGGGATATCCAGATCACCAAACTTTTCAAAAGTCCTCACCTAGGTCAAGAAATATCTTTCCTCTTGAATGGGGAAGCCTCTTTCAATTGAAAGGCATGTTTTCCTAGAAAACATGTTATTGTTTTATACCTCGTGTATCCCTCCGTGCTCTAAAAACTCCCTACCTTAGTTATTAAGGCCATAAACACAATGATGATGAATTTTGTTAGGATTTAAAATTTGATTGAAATGAAACTCATCACAACAAAGTGAGGAAAATATTACATGCCTTCCAGACAAAGGGGCAGTAATGAATCAAGAATCATAGTGTTTTAATCAGACATTGCAATCCATGTTTATAGGGAACGTGATCTATAATAAATTTTCATCTTTAAATTTTCATAGAAATAATAATATTTCAAGAGTTATTACAGAAAATAAGGGTTATCCTGACTCTTCTATACAACCTGTTTTCACTCTATCTTTCAAATCCTCAAGAGGCACTCACATTGAGTTGGAAATTTGAACTCTTTACTGAAATTATGGAAATACAACTAGACTGGAACACCACTTATTGAGATAATTAACACCTAGTAACATGCTGTTAACACCAACCTCTCTATCATGAAGCTTCTTGAGCATCTTCATGGACTTCTTGATGAGATTTCATACATCATCATTGACTATGATTTTATAATCCAGGACGACATGATGGTTTGAAAGGGTCTCAGAGTAGTGTGATGGACTCAAGATGATTCTAAAATAATTTGATGTTGTGTGTTTACAAGTGTATTTGTGATTAGAGTAATAAATGTATACTCTCATAAAGATTTACACTACTATGGAGACATTTTTATAAAAGAGTTCCAGTGAATTATAAAATTTAATGGATTGGGATATCTCTGTGCTCGAGGTGTGTTTTTCCCCCACTATCGGGAAAATGTTAACCACTTCTTCCTATCCTACAACACTACTTCCTCCCAATAGAAATCAGTTCTTGTCTTATTTGATCTGATTTCCCCTTTACAATTTTGATTTTGTATTTTCTATGTTCCATTTTGGAGTCCAACAATCAAAACAACTTAACGTGATAATTTGGGTTCTATGTGATGATGTAATTCACTCCATTTTGAGGCCCCATAACAATATTATCCATCGTAAGGTTCAATTTCATGAAGGTACAACTCTTTCAGACATTTATAAGTCCATAAAAATGGTCATATCTATGATCAATGACCAATGCATCAATTTGGTAAGGGAGCTAATAATATTTTAGTGGATGAAAGTTACTAGGTTATTCCCTAAGATAAGGGGAACACTAGAGGTTCTTTGGACTTATCCATTCAATGGATGGTTGAAATGTAATATTGTTGGAGCCTCCTAGGGGAATCTAGGATCATTAGGTTTCAGGATGATTTTTAGGGACTCCCAGGGAGATGTAATGGTGTGAAATTAGGGTCCTTGCAGACATGTCCCTGCCTTGGAAGCTGAAATGACAGAATTTATCATAGATGCTAATATATCAACTAAAAATAATTGGATTAATATCTGGTTTGAGTGTGATTCAGCAACACTCATACATGTGATTAGAATGGGTTAGAGTTAACTTTCATGGAAACTGTAAGGTAAATGGATCAACTGCCTTGAATGGATATCCATCAAAAATTATTTTTTCATGCATACTTTTCTAGAAGAAAATTATATTGCATGAGGTATTTCTAATAAATTTATATTGAATGAAAGCTTCATGAGGTTGAATGATATTCTAGATGACTTGATGAATTTTCTTGTTCGGGATATATGTAAAATACCCTCATTTGGGATTGTTTAACTCCCTTCTTTTTTCAATATTAGATCCTATATTCTCATTTTTCTAAAAAAATGAAATCCCATGGGAACTCCACATTGATACTACTAAAATACAACTATAATAATAATCCATAGAAAAAATATCTAAAATATTTAATATTAGACATATTCCATGAAAAAAAGTAAATCTCATCAATAGTAAGAATTTGAAAGGAATAATGTGTTCATGTAGTAACACCATAAATAGATTTAAGGAAAAACTATTGCCCTCAAAAAATAACACCAAATATGAATCATCATGAATTTAAAACATATTAAAATTTAATAAAACCCAACCATAAACCCTAGTGTTCCAACAATATAGACATTAATGATAGGGTTCGATAAAAAATTAAAAAAAAAGGAATTGGTGGTATTATAGAAGCCGAATTCTAATGGAATCATAGTTTATCAAAAGAGAAACCACAAAACCCAATGAAGAGATCATAAAAAATGAATTGGAGAGTGAGAATCATTGATAGAGGGGGCCTAGTTCACATATGGGAGAGTAAATAGTGGGAAATGAGAATAAAAATTGATACACACCATTTAGTAAATTCACAATTGTTTACTTTACCTAGGAAGAATAAAATATTTAGCGACATGGTTTTCTAAACCATGAACCAACCAAGTGGGTAACCACCGCATTACAAAATAATATACACAATTTTCCAAAATATTCCATGCTAAAATATAAATTTTGTGGTAACTATGAAAAATGTATTTTTGTCCATCCCCCCAAAACCTCCCCATCACTATAAGAATAAGGTTTCTAATAACTATGTGATAACCATGAACACAAACCTGCTCCCCCATAAATTCAAAATTTAAAAACCAAACTACTTCTAAAACATAACTAAATTAAATGAACATAAAAAATAAAAATTAAATATAGTTAGTACATGTTGGGTTTGTTTCACTTTCCAATTCCTCATAAAGAATAGTTTAGATTGCTCATTTTTATTATGGCATTGACTACCTTTGTTTAATTTAGATTATGTTATTGAAAAATCATAGTAGTTGATTAACTCCACCCAGATTTGGTGATTTTTTGGGATGTTTCTTTTTGAATATATATTTTAATCTCATTCAATTAGAATATATGTAATATTACACTTCATAGAGAATGTTCCTTTTGATTTTCACCATTAATATCATAATTTCAAAAATACAGATCTTACCTCAAGTAGTTTTACTCATCGGTCCTCAATTTTATTTAGGCTTAGGCTACTAATAAATCATTTTTTGAGGAAAAATCCTAAGGATTTCATTGAAGATTAACTATATATCACAAAATCATATCCACATGAGGGTAGTGTGATTAATTATTTTGTGACTGGACTCCTATGGAGACCCTTAAATATCTCATCACATTCCTCCAACCACACATAAATTACCTCCCTTCCATATTAACATAGTTAGTGTGCTAGAAAATTATGAGAAATTTCCAACAAATTATTCATACTACCCATCCATCCAAAGAAAAATATATATCACCCAAACACATTTTATTTTTAGACATTTCTAAATAGAAGTTTTATTTAATGGATACACAAATAATACATCACATGAGATCAAATTCCTCAATAATATGACTAGGTGCATCAAGAATTAAAAATTACTAAACATAGTATACATCTTATCCTTATTAAACATTTATAAGAAAATACTTCTTCTCATCATATACCACCTTTATCATGGATTATATGATATTATAATTAATTATGACTTCCAAATTGTTTTTAAGAAATCTCATAATACTATATTCATCATGTCCATAATGATTTCTAGGACACTCGTAAGTTCAAATGGAATTAGTATGAACTAATAGTGTTTATATCTAAAATAAAGAGATATATTTTTAATATATTATCTCTTTATCTTTAGTTGATTACAACTATAATTAAGATATCATTTATTTGTTTATGAAGTCCCTTGATGTTGGTTATAAAGCTCCACAATCCTTAGATATATATACTTTTTATTTATGGTGAATTACTTGTTCTCTTGGTAGTAGATTGAAATACACATTGAACCGTATTAAATCATAATAATGATCACTAGTATACCTAATACTACTCCACTAGGTTATAAAAGATTATTTCTCAAATTATATTGTATTATCATGTTCATCATCTCTTGTTCAATATTGTTAATCACAGTTATATGTGTCGTGCCAGGTATAATTTCTGTTGTGAAATATACATTATAATATTCAGATGGCCATGAAACTAGTTTAGTAAAAAATTATCATATTCCCTTATAATGGGTATATCATTAAGGTTGTTAAATTTCTTTTTATTTAAGAATTAATAAAGATGTGTTTCATTATTTGCTTTTAATACCAATGTCTTCAACAGATTTTCTAAGGAAAATTCATAATATTCCTTTCATTTATATAGTATCATGACCAGGATCAATATATATAAAATGAAATAATTTTCTTTCTATATTATGTGAGATCAATATAATATGATCAAATATAAATGAATTATAGTGTAAAATTATTCAACTGGAAGAATCATTATATTTTCTAAAAGAATCTTCCGACATAAGCTAACTAGGAAAGAGTCCAATATGTGATTTGAAATAATTTCACCATTATATGTTATAATAGATATAATTTCTTCAACATATCAAGGTGGTGATTTTATTATTTTGTAAAACATTCATGATATAAATTAATGTGTGGTGCATTAATAAAATAAAACATTCCCCATTTTGGGATGAATATTTAGTATAACATTCACCACATAATTTATTGATCCAACTCAGTAGTAGATATGGTATATAATCTAACTTACTATATTAGCATAGGTGGTTATATATATTAACTTACCTCATACACTATTCGATTTATATATTGTATTTTATATTTCCCATGTTTCTTGTAGTTGAATCATTGAACCATATGTGGTGTGTTGGAAGTTTCTTCCTTCCCTCCCTCATATTTGTTGGATTATTTAAGTCCTCGTTATATTAATTAAATTTATTTCCTTAGTTACCACACATTAATAATTTCATCCTTCATTTGATTCCATTTTTAGAGTTCTTGATTCTATATCATTTATAAATAATAAGTTAGATCTTCTAACCTCATTTGACATTTGATCCTTCTTTAGGAAAAATAACCACTGATTTGGGGTAGCCATTTCTATGAGATCATTCATAAAACTCTACCACAAAAATAATATCACAAAATACAACTTCTTTATATCTATTAAAATCTTTTATCAATATGAATTTTCAAGGATGTGGATTTTAACCACTATGGAATCTATATATTTTTATATCATTATTGTTTACAATATCAGATACGTATATTGAACACATTGTGAACTGTTCCTCATAAGATTTAATAGATTTTAAATGTTTTAAATTTAGTTCAAGAAATTACATCTACATATTAAATTAAATATTTCCTTGATACTTATTTTTTGTGAAATAATTTTTAGAATTATCCACTTAATAGCTTTAGATTCTCCCTTTATCTTCGTATTTTTTTATCAGCATAAACTATTGATTAGACAATCCTTATGAAACGTTAATTATTAGAGTATCATTATCCTTCGTATAAAAATGGAGCATAGAAAATATCCTTTTCATGGAATTGATTCAATGATTTGAAATACATGGATTGATAGAATCACTAATTAAAGGTGGTCATTGTTATATAAATGAATACATGACACATTTCTCACATTAGGGTGATAGGGTATGTTTCAAATGGTTCATATTATTTTTCATAGCCTGGGAATACAAGGTAAGTACAACTATAAATCTTTAAAATCCACCTCTCATTTAACTATTAATGCCATTCAAATCATCATTCCATTTAAATCATACGGTCCATTGTCTCGGTTTCTCCCAGTTCCTTCTATTTTATAAAATATTATAGGTTTATATAATTCATTAGTAAAAAAATTATGCGTAAATAAATAGTTCAAATTTTTATATAAATTATAAAGTCATAAATTTGGTGTTCTCATATATTAACTATCATCATTTTAAAAAAAACATATACTCAAATTAACTAATCATTGGTCTGATACCAATTTTAGTAACTGATACCTTACATATACGTTTTTAAAATCATTTTTAGGAAACTATAGATACCAATACAAAAATCCCCCTTTTTTATTAAAAAATGTCAAGAGTGAATACACACAAGAAAATTCATGTTAAAAACCAATAATATCTAACTAAACCATAGAATATGTTATTCGAGAATATATTCATGGGATAAAACCAATACATCACTATCTTGATCATCAAAGGCTCCACTATGAAATACTTCTCAGATAACACATTACCCAAACATATCATGTCATCAATATTAACTATGATTTAGATAAATAATCATTCATGAGGTTATATTTATGTATTTTCAAAAATGATTGTTATATGGTCTTCATGTTCATACCTCGATATAGAGTACACTAGGATAATATCTAAAAACCCCCAATGATTCAATCCACATAATGATGAACAATCTGGTTCATAAATCCCATGAAAACCACAATAGAGTGGGTATTCGTGAATTGTACAACTATAGAATCATAGTTCCTATACCTACTACTGAGAACTATTTTGGGACTATATGCTTCCAGAACCATCAAATAATTGTATCCCAATCTCATATCAGTCCTTGAAAATCATTGTGATCCACATTGATAATTGAAGATATCATTAATTGCAGGGAATATGCATTTATTTTTGACATTAAGTAGGTTGAGACATTAGTAATTGATGTAAATTTGGATGATTCCATCAACTGTAATTGAAATAATAACTAAAGAAACTAATGGTTATACACTCTATATTATAAACCCTTTACATAAAAAATCATTACCTGATATTTCTACTCCATCATCTTAGAATGAATCATCCAGCATGATGGAAAGGTGATATAACATATCATGATATGTAATTCGATGTAAAAATATACCTCATACTAGGGAAAAACCCTGAAAATACATCTTGAGAGACTTCAGGATACCTTTCTAGCACCCTTGGAATATGAAAAATTGAACTATGCTCAACGAAATTAAATAGAGACTACCACAACTAGAATAAGATCAAGCCAACATCATGTATAATTAGTACTGATGTCCCAAATCGAGGGTCACAATCACCCTAGAGTATATGTGTGTTCACATTATGTTATTTGAAATATACTCCATGATGTTAATGATTGATCTAAACTGTGAAACAGATCATATAATACATGAAAATAATTAGAATGGAAATTTCCATATAATGAACCTTGAAATACTATAATATATTTAATTCTCTAAAAATAACCCAAAAATCATGAAATGTAAAACCCCACTCCTTCCTCTTTCCCAAATGAGTGAAAATATATATAAAATTGGATATCAATTCTTCAATTCACCACATATGATCAACCATAATGTATTTAATGAATGAATGGGTTGAACCATTTCCAAACCATGAAAATTAAATGGAATATGTATCACAAACCATACAAAAAATAATCATGGTCCAACATTTTACTCCTCAAGACCATGTAATTCCATTAAAGTTCCACATATGTGGGAACTATTTCATTGTTTTTAGTGGAATTAGAGTCCCCCTATATAGGTGGGAGAGATCCTACTCTAATTTGAAGCATCTAATTTCACATATGAACCCTTGGCATGATAATAACCCCCTTAATTCCCTATGTAGGAAATAAAATGTAGTTATAGAGATTCCATAGACATCCACACTGATGGGATGTCCTTGGTGACTTTTGGAATACTTTCTTGGTATGCATTGGGCTCCAACAGTAATAAAGTACAACTTAAGTACATAAAAAAAGACATTGAATATTTTGATAATGGAAACCACAAAATTCCATAAGTATCCTTATTTACACCTCATGTATCCTCAATTCATGAACCTAATAGCTTTGATCTCCCCAATAGCAATAGGGGGACCACTCATATCAATCAAAATTTAATTTCTTCCATTACTCTTACTACCTTGTCCACCAATTCTACATTGTCCGATATAAAAATAAGAATAATCCTTGATTAGAACAATGGTTTTAAACCCATTTTAAATCTATAAGACTCATATTTTCATTCACTTGAAGCTTAGGTGAATGTTTAACCAACTTAAAAAAGCAAGTGTCATATTACAATAAATAATTGTCTTTATACTCAAGTGTCAATTGCTCCCTAGAATTATCAACTCTTAATGTTTTAATATAAAGGTTTTGGTTTAAAATATTCATTACCATAGTCATTAAAGGATACTAATGATGATTATCTAATATAATCAAGTCCCACCACCTCCTATATTTCTATTCATTCGCATAGGTAAAACAACAATCATTGGATGTCTTAGTAGTGTAAAGAAATTGTAACATTCGTTCAATAAATCCTAATTTTTTTGTTCTATAGGTCCTCAATCACCTCATAATGTTTCTGGATTATGAATCATGAACACCATAGCATTATCCACCATCCATTCCTAACCAAGATAACAATATATACCAATATATTGAATAGTCATGATAACAGATTCAATGAGATGATAGTCCATAGGAAGATTGGAATATAGTGTATTCCCTATAGTTTCCCCCATCAGTTTGTTATGAGTCCATTTTAAAGTCGTGGTCTTTTAAAAAATACACAATTTACAATAAATTCCAAATTAAATTCCAAAACCATCAATTTAATGACAAAAAATCATTGAATTATTCTTAAAAATGTTGTAGATATAATCACAACAATTAAAAAACATAGGTGTGAAAACATTTAATGTATAAAATATTTATCACTGGGAATGATACGGCCACATGGTTTGACAAACCTTGACATAACTATTCAAAAGGGATCTACGATGATTGTGGGCTAGGCCGTATAGGTTCTTTATTTTTTCTACTAACCGGGTTATTAAATCGTGAACATCATATTTCCTCCCCCATTTCACCCTAAAACATAAAATTCACCAAAACCTCACATAAATACTTATAAAAAATGATAACAAAAAATATATAACAAAAATGTCCTAAAAAAGACAAAATAATTTTAAAATTCAAGACAAACCACAAACATCCATAGTAACTCTAGGATTAACCCGAAGGACAATTAACCATGCACTCCCTTACAATCCCTTATCAAGATCTGATAATCATATCTCAATACTAGCCTTACTACCCCAATAACAAGAGTCATATGATACCATTTTGATTATAAAGAGGCCATAGTATCCCAAACATCACTTTTTACAATTTCTAAATCCGGTTTCTATTCCCCACATTCCGGTTACATGATCCTTGGTATCAAAAAAATCTTTTAGAAATGGTTTCACACTTAGAATCTAATAAATATCACATAGATTCCTCCCAAATATTTGGTATGTCCCATAAATTATATGGATGTACACACCAAAAAATATATAATTTCCGAACTTATATATTAACAAAAATAGTATAGTAAACAACTGTAATGAATAGAAATTCATAAACATATCAACATCAGTTTAAAAAATGAAAACCAACATCCATAAATTAGAATATAAAATGAGGTTGAGAGTTGAGAGGTCAATAAAATATATTCTGAAAATAGTATTGGTGCAAAAAAATAAAACTTTTTAACTCCTCATATCCCCTACCACTACCACCAATATGTAAACCTGATGTTTAAATAATATATGATAGATTATTCATACTGCATGAAACATTTACCATTACACGTGTATTAAAAAACCCAATCCACATACACTCAATGTCTTGTATAGGGTGTGTGGAAATTCCTAGTATTATGCCACTATGAATATACATAAGACCTTTTGATATGAAAACCTTAAAATATAGTTTCGAACCAATTTTGTAATACATTTATATTCTTTAAAAAATTGTAATTTAAAATATTGAGTTTCTTATGTAATCTAATTTCAAAAGAAATATAATATAGTTAAGGAAACATATAGGAAACAATGGAAAATTATGTATTATCAACATCAACATAAGCTGAGTAGATGGGGATATAATAAGACAAAAAAATCAAGAATAATACATGTTACATGAGATGAGACTAGGCCCATAGTTTCTAATGGAATATAATGATCACTCAAAAAATAGTGGTAAACCTTTGCAATCGTAATTTAATATTATATATTAAGGTCTCATGAGTCCTAACTAGAAACGAACCCTAGGATGTTTATAACTAATTCTAGGGTACCAACTATTCAACCCCCCCTACCAAAGTTATCCCACGTTCCAACCAAATCAACTAATTCCAAATCAATATTCAAGATATGAAATAATACCCCATAATCATTAATACTAATTTAAATAAAATTTTAATTGAAAAAATAATTATGATTATATTGCTGAATAATGACTCTCTATGAAGAATTTTATCCAGAATATTAATTACATAAAATCTATTTTCCAATGAAAACCCATGAAGTTTGGGAAATTTGTTCAGCATCAGATGGTACAATATTTTCAACATTAACCAAGATGTTTGAAGTCCTAATAGAATTTTTTTATGAACACAACATATGGTTTATTTTACAAGGGTGGTCTATGTGGACAATTAGATGGTTACTTACAACCTTACAGAGGGTGGAAATCAAATTTTCTGCTGCATTGTATATTCCTACAATAATCATGTTGACATGAGGCTGTTATAGGGGAAGATGCAGCAACATTCGAACACTTTTGCAGATTCATGGATGATCATGGGGGATTTTAAAACCATCCTTAATGTAGAAGAGATAATGGGCATGGTAAAAAATAAAACCATTATAAAAGAGTTTAGAGAGTGTATAGATAAAATCTGTCTGGTGGAGATTAATCTCATTGGTGCTAAATTCACATGGTAATTGGGTTATTTCAATGGTGTTAGGGTGAGAAGAATTGACCGGGCTTTTTTGAATCTTTAAATACTGTGTTATTAGAAGTATATATCATGTGTTGTTCCTTAAAAACTAAACTCTAATCATTATCATCTATTGATAATCATGATTTTGAATTAAAGAGGGTAGTTGATTCCTTTTAGGATCAACAATTCCTGGGTTGATCTTACATATTTCTCAATGATAGTCAATGAGATATGGGACTCAACAAGTTGTAAGGGAAATAATTTGCCATGAATTTCCATGTTTAGGATGGTAAAGATTAAATTAATCGACTCGAGAAAAGTTATGTTCATCTCATTAGATGCTGAAATTGAGTCACATGAATTCCATGTTCATGACATTCATGAAAGTGCCACAAGATCCAATTTTATAGGGGTCATGCAACTTGGGGGTGACCTGTCTCTTAATCTGAAAAATCTGGAAATGATGAGGGACACCATAAATTGGGATACCTTCAAATATAGATAGATTAATGAGGGGGATAAAAATACCATGTTCATAAACACCCTAAAAGGGATCATAAGAGTGAGTAGACCACATTATATTATTAATTATAGTGATAGTATTTTGGAGAACATGCATGATCATGGAAACCATATTGTTTCATTCAAAAAGAATTTGTTCAATATGACAACTCAAAATGAAACAATTAGAGACAAAATAATTCCAAAACATATTACTGAACAGGATAATAAACTTATTCCTTCAATTCATATGGATTTGGGAATCAAGGAATCAGTGTTTGGGCTCAAAAAGGATAGCTCCACTGGACTTGATGGCTTTAAAAAAGTTTATTTAAAAGCTATTGAGATATCATTCAGAATGAAGTGTGTATGCTTGTTAAGTATTTTTTCAGTTGTGGCCAGTTCCCTATAGGGTTTAATGCTCATTTAATTCCCCTAATTTATAATGTTGAGAATAAAAATGAAATTGGTCAATTCAGGCTAGTTTAATTGGTGAACACAACTACCAAAGTCATTATAAAGAATATAGAAAATATTATTGCTTTGGCCATTGAGAAAATTATATCATGGAACCCATTCAGATTCATCAAAGGAAAAACATACTAGATTTCCTTCTCACTGATTTATAATGATTTAATTATCTTCATAAAACAACAAGTGTAGGAAATGTGGATCTGAAACATGATATTATAATTGATTTTTATACGATGGATTGGGGTTTCATTAGTCATGTTTTTTATAGATTTGGATTTAGTGAGTTTTTTGTTTAAAAGATTGAAATGGTGATAGAGTCAGAGCACATCTTATTCCTAATTTATGGGTCACTAGAGGATTACATCGCATGCTCTTGTGGTGTGAGAAAGCGGGACCTACTATCTTAAATTTTCTTTGATATTACAAAAGATTACTTAAGAAAAATTATCATTGATATGTTGGACAAGAGAAATATTTACACTATCAGAGTGGTTAGAGGTATCTTTGTCCCTTCTCTGTTGTTTTTATAAAATAATATTTTTATCTTGACATAGTGGATATATATAACATTGATAATCTCAAATTGACTCTCCTTCACTATGAATGTGTTTCAAGACAGAAAATTAATTGGGTAAAGTTTTTCATTTACATTGGAAAATTCTTTTCAGCTGCAAGAAAGACTCAAATCATAAATAATAATGGTATTGGAGAGGGATATCTTCCTAGAATCGGTCATGGGGTTCTAATGTTTTAGGGATATCCACATCATCACACTTTTCAAAAGTCCTCACCTAGGTCAGGAAATATGTTTCCTCTTGTAAGGGGAAGCCTCTTTCAATTGAAAGGTGTGTTTTCCTAGAAAACATGTTATTGTTTTATACCTCGTGTATCCCTCCATGGTCTAAAAACTCCCTACCTTAGTTATTAAGGCCCTCAACTCAATGATGATGAATTTTGTTAGGATTTAAAATTTGATTGAAATGAAACTCATCACAATAAAGTGAGGAAAATATTACATGCCTTCCAAACAGAGGGGCACCAATGAATCAAGAATCTTAGTGTTTTAATCAGACACTGCAATCCATGTTTATAGGGCACATGATCTATAATAAATATTCATCTTTAAATTTTCATAGAAATAATAATATTTCAAGAGTTATTACAGAAAATAAGGGTTATCCAGACTCTTCTATACAACCTGTTTGCACTCTATCTTTCAAATCCTCATGAGGCACTCACATTGAGTTGGAAATTTAAACTCTTTACTGAAATTTTGGAAATCCAACTAGAATGGAACACCTCTTATTGAGATACTTAACACCTAGTATCATGGTATTAACACCAAACTCTCTATCATGAAGCATCTTGAGCATCTTCATGGACTTATTGATGTGATTTCATAGATCATCAATTACTATGATTTTATAAACCAGGACAACATGATGGTTTGGAAGGGTCTCAGAGTGGTGTGATGGACTCAAAATGATTCTAATAGAATTTGATGTTGTGTGTTTACAAGTGTATTTGTGATTAGAGTAATAAATGGCTACTCTCATAAAGATTTACACTACTATAGAGACATTTTTATAAAATAGTTCCAGTGAATGATAACATTTAATGGATTGGGATATCTCTGAGCTCGAGGTGTGTTTTCCCCCCACTATCGGGAAAATGTTAACCACTTCTTCCTATCCTACAACACTACTTCCTCCCTATGTAAATCAGTTCATGGATTATTTGATCTGATTTCCCCCTTACAATTTTGATTTTGTATTTTCTATATTCCCTTTTTGGAGTCCAACAATCAAAACAACTTAACGTATAACTTTGGGTTCTATGTGATGATGTAATTCACTCCATTTTGAGGCCCCATAACAATATTATCCATAGTAAGGTACAATTTCCTGAATTTACAACTCTTTCAGACATTTATAAGTCCATTCAAATGGTCATATCTATGATCAATGACCAATGCATCAATTTGGTAAGGGAGCTAATAATATTTCAGTGGATGAAAGTTACCAGGTTATTCCCTAAGATAAGGAGAACACTATAGGTTCTTTGGACTTATACATTCAATGGATGGTTGAAATGTAATACATTTGGAGCCTCCTGGGGGAATCTGGGACCATCAGGTTTCAAGATGATTTTTAGGGACTCCCAGGGAGATGTAATGGTGTGAAATTAGGGTCCTTGCAGACATGTCACTGCCTTGGAAGCTGAAATGATGGAATTCATCATAGATGCTAATATATCAACTAAAAATAATTGGATTAATATCTGGTTTGAGTGTGATTCAGCAACACTCATACTTGTGATTAGAATGGGTTAGCGTTAACTTTCATGGAAACTGTAAGGTAAATGGATCAACTGCTTTGAATGGATAGCCATAAAAAATTATTTTTTCATGCATACATTTCTAGAAGGAAATTATATTGCATGAGGTATTTCTAATAAATTTATATTGAACGAAAGCTTCAGGAGTTTGAATGCTATTCCAGATGACTTGATGAATTTTCTTGTTCGCGATATATGTAAAATACCCTCATTTGGGATTGTTTAACTCCTTTCTTTTTTCAATATTAGAGCCTCTGTTCTCATTTTTATAAAAAAATTAAAACGCATGGGAACCCCACATTGATACTACTAAAATACAAATATAATAAGAATCCATAGAAAAAATATCCAAAATATTTAATATTAGACATATTCCATGAAAAAAAGTAAATCTCATCAATAGTGAGTATTTGAAAGGAATAATCTGTTCATGTAGTGACACCATCAATAGATTTAATGAAAAACTATTTCCCTCAAAAAATAACACCAAATATGAATCATCATGATATTAAAACATAATAAAATTTAATAAAACCCAACCATAAACCCTAGGTTCCAAAAATATAGACATTAATGATAGGGTTTGATAGAAAATAAAAAAACAAGGAATTAGTGGTATTATAGAAGCCGAAATCTAATGGAATCATAGTTTATCAAAAGAGAAACCACAAAACTCATTTAAGAGATCATAAAAAATGAAGTGGAGAGTGAGAATAATTGATAGAGGGGACCTAGTTCACATATCGGAGAGTAAATAGTTGGAAATGAGAATAAAAATTGATACACACCATTTGGTAAATTCACAATTGTTTATTTTACCTAGGAAGAATAAAATATTTAGCCACATGGTTTTCCAGACCATGATAAAACCATGTGGGTAACCACCACATTACAAAATAATATACAAAATTTTCCAAAATATTCTATGATAAAATATAAATTGTGTGGTAACTATGAAAAATGTATTTTTGTCCACCCCCCCCCCCAAAACCTCCCCATCATAGTAAGAATAAGGTTTCTAATAACTATTTGATAACCATGAACACAAACCTGCTCCCCCATAAATTCAAAATTTATAAACCAAACTACTTCTAACACATAACTAAATGAAATGAACATAAAAAATAAAACTTAAATATAGTTAGCACATGTTGGGTGTGATGCACTTTCCCATTACTCATAAAGAATAGTGTAGATGGCCCATTTTTATTATGGCATCGACTACCTTGGTTTAATTTAGATTATGGTATTGAAAAATCATAGTAGTCGATTAACTCCACCCAGATTTGGTGATTTTTTTGGATGTTTCTTTTTGAATATATAATTTAATCTCCTTCAATTAGAATATATGTAATATTAAACTTCATAAGGAATGTTCCTTTTGATTTTCACCATTAATATCATAATTTGAAAAATACAGATCTTACCTCAAGTAGTTTTACTCATCGATCCTCAATTTTATTTAGGCTTAGGCTACTAATAAATCATTTTTTTAGGAAAAATCCTAAGGATTTCATTGAAGATTAACTATATATCACAAAACCATATCCACATGAGGGTAGTGTGATTAATTATTTTTTGACTGGCCTCCTATGGAGACCCTTAAATATCTCATCACATTCCTCCAACCACACATAAATTTCCTCCCTTCCATATTAGCATAGTTAGTGTGCTAGAAAATTATGAGAAATTTCCAACAAATTATTCATCCTACCCATCCATCCCAAGAAAACTATATATCTCCCAAAAACATTTTATTTTTAGACATTTCTCAATAGAAGTTTTATTTAATGGATACACAAATAATACATCACATGAGATCAAATTCCTCAAGAATATGACTAGGTGCATCAAAAATTAAAAATTACTTAACATAGTATACATCTTATCCTTATTAAACATTTATAAGAAAATACTTATTCTCATCATATACCACCTTTAACATGGATTATATGATATTATCATTAATTTTGACTACCAAATTGTTTTTAAGAAATCTCATAATACTCTATTCATCATGTCCATAATGATTTCTAGGACACTCGTAAGTTCAAATGGAATTAGTATGAACAAATAGTGTTTATATCTAAAATAAAGAGATATATTTTTAATATATTATCTCTTTATCTTTAGTTGATTACAACTATAATGAAGATATCATTTATATGTTTATGAAGTCCGTTGATGTTGGCTATAAAGCTCCACAATCCTTAGATATAGATACTTTTTATTTATGTTGAATTACTTGGGCTCTTGGTAGTAGATTGAAATACACATTGAACCGTATTAAATCATAATGATGATCACTAGTATACCTAATACTACTCCACTAGGTTATAAAAGATTATATCTCAAATTATATTGTAGTATCATCTTCATCACCTCTTCTTAAAAATTGTTAATCATGGATATAAGTGTTGTGTCAGGTATAATATCTGTTGTGAAATATACATTATAATATTCGGATGGCCATGAATCTAGTTTAGTAAAAATTTATCATATTCCCTTATAATGGGTATATCCTTAAGGTTGATAAATTCCTTTTTATTTAAGAATTTATAAAGATGTGATTCATTATTTGGTTTTAATACCAATGTCTTCAAAGGATTTTCTAAGGTAAATTCATAACATTCCTTTCATTTATATAGAATCATGACCAGGATCAATATATATAAAATGAAATAATTTTCTTTCTATATTATGTGATATCAATATAATATGATCCAATATAAATGAATTATAGTGTAAAATTATTCAACTGGAAGAATCATTATATTTACTAAAAGAATCTTCCGACATAAGCTAACTTGGAAAGAGTCCAATATGTGATTTGAAATAATTTCACCATTATATGTTATAATAGATATCCTTTCTTCAACATATCAGGGTGGTGATTTTATTCTTTTGTAAAACATTCAAGATATAAATTAATGTGTGGTGCATTAATAAAATAAAACATTCCCCATTTTGGGATGAATATTTAGTATACCATTCACCAAATAATTTATTGATCCAACTCAGTAGTAGATATGGTATATGATCTACCTTACTATATTAGAATAGGTGGTTATATATATTAACTTACCTCATACACTATTCGATTTATATATTGTATTTTATATTTCCCATGTTTCTTGTAGTTCAATCATTGAACCATATGTGGTGTGTTGGAAGTTTCTTCCTTCCCTCCCTCATATTTGTTGGATTATTTAAGTCCTAGTTATATTAATTAAATTTATTGCCTTCATTACCACACATTAATAATTTCAACCTTCATTTGAGTCCATTTTTAGAGTTCTTGATTTGATATCATTTATATATATAATAAGTTAGATCATCTAACCTCATTTGACATTTGATCCTTCATCAGGAAAAATAACCACTGATTTGGTGTATCCATTTCTATGAGATCATTCATAACACTCTACCACAAAAATAATATCAGAAAATACAACTTCTTTATATCTCTTAAAATCTTTTATCAATATGAATTTTAATGGTTGTGGATTTTAACCACTATGGAATCTATATATTTTTATATCAGTATAGTTTACAATATCAGATACGTATATTGAACACATTGTGAACTATTACTCATAATATTTAATAGATTTTAAATGTTTTAAATTTAGATCAAGAAATTACATCTACATATTAGATTGAATATTTCATTGATACTTATTTTTGTGAAATAATTTTTTGAATCATCCACTTAATATCTTTAGATTCGCCCTTTAACTTCGTATTTTTTTATCAGCATAAACTATTGATTAGATAATACTTATGAAATGATAATTTTAGAGTAACATTATCCTTCGTAAACAAATGGAGCATAGAAAATATCCTTTTCATGGAATTGATTCAATGATTTGAAATACATGGATTGAAAGAATCACTAATTAAAGGTGGTCATTGTTAAATAAATGAATACATGACACATTTCTCACATTAGGGTGATAGGGTATGTTTCAAATGGTTCATATTATTTTTCATAGCCTGGGAATACAAGGTAAGTAAAACTATAAATCTTTAAAATCCACCTCTCATTTAACTATTAATGCTATTCAAATCATCATTCCATTTAAATCATATGGTCCATTGTCTCGGTTTCTCCCAGTTCCTTCTATTTTATAAAATATTATAGGTTTATATAATTCATTTGTAAAAAAATAATGATTAAATAAATAGATCAAATTTTTATATAAATTATAAAGTCTTAAATTTGGTGTTCTCATATATTAATTATCATCATTTTTTAAAAAAACAAATACTCAAATTAACTAATCATTGGTTTGATACCTATTTTAGTAAATGATACCTTACATATATGTTTTTAAAATCATTTTTAGGAAACTATAGATACCAATACAAATTGTTAATTCAATAGGATTAGTTTCTTTGTAAAATTCGGTACACACCA